>OZ004684.1:5221682-5835682 GCA_963924505.1 Agonopterix alstromeriana
GAAATTCTCCAGTATGTTTTCTAGTTTGTGCCGATACACGAAATGGTTTTATATTCGACTCTACAACATTTTGTGAGATTTCGCTGCGTTTTCTTTCCATTACTTCGTAGATCTAGCATATTTCCTGGCTCTACATTTTGGTAATACATACTAAGGATAGAGCGGATTATTTGAATAGAGTTTGTTGTGTTCCTAATAAAAATGCTAAAATAAAGTATACCTTACACCCTGTAAGGAAAAGCATCAATGACCTTTAAACCACATACTCTACCCATCAAACTGAACAACTTTTACTATGGGAGCAAACCTGTCAGAACAAAAAAAAAAATATTTGCTGTCGCATACTAAACTGCAATACCTACGTGATTCAAACGTATAGGACAACTGATTTTTTTTCTGTCAAATTTGCTCCCTTAGTAAAAGTTGTTCAGTTTGATGGGTAGATTATGTTGTTTAAATGTTAATGATACTTTTCCTTACACCCTGTATGTCTAGATTAAGCCTCACACTTCTACGGTATAAAACAAAAGCAGGTAACTTTCTTAGGTTGGTGTGCGTGAGGCGTCACACAAATTATGTCTGTGTGCGTGCATAGCGACAGGGTTTAGAAGCCAGTGCTGGCTGCAATTTTGTAGCTCAACTGTCTATCTTGACATATAACATATCAAAGTAAAATTGTTTATTTATCTTTTTGTTGTTCCAATAATTTTGTTTCGTTGTAATAATGTTGTTTCGTTTGGCGAGAGATAGACAGGGATAAGCAGAGCTGACTGCTAACCTCCAGTAACGGAGAGGAACCCGAAGATGAAGATGAAATATAATTTAAGTTAATGTACTTGAATGTAATTACCTAAACTCCATTTCAAATAGCAACTAAATTTTGAATTACATAAACAGAGATTTGAAACACTTCCTCGCACTTATTCTTAGAATGCCTTTAGCAACATCCAAGATATGACGGATAGTATATCTTTGTGATAAATAAAATATCAGAATTGGCCAGAAAGCTCTATAGGAATCGGAAAATCTTTTCATCCTTATTTGAAATGAAGTATAGGTATTGTTCATTTTATAATAAAGTATATTTCACATTTCAGTTTATAGTTAGAATTGATAATTTACTCTTGATGTTGACTACTAAAAGAAACACTTTCCTTTTCCAATAATCGATTAACGAGTAAATAACCCAACAAATAATGTCACGACAATTTCTGACATTTCTTACCAAGACGAAAAGACATCCCAAACGCCTTCGAAAACTCATTGGTTTGGAAACATTTATGTCTCGTGAATAAACATTGGAGATCCTTTGAAGTGACTTGCAAAGGGCAGAAGACAGAACCCTTAAGCAATCAGTGGAAAGGCTTTAAAGTACGAAAATAGGCACGAATGAGGCAAAAGGTTTATCCTTTGATCGTTTTTGATAGAGTAGGGTCAGTGGTTTTTGTGAGATATGCTAAAACAAGCCGCGGTGGTCCAGTGGCGAGTAACCTTGCCTGCCGCGCAGGAGGCGATGGTTCGATCCCCGTCCAGGCTGACTTGTACCAATGAGTTTTTCGGAATTTACATACGATTTATAACACCACTGGCTTTTCGGTGAAGGAAAACATCGTGAGGAAACCTGAATGCTTCAATTTCGAGGCATGTATTGTACCCACTGTCCATTATAAGTAGCGACGGGCTCACTCCTCGTCACACTGGACAGAGTTTCGGTACTACTAGTGAAACGTGGATGTTCCGTGGTTTCAGAATATCTCTGACTACCCCCTCGGGGAATATAGTCGTCAGTATATGCTATGCTATGCTCTGTTAAAACACATTTTTTATAGGTGCAGCTTATCTATCGCAAAGTTAAAGTCTTGATATTTTTTGAATAGATACTACACAAATAAACTAACTTAGTTCAACAAAAAATCTACGAACTGAACATTGGAATTCGGTATTTTAAGTTTTTTTTGGGAGGTCAGAATCGAAAACCATTTCGAGATATTTGGGATGATGACTAATCCTGGAAATTGATATCTTATAGCGAATTTAAAATAAGGCTAAATTTAATTATAAAAATGGCCAACCGATATTACAATGGAATAGAAAAAAAAAAAGTTACAAGCGATTGAAAAACGTTTTTATCATTCCTTCATGCAAAACAAGATTGTATGACAATTCTTCATGATTTGTACCTATGCAAATACGAGGTTATGACGTCACTTCTATTATTATATATACCTCTCGCTGTGATCGTAAATTATAAACACTTATATTTCAATTGTTTTTAAAGATTCTCAAAAATTAATTTCACTTTAGTGTTTAAGATATCAAACAGGTTTAAAAAGAAATCATGATCCCAATTGTCTCAATAACAATATTTTCTATGTCAGAGTTTTTAAATGAAAGGACTACAAATATTTGTACCAAAATAACGTCGTGTTTAGGGTTCCGTAGTCATGTTTCGTAGTATTAGTATGCGTATATGAAGTCTACCAATCTGCATCTCTAAAATTCACGAGAACAAAGAGGTACACATGCACGAGAGAGGACCTCACTAAAGCTACACTAGACGCTGTCAGGAAATCGCCGAAAATCTGGCCAATAAAATATAAAAACACAATAGTAGAACAATTGACACGAAAAGAAGATGAGGACGAAGACTTGGGCAAAAGGCAGTTTAATCATAATAGTATACTTAGTGTTCAAGCATGTAAACATTAAAAACTTTATCGATAACTATATCGTTACAAAGTGAGTTAAGTGAATGAACATTTCAACTTGAAGTAACTGAAGTAGAATTGACGGTCCCATCATTAAAACTTACACGAGTAACTTGCTATAACTTCACTCACCTTGGCAACTTGTTCGAACAAGTTCTACATTGTTAGTTTTTTCATTTTGTTACGATTTTATGTGTACTTTTTTTAAGTCTTGATAGTTACTAGCGCAGTGAAAAACATAAATAACTATGTATATTATGAACTAGTAGCAAACGCGACTCCGTCCGTGCAGCCGCAGATCACTGGCTTTAAATAGACATAACTTTTGATTAAATGAACCGATTGCGATGAAATAAAGCCTAAATGCTAATCCGAACTAAGCTTTATGCTTTTAATTCAATAATAGTTTACTTCGATAATGATAACAGAATGAATTTGTGTCACGTTGATATTTCTGTTTGAGTTATAGTAGTAAGTAGGTTGAGAGTGCCCGAGCGGTGGGTCGAGATCGAGATCAGAAATTTTTAAATTTTACAAGCAAATTATCTAATATTTGGAAAAAAATACCTATGTTAAAATCATGATAATTCGATTCTGGTCTCGATTCTAAACACACTACTTTCTAGTTTTGCGTTAATTCATTAACACGTATAAACCCTGTAAAGGCACAGTACAAACTATTAGTGTGAAATCTCCTTAATTCGCTTTTCCATTAGCCTGTATTTTCTTTTCCCGGTCGTTAGTAAAAGCCAAATTAATTATTTATCAAATTAGCTGTGGCTTTACCCTAATTTTCCGGATGAGAGAATCCTCTTGAGTAGCTTGGTTTAACTGAAATCGCATTCCGTAGGTAGTGTTATAATGATTATTATCTATTCTCTTCTCTAACATTATAATACAGTAGGCAAATTCGAATTATAGTCACCAAACGTTTCAGGTAATCTTCAATTATAATCACCAAACGTCTTAAGGACCGGACCCTATTGTAGAACTAATCATAAAGGATGGGTTACTGTTTTACCTAAGTTGGAATTGTTGCTTGAAACAGAGTGAAATTATTTTGATCTTATATTTTACCTGTTTAAAGATGATGAATAGGTGAAGGTAGAGCTGCAGAGTTTCTGGCCACATCTTCTCTGCAGTTAGGTTTTAGTGATGTGGTGGTAGAATCATTGTTTTGTGTAGATACGTTGGAAATAGATAGGAGGTCATACCATACGGACCCGTCTCGCCTTAGCATTTCCCCTCTGCCAACGTGCGAGATGAAAAGATCTTACGCATTTACATACAATTTTATACCTTATCACTAAACGCGACAGCCTATAATTGCGGAACAATAATTTCAAACTTATGACGTTTGGGTTTCACACGACACTGTTTTTGATGATTTTTAACATACAAAATTAGAATCTAAACTAATAGAATAAAATTCAAAGGTGCGTATCTCGTGCTACCTCGCCCCCCCGCAAAAAGTTGCAGAAAAGTTTGTTAGTAGAATTACACGCGTAACTTGTCCTCATATAAGCAGTCTAAGCCAAACGTTGCAACCTGCCTATTAGTCATTGAGTATATAGTTATAGTTACGACACATTATAGGAAATCTTCTTCTTTAGTCAATTGGCGTGATAGGTACGGTATGATTACAGAGGTACCTTTCATTTTAGGTAAGGTGGAGTCATGTAATTGCAACTGTCTGGTAATTGCAACTATGGAGCAATTGCACTCATAAGAATCACTCATACGATTCAGAATACAGGAAAAGTATCACTAACATTTAAATCACATACTCTACCCATCAAACTGAACCACTTTTACTATGGGAGCAAACCAGTCAGAACAAAAAAAAATCAGCCGTCCCAAATGATATGAAATGTGAGAGACAGAGCGTTCACTAAATATGTTTAACCCTAAATACTTGTTGGTGCAGCCAGCCTTAATGTTTGATTGTAGCTTTGTAACTATATCAAAACACTACTCTATATAAAATGAAAGGACAGACAGACATTCAAAACACAGTTTAAGCGTAAATACGATAGTTCAGCACACGTCACTTGTTTTATTGTTGCGATAAAACTCTGTGGTTCCTTGTTACGAGTTGTTACTTTACAAGTCCCCCTACCATGAGTTTTAACTCTACATCTTAAGACGCTCCAACTAGGTAAACGCTGCGACGGGCCATTTTATGCTGTATTTTAGAAGCTATCTTCTCGTTATTTGAAAGACATACAAATTTATGAATAATATATTTAAATATTTTTAATCTTCTCTTCTCTTCGAAAAAATCTGTATTACGTGCATCTACTTTATTGTGTAGACAATATTATAATCCAAAAAGCCTATTTAATAAAAAATTAAGGCCTCTATTTAATGCGAATTCTTATGATTTTAGAATTTGATTAGAACACTAATCCAAAGACATCAAATTCTAAAATCACATCTTGACCATCATTATGTCACTTGGGTGACACAATTAAGGTCAAGCCAGTAAAAATAGGTATACCTACTAAAATTACGTAGTTTAGTGGTGAAGCGGTTCTGAAAGATTCAAGGTCGTTCAGTCGGGATACCTCTTAATTGAAATCGTCAGACTAGAAGCACCATCACTTCCATCTGTATTCGTACTGAAAATGAAATTGTGACCTGAATGTAATACTTTACCAAAACAATTGCGATCTTAATTCCTCTAGGGATTCAGTTATCCTTTTGACATCCGATAAGACTTATGCAATATAGTTACAGTTTATCCTGATACTGAATTGACATAGCTCAGAAAATTAGCAAGTCGATGTAGCAATGGGCTAGTCATATCTGCCGAAGAACTGACATCCGATGGGATGTCAGAGATCTAGAGTGGAGACCACGAACTGGCAGGCGTAGTGTGGGACGCCTTGCTGCCCGTTGGACAGATGATCTGAAAAAAAGTAGCGGAGAGCGACTGGATGAGCACAGTATCCTTCTTGCTGACTTGGTCTTCCACCCTCGTATGCGAGGACCAGACACCGACTTCAGGAGGCGACAATGTGGCGAAGTTGAGGTTTTGTTCTTCAATGCTGAAAAATGATGGCACTAACGTGTTTCATAGAGTTTATTTTATTCACAACACGGCTGGATATATATTCGAACCGGAACGTCCAAAAACTAGACACTCCCGATTTTTACCCGACTGCGCCAGAAGGAGAGTTATGTTTTTCGAGCGTATGTATGTATGTATGTATGTATGTATGCATGTATGTATGTATGTATGTATGTATGTATGTATGTATGTTTGTATGTCTATTTCTTTGGCACGGCCTACAGCCCAAACAGCTTGATGGATTTTAACGTATGAGGTGTCATTGGATTCGTAAAAATCGTGAGAGTGACATAGGCTATATTATTTGAAGATGGCGAAGATGGCGGGAGGGGAATAAAACATTTTTTTTTACTTACAAATACAATATGGGTATCAAATGAAAGCTAGTAATCAGACGAAATATATAAATATAATAGTACTTTTATGTTACCGTTTTGATACAAGACTAAAAAGTATGAAATAAACTAAATAGGTAGGTATTGCAGGCGGGGACAAACCAATAACCCACCAAAAATCTTCTTTGTCTTTAAAAGCTGTTATAGCTGATTAGTGATTATAGAGCTTGTTTTTATCTTTTAGTTAATAGGTTTTATATGCAGTCGGGTTTTTTGTTTATCTTAATAATTTAGTTTATTTACGAATATTATTTAACCGCAGACGCGCACGGCGGGGTAGCGTGCTGACGAAGGCCTATGTTCAGCAGTGGACGACGATAGGTCACCATTGTAACTCATAGTTACTATTGCTTTGTTGCCTTGTTCAACACGGACCTACCGGGGCTCACTATGGCTCTACAGTTAGGCTAGTATGCTATTGTCGTTGAATTAATAGTATTAGGTACAATCAACAGGACAAACATGACTCAATTATGCACTGCACGTAGCTATATTGTACATCAAAGTCAGGTACAAATACTTGTCTTACGTGAACAATTGTTTGACTGTCACAAGTTAGATACATACTTCAATACAAGTACGCGTAATTTGGGTACTGCTAAAGAAACGTGATTCATTCATTGAAAAACAATTTAAAAGAAATTACTGCAATTGTCACTGTTCTCTACATAATAAGGGACAGTCGCGAAAAAAATCCGGTTTCATAAATTTGAGTCTTGGTTGCAGTTTTGTATGAAACAGCTGATTCATTTTTTTTCGAGTTTCCTGAGAAAGGCTTCATTTGATGGTCTAATTTCACCGTTTCGATATTCGGAGGGCCCTTGACCCTTACACCCTGTATATTCTGATTTGCCCCCGAATATTGGGAAATAAAACCCGCCTATTTATACCCATCATTTAAATAATCATTCTGTTTATAATTTTTTTTTTTACATAGGACTTTTTTTATTTGAGTTTTAAACATGTTTTCGGAAAGCTTCTATAATTATAGTCTATTTTATTATATTGTATTTGAATTGATGTATACACCGTATGCAGTGACCCATTAAAGATGTGTAGAGTAAGAGTCGAGTCGGTACTGCAGTTTTGTATGAAACAGCTGTTTTTCTTAACGCGACTTCGAGGTTGGCTCCATCTTATCTTATAACTATTATAAAACTGTAATAGAAGATGTTTACAAAAAAGATGACAACATGGTTTTTAGGTGTCCTTGACCTCAAATCAACCTTTTTTCTGTTTGTTTGTGCGAGCATCACACAAAAACTACTGAACCGATTTTGATGAAACTGTTTTGTTCGATAGATTATGATCTGACTTTAAATCTGGTATAATTTGTGCGGATGTCGCGGGTTAACTCTACTAGTATCTAATTAGGTAACATAGGACCACACAGTTCACTCATCAACAGTTAGATTATAATGCAAAAAGAGATTGCCTAACTCACAAAACGTGACTTTGCTTCGAGATCCCTTCGAGAATCCAAAGTACTCGTAAAACACTCCACATTATTCCCCAGGGTAGGTTATTTAGAATGTTCCGCACTTTCACTTTACCTTCTACTTATTATTGTGTGTTCTGTTTCTTTTCCACATTATGTTTTGTCCTTTTATGGATTCTTGTTGAGAAAATTGTTTTTATTACTTTTCTGGGACAGGTAATATCTTTAAGTGCTCTTTTATGGTATTTTTTTCTGAAAGGTGTTAAGGTTAGAATTGTCAAGCCGATTGTTACTGCCAAAATGGTTCCTTATTTATATTATTTCAGAAAAGAAGGCTCATATCTGTTTGTGTCTTTGGGCTGCCGAAGCCAACGTTTTTGCTAGCGACAGCGATAAGTTACGCGTGTAATTCTACTAACAAACTTTTCTGCCACTTTTTGCGGGGGGCGAGGTAGCACGAGATACGCAACTTTGAATTTTATTCCATTAGTTTAGATTCTAAAGTTTCAGTAGTCAGTACTGTCATAGTTCAGTGTCGTGTGAACCTCAAACGTCATAAGTTCGAAATCATTGTTCCGCAATTATAGGCTGTCGCGTTTAGTGATAAGGTCTAAAATTGTATGTAAATGCGTATGATTGTTGATAATGCCAACGTACAAGTTGGCAGAGGGGAAATGCTAAGGCGAGGCGGGTTTACTTTATTTGTTCGTTAAAATACTTAGTTTTAGGATATTTTGTCGAATGAACCCCAAAAAATAAACTATAAGACATACTAAACAACATCGTCTTTTTTCTTCTTGTCCTCATTTTTAACCTCGGATGCAAAAGCGAGGTGTTATAATTTTGACGCCAATGTCTGTGTGTCTGTCTGACTGTCTGTGGCATTGTACCTCTCGAACGGATGGACCGATTTTCATGCGTTTTTTTACGTGAAAGCAAGTGTCTATAGTTGGTAAAAATCGATTCAGCAGATTTGATGTAACTTAAAAAATTATGAAATAACATTAAATTATGAATTTATCAAACCCTCAAACGCAAAAAAAAATATTCGGTGACCTATTCGCTTAGAATGTATGTTTTACCTCTTAACTATCTTCAAGATATTTTAGGTCAATTATTGTGTCGGGGTCAATCATAGCGTCCCCTTCGCATTAATTGACCTAAAATATCTTAAAGAGAGTTAAGAAGTAAAACATACATTTGCTTACATCCCCGAATAGGTAACCGAATTAATGTTTACTATTTAAATGTTTGTTTATGGCGTTGGGGGTTTTTTTGTAAGACTAAAACAATTTCCTAAAATTTATCTATTCTATGTTCATAGTTTCTAACCATTCGTTTGTAATCTGACTGTTAGTTTCCCAAATATTTTTTTAAAAAATACCTTTTTGTTTCACATTCTGCCGCGTTGCGTGAGGGCCCACTTTTTTTTAAATTAGAATATCTTTTCTGTAATAGTAACTTTATTATAACAACGATCTAGGGTCTATAATGTGTAGCAGTACCTAGACTTCTCAACAGATTTTTCTAAAGTCTCTAACAAAATGCTGCTCTAAATTCGTGCCCAGTTTCATAGCTAAAGAGGAAATCCAAGCTCGCTCCGTAAAAGCGAGCGCGTCGCATATTTCAAAACAACTAGGTAGCTATGCGGGAACAAAGACATACCTGTGTAGTTTGTTAAAGGTAAGTGCAGTAACCTACTCTGTTACATTAGTGGATAAAACATAGCTTCGTTCTTTTACAATGTGTTAACAAGAACTCAAAATCTGAAAAGGATTTTGTACCGACTCGATAGTTGAACAAAGTGCGATATTCAATTTATGAGCGTAGCAAATACTGAAATGGTGAATTCAGACCATCAAACTGAACCCTAAGGAAACGGAAAAAAAAATTTGCTGCTCCATACAAAACAGCTATGTAACGACTGAAATGTACGACACAGCAGATTTTTTTTTCGCATAGCCTTTGGGTGACTCCATATAGTGAAAGTTTGATGGTATGAAATCACCGTTTCAGTATTTGGAAGGCTGTCACTTACATCCTGTATACAGGGTGTAACAAAACACCCTAGTAATTCCTAAAAGTACAAATTTAATATAGTTTAAGTTATAGTCACGTTTAGTGTATACTCCATTTCAAATAGCAACGACATTTTAAGGCTATTTTAAATTAAAGAAACAGAGATTTGAAACACTTCCTCTCACTTATTCTTATAACAGCCAATCTTCTTTAGTAACGTCCAATATAAATTATATTTGTAAATCAGAATTGGCCAGAAATCTATATAGGAAACGGAAAATCTTTTCGACCTTATTTGAAATCAAGTATAGTTCACGTCGAATATTATCATCTCTATATTATCAGAGTCTTAAAAGTAGCCGAAAACTGAACGCACTTTTTGTAAAACGAACAAACACTATTTCAAGCCTTTAAAGCTGGACCCGAAACAGGATTTGGCTAAAATTAACATCCCCACCTAATTCATTAACTCAGTCTACTTAACCGTAATTTGCATATTCTGAGTGAAAATAAATATTTGAATAGTAGATCTACTCAAACAGCTATATATGAAGGAAACTACCTCATACTCTATCATTTATGCAGCAACTTATGCAAGGACCCTTTTGAAAATGTATGAAGAACGTTATTTCAGTAAAGAGTTCGTTTATGACGATGTTATAGCGAATTGTGGTCTGAAAGAGGATATAGTGACAAAGATAGAGAAAGGTATGTTGAGATGGTTGGTCATATGGAAAGAATGGATGAGAGCAGATTGACGAGTGCAATCTATAAGGCAAGCGTAAGTGGAAATGTTGGGGACTGCTTAGACGTACCTACATCAAATCAAATCAGCCCACATCAACCCACTGCTGGGCATAGGCCTCCTTTTTATTGCGCCACTCCTCACGGTCCTGTGCCAATCTGATCCATGTACGACCCACAACCCTTATAATACCTAGATATACGGTCCAAATTGGCGACTTTCTTAAAAAGGGCCAGGTCAGATCTACCCGAAACCGACGAGCATGCATGAAAGGACTGATGAATGTGGAGGAAGCTAGAGAGGTTTGTCAGGATCGTAGCAGGCGACGTTCCGTTGTCTCTGCCTACCCCAGTGGGAGATAGACGTGATAATATGTATGTATGTATGTTCTAGCGAATTTAAAATTCAATAGTGGCTGCGATTGAAACAGATTAGCTACTACCACGCAGTATACAAGATCTTATTGCTAAGTAGGCACAAAGTTCTCTATTCAGCTAAAATATATCAGCATACAAAATTTGAGTTGAGGAATTCATACACAACTATTAAAGCAGAAAGAGATTAGATATTCTTTCAGTCTCAACCCAGGAAGTCAATGACCAGGAATGATCATGATTTCATTCATTACAATACGGATAGGTTCCTTCTTAATATGCTGACACTTTTTTGAGGATGATCAGACCGTCATACTAAACAACTTTCTCTATGGGACCAACATCGATATCGCGAAAAAAATGTGCTGTTCCATACAAAACTGCAAACCTACTCGAGCCAAACGTATGGGACAGCAGATTTTTTTTCGTGATTTTGATATTGGTGCCATAGCGAAAGTTGTTCAGTTTGACGGTCTGATCATCCCCGTTAAAAAGTGTCAGTATATTAAGAAGGACCCTGTATACCTAAACTTTAGACGGCGTCTCTTAAAATAGATTTATAATCACAGTCCAATTTGTTAGGACTAGCACAGAAGTAAGATTTTTACCTAATATTGAGATTTCTTCTTCCAGGCAGTTGTCGAGCGTACAGGACTGTAACAAAGAAAAAAGATTATCTTTAAATATTCTTCAATAAAATCTTAATAAAGGATCCCGAAACCTTGCTTGTAACTTTCAGGTCTTCCAGTAATAAACGCAGGGTAGTGCTTAGAGGTTAAGTTTTCTAAAGAAAAGGTTCTGCACGGGCGGCACATCGGCGCGATAAATGTTTTTCCGCGTCTTTTATTTTACCTCCTCAGCGGTTTCGCGCAATATAAGTACGATAAAATAAGTGATAAAATAAGTGATTTTTACTTACTACTTTTTTATTTATTTTATAAGGTACCTAATTCTACAATTATTTTGCTATATTGAGTATGTATGTATACATATATTTATACTTTGTGTAAATTATAATATTATGTATCAATTAGTACACCGCCATAGCATTTATCTCATGTAAGACTTCTTCCATCCACTGGTTGTCTGGAAGAAATCACTTTTAGTGATAAGGCCGCTTTTGTACCCTTCTTGTTCGTGTATATTGTTGTTGTTTTTTGTGTATTTTGGTGTGCAAATATAGAATATTTATCTTATCTTATCTTAAATCCATCTGTAGAGACCGCCTTAGCGGAAAATACGATGAAAGGCGCGATAAAACGTTTATCGCGCCTTTTATCGTATTTCCTTTCACCGCTCGTGCGGATCATCAACAAAGAGCTAAAGCTTTACCATGAAAACGGAGAAAAATCCTTGTTTTTCGGCTATTATTACAATATTGGGAGTTGGGGGCCTTAACTGGCGCCTGTGCCATTGCGTCCATAGCTGCGGCCCTTTGTGGACGATCCTTACCGTTGGCGCGCTCCATACAAACGAAGTCTGGTTATATTTTCAGTACTAACCAATAAAATTCATTGAAAACATTTTTCAGAAACAATCTAGAACCTAATCTCTATGCTTTATGCTGTCAGATTTTCGTTAATATGTAGTTTTAAAGTTACAATGCCTCAAAGATTTCCATAGAAATCTTAAATTAATCCTAGCATTGAAACTGTATATTATTACGACGAAAATCGAACAACAATCAATGAGAGAGATTTGCTTCTAGATTATTTATGCAAAATTTTATTGACTTTAATTGCTATATACCCATAATAACAGTTGTTCAGTTTGATAGGTAGAGTATGCGGTTAAAATGTTAATGATACTTTTCCTTACAGCCTGTATATCCCTATCTATTATAATCTACTACTGATTATAATTTTTATAATCTTATCTTAACCATTATAAAACTGTTACAGAAGTGTGTCTGTACGTTGAAGATATTTACATGAAAAAGATAGCAACATGGTTTTTAGGTATCCCTAACTCCAAATCAAAACCTTTTTTTAGAATTTGTGTCTGTCTATTTGTTTGTATGTTTGTAACAACATGACGCAAAAACTACTGAACCGATTATGATGAAAATTTTTTTGTTTGATAGCTTATTAATCTGGTTTATAATTTGTGCGGACGAAGTCGCGGGTTAACTCTAGTTCCCTACAAAATCCTCTGAAACTCATATAAGACAAACGCAATAAAACTGTGAAGTCTCAGAGGAAGGATCTCCATAGAGTCCGCATAAATTTACGATTGTAGTTAGTGTCTTTTGTCTTATGACGTATCTTTAATAGTAGAAGGAGATGGAACTATAGATATTTGTTTATGCGTCTGTCCACTTTTTTTTGAACTAGTGTGTGTGAAAAGTGACCGTAAACATAAGGCCATATGTCACTTGGTGCCTTTTGTCCACACTACTTGACACCACACACTCAAACCTAAACGTCAAAAAAGTGGACACTTTACAATTGGTATGGCTCACTCTAGTCTTAAAGAGAGATCCTTCCTCTTAGTTTGAAGTGTAGGAACTCATCTTATAACTAATTCTAAACAATAAATCCCCTTACGGGGTTTTAAAGCCTGCGCTATAAGGTTCAAAATGGCATGTTACACGTGCCTTCGAAAATCGGAAGAACGACAGGAAGTTTGACACATATTATGACGTCATGTGACAGTGACGTGCTGTAATTGAGAAAGTTTTAATGACACTGAATATGGTCGTTAAACTTTGTAGGATTTAGGCTAAGCGCAAACGATCCACCGGCAGGCATAAGCCACGGTTTATACAGAAGAGACGTGTGGCGGTGGCGGATAATCTTAAGGTCCGGGTTCAAATCAACACAAACGACATGCCATGTACCAATGAGTTTTTCTAACGCAGCGGTTCCCGAATGGTGTTCCGCGGAACCCTGAGGATCCGTAAAAGGGGGTTCCGCGAAATTCAAGATTTCTATGTTTTTGTTCTAGTCTAGCTAGATATTGTAAATCGCTTCACCTTTGATATATTTAGGTAAGGTGATTTTATAAATGGACGTAATTATTATTCAGTTTCATATTATCTTTATTTTAAATGTTGTTTTCCGAAATTGCTTTTAGGTACCTATGTAGGTACCGCTCGCGAGTGTAAATACGAGTTCGCGTCGGCTAGCAAGGTCTAACGGACAACGGACTGCGGAATGTGTCTGCCAATTTTTATCTTAAAAAGTATGTAAAAATATGTTCTAAGCCAATGGTAAAAGTCCACAAGATGCGTGCTCCAAGCCAAAAAGCCACAGTATGGTGTGATTTCACGTAAAAAAAAACAATGTTACAGTTAGTTCACTTCTTACTTGAGCTAGGGTTCCGCCCAAAAACGGTGAACCAAAAAGGGTTCCGTAGCCAAAAGAATTCGGGAACCGCTGTTCTACGGTACGTAATATCGATACTAAGCCGATACTCAAACGGTGAAGGTAAAGATCGTAAGAAAACCTATTACATACACTGAAGAAGAAATTCAGATGCTATAGTGAACTGTTATTAGGTAGATATCGCAAACGGAATAAAGAAAATTTTTGATTGGTTATTGGTTTTTCGGCCTGCAATACCTACCTCATAACATTCAAATTATATTTGCTCAAACAAAGTTGTTATAGCTGATTAGTGATTATAGAGCTTGTTTTTACTTTTCAATTTATTCGTTTTTTATGCAGTCGGGTTTTTAGGGTTCCGTAGTCAACGAGAAACCCTTATAGTTTCGCCATGTCCGCGGCTTAGCTCCGAGACGCTTAGTACTAGAAAGCTGTAATTTTAACATGGGTATACATATTTATCACGCAGACAAAGTGGTAAAATATAAAAGAACCCCTACACGAAAAGTGGTCTTTTAAAAATATTGTGTGTGTGGAAAAACCATTTTTCTATTTAGGGACCCGTTACCAAAATATTAAACTTTAAAGTGAACATTTTTGTTAGAGTCATGTGCTTTATTAGCCGTTAAACCGAAGTATAAAACCAAAAGATACGTTCTAAGTCCGTATATTGTGACGAGCAACTACGGTACCCTACCCCGCGCATGGCCCGACACGCACTTGGCCGGTTTTTTTTATTTGATCAAGATTTTATTTTACCACTTTGTCGGCGTAATTAATATGTTTACCCCATGTCAAATTACAGCTTTCTAGTACTAAGCGTCTCTGAGCTCAGCCGAGGATGGACGGACAGACGGTCAGACGGACGGACATGGCGAAACTGTAAGGGTTCCTTGTTGACAACAGAACCCTAATAATGGGTTTAGACATATGTCTATAATAAATGTGAATCGGTCGTCCCTGTTGAAGAGAACCCAACGCCAAATGGATAAATGCAAAATGTTGATATCTGATTTCAAAGATCCCAAGGGTGATGTGAAATATGGATGGTGCCCTAAACTGCGGCATCCCTTTAAAGATAAGAAATATTAACTATTTGGTATATCCAAATAATCGTTATACAACGTGGTAATGAATTAACGCAAAACTAGAAAGTAGTTTGTTTAGAATCGAGAGCAGAATCGAAATATCATGATTTCAACATAGATAATTTTTTCCAAAATATTAAATTATTTGTTTGTAAAATTTACTGAACTCTATCTCAACCCACCGCACAAGTACACTCACCCTACTTACTACCAAAACAAGATTCTTAAAATGTACATATGAGCACGTTAGCACTTTCATTCATTGCTGAAATTATACCAAATCATTTTTGCCTGAAAACTTAAAATGCGAATAACTTTAAATTTTAAATATCAAAATAATGAAATTATTGTTTCAATATAATTATTTTGTTATAAATCTGTCGGGCTGTATGAGGTTTTGCGCTTATTCATTAACACGTTGTATACTCAAAAAGGTGCTCATGGGTCAACATTGATATAATGGCATAGATAAGAAACACGAACCACTATGAGTTAAGCCCAATGTTAAGCCACACCCTGGACCTTAGCTGGCACTTCATACAAATGGTAAAAACTGATAAGAAGAGGTATGCATGTGCTAAATTAAGTGAGTGAGAGCGAGACAGGAATACGCCGTTACCTACTTTTTCCACCACGCTTCAGGAGGGCAGGGTCCGTACTGTATGTAGTCAAAGTGCTCTTGAAAAGTCGTTTCAAAGTCAAAGTCAACTTTGACTTCATTTATTTAAGGTGGACGCATATTTATCCGCGGCGAACGAGCCGAAGGAGGCGAGAATCGAATTTCAGAATTCTTTATATAAAATTCTTTGCCACCTCGTACACTTATCCGCGGCGAATCAGACGAATCGTCGGAAGAATTCAAAGTAAATTCATTTCTTTCGCCTCCTTCGCCGCGGATAGATGTGCGTTAATATGCTGATAGTCAACTTTGCTAGCGTAGAATCCTTATAAAGCGAAAGTTCTGTAGTTATAGCAAAGTTTCTACCTGAAAGGGAAATATGATAGTAAGTTTACGAATTTATACTACGAGTAGGTATGTTATACAGGGTGTAACAATATAAGCTAGTAATATTTAAAGGGGTGGTTTAGAACATCCTTAAAGACGGGAGCCGTGTTGCTTTAATAGAACATCAAACTGAATAATTTTCACTATGGAGCCAATATTGTAAAATAAAATCTGCTGTCCCATACATTTGAGTCAAGTAGGTAAGTACTTACTACAGTTTTTTTACAAAACAACAGAGATATTCAAATTTCCATTCAAACGTAAGTCATATAGTTTCAAAGTTATGGTGGCAAAAAGATTTTCACTCAAATATTAAATTAATCCTTGCATTGAAACTATACATTTTAACGAAAATCTGACAAACCGTACACAGAGATTAGTTTCTAGATTGTATTTAAAAAAATCACTGACTTTAATTTTATAATATCCAAAATATAATATAACTAGGATGGGCTGCTTTCGGGAAACTCCGTCATATATTCTCCTCGGTCCTAGCACAATGCCTCAAAGCGAAGGTGTTCAATCAGTGCATCCTGCCAGTGATGACCTATGTTGCGGAAACGTGGACCCTGACGATAGGACTAGTTCATCAATTCAAGGTCGCTTAGAGAGCTATGGAGAGAGCTATGCACGGTGTTTCTCTGATAGATCACGTCAGGAACGAAGTGATACGTCAGAGAACTAAAGTGGTTGACATAGCTCAGAAAATTAGCAAGCTGAAGTGGCAATGGGCTGGTCATATCTGCCGAAGAACTGACAACCGATGGGGTGTTAGAGTTATAGAGTGTAGACCATGAACTAGTAGGCGTAGTGTGGGACGCCCTGCCCGCTTGACAGACGACCTAAAAAAAGGACTGGATGAGGAAGGGCGAGGACAGTGTTTTGTGGCGCGCCTTGGTAGAGGCCTATGTTCAGCAGTGGATGGTGATAATGATGAAAATATAATCAAACTTCGTTTGTATGGAGCGAGCTAGAGGGCATAATATCCTACACCAAACGGGTTGTCGAACGGGCAGAATACCTCAATCTCTCAAACATTTGAAAATAGACCTTATAAAGCTTAAAAACTTGCTTTGACGAAGGTTTTAAAGGCTTTCCAAGATTTGAATAGACTGAGATGTAACCTAGATAGCGCTTTCTAAGAAATCTTTTGAGTCTACTACCTAAGTGCTGGCTAAGACTTTCATGGCAAAGACACAAAGCCTACTTTTAAAGAGTTTTAAAGTTAAAAGTTTTAATCTGAGATAAGTCACAACATTATTTAAATAATAATACTAACGCAAAATAATTTAAAATGTTTACTTACTTACTGACAGATAACGCAGAACCCAAATAGCTGAAGATAAAAACATGAAAGGACATCAACCAGTTTTCATACATTTATGGTCCATATGAGAAAGTGACGGCCAACAAAAAGTCGAGTCCTTTTTTACATGCTGACGGTTTTTTAAGGGGATGAACAGACCATCAAACTGAACAACTTTCTCTATGGGACCAAAGTCGAAATCGCGATGTACCGTATGGATCAGCTGTCCCATACGTTTGGCTCAAGTAGGTTTGCAGTTTTGTATGGGGCAGCAGATATTATTTTCCCGATTTCAAGGTTTATCCCATAGACAAAGTTGTTCAATTTGATGGTCTGATCATCCTCTTAAAAGACCGTCAACATTTTAAGTTGAACCTTGTACATTCTGTTTGAACACGTCAAAAAGACCAAAAGGGCCCAAATGTGTCCATAAATGCTGCAGCTTTTCCGCGTTGTACCAAGTACGACACAACACAAAAAAATTCCCCCTCTCTCTTAAACGTTTGTCTAGATCCCTCACAAAAGCCTTAGCTTCATGTCCGCATGGGACTGCCGTCTCCTTTTTGCCCGTAACGCTACCCGTAGCGCTGCCGGGACCGCCTCCTGAAAAACTGGGGCACCAAGGAGACTCAAGCTACCCTTTTCCATTCTTCTCAAATCTGGCCTGGAAATTCCTCCTCAAAAAAACTTAAGTCGTCAAACCGACCTTAACATAACTGAAGTTTGCTACGAGTCGTAGACTGCTACAGTTGCTACGAATCGTAGACTGCTACAGTTACTACGAGTCGAAGTCTTTTAGTGCCATCGCCCGCGACGACTTTATCGATCGCGCTACTGCATCCCGTCTCTATTGCGCTTGTCGCATTTGCAACGCGCGATGGAAGCGATACTGTCGCGCTACAGCGCTACTGTGTGGCTACAAATGCGCGACCGTAGCGATGTAGTTGAGCGTAAGCATCGCTACTGTATAGATTTAAACTCGCGACTGTATCGGGCGACATCGGAGGGAAGTAAAAAGCAAAGACAGACTGTAGTGTGTCTGCGTAGGCTATCAACCTACTAACTAAATGATCATTTAATTTATGTAATATATTAAGCCATGGTGTCCAGTATTGAGTAGCCTTGTCTACCATGCCCTATAACTGGCGTATCAATTACGTCAAAATCACTGACTGATAAGACGGTAAAACTTATAAGAACATGATTTTAACAAAGCGAAGTAACAGGAACAAGCTAAAGTTATAGCTAACTTCATAGATATGAAATGTTATGAAACTTTTATTGTATTTCCGAAAGTCGTTGAAAAGTTTAATTGCCTGTGTACTTTTCCTTACAGGAAGGAAGCACTACATTATTACTTACAAAAGAAAGCTAGGAGAATATACATGGTGTTCAATTTAAACACAGAAATTTGAATACCGTTTTGTACAGTTTTGAACTTCAGAACACAGCGAATATCTTGAAGTGTATAAGTTAGTAAGCATTTTTAAGTGTAAGTATTATAAGTTGTAATTTAGGTATTGCTTGTGAGATCCTTCAGTGTAAAGGCTTCCTCTCACGAATAAGAGTAAGAGGGAAACTCCAAAATAAGCATTAATATTTATATAATAATTGAAACAGATTTTACAGTTCCTATAATCTTTCGCTTCAAAAGTTATAAGCCTTAAATAGGTAGGACGGACGGACAACGTAGACTTAGTAATAGGGTCCCGTTTTCACCCTTTGAAAAATAAAATAGAGGCGAAGACAAGATCCATCGCAGGATTGGGAAGGACTCCACCAACCAGACTAATTGTCGCTTTGAAATAAGATGATGATCAGACCTTCATGGTCTGAACCACTAACTGAACAACTTTCTGTATGCGAAGACTAGAGAAATTTGTTCAGTTTGGTGGTCTGATCATCCTAAAAAATTATATTAAGTTGGACCCTGTATTCGGAGGGGGGAGGGGGGGGGGGGGATAAATCCCACCTATCCTTTGTATTATTTTGTCGTGTCGCTTCTAGCACGTACAATGACAAGATTTTTTTTTCTGGACTGAAACATAAATATAGAATAGAGATTCATTGTAAAGATTATTTTATCCGTTTTACAATGTTGCAGTAGGCGAATGGCTCTAGTTGGCGAAACGCGCCAGTAGGCGAAACGAGTTAATTGGCATACAACCTCAACAATAATAGCTCAATTTGTAGATATAGCAAAGCTTCAGTCCACCCCGAATTATAGTCCACCACGCCATGAAAACCTTCTGACAGTTAGAATAAAATATCCTCTAATAACCCTCTAATAAGAAAGGTATAACATCAAATTGTATTGTTATTATTACGACTTACGACTTAACTTAACCCGAAGAAGTTCTGATGGCTTAACTAACTTAGATCGACTTTTATTTTCCTTTCGAAAATCGACCCTTTTGTTCGTAGAACGAACGTAGAAAGCGGTGACCGACTAGGGATGTAGCGAACATGAGATTACGGATTTTTTTTTGTATCCTACGCAAAAAGAACGATCATTTTATTTTTAGGATGTCCGTGGTGCGCTTTATCTATGGCATCAACAAAGGATTGTTCAGCTGAGCGATGGGCAGCCAACGGACATTATGACCACGGCGGTCAAAAATGACCACCGCCCAGCGACTGCCTCAATGTGGAATTTTTCACGGATGTGTGAATTACCTACGCACACATCAGTAGTGTTCAATAGTGCTGACAATGTGACCACGTGTCCGCGGTCAAAATTGTCTGTCGTTTCCTCATCGCCTTATTTGCAAAGCATATTACTTATCATCCCCTGCTGAACATAGACCTCTTCCAAGGCGCACCACAAAACTCTATCCTCGGCCTTCAAGTTTTAGCAGTGGACGACGATAGGCTGATGATGATAATTACTTATTGTGTATGTGAAGTTTTTAAATTTGTTGTATATATTTAACGATGGTCTGATACTCAATAGGAAATAAAACGATTTTATTTGAATGACAACTGCACTAACCGGTAAAAATAATTTTGTTACATTTTAATACGATGTTGGTTTTTATACTACTATTAGCTAGAAATCTTGTTCTTTTGCAATACGGTTCTCAACTATACTCCATAGAAATAATTTCAGCCGTGTCCAGGATCGCAACAGTTTCAGTTTCATAGATTGATTCGGATTTGAATATATTTGTATGTGTTGAAGTATTTATCAACATTTTTATCATTTCCAATATTATAATAAAACACAAACAATAAAAAGTCTTTCGGATTTTTAACGAATATCCGGTAATATCGGTTACAGATACATTATCCCTAGTTTCAACCATTAATTTCGCCTTGTTTCTATAGGCTGTAACTACAGCCTGTGTTTTAATTCAAATCGTCTAATTCCAAGTCATTAGGTCGAAAATTTGTCTAATACCCTTCAAGCTAAAAGCCTCATGAAGCTTAACGACGTTTCAGCCTCTGTTCGAATGTAATCCAGCCACAATCGTACCCACTCGGATACAATAATTGTTATTACCAGTGCCACTCTATTGGTGTTAGAGAGTAGGGACGAATTTAGGTATTTTTGAGGCCACAATTTCGCTAAGAACAATGTTTGACTATCTTCACTAAAAACTGTAACAGAAGTGTTTCTCTATAAAAGATATTTTCAAATAAAGTTTACAAGTTTGGTATTTAGGTCTCCCTAACTATAGGTCACCTACTTTTGAACTTTGTATCCGTCTGTTTGTTTTTGTATGATTTTCATAATAAAATGCCTAGTAGTTTACTTGGGATCATTATAATTTAATTATGTGCGAGTAAGGGTATTGGATTAACCTGTCTTTGGATTGGGTATGGCTATCAGTCATCTATTGTCGTATTGTATCTTTTGTAGGAAATTCTGTAAAGTAAGTGCTCGACGGACAATAGGTGACCACTACAAACACTGAACAATATAAAGAAGGAATCTATTCGTTGATTAGTTTTGTGAAAATCGAAGAGAAACTTTATAAATTTACAGTAAGTACTGAATCTTTGTTCTTAAGTTTGTGACTCAATCACGTATAAACGGCTGAACAGATTTGGATGATATTTGGCACACAGATATTAAATACGATCTGGATTAACACATAGGATATTTTTTAAGGATATGATAGTCAAGGTTGCGTTCAAAAGATTATAACAAATGTTTAAAAATACAATGTTTTATCTGATTAAAACTCGATACAACCATTGTTGACTAGTTAATCTTTCCACTACAGCATGAGGAATTGTCATTCAATATGGCTCATTTTGACGCAAAAAAGTAGACAAATTAGGTCCACAAATGCCGAGTCCGTGTCTGTTTCTACTAATATTATCGCTATCTCATTCATAGGTATAACACTTGGGAGTTTGACCATTTGCCCTTTAGTCCTGCATTTATCGTTTGATCTAACAATTCTAATAGTTTTTAGTAACAATTTTAGTTCTTCTATTTTTAGTCTACGTCGTGAGAATTTTTAACGGAGTATACATAGGTAAATAATAAGAAAACCGTTAATATCGCATAACATCTCAAAACCATAAGAGATAAGTACCTATCTTTAGAATATCGCACGATCAAGCACTGTCTATTACAAAACTGTTACATCGGAAGTAACATTTAATTTCCTTTCTGTATTTTTAATTTTTGTTTTACTTTAGGCCATCTAAATGAAAAACTTTCACTTTATAGCTTATTTGATGCTACATAGAAACTGTCAATAGAATATTGTAACATTTGTTCAGTTTGATGTTCTGAAGCACCATGTAGCGCATTTTAGTTTACACCATGTATATTTGCTAGACTAGATTTTTAGTGGTTGAAATATTCCATGAAAAACTATTTATAAAATTTTTGTGAAACTATTAAAAAAAAACTTCGATTTAATCTTCAAAACTAGCTCTATAATCAAATCCAAAATTGTATCCTTTACATCAGTTTAAGTTAGCTATTACCTACTCTTATCACATACCCTAGATTTTGGACTGCCGACATCGAAGTAATTCTATGTTCTACAAAAATAGCGAATAGGTATTAAACCATTAAACAAACTTTGTAAATAATTCGAAGTACGAAATAATAAAGTAAAAAGTTCCAGTGAGATCATTTTCTCAAGTAAAGTTCAAACATACTTACAAGCAAAAAATGTTGTCAAAAGAAACAACCTCCAAGACAAATCCATTTTGCAACACTACTAAAACCTAACATAAAAAAATCACTTAAAAGTTCACATTTTAGTTCCTAAAAGTGTAACTAAAGTTCCATCCATTTTCCAGCGAAGTTACGAATAAAAGTACGCGATTTTCCCGCTATTTTTCTCGCGTTAGGCGTGCGTTCCTCGCCACGGTTCAGGATGAACTGAACGTTGGGAGGGTGGTTACCCCTACTAGATGTTACAGGATGTTTCATGTGGTTTCGTCGCATGCATTGCGCTAAGTGGATAGACAGATGGTTTTACGCAAAGTGCTCGATTTATGACGTGTGCGTAAGGGTGGTGCTTTTGTGAAGGGGTTTTTGGTTTTTAAGTTTTAGTAGCGATGGCGTCTTTTAATGTTTTAGTGGAAAAGTATAGGGGGTTGGTAAGTGTTATCATTTTAACATTAATAATAATAAACGTTTATTTGACTTGATAAATACTTACCTTACTTAAAAAGGGTCAGATCAAATGTACCCGAAACCGACGAGCGTGTATGAAACGACTTATGACTGTGGAAGAGGCAAAAGAGGTATGTCAGGATCGTAGCAGATGGCGATCAATTGTCTCTGCCTACCCCAATGGGACACAGGCGTGAGTATATGTATGATTATAAATACTGTCATACAAGAAGGACAACGGATAAATTAATTAGGTTGTAAGACATTTTAGAAAAGCTATTCAGTTTAACTTACCTTAATCAAAAAAAAACACCGCCCAAATCGTATCAAGCCGGGACGATGCGGGTAACATTAATGCGTAGTGGATTTCCGTCCGTCCGGTGCAGCCCGCTCCGCCCTGATGCGGCCCGTTGTAGTGTGCCATACCAAACTGACTTTTTACGACGTCTGCAGTATTACGGGAAACTAAAAATCAGTCAATACGTTGAGACCCGGCCTGCTCTAGTGTGCGAAGTACGCATTTTCCGCTGCGATGCGGCCTACTCCGCCCCGTCGTCATATACGCTCACCTTTTCAAAAATATCCAAAGAGCACTTCTTGTTTGTATTGACGTCAGCTATCAATTTCTGGAAAAATTATCCGTGGACGCTTACAACATGGTTGACGAAAACACAACCAATATCTTCAAATTTTCTATCCGTCACGGAAAAGGGAGTAAGTAAGTAGAGATAAGGTAGTATCGAGAAAATCTTTGTTACTATGGTCCCATAGTAGGGCCCGTAGAGATTTCAACTGTAGGTATATGTTCCCCCGGGTACTACCATTTGAAGAGATCATCTTTATAACTCTCGCTTGAGAAATTTTATAGGGATTTCCCTTTCTTAAATTATATTGTCGCAAATAGGGTATTTGCTTTTTGTATTATCTTATTTCGTTTTCATTTTTATGTTTTAGGGAAGTTTTGGGATGGGACAGTATATGCTTCTAGTACTTTATGTTTCATAGATGGGACTAAATTGATGGAGCTTATTATACAGGGTGTACGGAAAAGAATCATTAACCTTTAAACCACATACTCTACCCATCAAACTGAACAACTTTTACTATGGTAGCAAACCTAGTAGTATTTTTTTTTGCGCTGGCACGTTTTCTCTCATGGTAAAAGTGGTTCAGTTCCAACCCTTTCTCGTTGTATGGGAGGGGGTCGAAAAAAAATGTTTTCTTCATAACCACTGCATTTCTGTTTTTGAATTACTGTTATTTGTCTTCATGCCAAATTTTGATTAAATAGGTACAATAATGAGCGAGTTAGACAGACAGAATGGACCAAAAGTATAAGAATTCTTTGTTTGACTGCGGTACCCTAAAACGTAGGATAATAAACGATTTAATAATTCCTACGTCATACAGGCAGGCAGTACACCCACCAAACGAATGACGATCAAAATACGTGTATCAAAACCTTTATATGGTTTTATATAAGGCTCTCCACAGCTATATAAAAGCTTCTAACACTGTATCGCCATGTGATATCACTTTGACGCACCTGCAACTAAGCTTACGATATTGACAACACAATACCAACATAACCTTTCATCTATAACACGACTTCGAAACCCCTAAAATCTTCACAATAAGGTTGGAAGTTATACAGAATTATGTTATGAGATTGTAAATGCAACATGGGCAAGCAATATGTACCAATTTTAGTGCGAAGAAGACCACGTGTTGGCTAATTCTCGTATGATGGTAGCAGATGGCGCTGCAAGTCGGCCATTACTGTATGTCACTTGGTAACGGCATAGTGGTGGGATTAGTCGATGTAGTTTGTCGATAGTTTTCAGATTTTAACACCGGAAACAAATTTTATAGTTTTTCGTCTATTTATGTAAGAAGGCATAAGAAGTGTAGAAAAAAATTCAAAACGTTTAAAAATTTTTTTGTTTAGTTTCTTTTATACCACTCAGAACATGATTATGCCTAAGAAAAATCGGACAAGAGCGTGTCGAACTCGCCCACGATAGTTCCTTAGCCATTGTATAAGTAGAATGAGAAGAAAAGTAACATAATTATTATCTTACCTAAAAGAAAATCGTGTAACCTAACGCTAGCGCGATTTAATTTCCTGCAACGCCATCTAATGGAAGAAGTAAACAGCACACCAGAAATTACCTGCTTAAGAGGATATGTGAAAAAAATTGGATTCTTCAAAGCATCATATATCATGAAGTAGTTACAGTAGAAGTATGGTTTGCGGATATGTGTAAATTGAACATATAATTGAAGTTTTGATTAGAGCCAAAACACGATTAAGACACATTTGGGACATTTCACGTGAAGCGGACAGGGAAAAAAAAGTGAGGTTCTGAAAATCGACCACATTCGGCCCATTTGTACTTCTAGTAGGTATGAATGTGTACGCAAAATATTTTTTTTGTATAGTGTATATTTACCAAGTTATAGGTTTCAAAAGAATTGTCGTTGATTGGTACTACAATTTTTCGAAAGTAATTTTTCGAATATAACAAATCTACTATAAAATATTTTACATAGCGATACATATTAAAAATATACTGTTCTTTTTGACAGTAAAAAAAAATTAAAAAATTAAAAATAAATTAATGGTTAAAACCGGAAGTAAACTTTTCAAACCAGAATTACAGTCACTTCGACCAATTTTTTTTTCTTTTTTTTTCTTTCAAAATATAGCTTAAATGATAATGAAAGTACACTAGAAAATTTAAAATGGGATCTCTATTAGTTTAGGAGATACGTTGAATAATATACACCCGCGTCGCAAGGGGCGTCATATGTAGCGCTTGCAAGGTTGAGCAGTTTGCGCGATATTGCAACTATATTCATATTTTATATCGTTTTAGCGTATATTTAACCTCATTTAATGATATGAAATAAGTTTTATTAATTTAATATAATATAAATATAACTACATAATACAAATATAAGTTAACTAGCTGACCCGGCAGACGTTGTTCTGCCATTTTCCCTACCCTACACCTACCCTACAACTACCCTACACCTACCCTACACCTACAACTACCCTACACCTACCCTACACCTACCCTACACCTACCCTACACCTACAACTACCCTACACCTACCCTACACCTACCCTACACCTACAACTACCCTACACCTACCCGACACACACTTGGCCGTTTTGTTTATAAACCTTCCCTGCCATATGCACAACAACCCACCAAAGTTTCATCGCAATCGGTCCAGCCGTTCAGGCGTGATGCCGTGACCAAGGGAAATAGGGATTAATTTTTATACTATATAGAAAATATATTATAAAGAAAAAACTTTTCTACTGCTCCAAAAACGTTTTTTCTTTATAATATATTATTAACTTATATTTGTATTATGTAGTTATATTTATATTATATTATATTAATATAACTTATTTCATATCATTAAATGAGGTTAAATATACGCTAAAACGATATAAAATATGAATAAAGTTGCAATATCGCGCAAACTGCTCAACCTTGCAAGCGCTACATATGACGCCCCTTGCGACGCGGGTGTATATTATTCAACGTATCTCCTAAACTAATAGAGATCCCATTTTAAATTTTCTAGTGTACTTTCATTATCATTTAAGCTATATTTTGAAAGAAAAAAAAAGAAAAAAAAATTGGTTGAAGTGACTGTAATTCTGGTTTGAAAAGTTTACTTCCGGTTTTGGCCATTAATTTTTTTTTAATTTTTTTTATTTTTTTTTACTGTCAAAAAGAACAGTATATTTTTAATATGTATCGCTATGTAAAATATTTTATAGTAGATTTGTTATATTCGAAAAATTACTTTCGAAAAATTGTAGTACCAATCAACGACAATTCTTTTGAAACCTATAACTTGGTAAATATACACTATACAAAAAAAATATTTTGCGTACACATTCATACCTACTAGAAGTACAAATGGGCCGAATGTGGTCGATTTTCAGAACCTCACTTTTTTTTCCCTGTCCGCTTCACGTGAAATGTCCCATTTTCTCGATAGAAAAACAAGCCTAAGTAGCCTCCGTCTTTATCGATAAACGCTTGGAACTGCTAAACGGTGAACAATAGAAACACGAGACTTGATTTAAAAAAAAGAGATTGATATTTTATAAAGTTTGATTAGAGCAGAATTGAACTTTCATAAATAGTACAATCACAATTAAATAAAGTTTGTTTTACGCTTACGTCGTTTCAGCCGCGCGCCGTCCCATCTCTTTCTCTCGCATCATGCAGTAATATAAGCTATCACACGCCCATTTCGCTTCAACTATTTTTAGACATAGGCCCTTAAAGCATTCTCATGTCAAGCAAAAAAACCGCTTTCCCATAGATATGGCTCGAGTAGGTATGCAGTTTTGTATGGTACAGCGCAATCGCGAAAAAAAAAACGTTTTTTTCGCGATTGCTCTGTTTCATACAAAACTATGTTTGTTCCATAGAGAGCGTTGTTCAGTTTGACGGTCTGATCATCCCCTTAAAAAGTGTCAGCAAATTAAGAAGGACAAAGTAAAATTGATTGATTGATAAAATGTCACGCCATCGACTCGATAGAACATGAAGTTCAAAAATAATTGTCTTCTTGTGTTGTGTTCCTGTTGTGTATACAACGTGTTAATGAATAAGCTCAAAACCTCATACACCCCAACTGATTAATAACAAATAATTAGATTGAAACAATAATTTCATTATTTTGATAGCTAAAATTCAAAGTTATTCGCATTTTAAGTTTTCAGGCAAAAATGATTAGTTATCATTTCAGCAATGAATGAAAGTGCTAACATACTCACGGATTCATTTTAAGAATCTTGTTTTGGTAGTAAGTAGAGTGAATGTGCCCGTGCGGTGGTTTGGGAGCGAGTTCAGTTAATTTTACAAACCAATTAATTAATATTTTGAAAAAAATTACCTGGATTGAAACCATGTTAATTCGATTCTGCTCTCGATTCCAAACAAACTACTTTCTAGTTTTTAATGTTGTAAGGAAGAATGGCACATTACTTAAGCAAAGTAAATTATTCAAAGCTTGGTATAAGTTAAGAAATTAACAGAGAAAAGGATATCTTGAATAAAACTTCCCTTCAAGCAACAATAACAATTTCGCATAAAACGAAATAATGTCCGTAATATCATTTGAATAACAAATTCCCTAAATGAATTCGAGTAATTATTATTAATTTGAACCATTGAATATTTGACATTGCTTAATTAAAAGGCATGATTACTAGCGCAAAGAGCTAACGAAAATTATTTATGAATTTATATTCAGATGTTAACATTATTCTATTTGAATAAATGGGTCTAATTATGCAATGATAGCGCTAATGAAATATTTATATGATGTTCATGGAAATGTGATCTCTTAGCATTTTAGTTTGAGTTCATTTGCCTGTTACTGTTTGTTATGTTATGTATATCTCTTGGTCTCTTTGTTTGATTGTGATTGAAGCTTAGATGCTGAAATAAGATTTTGTTTGGTACAGTGACTGGTATTGACATTTCAATATCGGATAAGCATCAGACTGAATGCTATAACTATGATCATTTAAATAGTACCTCCGTAAATGGATCTAAATCTTTAATACGATTACGGATTAAAACTTTTATATTCTTTTTTTAATAACGCTCACAGGCAATGTATGATTCTAAGTAACCCTAAGGCTTTTTGTTATGGGAACCATACAACAACGGCATAAACATATAACATCCAAGACTAAACTGGGATTCGAACCCAGGACCCTGGTTTGGCAGGCAATTACACCAACCGGGTCGTCTATTCTATTGCCCACGGCTTCGTCTGAGTTCCATTTAATACAAGGAACTCATGTGTTAATTCAAGCATATTCTATTTTTGTTCCAAATTTCATACTAAACTGTTCAATCGCATATCCGTGTTTGAGTCACAAACATGCAAGAATCATCATAAACTTTCATATTTTTGACATCTGACTTTAATTAGCTTATTTATTATTACCGTATTCTGAATACGGTAATAAAAATTAAGCAAATAATAATACGGTATTCTAGTCTCTACTACAGCACCGGAGAACAAGCTAGACGTTACACATACCGACAGATTATTGTTTCTAATGAACAAATTTTCTTTTCTATATCTCAACTTCTCAGAGATATGTTGAAAAAAATGTTTTTACTATTTTGTAGATTCCACCCTTATCTTGAAATTCGAAATCTAAAATTGCTCCCAAAACGGAATCGATAACAGTTATAGTTATAGTTAGGTATTCCTTCCATATAGTTTTGATTATTTTTCTTCATTGTACCTACCCTATAATATGAATTCTTATTTTAAATGTATTTAAATATTCACGAAACGTTAAAATCGTTTTTATCGATAACAATAGGTCCCACCCCTACAAAACGGCGCTGTCTAAAAGCTATTAGCAGTTCGCGACGAGAAGGCGCACCTGTGACTGTCATTTCCTTCAGAGAGATTACTCTAACATTAACTTAGCTTATGGCACTCACCAGATACGTCTACTCCGATTACACGCTTCGGATCATAACATAACATAACATAAATATTATTTATTTAACACACACAAAAACATAAAACAACAATTTATATAAAATAAATATACTGGATGTATTACTTATTAAAGGGTGGAAATGCTTGAGCGAATGAATGAAATTAATATACTTACTATAAGGAGAATGATGACGAGGTTCCCGTCTCACGCCTCTCCTCTCCCCCGCGTGGAATGTGAACATCCTTTGTCGAAGGCGACGGAGCTTGGCCAGTGAGGGTCTCTTGCGTGGGACCTTCAGGGCTAGTGACGTGTAGTGTGTGTTCCTCTGTGTATTTGTTTGTGCATCGGTGCATTGATCATTTTAGACTTTCCAAGTAGTTGTTAAGTCTTAGTGACGATTTAGTGAGTAGGCAGGTACCTACTTCACTTGTGAAGGACATTGTTATCATAAATAGGCATTATAGAAAGTGATGAGCCCATAACTGATTGTTGTTATTTCTTAATATCCATTAGTCACCTTATAATACATATACGCCAATAATATAGGCATTTAAGTTTCCACCCTATATTCAGGGTGTAATTGAGTCTACCCATCGAACTGAAGAACTTTTACTATGGAAGCAAACCGATCGGAGCAAAAAAAACAGCTGTTGCATTTGCATACATTAATTTTGAGTCGAGTAGGCATTGCAGTTTAGTTTTTTTGTTGCTCCGATCGGTTTGCTCCCATAGTAAAAGTTGTTCAGTTTGATGGATAGACTCTTAGTTTAAAAGGATGCTAATGAAATCAATTTCATCCTGTAGATATAATCTATATCTCTAAAATATAAAACAAAGTCCCAATCTCTCCTCATTATTTCTGTTTCTCTGCTTACTTCTTCTAAACCACGCAACGGATTTTGATACAGTTTTCCCGGTCATTTAGAGAATTTCTTCCGGAAGGTATATGCGAATAATATGTATTTTTACCTACATTATAGATTCCACACCGGCAAAGCTGGGGCGGGTCGCTAGTAATACATATAAAATAAATTAAATGCCGTCCGTTGGTAGCGCATCAATTGAGAAACGGCAGGACAGATATGACAAAATTCTTTTTTTAAATCTTCGTAATAGCCCACGTCAAGTTTTTGGGGGAAAAAAGGTTAAGGGGCTATAGGTTCAGACGAATATTTTCTATGAGAAACGCGATTGCCCAGCCCTACGAAAAGTGCGTTCGAGTGCCGTATTTTCGATTAAAAAGAATTAACAATAGTACTTTTATATATTTTTTTATGATTTCACTAGATAAACTTATGGTGAATATGTGAGTATAAATACCAAAAATCGGAATCTATTTTAAGTTCTCCTAAAACGAGAAAAATGATGCCCTTTGTACATGTCTACTTTAATTGTTTTTTCTGTATTGTTATGTGTACAATAAAGTGTTAAATAAATAAATAAATAAATAAATGATTAGAAATACTTGAAAATACGTCATCTTTGTGAAGATTTTCTATTGAGTGGAGTAATTCCAATCGGGTATTCTATTTATGATTTCACTAGATAAACTATCCAAGAATACTGAGGTATGACTTTGGTTTCAGTAAATAGTAAATCTTGTTTCAGTAAATCTTGTCGAAAAATTCGCTACTATGGCGCCTTAAGTGTGTATCGGAAAAAAAGGGATCATTGCAACGCATGCCTGGCACAGCTAGTGGAAAATAGAAAACAAAAGTCGTTGTTAAACAAATGATAGCACAACGTAAAATATATTCCTCTGGTTTTTGCCGATTCATAGATTTCCTGCCAAAGAAAGTTCTTGTTATACCTAATATAATGCAGTTATATAAATGCGCCGGTGCAGCGAAAACGCCCATCAAAGCCATTAATTCGTCCGACCATAATAATAAGACTCAAAATTGAATTCAGAAGTTACAAAATGAAAATTACGCTACCGACTTTAGTTCTATCGGAGTCTACATTAAAACCTGCATAAATTTGAATTCATACAGATTGTTTTTAACTAGCGGGGTGTGTGGATTAAGTCATAAGGGTAAGGAAATATCGAATCTTACAGGGTGTAAGGAAAAGTATAATTCACCTTTAACCCATATACTCTACCCATCAAACTGAACAACGTTGACTATGGGAGCAAACCTCTAAAGCAAAAAAAAAATCTGCTGTTCCACGACTCAAATGTATGAGACACCTGATTATTTTTTGTGTGCCCATAATAAAAGTTTCACAATCAACGTTCGAAAAATGGCAGAACCAAAAGAGCTCATAAGAGCTCTTTTTTGTACTAGCTGACAGTAAACATGTCAAATACGACTATGTTTATGAATCAAAAACAACATATTCGTGTCACCTAACAGCATCCATATTTGATTTGTGTGGGTTATAAGTCAGATTCGTTAAAAATTTGCTAAGATTTTGTATGAGATTTGGAGTTTATACTCTATAGTATTTATATCAATGGACTCAGGACATGAACTCTATCTTTCTCAAAGATAAAGCACTAAAGTAGTTGGAACAAACCAACAACGTATAAGACATTGAATAGAACTCGCAGAATATTTATTTCAATAAATCAGCACTTATTCAAATATTCTCAGCTCTCTCATCTCTTATTTCTTAAGCCAATAGAAGAAGACACCGCGCACCGACAAAGTTACTTTCTGATTATTCAATTATTACTGTAGTTTGTTGGACTTTTTGTAAAAGAAAACTTAAACGTCTTCTCTTGGGTGTTTTTTATGGATTAGGGATTTGTTTTGGCGAAAACAAAATGGACGCTAATATTTTGATGCTTAGGTACTACGGTTGTATTAGAAATTGGTGGCTTACGTAAATAAAATGAAAATCTTTTTGATCATTGCTGATGATTGGAGAAGAAGATTATGATGATGATGATGTTCATTACGGAAATGATCCGAAAGTATAGCCAGCAACAAATTATAACAATTGTCACCAACGTCCCCAAAGACCAGACGTTTCCACTGCTAACGGCACAAAGATGTACTGGGACTCTAACTAAGAGGTACCTGACATGCTTGAGCGAAGCCGCCGTTCCCACTCGGGTTCGGTCCAAAACCATAGATGTACTGGGACTCTAACTCAGAGGTACCTGACATGCTTGAGCGAAGCCGCCGTTCCCACTCGGGTTCGGTCCAAAACCATAGATGTACTGGGACTCTAACTCAGAGGTACCTGACATGCTTGAGCGAAGCAGCCGTTCCCACTCGGGTTCGGTCCAAAACCATAGATGTACTGGGACTCTAACTCAGAGGTACCTGACATGCTTGAGCGAAGCAGCCGTTCCCACTCGGGTTCGGTCCAAAACCATTCAACGCGGGAATGCTGCTAGTGTGATGAGTTCCTTTGACCCGAGTGCGTTCCGTGGTGCGGAGGGCATTTAAGGGCCTATGTTGAAAAATAATTGAAGCGAATTGGGCGTGTGATAGCTTACATTACTGCCTGATGCGAGAGAAAGAGATGGGGCGGCGCGAGCGCCTGAAACGACGCAAGCGTAAAACAAACTTTTTAAGTAAGATTGTACTATTTACGTAAGTTCATTTCTGCTCTAATCAAACTTTATAAAATATCAATCTCTTTTTTTCAATCAAGTCTCTTGTTTCTATTATTCACCGTTTAGCAGTTCCAAGCGTTTATCGATAAAGACGGAGGCTACTTTGGCTTATTTTTCTATCGAGAAAATGTCTTTAAATCGTGTTTTGGCTCTAATCAAAACTTCAATAATATGTTCAATTTACACATATCTGCAAATCATACTCCTACTGTTAGTACTTCATGATATATGATGCTTTGTAGAATCCTATTTTTTTCACATATCCTCTTAAGTTGGTTTTTGTTTTATTACTGACGAAGCGTGAGGTGGATTTTAGTTTGGTAAGTTGACGAAGCATGTTGCGGATCTCTAACTGTTTATTCAAGGTTTTGACGAAGCGTGTTGCTGATTACCGGCTGTTGTATTATTATTGACGAAGCTTGTGCTGATTGTCACCAAAAACAGCATAACGTAATTCAAATTACAATTGACATTTCTACACGTATTGAAACGCTACAATCATAGGCCAATTTTATTAAAGCTATACGAAACATTCGATAAATGCATGTAACAAGAAGATAGATGGATTTGGAAGCCACAGAGAATGTTTTCTAATGTTCGTTTTTTGTAATGTTTGCATTGAATTTCTGGAATAATGCAATGGACAGGCTTTCTCGTTCATTTCCATGTAAACTTCATCGGTAGGCCATTCTGAGAGATATTTAACCAAAATTACTACTGATTTTTCTCGCCATTTATTAATGAATAAGTCAAATAAGGTGGTTCTATTTTTAACCCCATACGCAAGAGAGGTGTTATAAGTTTGATGCCTATGTCGGTCTGTCTGTCTGTGGCATCGTAGCTTCCAAACGGGGGACCGATTTCGATGCGTTTTTTAAAATACTTAGAACTTCGCCCGCATTAAGGGTATAGTACTGTTGGCGCGCTCCATACAAACGAATTCTGGTGATATTTTCAATTCTAACCGATTAAACTCAATGAAATTTTGCAGAAACAATCTAGACACAAATCTCTATGCTTGTATCGTGTCAGATTTTCCTTAAAATGTACAGTTTTAAAGTTACAGTGCCTCAAAGATTTCCATACAAATCTTTAATTAATCCTAGCATTGAAACTGTATATTTTAACGAAAATCGGACACGATACAAGCATAGAGATTTGTTTATACATTGTTTCTGCAGAATGACATTGAGTTTAATTGGTTAGTATTGAAAATATCACCAGACTTCGTTTGTATGCAGCGCGCATTTACCCATCCGGAATAAACTCTCTTAAGCGCACAACACACGGCCGCTATAATATGTTGCTGTACTCTTCTAACGCACGCAAGTTGCTTATCCCTTCCTCTCACTCGCACGCAGAAAAGAGACGTGCTTATGTAATTTTGCGTGCGTAAGAAGAGTACAGCAACATATTATAGCGCGTGTCTGTGACGGGCCTTATCTATCTCTCTATTCTCAGGGGTGAATCAAAGGGTGATTGTACCCACAGTGTTGGATTTGCCCTAAGGCCCTGTAGGCCCGGGCCTGGGGCGGCCAGATATCAGGGGCAGCCAATCGTGACAAAAAATTCACTGATGATAACAAGAAATAAATCAAAGTACCTAAATATTCTAATGGCACGCGCACATTATTTAAATTTCTGAATCGATTACGATAAAAGTTGGCAATAAAGTAAATTCATTATGTAGTCTCTATAATATGATGGGTGCTGAAAAAAGGGCGGCTGGTACGTAGTACATAGCCTAGGGCGGCCAACACTGCAAATCCACCACTGTGTACCCATGATACTGAACAACTTTCCCTAAGAAACCTATAGTAAATACAAAAAAAAAATTGAACTTTCCATAGGTACTAAATGCAATCAGCTGATCGAACGTTTGTACGAAAGTCGTTATTTTTTTTGCGATTTTCCTATAGGTTTCTTAGGGTTACTTACACTGTTAAATTTGTAGGTACTATCATTGAGTATTTCTGAAAATAGTTTATAATTTGTTCTTAGTTATACTTTTGTCTTGAGTCATACTTAGAACTCAGCAGTCTACTGCTGAATTGACTTTCAAAAATCATACTAGTAATTTTGACATTTTCTACTGCTGATTTGAATGTGTCAGTTTCAAAAATCGCGTTCCATAACGGCTTTTAGTTTTCGTAAAAATGACCAGGTTCAAATTCGCCATGATTCTTTGAGAAATGATGCCGTAACAAGTCAGAGCGATACAACGAATTATCAACCATTACTGTTTTAGTTCTATTCGCTAAAACAATCAGTGTTACTTAGAAAGCAGACGAAGTCGCCGCATAAAGCAAATAATCTATTTTACTGCTACCAACAGAATAATAATCCAGGTTTAAATTCTACAAATGCATCTGCTTCCGAATAAAGCAAGCAAAACGGATAAAATATTGTGCAATTTCCTGAAATAGCCGATTTACCTATTATTGGGACAGTTTAGATTTGTTGCACTGTATTTCTTTTTAGAATAGATACTGTAGAATAAAGTGCTAGAATGTATTTCAGGAGTAAACTGTTTTAAACTTTAGTCTTGTAGACTTGTGCAATAGAAACAATTTACTACGTTCGAATAAGCTCTACAGCGTAACTTTATCTTATCTAAAGTATCAATAGAATGCATAAATATACAGGGTGTTAGGGTAGACAGAGGCATTACTTTAATGGGTGATTGTACTCATGATACTAAACAAGTTTCGAATAGAAACATAAGGGAAAATCGCAAAAAAAAGAGTCAAAACCACTCCCTTACAGTCGGGACAATTTAAAAAGCCACATTTGACATCTATTGATACTTCATCAATCATAACCTTGTAACGGCGGGCATAGAATAATATATTTTTTTTCGAAGTTAGAACTGTACAATTGCTTTACTTTTTCTTATTACGATTACATATTTATTGTAATAATGACCCAAGAAGGTAATTTTACGATTTACTTTCACTAATAAACCATTCTAAACATATTAAACAATTTCTGTTCCAAAGAACTGAACGTCGTTACAATGTTGCGTCTTTGAACCCTTTTTCTTTTTTAACACTAGGGATGTAACCCAATAAAATCGATCTAAAACGTAGTTCCAACAAATCGCGATATTCACATATAATTCGATTCACGTATGTTTGAAATCCGTATCGATTCATTCGCTTTAATCGATGTTTTTAAGCAGGTCACCTCACTATGAAGCTTAAACTGACAGATGTCAAATGTGACTTATTACATTGTCCCGACTTTAAGTTTGTAACGCAACGCGTATAAATAACACTGTAAAACACGGTAACAACTGAATTGAAACACAGCAAAACGTGGAAAAAAATCTGCTGTTTCACACATTTTGGACAGGTAGCTTAGACAGTTTCTATGGAACAGCTGATTTTCTCTTCGAGATTTCGATGTTGGCTCTATAGTTAAAGTTGTTAAGTTTGATGGTCTGAAGCACCCCCTTAACTATGTAAAGAATTTAATTTAACACCTTGTATATTATTTTTATTAAGGTTGTTGCAGGGAATAGAGAACTAGAGAATAATTTGAAATTATTCAATAATTACGAAGCTTTATATCTTCGTAATATTATAAATTGCAAAGGTTTGTTTGTGATGCGGCATATTTAGATTTTCTAAACTATTTATCCAAATTTAAAATAATACATTAACTTTTTACGCGTATACTGCTTCAAACTTTTGTATGAAATTGACAACTCTGCAAACATCTTATTGGATAAGTAATGTAAGTTAGATCTTCTCTAATTAAGTTTAAAACTCAAAATTTTATTAGATATTGGAAAATACAAACATCAAATCTGCAACACGCTTCGTCAAAAATTGCTACATATCCGTTTCTGCAACACGCTTGATTTGAAGTTTGTATTTTTTTTCCTTTTATCTAATTAAGTACCTAAATAATATTGAAAAGTGGATGATATTCAACAAAACTCACCAAGAGACACGAAAACAGTTCAGTCCGTGAATCCTTTTAATGTTATTGAAATTCTGCACGTTCCAGAAGTTGGCATCTACCTAGAGAGAGTTTTTATTTTAAAATCTCTTGATATAAAAAGTTACTGGCGTTCTTTTAAAAACTTTTTGAAATAAAACTGTTTGGGTTTTAAAACTTTTAGTCGAAATATCGTGGGTCTTCTGAAACGTGTTTTTATTTAAAAAAACTTTCCGATATTTTTCTCTGTTGTTCTCGATATATACAAGGTACTTTAGTCTAAATACGTTATATATATAGGGGGGATAGGGGTGTTTCAGATCATCATACTGAACAACAATTACTAGCGACACATGAGTAAAAACGCCACAGACAGAGGAAGTAATGAAATCGCGAAAAAAAACAGCTTTTCCAAAGAAAACGTCATTCGTGACCCGGCCCAAATTAATGGAATAGCTTACACGATTTATGGTCTGAACCACCTCCTTAAGTGGATAACTCATTTAAGTTCACCTGTATAGAGATAAGAACTGCTACCTGTACATGCGTGGTCCTGAAAATAAAATTATCGCTTTCAATACGTTGACAATACTTTAGTCAACTCATAAAATGTATGCATTTACTCATCCAGGTTTTTTTGTAGAAACTGGCCGAAAACAGAGAAAACAAAGATATTCCTCTAACCATGAATAGTGGGCGCAAAGCAAATACTGTGCCGTCATTATTCCATCCTCCCATATCTCGCTTTCAAAACGCAATCTGTCTACAGAGCATCAATCAAAAAACTCGCCGGCCGAGACCATCAGTCAAATACGGCGAGAGACTTTCAAAAAAAATTATATTTTTTCATATCAATGCTTTGACATAATTTTTGGAACAGATACTTTGGAAAAAGTAGTCAGTCAATGACATCATCGACTTTTGGAAGGAAACTAAGGATCTAAGACTTTACTTACTTACTTATTTTTTTACATCGCATCGAAATAATCGATCACGCCTTCACAATGCTACCTTGGTAAACTTCACATATGTTTTACACGATCAATTTCTTCACCGTTTGAGATCTTTAGAACTTTTTGTTACTTATGCAGGTAATACAGGGTGAAATTGATATCATTATCATCCTTTTATACTAAGAATCAACCCACAAAACTGAACAACTTTTACTATGGGAGCTAAACGATAGGCGCAAAAAAATCAGCTGTTGCATAAATTTAAGTTGAGCAGGCATTGCAGTATGGAACAGCATTTTTTTGTTGTTGCTCCGATCCGTTTGCTCCCATAGTAGAAACTTGTTCAGTTTGATGGGTAGACTGTTAGTTTAAAAGGATGCTAATGATATCAATTTCACCCTGTATTACCTGCATAAGTAACAAAAAGTTACACAATAGATAAGATTAAGTACGGGTTTAATAATTCCATTCTAGGAATACTTTCACCCATAAAAACATGATTTGCCTGAGTTTCTCTAGCGCAGTTTTTAAACGTCGGTCTGATATCAAACTAACTAAGCGTCGATCTCGCGTATTTCTTGCTCCGTGTCCGTATCACAGAGATAACAAACATTTTTTCTCCAGCCCACACAATTCCAGAATATCAAATTCGCTCCCTGGAGCGATATCCTGGACCTCTCCCGTGGCCTCTCACGGTTCTCATCTTTTATTCATTTCAATTTTTCCCTCGTGCGTATCGGTGTTGCCGGTTCCGAACAATATTAGTACTTTTTACGACAACGATTTGACTCTGGTATAGCATTTCAGTTTTTCCAATTGAGATACAGTACCTAACTTTCTTCAAAAGCTTAAGAGGTATCCCCGACCAAACGACCTTGACCCTTTCAGAGCCGCGTCACTTTTACTAAACTACATCATTTTAGTAGGTCTAGGTTACGTCACTGTGCCTTCTAATCCAAGGAAATCAAATTCGAAATTCATAAGAACTCGCACCAAATTTTACAATTAACTAATTAAATATTGGTCTTAAAAAAATTTATTTCATAGCATTTTTAGATCATAATATTGTCTACTCTATGGTCGCAATGTGTCGCAAGTAAAAGTGACTTCAACTTACTTTTTTTTGTTGTTGCCATTTTGATGTTCTCTCCGGAGTGAAAGTTGTTCAGTTTGATGGTCTAAACTACCCCGTTATATTTTTGTAACACCTTGTATAATCAGTTATTGATAAACTGTTAAGTTTTCTATACATTTAATAAGTTTTATTAGTCCTAGCAACATTCCTTCTACTATAGACACGGTGGCCGAATAAATCCGATATAAAAAAAACGAATTGCCACTCACCTAGTTTTCTCATGTTTTTTTCACCTTTTCCTTTATTTCCCATTTCTTTTTCTGTTTTTCGAGGTAAGGTGCTTGGATTAACACCTTTTGTGGTAAAATATTTACAGACCATTTTTTAAAAACCTGTTTTTAGGATTCCTTAAGTCGAACAGAGAACCCTTATACTTTCGTCCACTCTGTATGTCTGTATACCTCAATTACTCTCTTATTATTCAACTGGCAGGTGTAGTGTGGGTCGCCCTGCTGCCCGCTGGACAGACAACCTGAAAAAGTAGCGGGGAGCGACTGGATGAGGAAGGCCGAGGATAGAGTTTTGTGGCGCACCTTGGGACAGGCATATGTTCAGCAATGTAAGATGATAGGCTGATGATGATGATGGACAGACCAACCCTCCAGGAAGGCATCCACGTTATCTATCCATCATTTTCTGGGTCTTCCTATAGCCCACGACCTGTACCAGCCCCGGAACATTGCCTATACAAGGTGTTACAAAAATACAAATAAACATTTAAGGGGCTGGTTTAGACCATCAAACTGAACAACTTTCACTATAGGACCAATATCGAATCCGCGAAAAAAAAAACTGATGTTCCATACTAAACTACAAATCTACTCGAGCTAAATGTATGGAATAATTGATTAATTTTTTCACGATTTCGATGTTGGTCCCATAGTGAAAGTTGTTCAGTTTGAGGGTCCAAACAACCCCCTTAAAAGTTTAAAATGTTTATTTTTACTTTTGTAGCACCTTGTATATTATATTCTTCTTTCGTATCACCATGACCACCCCTCATACTGTAGATGAAATATTAGCCAGTCAGCGATCGTCGTATCGAGGCTGACTACCCAGGGTGCGCCTGACCAACTCAGGTATAGTCACTAAAGGAGACTCTTTCTATATTATTATAAAATCTTGAGTTCTAGCCCCGATTCTGCTATCTTGCTACAACCTTTCTCGCTCTAGCAAATGACGTTCCAGAGCGACAGAAAAGGATAGAGCGTCAAAAATTGCGATTCCATGCTGCCAGATGAGGTTCAACCCTGAGACTCAGTCTCTAATTAGAATCAAAACGTCGCGTCGTTGAAATAAGTTGATAAAACAAGAGACAAACACTAGATAGTAGCCGGAAAATTCAATATCGTCGAAAATTTATAAAACAAAAGAACACACTACAGCATCGGAAATCCACGAAAGCGATATAATTTTACTTTTATTTGCTTGGCTCCGGAAATCTGTTAAGTGTAGTTGAAAATATATCGGAGACAAAACGTTCTGAATGCTATTTCTGGTTCACTCCAGCCTGATTCTATCTATTAGCCTGAAATAAAGTTTAAATTTAACTTTCTCAGCCTATTCTACTACAAGGTACAGGATATCTCTCACTGAGGGATAAACATTATGCTATTCATCAACTTGTAAGTCTGACCTGATTTAATCTGCATTGATTTATTTAGTCTAACTCTAGATAAAGTCCACTTACGAGTATTAGTGAAGCACGTAGCTTGCAGCGGGTTCAATTTTCAGGGTGGTAGATACGCGTAGATTCAACGCGGGCTCAAGCATATCATTATCCACTGCCTCCGCATCATAGGCCTCCGCCAAGGCGCCACAAAGCTCTATCATCGGCCTTTCTCATCCTATTACTCGCCGCTACCTTTTTAAGGTCGTCGGTCCAGTGGGTCGCAGGGCTTCCCACTCTACGGCTGCCAATTTTTGGTCTCCACTCTAGAACTCCGACTCTCCATCGGTTGTTAGTTCTTCGGCAGATATAACCAGCCCATTGCCACTTCAGCTTGCTAATTTTCTGAGCTATGTCAATCACTTTAGTTCTCTGCAGTATCACCTAATTCCTGGTGTAATCAGAGAAACACTGTGCATAGCTCTCTCCGTAGCGACTTTGAATTGATGAACTAGTTCTATCGTCAGGGTCCACGTTTCCGCACCATAGGTCATTACTGGCCGAAAGTACTAATAATACTTCGTTTGAGGAAAATATATTATGACAGAGCCCAAGCATAAACGGTGGTGAAATCATTCCGTTACGGTGCCGCAACGCACCGTGTGGCTTAATTAAATGATAGTAGTGGTCATAAAGCCAAGTTAGAGAGTTCTTGAAAATGCGCTGATCACTTTACTATTAACTTGCGGGAAAACAGGTTTAAAAAAATACAATTTTATTTAGAGGTTTAATCCCATGTCAATAGCAGGAGCAGCAACCCTAATGAAATATGTATAAACCTGAATGATTGGTATGACTTACCTACAACTGTTATTTTTGATTGCATTAGTTTGTTATCTTTGAAAACTTTTTTGCAGGATATACTTTTAAACCTATATTATCATCACCTCAGCCGATGGATGGCCACTGCTGGACATACCATCACCACAACGACTGGTCAGGCCTGCGCTGCCATGATGCAATGGGTGCCCACATTTTACCAATACAGCCCCCTTAGCATATTGTGCTCGATGGCTGCATCACGTTTTTTATCTCGTTCATTCACGGGCAAATAGAAAGAGAGCGAGAAGGCGCGATAGCGGAAGGCGCGATAGCGCTATATCACGCTGCCATACTACCACCGCGTTTTGTACAATGAAATTCGTTTCATATTTAAGGGTATATTACTGTTGGCGCGCTCCATACAAACGAAGTCTGGTGATATTTACAATACTAACCAATTAAACTCAATAAAAATTTTACAAAAACAATCTAGAAACAAATCTCTATGCTTGTATCGTGTCATATTTTGCGTAAAATGTACAGTTACGTATGCAGCGCGCATTTACGCATTCGGAATAAACTTCTCTTAAGGGGTATCTATCTATTTCAGCATGCGTAGCATGCTACACGTGATACGGCTGTATCACATCTTTTATCTCGTTCGTTCGCGCGCAAATAGAAAGAGAGCGGAGGTGTGATAGCACTGTATCACGGTGGCATGCAGGTAGCATGCCATGCTGACCATCAAACTGAACAACTTTCACTTTGGAATCGACTTTGAAATAGCGAAAAAATACTAACTGTCCCATACAATTTCTGTATAAACTCAAAGGTGATTGTCACCGAGAAGTATTTTAAGATATTATGATGCTATCACTGTCATTAGTATGAACAGTGTGAGAGACAGACAGAGCGTTCACTAAATACCGTTGAAGGAGAAGTAATAGAGGTTGGAACGTGTTGTATCCTATTCAGTTAATAAGATGCACATAGCAAATTCGCTCTGGTTTAAAAAGGCGATCGCTACCTTATTGCTGTCCTTATCGACGTAACCACTTTTGTGTACGCAACCACGCGTGTAATTCTACTAATAAACATTTCTGCCACTTTTTGCGGGGGGCGAGGTAACATGAAATCCGCAACTGTGGATTTTATTCCCCATAACTTTAGATTCTAATTTTGAATGTTAAAAATCATGAAAAGTAGTCTCGTGTGAACCCCAAACGTTCTAAGTTCGAAGTTATTATTTCTCAATTATAGGCTCTCTCGGTGTACACGGTTACACTGACATTCCGTCTAGTAGCGTTAGCGAAAAAAAATTCTTTTATGCTAAATACTCGTACCTCGGTTTAATACTTAAGAGGATATGTGAAAAAAATAGGATTCTTCAAAGCATTATATATCATGAAGTACTAACAGTAGGAGTATGATTTGCGGATATGTATACGAAGTTTTGATTAGAACCAAAACACAATGAAGAGACATTTTCTCGATAGAAAAATAAGCCAAAGTAGCCCCCGTCTTTATCGATAAACGCTTGGAACTGCTAAACGGTGAATAATAGAAACGCGAGACTTGATTTAAAAAAAAGAGATTGATATTTTGTAAAGTTTGATTAGAGCAGAAAATGAACTTACATAAATATTACAATCACAATTAAATAAAATTTGTTTTACACTTGCGTCGTTTCAGGCGCGCGCGCCGCCCCATCTCTTTCTCTCGCATCAGGCAGTAATATAAGCTATCACACGCCCATTTCGCATCAATTATTTTTCGACATAGGCCCTTAAATACTTGTTGACGCAAGCCAAGCTAAGTACTTTAAAATAGTAGCAAATCCTTGAACATTTTGAAATCTATTTACTAAAATGAGGCTTTAGGCATCGGCAGCGGGATTGTTTAAAACAAAAGACACCCTCGGGCAAGCTTAATTTTATTGTTCCCTACAATCTCCATTGTTTTAATCTGCAAAGCTTCTTATGTAAGTATTTTGTCCGTTTATTTATTCTACTTTACTTGTTTGTACTCTTAGAGAATGTTTCCTTTCAACATTTAATTACTTAAGAGGTCCTATCATATCAAAATGGTGAAATAGGACGTTAATTAATTTAGTTCGTTATTTTTGTTTCACGGCAGAAAATGTCATAGAGATGTAATGCTGAATATTATCGACATCCGAGATATCGATGTTTATCGAATTAGTAGCATACCTAATGGCACGCTCGCAATATGTAACTTTTTTCCCGACTGCGCCAGAAGGAGGATTATGTTTTTCGAGCGTATGTATGCGTGTATGTAATTTCGCAAAAAGTCTCTATCTTCAATCGTCACATTCTTAACATTAATTTAAATTAGTAGTAGGCTCGCATTTACAGGCTTATATCTTACTGCACAATTAATCTCATAAATGTTTGCAAAGTGCATTCCCAAAGCAAAGTTTGAAAGGACATTTATTTGTACCCTGCTGTAAAGTTTAATACCCAAGCAAATTATTGGAGTAGTCCATAAATTAAACCAGCCACTTGATACGAAACTTTCATTTAGTGTTGCACCACCTTATAATAGTATCGCTATCGATAATTTAATTTGGCCGTATCGTCAACTTATTCAAGAGAGTATCGAGCCTCCAGTGCTGCCCTTAATAGCATTTTTTTTTATTTCTTAGTAATTATCCAATATGTAATCTAGAATTAAACATTTAAACGAGTTCTCATCGCGGTTTGGTATATTTGAGTTCCCGAAATAATAATAGCGTAACTCTCAAAAACTGTTTTATCCAATATTTCCCTAAAAAAAAAGGAATGTCACGTTGTACCTACTCATTGCCGGTTTTAAATATATCGATATGTTATGTATTACTTTGTTTTACTTTACTGTAAAACCAGTATTTAACTGTACTGCCACACCTTGGACACTTAGCTGTCATTTCATACACATGGGAAAAAATTTAAAGAAGAGGTAAGCATGTGCGATACTGAGTGAGTGCGAGCTATACATGAATACGCATGTGCTTACAATTTACGCCACGGTCCTGCCAGAGGGGGTGAGGTAAGAAATTGGTGGGAGGGCATGCAGGGTCCGGTACTGTACTGTACTGTATGTACTGTAGAAAGAATATACATATTCTTTCTTATATTTTGGTAAAACACCACAAAAGGTTTATTAGTCAGCCAGTCTCAAAAAATGCCTCAATGTAAAGAGCATGTCCAGTTTTTTCATGCATTCGCAAGTTTTGCAGCATTTTTTCCTAAAATTTAAATTATTGTTTTTCATGACGAGTGCCCATTTTTATACTATAAAGGTAGCCTGTTGCCTTTTAAATCAAGGACGTTTTAAAAAAAAAAACAATGAAAATCGAATTAGTTTTGACCGGTTCCGAAATAATTACAAGTTTTAATTCACAGTAACGATAATACAGCTTGATATAGAATAAAATAGACATTATCAAAAATAATTAGGTAGTGTTGCATCGGTAGCAACTAGCAATCAAATCTATCGATAATTTATTGCTCGATCGATTCAACTCTACTACCCACTTCGAATTAAATGCAACTGAAGCTAACTGCCAGGGAAAGTTCTCGAAACCTGATTTCAAGAGTTTGGGATTGGGAATCGTTAACTGCATTATCTTTTAAAACTGGGAGCAAATAAAAATAGTTTTATAAGTTAAGGTCTGGATTCGGTCGATAGTTGGTTGCATTTTATTGGTTCCTAACTAAACTACCGAGTTCGAACTATCTATACTTCATTCCAAATAAGGACGACGACTACGAGGATGATTCCTTTTTAGCTGTCTGGCTAGTTCTGATTACCAAATTTAATTAATTTATTGGACATATCTTCCGACATTATCCGACATATCTTGGACGCTACAAAAGCTGTTCTAAGAATAAGTGAGAGTAAGTGTTTCAAATCTCTGTTTCTGTAATGCAAAATAGCTTTAAAATTTCGTTGCTATTTTGAATGGAGTATAGTCACATTTAAAGTACCGGAACCTAGCCTGGTCTTGTAACATGATGACTAGACGATACAGAATACATATACATATAGATACAAACGTCCATGACTCGGGTACAAATATTCATATTCATCATACAAATATCCCTTACGGGATTCTAACCCGAGCCCCTCGGCATACCAGGCAGGTTCACTACCGACTGCGCTATAGGGCCGTCAGATCTTCTTAATTACCTTTTACTTAATTGTTGCTATTTTGAATGGAGTATAGTAGGAATCACGTACCGGAATAAGGCGCAGCGTGGGTAGGCTGACGACCTGGTGAAGGTGGCAGGAACCCGTTGGATGACGGAAGTGCAAGACCGGTCGTTGTAGCGATCCTTGGTGGAGATGTCATGCCTGTCTCACTCCACAGGTCAGGAGGGGTGAATGGCAATACGTTAGGTATACCGTGTAAACTTCTCGGTCAAATATCATTAGACTTGCCGCCATTTTATGAGTAGTCAATGCGAGACATGAAAACCTTAGCGATGTCACGCTGCCAGCACGTGAAAGAATGAAAGAGGGAGATTGTGTAAATGAAGCTTTCATGTCTAATGACTTGGTTCATTTTTGTTTGCACGCGCGCCGTCTGTGACGGTTGGTAGGATATTCGCGAATCGTACGATAGGACGGATGCGAATATCTTTGCACTTTATTGCCGTGCAGAGAGAGTCGCTATTTATTTAAATTTGTTTTCGAAGTGATTCTTCTGTACGGGTAGTACTAGTATTTATTCTGTGCCAATGTCTAGCAGTGAACGTTTATTGGCTGAGATGATGATTCTCTGATTATGATTCTCAACTCTAGGTAATGTTTATTCGTTTTTTGACTACCTATAACTGTCTCTATAGGATGTATTTTAGTTTCTTCGACCATATTGTTTGTCTTTTTTTTACCCTTACCGCGTCTTAATTATTTTGATCGCAGTATGCTTAGTGTTTTCATAACATCTTTCTCTTATTTATTTAACCTTGGCTAACTTTTAGATTTCAGATCATAATGCCTCGTAATCACTCGTAGGCACGCTACTTGAAAAATATTAGAACCGCAATAAAAACATCAAAGGTGAATCAACTTTCCAGTTTCCAACACCTGTAACTAACTACCCTGCACTATACTCCCCCCTCTTTTTAATCTTAGATAAAGGGTACATTGAGTACTTAACCATCGTGTCTAAAGGCATGTACATATTTACATTTGCGGTCCACCAACACTTATCTATTACAGCACAAAACTGTTAGTCTAACTTTTGGACGGTAAATGGTATCTTTGTCGAGCTTATCTGGTGACAATTTTACATGTGCTGTAATAGTAGGCTGTTTTGGTAAAGACTTAAGGTTGATTTTTGTCGTAATTAGTTGCAGATCTGAGATTGGTAAAACTGTATCTCTGGGTAGAAGACTTGACAATAGGGCCTCTTGTTTTACCGGTCGGTGAGCAATAAGGTAGAGAATTTATTGGCAAGCTTTAGTCTAAGGTACTGAAAGAGATTCGAGATAAGAAGCAAACCTAATACAAGCGGTTGTTATTAATCTTGAAGTCGATTGTGGCTTCGTTTTCATACTTTTATTTCCAACTAACAACGGTGGCCAATCGGATTCATCATCATCATCTCAGCCGATGGACGTCCACTGCTGGACAAAGGCCTCCCCCAAGTAGTACACCCTGCAAACATAAACTTACTGGTATATCAGTCCATCTGGTATGTATCAGACCATCAAACTGAACTACTCTATGGGATCAACTTCAAAATCGCGACAAGAAAATCTGCTGTCCTATATATTTGGGTCGAGTGGGTGGGATTGCAGTTTTGTATGAAACTGCTGATTTGCTTTTCTACGATTTTAACATATCCCTAGAGAAAGTTGATCAGTTCAAAGTCAAAGTCAATATAATTTATTCAATATAGGAGCTTGAAGCACACTTATCAAACGTCAAATATTTTTTAAAACTACCACCGCGTCGGAACGTGTTGTCGCTGTAGAGAAGATGCGGCCAGAAACTCTACAACATAACACGACTTAATAACTATTACAATATAAATTCTTAAGTTCGATGGTCTGATCATCCTCTTAAGCGACCATTAGCATATTAAGAAGGATCCTATATATGTATAATATGTTAAAATCGCTTCTCTTATGTGCCTAACCTATCCCGGCTGCACAACCATGCAACCCCCTCCCCCCCAACCCCCTACATTGACAACAGATTATCTAAGGATCGGACACTTTATTTAATATCTCTCATTTGTATCACCTAGGGACTGAAAGTCTTTATAAAACTCTTTGTAACAGATTATACGAGAAAATTTTAGGTACAATATCGTCGTTGATACTTCAATTAGTCACATGTCGGACGAGGAAAATTTTTCAGGAAGAAGGTCAGAATACATTGTATCCACAGCTTTGACTAATTATTATAAGGATTAGCCTTGCGGTAGCATTTCCCCTCTGCCACGGTATAAGCACAATTGATCTTGTGCATTTACATTCAATTTTACACCTTATCACTAAACGAGACGGCCTATAAATGCGAAATAATAACTTCGAACTTAGATCGTTTGGGGTTCACACGAGACCACTTTTCATGATTTTTAACATTCAAAATTAGAATCTTAAGTTATGGGGAATAAAATCCAAAGTTGCGGATTTCATGTTACCTCGCCCCCCGCAAAAAGTGGCAGAAATGTTTGTTAGTAAAATTACACGCATAACCAGTCCACATATAAATAGGCAAAGATCCACAGGCACCACAGCTGACCGACTTGACAAATAACAAATTAAAATTTTTTGCATATCATTAACGCCCTTAAATAGTAGACATGTGACAACTTGCCACAAGGTAATAACCAGATATCGGATTTGTTGCGATTAAAAATCGAAAATGCCGAAGCCGTGGTGCTCCAGTGGCAAGTACCCTTGCCTGCCGTGCAGGTGGCGATGGTTCAATCCCCGTCCAGACCGACTCGTACCAATGAGTTTTCCGGAATTTATGTACGATTTGTAACATCACTGGCTTTTCGGTGAAGGAAAACATCGTGAGGAAACCTGCATGCTTCAATTTCGAGGCATGTATTGTACCCACTGTCCATTATGTGGCGACGGGCTCACCCCCCGTCACACTGGACAGAGTTTCGGCACTACTGGTGAAACGTGGATGTTCTGGGGTTTCAGAATTTCTCTCACTACCCACTTGGGGAATATAGTCGTGAGCATATGCTATGCTATGCTAAAAATCGAAAATTTATTTTATTTGTCATGTGACATATTGCAGTCTCAACGAAGATATAAGCCTTCATTTATTCCTATATATTTAGCTTTAATACAGGTTCCTTCTTAAGGGGCTATAGGTTCAGACGAATATTTTTTATGAGAAACGCGATTGCCCAGCCCTCCGAAAAGTGCGTGCGTGTACGTGCCATATTTTCGATTAAAAAGAATTAACAAAAGCACTTTTATAGTTTTTTTTAATGATTTCTCTAGATAAACTAATGTTGAATATGTGAGTATAAATACTCGTACCAACAACCGGAAACTATTTTAAGTTCTACTAAAATGAGAAAAATGTTAAAAATACACGATCTTTGTGACGATTTTCTATCGAGTGAAGTAATTCCAATCGTGTATTCAATTTATGATTTCACTAGATAAACTATCCAAGAATACTGAGGTATGACTTTGGTTTCGATAAATTGTATAAGTCTACTCGAAAAATTAAATATAAAAGATGCCTCCAAGGTATTTCGTCTTACTATTGCGCCTTAAGGGGATATAAGTCGGAACGCGCTCCATACAAACGGAGCCTAGTTATATTTTCAATACTAACCAAATAAAGTCAATTAATTTTTTCAGAAACAATCTAGAAACTAGTCTCTATGATTTTATGTTGTCAGATTTACGTTAAAATATACAGTTTCAATGTTAGGATTACTTTAAGATTTGTATGGAAATCTTTGAGGCATTGTTACTTTAAAACGATAATTTTAACGAAAATCTGAAAACATACAAGCGTAGAGATTAGTTTCTGAAAAATGTCATTGATTATTATACTTTAATTGGTTAGTATTGAAAATATAACCAGACTTCGTTTGTATGGAGCGCGCTCCGAATTATATTCCCGTATCATCGTATACATAAGATCTTTCCTCTTAAAATATAGGGTCCTTCTTAATATGCTGACACTTTTTAAGAGGACCATCAGACCGTCAAACTGTCAATTTTTGTCAATGGCACCAACATCGAAATCGCGAAAAAAAGTCTGGTGTTCCATACAAAACTGTGAACCTACTCGAGCGAAATGTATGGGCCAGCTGTTTTTTTTTTCGCTATTTCGATGTTGGTCCCATAGAGAAAGTTGTTCAGTTTCATGGTCTGATCTTCCTCTTAAAAAACTGTCAGCATATTAAGTTGGACCCTGTATAACAATATGATGTTAATAAATGTCAAAGTATGTATTATTTATTATTATGTCTAACATAAAATATTCAATTACTTAACTAAAATCGTAACAAAGGAGGGACGTTTTATAAATGCCTTTTTATTATCATTGGCAAAAGACGTTGAAGAGTACACTTTAGGTCAAGATAAGTGTTCAGAAACGTTTACTACTTAGTAGAAGCCATAAACACTATTTACACTTCATCTTATCGTGTGGACAGCAAGCCCTGGTGTCAGAGTTTTTTCAGACCGCCTTGCGGCTTCCGACGTGTTTTTTATGTAACGACTACTACCACCAGTGATAGCAGCCGGGTCCAAAGGCTCAACGTGCCTTCCGAAGCAAGTAATCATCTTTCTTTTCAGACAATCAGGTCAACGATGACCTCCTTGTCAAGAGCCCAATGCTCTTATAACCATTAGACCATGGAGGCAATACAATTATTAATACCATTTTATAATGACGTCGGTATCTCTGTGCTATTACAAAACTGCAAACCTACTTGAGCCAAATGTATGGGACAACAGATTTTTTTTCGCAGTTATGATGGTGGTGCCATAGAGAAAGTTGTTCAGTTTGTTGGTCTGATCATCACATTAAAAAATAGTGTCAGCATATTAAGAAGGACCCTGTATATTATAGTCGCAAACATTATTATTTATTGTTTGTTAAATTTTAATTAATGTTGTACACTTGCCGTTTCCACTCAGTGTACGCTCTCACAATAGATGTCGGTATCAGGCTTTTCTTACTTTCCTGTATGGGTTCTACTCCCCATTTATTAGTCTCTCAATTTCAACAATATTTTGTTTTTCTTGGAAAATTTATGAGTTGTTTTTATTAGGGACTTCGCCTTTATCAGTTTTCCAATAGCGTGTGCTATCGCTTTTAATTCTTATTATTTAAAAAAATATATACAGGGTCCTTTCTAATATGCTGACACTTTTTTAAGGGGATGATCAGACCATCAAATTGAACAACTTTCTCTATGGGACCAACATTGAAATCGCGAAAAAAATCTGCTGTCCCATAAATTTTGCTCGAGTAGGTATGAAATTTTGTATGGAAGAGCAGATTTTTTTTTCGCGATTTTGGTTTTGGTCCTATAGAGAAAGTTGTTCAGTTTGACGGTCTGATCATCCTATATAGCTTTCTGGCCAATTCTGATTTGCAAATATTATTTATTTATCAGAAAAATATACCTATCCGACATATCTTGGACGTTACTAATGCTGTTCTAAGAATAAGTAAGAGGAAGTGTTTCAAATCTCTGTTTCTGTAATTCAAAATAACCTTAAAATTTCGTTGCTATTTGAAATGGAATATAAGGAACCATCATCATGCTATTTGCACATATCAATTTGTACTTACAAGGGGGAAATCTGAGACAGGTATAAAGATGATTATCTCAGCCGATGGACGTCCACTGCTGAACATAGGCTTCCCCCAAGGATCGCCACAACGACCGATCCTGTGCTGCTCATCCTCCTTCACCAGGTCTTCGGTCCACCTTATGGAGGGCCTACCCACGCTGCGCTTTCTCGAGAACTCTTCAGTCCCATCGGCCATCGGTTGTGCGAGCAATGTTCCAGAAGCTTATACCTCGTGTATTTCCTGGTATTTTCGCTTGAGATGAGAATCCTTGAAAAGCCCTAATTCTTCTCCGTTGCATGACATAATAATAACGTTAATTACAATTCATCGCACGCATACGCATATACTCACGACTATTTTCCCCGAGGGGGTAGTCAGAGATATTCTGAAACCTCAGAACATCCACGTTTCACCAGTAGTACCGAAACTCTGTCCAGTGTGACGGGGGGTGAGCCCGTCGCCACTTATAATGGACAGTGGGTACAATACATGCCATACATGCAATTCAGAATAACTATAACTTTACCTTTAACTACAAGTAGTTAATACAAATTAGCTTGACGACAGCAGCACCACAACGGAAATGTTGGAACTAAATTCAACAATGTCGCATCTGTAGCTTGCTACATATCAGTAATAGTCTAGAAAAAATAAGGTTTGAGATTGCATTAAAGACACTTTAGTAAATTGTTTTTGAAACAATATTACTGTTAGTTTATAACACTTTTGTCGAGATTTCGTGGTAATATTGGCTCAGGAACCTGAGAAATACCTCAAAATCGATATAAATGTACAAAGGGCAAGCTTATTTCGAAAGATATTTCTTCCAGCATACTAGCAAAGGACACAGTTAATTATCACAAGGCAAATTTAATGTGTACAAACAAACAGCAAATAATTTAGTTTTGAGGTTATAATTTTTGAAGACTTACAAAATATTAAATATCTACCTACTCAAATTTACGATATTAACCGGGGATTATTATTGTTATAAGTAAAACGTATTGAATGAAGCCATCCTGTACAAAATCACCAGTTTTCCATTTTTTGTTCATACCCAAATTTAATGTTTTGTAAATGTCTTAAGTATTCAATAATACACAGTAAAAAATCGGGGATTATTGAGAATTTATGTTTTTCAGGTATTTATCTACTATATTACAAATTATCACCAAAAGTGAAATTAATGCAACCTTCTCCATACAAAAATCCGTAGATTTCCCCGACTATAATATGTGGTCCTAATAATGTAGGTTTAAATTGTTCTTATAATTATTAGTAATCTTATGTTCAAATTACAAAATGAGAAGACTTTAAAATAAAGTTTCGACTTAGCGAGACCTACCAACCAAGACCTGGTGCCTAGACTGTTTAAATTACAGTCTGCATTCAGTTACTAAACTTACTGAACGGTTAATAGAGTAAGCTTATTTTTCGGGTTCCGTAGACAAACAAGGAAGCCATAGTTTCGTCTATTCTGTATGTCTGTATGGCTAAATGATTAAATGATCAAAATGCTTGGGTCTGAGGTCACTAGCTTATAGTTTATTTACTTTACTGTATAGTATCAATTATTTTATTAAATAGACTATGTATTATTGTATACATAACTTTAGCTTAAGAATTTATATTGTAATAGTTATTAAGTCGTGTTATGTTGTAGAGTTTCTGGCCGCATCTTCTCTACAGCGACAACACGTTCCGACGCGGTGGTAGCTTTAAAAAAGATTTGATGTTTGATAAGTGTTCTGTATATTGAATAAATTATATTGACTTTGACTTTGACTTTGCCTGCCTCAGTGACTAAACAATGAAGCAAAAACATAACCCACCTTCTGTCGCAGTCGGGTAAAAAGACTTTCCTTGGCTTTATGAAAGTTTAAAAAATGTGCCTTTTCATACATTTTTGATGTAATAAAACTTACAGTTACAGCTTTCATGCTATAATAACAAATACTCAGATGGACAAGTTTTTTTTTTTGTATAGCATTCGTTTTTGTTGGCCGCCACTTTCATATTTTGGACCAAATCTGATGATGTTTTTTTGGAGAAAGTCATGATAATAATAACCAAAAATAGAAATTGATCAATAATCGTTATTAAAATCAATTTTATACAACGTGTTAATGAATTAACGCAAAACTAGAAAGTAGTTTGTTTAGAATCGAGAGCAGAATCGAATTATCATGGTTTCAACATAGGATTTTTTTTCAAAATATTAAATAATTTGTTTGTTAAATTTTAAATTTACTGAACTTGATCTGAACCCACTGCTCGGGCACTCTCACCCTACTTACTACCAAAACATGATTCTTAAAGTGTATCCATGAGCTTCCATTCATTGCTGAAATGATAACAAATAATTTTTGCCTGAAAACTTAAAATGCGAATAACTTTCAATTTTAACTATCAAAATATTGAAATTATTGTTTCAATGTAATTACTTTGTTATAAATCAGTTGGGGTGTATGAGGTCTTGCGCTTATTAATTAACACGTTGTATATTACTTATATCAATGACTATAGAAATAAGCATATGCTCACGATTATATTTAACGAGGGGGTAGTCAGAGATATTCTGAAACCTCAGAACATCCACGTTTAACTAGTAGTACCTACAGAAACTCTGTCCAGTGTCCCACTATTGCTTTGGGTGAAAACGGGACCCTATTACTAAGCCTACGTTGTGCGTCCGTAACTATTTAGGGCTGTAACTTTTGAACCGTTGAAGAAGAAATCCCGATGCGTATGTGAAGTCTACCAATATTGGTATATACATTGGGCACGCGCAGTGGACTGACGCCCCTGTCAGTCCACCGTTTTGGACACTCTCGTTGAGGGGTCGACAGTGGAACGTTTTAAGGCTGATGATGATGATGATTTTCATGTTTAAAGAAAACACCAGCAAGTAGAAATTCAATCTTCTTACCTTATCTGGGCAGCGAGCCCTGGTGTCAGAGTTTTTTCAGACCGCCTTACGGCCTGTGACGTGGTTTTTAAATAACGACTACTACCACCAGAGATAGTAGCCGGGACCAACGATTTAGCGTGCCATCCGAAGCACGAAATCTTCTTTCTTTTCAGACAATCAGGTGATTCAGCCTGCAACATCCTAACCAACTGGGGAAAAACGCACAAAGTGAAATATCACTAGTTGTCCCCCGTGGGAATCGAACCCACGACCTCCGTGTAGGCATTCAATCAATATGCACAATAATATTCGTAGCTCGTGGGTAGTTTTAGTATAGTATCCACTTAAATGCGAACTCCACATTTTGAACTTTAATTGCCCATGACCCTACTGTCGTAGAACGTTCAAACGGGGCTTTATCTCAGTTTTATTATACCTACCCTGAAAATAAGCCAAGTGGAAACCTCAAGCTATATTCAGCTCTCTTGTTCAGTTACCTATTACTTAGGTACTTATCTACTAAGTCCTAAAACTTTCTGCTTTACAATTTTACTTTACCTACCTATTCTCCATTCAAAATAGCAACGAAATTTTAAGGCTATTTTGCATTATAGAAACAGAGATATGAAACACTTCCTCTCACTTATTCTTAGAACAGCTTTAGTAACGTCCAAGATATGTCGGATAGTATGTGTATCCAATAAATTAATTACATTTGGTATTATATAATTACATCAGAATTAGCCAGAAAGCTAAATAGGAATCGGAAAATCTCGTCGTCCTTATTCGGAATGAAGCCTGCATACAAAATAATTCGCAGGATTCAAAGTCAAAGTCAATATAATTTATTCAATATAGGAGCTTACAGCACACTTATCAAACGTCAAATCTTTTTTAAAGCTACCACCGCGTCGGAACGTGTTGTCGCTGTAGAGAAGATGCGGCCAGAAACTCTACAACATATTATTGTCAGAACCGTAATATTTTAATTTTCCGACTAACATTTTACTTAAGAGAAGTTTATACCGAATGTGTAAATGCGCGCTGCATACAAACAAAGTCTGGTGATATTGTCAATACCAACCAATTAAAGTCAATGAAATTTTTCAGAAACCATCTAGAAACTAATTTCTGTAGGAAATTCGATTTTCGTTAAAATATAGGGTCCTTCTTAACTTGCTGAGTTGCTGACACTTTTTAAGATGATGATCGGACCATTAAACAGAACAACTCTCTCTATGGGACCAATGTCGAAATCACGAAAATAAAATCAGCTGTTCCATACTAAACTGAAATCTTACTCAACCCAATTGTATGGGACAGCTGATTTCTTTTTCGCGATTTCAACATTGGTCCCATAGAGAAAATTGTTCAATGTGATGGTCTGATCATCTTCTTAAAAAACTGTTAGCATATTAAGTTGGACCCTGTATACAGTTTTAGTGCTAGGATTAATTTAATATTTGGATGGAAATCTAGAGCAGTAAAAATAGAATGATGCCATTGATGAATCTCCATAGCGATTTTGGCATATTCTACTGCTGATTTCAACGTGTGGCTTTCAAAAATTTCACTACCGTTCTGTACCTTCCTACAATAGAATATTTAAAAAAATTCTTCGCACGATCAATAAAATAATAATAAACCTATTAAGATTATAAGGGGGCTTGCTGAGGGGAAGTTGTAATATTACTAGCAAGATAATAATTGTCCTGCTTTGACAATATCCTAGGCAGCATAGCATGCGCCGCACAACTGTGGTGGTCCAGTGGTGAGTAACCTTGCCTACATGCAGGAGGCAATGGTGCGATCCCCGTCCAGGCCGACTCGTAACTATTTGTAACACCACTGGCTTTTCGGTGAAGGAATCCTGCATGCTTCAATTTCGAGGCATGTATTGTACCCACTGTCCATTACAAGTGGTGACGGGCTCAATCCCCATCACACTGGACAGAGTTTCGGTACTACTAGTGAAACATGGATGTACTAAGGTTTCAGAATATCTCTGACTACCCCCTCGAGGAATATAATAGTGAGCATGCATAGCAAAAGCCATACAGCATTTCTAATTCCCCTGATACAAAAACACCAATAGGTAAACTAACAGAAATCGATTGCCAAACGCGGCAGCCAATCACAGACGCGCTATCAAAATATTCATAACATCCGTAGAGTTGTAACAATCTAGCTATTCCTCTTTGCCGGGAATTTTCCCCAGTTTTCTTTTCAATTTCAAACTGTCTCGCTTGGGTCCTGTGAAACAAGTGCGGAAATAGGGTTTGCGTAAGGTTTTGTGTGGATGAGACGATGCTAACTACTTATTTGGTTTTTATTTTATTCATACAGGGTCCTTCTTAATATGCTGACACTTTTTTAAGGGGATGATCAGACCGTCAAACTGAACAACTTTACCCTAACCCCAACAGCACAAATGTCTACAAAATATCTAATAGATATCTACAAAATACCTATGTGTCTACAAAATATCTAATAGACCGAGTAGGTATTCTGTGCTGCGTGGAAACAACCTGTAAATGCGAAAAAAAATTTGATTGGAAGGTATTATATCATCATATTCTTTTTTGGTTTTGTTTTGTCTGTTTTGTTCTACCTATTACAAAAAGTTTTCTTTCTCGCTTTCATTCATTGATGAAATGATAAAAATCATTTTTGCCTGAAAACTTAAAATGCGAATAACGTTTAAATTTAACTATCAAAATAATGAAATTATTTTTTCAATCTAATTATTTTGTTATAAATCACACAAACACGTCGTAGAGGCATGTTGAACTACGTCTAAGAAACGAAGCGGTAAGAAAGAACCCGTTGAAATGTCAAACATAAAATTTTAATCTAAAGAATCCATACAAATCTTTAGTTCAGCGAAACGACGCGACGTCTAAAATTCGCTGTTATAGGAAAGAGAAGCGCTCTCGAAAAAAGGAAAGCAAAACTTTTCTGTCTAATAGAATTTAAATTGTCTCGCTCACATTCAAACAAACCATCTGCTTTGCTTGTAGTGAACTAAATTCCAGTCCAATACAACCGCTTGAAAATATCTAGACGGCAAAATTGTTCAGTCGGTAGTCCTGCTTGCCGTGCTAAGGGTCGCAGGTTAAAATCCCGCAAAGGGCGAATATATTTGTATGGTGATTATCATCATCATATCAGGCGATAGACGTCCACTGCTGGACGATGTCTATGCCTATGCATGCCAGTCAAAAAGTGTCAGCATATTAAGAAGGACCCTGTATATTATAGTTGCAAACATTATTATTTATTGTTTGTTAAATTTTAATTAATTTTGTACACTTGCCGTTTCCACTAAGTGTACACTCTCACAATAGATGTCGGTATCAGGCTTTTCTTACTTTCCTGTATGGGTTCTACTCCCTATTTATTAGTCTCTCAATTTCAACAATATTTTGTTTTTCTTGGAAAATTTATGAGTTGTTTTTATTAGGGACTTCGCCTTTATCAGTTTTCCAGTAGCGTGTGCTATCATTTTTAATTCTAAAAATACAAATAAACATTTAAGGGGGTGGTTTAGACCATCAAACTGAACAACTTTCACTATGGGACCAACATCGAAATCGCGAAAAAAAAATCTGATGTTCCATACTAAACTACAAATCTACTCGAGCTAAATGTATGGGACGGGTGTTTTTTTTTTCGCGATTTCGATGTTGGTCCCATAGTGAAAGTTGTATAGGTTTGTAATGTCGGTTTTAATTGTTCTTATAATTATTAGTAATCTTATGTTCAAATTACAAAATGAGAAGGCTTAAAAATTAAGTTTCGACTTAGCGAGACCTACCAACCAAGACCTGGTGCCTAGACTGTTTAAATTACAGTCTGCATTCAGTTACTAAACTTACTGAACGGTTAATAGAGTAGGCTTATTTTTCGGGTTCCGTAGACAGACAAGGAAGCCATAGTTTCGTCTATTCTGTATGTCTGTATGGCCTGCCTCAGTGACTAAACAATGAAGCAAAAAGACTTTCCTTGGCTTTATGAAAGTTTAAATGTATGAAATGTGCCTTTTCATACATTTTTGATGTAATAAAACTTACAGCTACAGCTTTCATGCTAGAATAACAAATACTCAGATGGACAAGTTTTATATTTTTTTGGTATAGCATTCGTTTTTGTTGGCCGCCACTTTCACATTTTGGACCAAATCTGATGATGTTTTTTTGCAGAAAGTCGAGATAATTATAACCCAAAAATAGAAATTGATCAATAATCATTATTAAAATCAATTTTATACAACGTGTTCATGAATTAACGCAAAACTAGAAAGTAGTTTGTTTAGAATCGAGAGCAGAATCGAATTATCATGGTTTCAAAATAGGATTTTTTTTTCAAAATATTAAATAATTTGTTTGTAAAATTTTAAATTTACTGAACTTGATCTGAACCCACCGCTCGGGCACTCTCACCCTACTTACTACCAAAACATGATTCTTAAAGTGTATCCATGAGCTTCCATTCATTGCTGAAATGATAACAAATAATTTTTGCCTGAAAACTTAAAATGCGAATAACTTTCAATTTTAACTATCAAAATATTGAAATTATTGTTTCAATGTAATTACTTTGTTATAAATCAGTTGGGGTGTATGAGGTCTTGCGCTTATTAATTAACACGTTGTATATTACTTATATCAATGACTATAGAAATAAGCATATGCTCACGATTATATTTAACGAGGGGGTAGTCAGAGATATTCTGAAACCTCAGAACATCCACGTTTAACTAGTAGTACCTACAGAAACTCTGTCCAGTGTCCCACTATTGCTTTGGGTGAAAACGGGACCCTATTACTAAGCCTACGTTGTGCGTCCGTGCGTCTGTCTGTCTGTGCTAACTATTTAGGGCTGTAACTTTTGAACCGTTGAAGAAGAAATCCCGATGCGTATGTGAAGTCTACCATTGGTAGACTTCACATGCCCAATGTATATACATTGGGCACGCGCAGTGGACTGACGCCCCTGTCAGTCCACCGTTTTGGACACTCTCGTTGAGGGGTCGACAGTGGAACGTTTTAAGGCTGATGATGATGATGATTTTCATGTTTAAAGAAAACACCAGCAAGTAGAAATTCAATCTTCTTACCTTATCTGGGCAGCGAGCCCTGGTGTCAGAGTTTTTTCAGACCGCCTTACGGCCTGTGACGTGGTTTTTAAATAACGACTACTACCACCAGAGATAGTAGCCGGGACCAACGATTTAGCGTGCCATCCGAAGCACGAAATCTTCTTTCTTTAAAGACAATCAGGTGATTCAGCCTGCAACATCCTAACCAACTGGGGAAAAACGCACAAAGTGAAATGTCACTAGTTGTCCCCCGTGGGAATCGAACCCACGACCTCCGTGTAGGCATTCAATCAATATGCACAATAATATTCGTAGCTCGTGGGTAGTTTTAGTATAGTATCCACTTAAATGCGAACTCCACATTTTGAACTTTAATTGCCCATGACCCTACTGTCGTAGAACGTTCAAACGGGGCTTTATCTCAGTTTTATTATACCTACCCTGAAAATAAGCCAAGTGGAAACCTCAAGCTATATTCAGCTCTCTTGTTCAGTTACCTATTACTTAGGTACTTATCTACTAAGTCCTAAAACTTTCTGCTTTACAATTTTACTTTACCTACCTATTCTCCATTCAAAATAGCAACGAAATTTTAAGGCTATTTTGCATTATAGAAACAGAGATATGAAACACTTCCTCTCACTTATTCTTAGAACAGCTTTAGTAACGTCCAAGATATGTCGGATAGTATGTGTATCCAATAAATTAATTACATTTGGTATTATATAATTACATCAGAATTAGCCAGAAAGCTAAATAGGAATCGGAAAATCTCGTCGTCCTTATTCGGAATGAAGCCTGCATACAAAATAATTCGCAGGATTCAAAGTCAAAGTCAATATAATTTATTCAATATAGGAGCTTACAGCACACTTATCAAACGTCAAATCTTTTTTAAAGCTACCACCGCGTCGGAACGTGTTGTCGCTGTAGAGAAGATGCGGCCAGAAACTCTACAACATATTATTGTCAGAACCGTAATATTTTAATTTTCCGACTAACATTTTACTTAAGAGAAGTTTATACCGAATGTGTAAATGCGCGCTGCATACAAACAAAGTCTGGTGATATTGTCAATACCAACCAATTAAAGTCAATGAAATTTTTCAGAAACCATCTAGAAACTAATTTCTGTAGGAAATTCGATTTTCGTTAAAATATAGGGTCCTTCTTAACTTGCTGAGTTGCTGACACTTTTTAAGATGATGATCGGACCATTAAACAGAACAACTCTCTCTATGGGACCAATGTCGAAATCACGAAAATAAAATCAGCTGTTCCATACTAAACTGAAATCTTACTCAACCCAATTGTATGGGACAGCTGATTTCTTTTTCGCGATTTCAACATTGGTCCCATAGAGAAAATTGTTCAATGTGATGGTCTGATCATCTTCTTAAAAAACTGTTAGCATATTAAGTTGGACCCTGTATACAGTTTTAGTGCTAGGATTAATTTAATATTTGGATGGAAATCTAGAGCAGTAAAAATAGAATGATGCCATTGATGAATCTCCATAGCCATTTTGGCATATTCTACTGCTGATTTCAACGTGTGGCTTTCAAAAATTTCACTACCGTTCTGTACCTTCCTACAATAGAATATTTAAAAAAATTCTTCGCACGATCAATAAAATAATAATAAACCTATTAAGATTATAAGGGGGCTTGCTGAGGGGAAGTTGTAATATTACTAGCAAGATAATAATTGTCCTGCTTTGACAATATCCTAGGCAGCATAGCATGCGCCGCACAACTGTGGTGGTCCAGTGGTGAGTAACCTTGCCTACATGCAGGAGGCAATGGTGCGATCCCCGTCCAGGCCGACTCGTAACTATTTGTAACACCACTGGCTTTTCGGTGAAGGAATCCTGCATGCTTCAATTTCGAGGCATGTATTGTACCCACTGTCCATTACAAGTGGTGACGGGCTCAATCCCCATCACACTGGACAGAGTTTCGGTACTACTAGTGAAACATGGATGTACTAAGGTTTCAGAATATCTCTGACTACCCCCTCGAGGAATATAATAGTGAGCATGCATAGCAAAAGCCATACAGCATTTCTAATTCCCCTGATACAAAAACACCAATAGGTAAACTAACAGAAATCGATTGCCAAACGCGGCAGCCAATCACAGACGCGCTATCAAAATATTCATAACATCCGTAGAGTTGTAACAATCTAGCTATTCCTCTTTGCCGGGAATTTTCCCCAGTTTTCTTTTCAATTTCAAACTGTCTCGCTTGGGTCCTGTGAAACAAGTGCGGAAATAGGGTTTGCGTAAGGTTTTGTGTGGATGAGACGATGCTAACTACTTATTTGGTTTTTATTTTATTCATACAGGGTCCTTCTTAATATGCTGACACTTTTTTAAGGGGATGATCAGACCGTCAAACTGAACAACTTTACCCTAACCCCAACAGCACAAATGTCTACAAAATATCTAATAGATATCTACAAAATACCTATGTGTCTACAAAATATCTAATAGACCGAGTAGGTATTCTGTGCTGCGTGGAAACAACCTGTAAATGCGAAAAAAAATTTGATTGGAAGGTATTATATCATCATATTCTTTTTTGGTTTTGTTTTGTCTGTTTTGTTCTACCTATTACAAAAAGTTTTCTTTCTCGCTTTCATTCATTGATGAAATGATAAAAATCATTTTTGCCTGAAAACTTAAAATGCGAATAACGTTTAAATTTAACTATCAAAATAATGAAATTATTTTTTCAATCTAATTATTTTGTTATAAATCACACAAACACGTCGTAGAGGCATGTTGAACTACGTCTAAGAAACGAAGCGGTAAGAAAGAACCCGTTGAAATGTCAAACATAAAATTTTAATCTAAAGAATCCATACAAATCTTTAGTTCAGCGAAACGACGCGACGTCTAAAATTCGCTGTTATAGGAAAGAGAAGCGCTCTCGAAAAAAGGAAAGCAAAACTTTTCTGTCTAATAGAATTTAAATTGTCTCGCTCACATTCAAACAAACCATCTGCTTTGCTTGTAGTGAACTAAATTCCAGTCCAATACAACCGCTTGAAAATATCTAGACGGCAAAATTGTTCAGTCGGTAGTCCTGCTTGCCGTGCTAAGGGTCGCAGGTTAAAATCCCGCAAAGGGCGAATATATTTGTATGGTGATTATCATCATCATATCAGGCGATAGACGTCCACTGCTGGACGATGTCTATGCCTATGCATGCCAGACGATGCCTATGCTCTTTGACTATTTATATGTGGGCTGGTTACGCGTGTAATTCTACGAACATACATTTCTGCCGGCGAGGTAACATGAAATCCGCAACTTTGGATTTTATTTCCCATAACTTTAGATTCTAATTTTGAATGATTAAAATCATAAAAAGTAGTCTCGTGTGAACCCCAAACGTTCTAAGTTCGAAGTTATTATTTCGCAATTATAGGCTGTCTCGTTTAGTGATAAGGTGTAAAATTGAATGTAAATGCACAAGATCAATTGTGCTTATACCGTGGCAGAGGGGAAAATGCTACCGCAAGGCTAGTCCTTATAATAATTAGTCAAAGCCTATGCATCCCCCAAGGATCGCCACAACGACCGCACCGATCCTGAAGTGCGATTTTTGAAACTCATTCGTTGAACCCAGCAGTTGAAAATGTCAAAATTACTATGGAGATATGCATCTTTCTACTGATGCATAGGTAGCAAGGTGATATAGCGCTATCACACCTTCGCTCCCTTTCTATTTGCGCGCGTACGAACGAGATAAAAGACGTGATACCTACAGCCGTAACACGTGTAACATGCTACGGCTTCTGATTTGACTTTCAAAATTCGCAATCCAGGAGTGCGATTTTTGACATTTTCAACTGCTTATTTGAACGTGTGAGTTTCAAAAATCGCACTCTTTTTTTCGCTGTTGGAGTACCTACCTACTTGTTGGTTTCATTGCAAAAATTTTTAACGTTTAGTTTGATAATTTGAAGCACGCCCTATTAAATTTTACACCCTGTATATGATTTACCTCCCTATACAAGGTGTTAGGGTAAACAGTTGCATTACTTTAAGGGGTGATTATACCCATTATACAGAACAACTTTGCAAATAAAAGCAAAGTAAATTAAATTTGCATAAAAATCTGCTGATCTGATCGAAAATTTTATATGAAAAGTAGATTTTGTTTTTGTAAATTTCCCTTAGGTATTTTCCTTTCGAAAAGTTGTTCAATATCATGAGTACAATCACCCATTAAAGTAAATGCAACTGTCTACCCTAATCTGTAGAAAAGTAAATTACTTTGACTATTTATATGTGGACTCGTTACGCGTGTAATTCTACTAACAAACATTTCTGCCACTTTTTGCGGGGGGCGAGGTAACATGAAATCGGCAACTTTGGATTTTATTCCCCATTACTTTAGATTCTAATTTTGAATGTTAAAAATCATGAAAAGTAGTCTCGTGTGAACCCCAAACGTTCTAAGTTCAAAGTTATTATTTCGCGATTATAGGCTGTCTCGTTTAGTGATAAGGTGTAAAATTGAATGTAAATGCACAAGATCAATTGTGCGTATACCGTGGCAGAGGGGAAATGCTACCTCAAGGTTAGTCCTTATAAAAATTAGTCAAAGGTAAATTATGAAGTCCCATTGTTTATATGAAAATACTATCCTATTGGTACTCACTTTACCTACATTTCTCAGAACTACACTCAACTAACGGTTCCCTCAAGTATTTTGTATTTATGTTCCTAAGCTATATTCTGATTCTTTACATTATTTTAAAGTAAGTAGGTAATACATTAATAAGTATTTAATTATATTATAAGGTAAACATTACATCCAGCTGATTTTACACCCTGTATAACCCGTACAGGATCAGGTGTAGGAAGCCGTGGTGGTCCAGTAGCGAGTAACCTTGCCTGCCGTGCAGGAGGCGATGGTTCGATCCCCGTCCAGGCCGACTCGTACCAATGAGTTTTTCGGAATTTATGTACGATTTGTAACACCACTGGCTTTTCGGTGAAGGAAAACATCTTGAGGAAACCAGCATGCTTCAATTTCGAGGCATGTATTGTACCCACTGGCCATTATGTGGCGACGGGCTCACCCCCCGTCACACTGGACAGAGTTTCGGTACTACTGGTGAAACGTGGATGCTCTGAGGTTTCAGAACATCTCTGACTACCCCCTCGGGGAATATAGTCGTGAGCATATACATACCTACATACATACATACATACATACATACATACATACATACATACATACATACATACATACATACATACATACATACATACATACATACAGGATGTAAAATTTAATGCGTTACCTAAACAGGGTCCTCCTACATAATTATGCTGACCTAGTACCTATCTATACAGGTTGTTAGGGTAAACAGTTGCATATGAATCGGGTATGAAACAGCAGATTTTTTTTCGCGTTTCCTGAGAGTACTGAACTAATCAAAGTTTAATTGAACTATCTTTCCCCGGTAAAGTGCTTGGAAACCTTCCGATGCTATGTAACGGTTTCAGTACCTAATTAACTACAAAATAAGGTCAACAATGTTTTGAAAAATAACGAACTATCTGATTCTGAAGTGATAAACACTTTTGTAACATTTATGCAAATTGCACAATCTCATGCAAGATCTTAGCCCATCTCTATCTTGGATCTTAGCAGAGATTTGTCCAAATTGACATGTATTTTTGAGTAGGTACACAAAACTGCTGTACCTACCCGACTAAATTGTATGGGACAGTTGATTTTTCATCGCGTTTCCTGAGGTAGGCTCCATAGTGAAATTTGTTCAGTTTGGTGGTCTGAATTCACCGATCCAGTATTTGCTAGGCTCTCACTTACAGGATCCTTCTTAATAATTATGCTGACACTTTTTAAGGGAATGATCAGACCGTCAAACTAAACGATTTTATCTTTGGGACCAACATCGATATCGCAATAAAAAATTCTGCTGTTCCGTACATCGGGCCGAGTAGGTTTGCAGTTTTCTTAGGAACAGCTGATTTTTTTCATGATTTTGACTTTGCTCCTATAAGTCTCTATGGAGAATGTTTTTCAGACTAATGGTCTGATTGTTCCCTTAAAAACCATCAGTATTTATAAAGAAGGACCCTATATTATACAGGGTCCTTCTTAATATGCTGACACTTTTTTAAGGGGATGATCAGACCGTCGCGTCGAAATGAGCAACTTTCTCTATGGCACTAACATCGAAATCGCGAAAAAAAATCACCTGTTCCATACAAAACTGCAAACCTACTCGAGCCAAATGTATGGGACTGCTGTTTTTTTTTCGCGATTTCGATGTTGGTGACATAGAGAAAGTTGTTCAGTTTGACGGTCTGATCATCCCCTTAAAAAACCGTCAGCATTTATAAAGAAGGAGCCTATATTATTAGCTGCCGATGCCGTGTTGTGATGTGACCGTTAAAAATGCCGCGGCAAAATTATGTATTTTGTGTACCAAGGCTAACGAATGTCATACCCCATCCACCACCCATTTATACGCTCGCGAACGCTTATACGGTTCGATGTACATCAATTCGTCTGAACTTATTGTTACTACTATTCTGTTCACAAAAACGTCAATGTACATCGTCCTAGCGTAAACGCTCGTGAACGTGCAATTACGGTGTTACATCCCTAATGGTATTCTAGGGTTTGCGTGCATGAGCTTGTTGTTTATCGATAAAATATTAGGTATATCGATTATACTCACGTCAAAAGTTGATTTGGCATGATAGTGAGAAATGGTTTTGAAAGATTGCATTAATGCCAGTCTACTAGCTTTGAGAAAGAAATATACAAATTTTTGTAGGTAATTCAATGCGAATTAACATTTCAACGATTCAAACGACAAGTTTCGTATTTTTTTCTAAGTAAAAAGAAATAAAACAACAAATAGGTAGGTAATTTGAGTTTATAAGATTAGAGCTTACCTAAGCTATATTAAAACAAAAAACAATAAAATTAAAACCAGCGAAGTGTATTTATCAGTCGGATTAGCGGTAATTCGCGGAAAAATTCAGTTTTTGTCCAATAAGTTGACGGCTTGACGCCTGCCGCCTTTTGTTGTATAGTCAGGTTTCGTTATTTTTTTCATGATTCGTTCCCTTGAAGTAGTAGACTTGCGCGGTTCCGAACGCGAATCAGTCGAAGATGATTTCTTATTCAATTTCTTTTCTATTTTTTGGCATGTATTACACGTTATGTCCATGCTGGCTTCACATTTGTCTATCCTAACCTTCCTCACACTGCAAAACAAATGAACTGGCCTCGTACATCTGATACAAATATATGCCTTAATAATACTTTCATTGCACTCATGACATTGATTCGCTTGTTGTCCAGGAATGGTATCCGTGTTGTTATCTGTCGTAGTACTATCATTGGACACATTGTCTGGTTCTTCTTTCTTAAGCTCTGGTATCGGTGATTCTAAACTATGCCCAATATTTTCATTGGAGATATCGCCGCCAGAAATGTGTTCTATTAGGTAGTGTTCTACATCCCTTGGCTCAGTAAATATTGACTGCTGATTTAATAATAAAGGCGTTGAATTGCTGTCTGACCCAGATTCTTCTGATCCATCTTCTAGGGTATCTTCAGTAGTACTTGCTTCTTGCAGTGATGCTTGTTTATCAAGCTGCCCAGCACAAAATACTGAATGATATGGAGAAATGTTATTACTCTTAATATCATTATTAATACTCCTTTGCACGAAGTGACAGCCAATGGCCCAATTTTCACTACTTGTGGTATCCATCCATTCTGAAAGCTTCAGTATCACTTCTTGTCCGATGTAGTCCTTCTCAATTTCGACGGAAACTTGATTTGTCGGCCACATTTTCATCAATACTACTAATACTTTATTCATCAAATTAATGTTATCTCCTGAAGTTTTTATTACAGTCGGTGTCCCAAAATCTGCAAATATCTTCAACAATTCCATCGACAGTTCAGACTCTTCATTTGTTACCATAGGTCTTAAAAGTATGTAGTCGGTATACTTATCTTGATAATGTAACACATATTTGAATCGATCATCTGGTTGATACATGCGAAGAATTTCTGCTTGTACAGTGTGATTGAAACGATTCGACGTGTGGATTGAGGGATTGAGAGCAAAGCGAGATTTAGATTTAGCACATACATTACATAGTTTTAAGAAATATTGGACGCAAGGTAAAGGAATGACATAATTTTGTCGAATTATTGCCAACATTCGATCACGGCCGCCGTGTCCAGTTGCTTCATGTGCTTGCACTAAAATATCATAACAGTCTTGCGCACCCATCACTCTCCTAATAGGTTCATTACTACTTTTTCTTCTGAGTATCAGTATCTTCTTACCGTGTTCTTCAATAACCGCATATCGTACCATAGCTCGACCCTGGAACGCACTTAAAACACCACCTCTCTTCAAAACTATATGGGCCTGACAGATTTCATCGATATATTTTTTTACGGCAACTCTAGTGAATGGCGCTATGAATCCTTCATGTTTTGATGCGGTGGGATCCGAGTAAAACTCTTTGAAATGATTTAGGAACATAAACTTGACCGCTTCGTATTCAAAATTTCCGTCGACATTGTTTTTACGCGTGTTCGAATCGTTTATATCGGAAGAAGAAGCTCGTGTGGTGTTTGATTCGGTCGCCATTTTGTTTGCTACTGAGCTCGGTGAACGTACGCGTCGCGCGTCTATCGTGGGTCTCCGGCGAGACTTGGCAAATGTCGTCACGCGCAGAGTTGCCAGATGGGATTTTTAAAATGACTTTAATAATAATTTTATTTCCTTAGTTACATTTTATTTTGGAAGAAATTTTGAAAATTAGGAACCTGAATGTTAAACAGTTCTCGTATAAAAATCAAAACATTTTGTTAGTAAATAAAAATAACGCAACCAATAAAAGGTAAATTAAGGGAGTAAACCTATTAACGGGTTCTTATCGCGATTTTAAATGTTTGTGTTCCCGAATGGTAAATTCATTACCTACCTAAAGAAGTAGATCCTAATTTGAATTTGAAATATGTTGCTTGTAGGGTGGTGGATGTTTAAGAGATAAACATGCTATTTAGTTGATGGTCGTTTATTGAGTGTCCAAAAATCAATAATAACTTAAAAACTAGTTACACTAATGTCAGCATAACGTGACATTGCATTGCGCGTGCGACCTCATTAAACATTATACTTTTTAGTTTATTTCGCAACAGTACCTACTTACTACAACTCCCCGGAAAAACTGGGTCATTACACCCTCTTCCCTTAGGGTAAAAAAAAAATTGGTTGCACACGTAATACAAGTCTTTTTTTTTTTTACACTTAATTCTAATACATACTGTTAAAATAAAAGAATACATAGGAGAATGTCTTAATATTACTTTTCTGTAAACAATTTTGTATTATTTTTGTGGATCAAATACTCTTTATTATTTTTAATTATCTTTACATTGGGTGTCAAATCTTCTACTACTACATATGGTCCTTCGTACAAACGGTCGAGTTTGGTACCTGTGTAATTTTTTAACAAAATAAGATCTCCCCTATGATATACAATTGGATAAGAGTTCCTATCATATCTTAACTTTCTATTTTGCTTACATTCGATCAAATTTTTTTTTGCATCAGCTTGCGCTTGTTGTAATCTAAACTTAAGTTCTAGTGGATAATTACCAAAATTATACAAGGGATCAGTTTGAGTCTGTAAATTACTGGGTATATTACAAATTTTTCCAAACACAAGTTCGTATGGAGTGTATTTTGTCTCACAATGCACCGTTGTATTAAACGAAAAACACCAAAAGTTAATCCAATCACTCCAATCTGTTTTATTATTTTCGCACTGAATCCTGAGATAAGCTGCTAAATGTTTGTGTGTATTTTCAAGACCTCCTAGAGTTTCATGATGATATGCGGTTGAATGCATCTTTTTGATATTTAATAATCTGCATGTTTCAGTCATAATGGATGATAAAAATTCTGTCCCCCTATCAGTAATTATTTCCTTAGGAATACCGTATCGTAATAAAAAATTATAAGCAAAAGTTCTAGACACTGTTTCAGCATCCTTTTTCTGTAACGGATATGCTTCGACGAACTTTGTCAAGTCACATTGAATAGTTAAAATATACTTATTATTATAATTATCTACTTCTAAAGGGCCCATTAAATCTAAGCTGATCCTCTCTAAAGCTGAATTTGCTGTGGAGGTTATTACCATAGGTTCCTTAATTTTATGATTAGTAAATTTATGTAATTGACAACTCTTACATCGTTTCACAAAATTCGTGACGTCACTGGTTAAGCCTGGCCAGAAATAATACTTTTTAATGTTGCTGAGCATTCTATTTACCCCTGCATGTCCGCTAGTGGGCAACAAATGAAAATCGTTTAGGATAACAGTTTTCTCGTCTTTATCTATAATTCTTTGAACATCACGCGTGATAAGAAATCGTAGAGAGTTATGTTGCAACTTTTTCATTTCTCTTGTTAAACATTTTATATTGTTACCATTGCACCTGTTTTTAATGATTAGCAATTCTTTAATATTTAATTTAACGCATAATTGTTCTAAATCCCTCGCTAGCACCTGTGGGGTTGATAACGATCGGGAGTTTAGCAATATCGCTGAGTGCGATGGGACAAAGGTGCAGTAATGTTTATTAATAAATACATTATTTTCATTCATTAAACATTTTTCATTGTATTTTTCTGTAAAAATCAATTCAATAACATCGTCTGGTTTTTTGAGCACTTCCACAGCCAGAGGGTGATCAGACCTGTATGGTGTGGTCGTTTCAAGTGTATGTCTGTTATAGTCACTATCACTATCCTGTAAATTGCGTCTCTGCGCTCTAGTTAGCACGGAAACAGCTTTTTCTTGCATTTCCTTGAAATCTTTGCACGTCATCGGAAGACGACTTAATGCATCTGCAGCTGCATTATTTCGCCCCGGAACGTACTCTACCTCAAAATCATATTCTTCCAAATATAAACGAAACTTAGTTAAACGACTTGAAGGATCGCTTAAGCTGAATAAATAAATAAGTGGTTTGTGGTCTGTGTAGATTTTGAATTTTCTGCCATACAAATAAGGTTTAAAATGTCTTACCGCCCAAACAATGGCTAACAATTCTAATTCAATCACCGGATATCTTGATTCTGCTGGTTTCAAGTTACGGCTCGCGTAAGCTACTACTTTTCCGTTTCCATTCGATAATATTGCACCTAAACCTACTTTTGATGCGTCTGTTTGTAATTTAAAAATGTTTGAATCGGAAAAGTCTGGATATTCTAAAACTGGAGGATTAATAAGAGTCTGTTTAAGTTTTTGGAATGCATTTTCAGTCTGTTGTCCATTCAAATTTAATTCCTTTTCTACACAACACATTTAGTGGGTAAACGATATCCGCAAAGCGTGGAATAAACCTTCTATAATAATTTGCAAATGCAACGAAACGTTTTATTTCATCGGCATTTGTTGGTGTAGGGTAATTCTGTACTATCTGTATTTTTCCTTCATCTACGTAAATTCCTGCTGATGTTATTTTATGGCCTAGGTAAACAATCTCTTTTCTCAAAAATTCACACTTCATTGGATTTAACTTTAGGTTAACCTCTCTTAGTCTGTTTAAAATTTTCATGAGGTTTCTATTGTGGTTTTCCATAGATTTTCCTATGACAACACAATCATCTAAGTAAATAAAACAGGACTGATAGTTCAAACCTGCCATAGCAATAGTCATGAGTCTCGAAAAAACACTGGGGCTCGTTTTGAGTCCCATTGGGCATCTCTTCATTTGATATTGTTTTCCCGCCGAAAACGCAGTACATTTTCGTGAATTTTGATCTAAAGAAAGTTGATACATCTTATCTAAACTGAATGAAGTATATTTTCGCGAGTTTTCATTTAAACTTAACTGGTAGTATGATTGAGATAAATCTAATTTTGAAAAATACATGCTTCCTGATAATGAATCTAAAATTTCTGTTATATTAGGTAAAGGAAATTTGTCGTCTTGTATTTTATTATTTAACTGTCTATAATCAATAACAAGTCTCCATTTTTTCTCGTTTGATTTATCAGCTTTCTTTGGTACTAATAAAACAGGACTGGACCACTCAGAGACTGCTTCTTCTATAATGTCGTTATTTAACATTTCTTGAATTTGTTTATTTATCTCTGGTTTCATAGAATGTGGTACCCTGTATGGTTTGACATAAACTGGTGTTATGTTGTCTTTTAATGTTATATTATGTTCCATTAGGTTAGTAACCGATAATTTGTCTCCCGGTAAATGGAAAACATCTGCGTATTTTGCACAAATATTTTCAATACCTATCTTCTCTTCTGTGTTTAAATAACTTAAATCAAGCAAATCGAACAAAGTCTTCACTCGCTCTGCTGTGTTTTGTCTCTCATTAAATTCACATACATCAAAATTATTTATGGAATAGACTTCTAAGTTTGAAAAATTCACATTAACTTCGTTATCTGTCGTATTAAGAATTCTCAAGGGAATGCGTCCCTTTTCAGGCCTGGAAATCATTCCGGCAACAAAAACACCTTCTTCTACTTCTTTAGCTAAAATGACTGTGTCGTCACAATAACAACAAGGAATATACTTTATTGTTTCACAACGTGGCGGAATCATGTGTTGAAACCCGTCATTGTAATTAATACTTATGAATATAGTTCGGTTATCTTTTGATAACTGCAAACTCTTATTTTTATAATCAATGACAGCATTATATTGCTTAAAAAAATTTTCTCCTAAAATACCATCTGCTGCGCAGGAAAGATTCTTGAAAACGTAAAATTTTTGATTAAAAATGAGGTCATTATATTCTAAGTCTAAGTAAACAAAACCTTCCGAAACTAACTTCCCGCTTACGCCCTTAATAGTTATACTATCGCAATGTAGTTTGTTCATATACTTGCTATTAATAAGCCACTCGTATTTCAAGACGCATAGACTCGCGCCACTGTCTACTAATACATTTACTTTACTACCTATACCTACTGACATTGTCACTACGCTATTTACATTATAATTGAAAATAAAATGTTCATTCACTGTTGGAACGAAAAAACTCATTTCGATCATTTATGTTTTCTGGTTTAGAGTCATATTGTGTATATTGGACTCTCGGTGGACCACGAGGCGCTGAGTGCGCATTTTCGCTTGCATGACCGCGCGGTGGCCCATTGTTATAGTATACCCTCGGTTTCGGGTTTCCTTGCCAATTAGTGTAATTACGATAATAGTTATTACCATTATTTTTATTGTAATTTTGTCTATTTGGATAACCTTGGTTTACAGGTTTCCTGTAAAATTTTCTATTTGAATTCGTATACTGCTGTGTGTTTGGATACGATTGTCTTAATTTCATGACGTGATCCTCATTCGGAGTCAACGTCTGCTCATCCATTGCGGTTTGGATAGCTTCGGGCAGTGAATCAAATTGACGAGCTGCTATGATGGTACTAAGGCGTTTGTCAGACAGACCGTCTGCGAATCGCTTAATCGCTACCTTTTCATTCAATGGTTTTAACACTTTATACGTTTCCTCATTTCCGTCTGCCTGTGATATTGTCAAATTGACAAATATCTGTTCTAGTTCATTTCCGTAATTATGAATAGACCTGTTTCCCTGTTTACTACATTGAAGTTGAGACAAAAGTGCGATAGGTGATTTTTTCTGAATTAAATACCTACGCATGTCTAAAATCATACTGTTTACATCCGCATAGCTACTTTTCAAGCGTAATTTTGCGCTTGCCGATAACCTTGTTTTTAGAACGTACTCGATTAATTGTTTTTTCGAGTCTTCTTTAATCATGCTGCTATATAACTGAATTCCATCAATCAACTGTAAGGTGACTTGTTCAGAGCCTGTCATGATAGGCAACAAACTAATTGCAGTTTTCAAATCAAAAGAATCGTGTGCCATGTTTGATTCTTTTCCCGTAACTAAAGTCAAGATTTTGCTAAATAAAGTGTTAATTTCGTTAACTGTGTAATTAATGTCTATAAGGGTGTCGGAGCTTATCTCAGCATTTTCTATCTTTGAATGAATATCGGACAAAATACACTGCACACTATTGTACAAAACTTGAGCCTCCTTTAACTTTTCTTGTGCTTTTTCTGAGGTTTCCCTACGAACTGGTCCTATTTTAATCAAATAAGTCTTAATGTCATGTAAACTTTTTAGTACAGAGGCTAAATTACTTGCAGACATCACAATATAATAATAATAATAAAAAAAAATAAGCAAATTAGTATTTTAACGTAAATATTAAAATGTAACTGCTACGACTTACATATATTAATTAATCGACGATGACGACGTGGAGTCACGTTGCATGTTGTCGCGTCACGTGTCTGGTACGGGCAGCTGGTGGCTGATCCTGCTGCTGTTACTGCGATGCTGGGTGGGCCGGGCTACTCCCTGGACTCCGATGCTCACGTTGGATGGCTGCTGCTTCTGACTTCTTAATTTTGCGATTCTGGGCGTTGGGTGGCGTTAATAACGATTGCGTTGAGTTCTCTTCTTAAGGTTTTTACGGCGTTGCTTCGGCATTTCTTTATAATGTAATATAGTGCGGCGGCTGAAGTTAGGGCGACGAGCGTTATGAGTAATATTTCTGAAGCGTTGATAGAAGAGTTACGTTGTTGAGCTACGTCGGCGTTTGCTATTCCATTGGCGTTCTGTGCGATGACGACTTCTTCTTTCGAATAGGATTTTCCCATGGTGTAGAATTAATTTTTTTTTCTTCTTTAATACATTTTCTTCCTAGGTTGTCTTGCTATTTTTTTTTTCTATCTTCATTTTATTCTTTCTTCAAGATCCTCTGGTACGGCAGGCAAGGTCGCCATGAAATATGTTGCTTGTAGGGTGGTGGATGTTTAAGAGATAAACATGCTATTTAGTTGATGGTCGTTTATTGAGTGTCCAAAAATCAATAATAACTTAAAAACTAGTTACACTAATGTCAGCATAACGTGACATTGCATTGCGCGTGCGACCTCATTAAACATTATACTTTTTAGTTTATTTCGCAACAGTACCTACTTACTACAAATTTAAATTTGAAAATAACTTTAATTATTTTAAAACAGTTAAAATAAGAAAATAATGATTTAGAACTTTAAATAATGGATTTCATCCGGACAGTTTAAAAAAAAAACATGTTAACGAACATGGAACCTCCTCCTTTTTTATACTTAGTTACATTACCAGGGAAATATCTCGAAAAATGGGTGGGGGTGAGGGGTCTGCGAAGAAACGGTTTCACGTAACCATTTTATTCTGTGCAGTCAAGGCGGTATTCAAGAAGTTTGTCGGCCACTGTAATAATATTTAAAAAATGTGAACCTACCCAACAGAAAAACCCACAGAGCGACATGGCCTCAGGCCAAGCTCTTTAATAAAGATTTAAAAAATCATTTTTTTTTCTCATCGTAACGATCTGATATTTAACGAGTGAGTTAAATATAATTATATACCTATTTCAATTGAGCATGAAAAAGCAGCGGGATGTTATTTATTACACAATTCATAAAAAATTATTTAGTTTTCAAAAAATAGTTTGCCAATCATTTCTCCAAAACTTCCCTAATTCGGTGATTTTTCACCCTTAATTGTGAAGAAATTCTTCAATCTGACCACCCTGGACCACACGAGTAAACGGAGCGCACGGGAAAGAGAAGTGAATAGTTGTCGTACTATACGTTTGAGCGAGACAACAAACCCCCGACCGCTTTGCCAGTTGACGACAATGACGTAAGTTCTGGAAACCGTGCTGTACAGTCGGATAGAGTATTATGGTATTTTTTTTAGAATCATTATTCGCGATATTGACACGAGTTAATTTTAAGTACACAATTTTGAGTTTCTTACAAAATGGTACGTTAAGAGGATATAATTCGGAGCGCGCTCCATACAAACGTACTATGGTGATATTTTCAATACTAACCAATTAAACTCAATGAAATTTTTCAGAATCAATCTAAACACAAATTTCTATGCTTCTATAGGGTCAGATTTTCGTTAAAATGTATAAGTTTTAAAGTTATAGTGCCTCAAAGATTTCCATACAAATCTTAAATTAATCCTAGCATTGAAACTGTATATTTTAACGAAAATCTGACTTTATACAAGCATAGAGATTAGTTTCTAGATTGTTTCTGTAAAATTTCATTGACTTTAATTGGTTAGTATTGAAAATATAACCAGACTTCGTTTGTATGCAGCACGAAAATCTGACTCCATACAAGCATAGATATTTGTATCAAGATTGTTTCAGCAAAATTTCATTGACTTAAATTGTTTAGTATTGAAAATATCACCATAGTACGTTTGTATGGAGCGCGCTCCGAATTATGTCCTCATAAGAGGCTTTTTAAAAGTCAGGTTCAGTGGCGCCCCCGTCATACAATTTTAAATATTTTCTCGATCAAGAAAACCTGAAATAAAAATGTAGGTCGGTAATAGAGCTATTATATATAATAACCTTTACATAGTTAACTTTTAAAGTTAGAATAATTACGAACTTTAATCAAAACTGAAAACGTTTTAATTTAAAAATTCTAATATCTAGTACATTAGATAAAACTAAAAAGGGGTAAGTAAAAACCCACCTAGATGCGGCATGATCTTATTGTACCTACACACGGCGACACATCAAGTTACGCAAAACCATAAGTTGGCCGCTCGTAGGTAGAACAATCTTTGACTAATTATTATAAGGACTGGCCTTGCGGTATCATTTCCCCTCTGCCACGGTATAAGCACAATTGATCTTGTGCATTTACATTTAATTTTACACCTTATCACTAAACGAGACAGCCTATAATTGCGAAATAATAACTTCGAACTTAGAACGTTTGGGGTTCACACGAGACTACTTTTCATGATTTTTAACATTCAAAATTAGAATCTAAAGTTATGGGGAATAAAATCCAAAGTTGCGGATTTCATGTTACCTCGCCCCCCGCAAAAAGTGGCAGAAATGTTTGTTAGTAGAATTACACGCGTAACCAGTCCACATAATAAATAGTCAAAGAGAACAATGTATAACGTCGCGCGGCCAGCTTATGTTGGTTTTGCGTAGCTTGATGTGTCGCAGTGTGTACATGACGATTACAGTGCGGTGCTCAGTCCTATCAAAGTAAACTAAGGTCAACTTGCATCACATCCATAGGTAAAGTTATTATGGATACCTACCCAAGGATCGCCACAACGACCGGTCCTGCGCTGCCCTCATCCAACGGGCTCCCGCCTCCTTCACCAGGTCGTCGGTCCACCATCGGTGCGTCCCGAATTACGCCGACAGCGCTGTGAGCGCGATAAATGTCGTTCCGATTTGACGTGAGCGCGTCCACAATCGAAAACGTGACGTCATTCATGACGTCACTACCGACGCCATCTTGCAATAACAGTGCTCACGGTTCGTGGCGTTAGCACTGTGAGCGAGTTGTCAAAAGTGACGTTTGATAGTTTTGTTCTAGTAAATTTTTGAGCGATTTTTCAAAAGTGACGCTTGACAGCTTTGCAGTCGTATATTTTTGGTTTGTTTAGGTCTCGATTTAGGTTTCTTTAGTAGTACTGGGTTTGATTATGTTCTAAAAAAGACGAATAAAAGTTTAATAACGATTAGTGATGAAGAAAATAATGTGAATATTTGAATGTTGTGGTGTGAACGGTGTGAGCGCGATCCGAATTGGTAGAACGCTATCAGCGCTGTCGGCGCGCTAACGCAAATGAAACGGGTGTTAGCGCTGTAATCGCTCACATCACTGTTTTTATGAATCGGAACGCACCGCATGTCGGGCCTACCCACGCTGCGCTTTCCGGTACGCAGTCGCCACTCGAGGACTCTTCTGCCCCATCGGCCATCAGTTCTGCGAGCAATGTGCCCCGCCCATTGTCACTTTAGTTTAGCAATTCTTTGGAATATGTCAGCTACTCTGGTTCCTCTCTGCGGATCTCTTCATTTCTGATTCGAAAAGTGTTCGTTGAAAGTTTACATTTTGTTACATAACCTACAATACCTTCCTACTGTGTTATTTCATTAATTATAAAATAAGCGGTTTATGAAAGAAAAAATATCTCAAAATGAAATATCGCTTTCGCTTCTTAGGATATGTTTACCTACTTACCTAGATACTACATCTTTAATCAATTTATACTTTATATGACCCAAAAAACATAGTAAATAAACAAAGCATGTTCCTCTCCTGGCTTCATCTAACGACTGAATTCATCCCAAAATTGCCAACCCACGGAACGCCTGTCGGTTTTAATTTAGCAACTTTATTTTAGGCGCTATTATGTGGCTCGTTTAATTTAAGTCGGCAGGAGGCAGGCGCAAGGACCGTGTATTTGATAATTTATTGTGACTGGAACATGCTTTTGAATAGGCTGGGATCTGAATGCGTAATTTTTAGTCTGTGTTGATGGCAATACATATATCGATAGGAGGTTAACTTAAATGCGTTACCTACACGAGCGATGACAGTCTATCTATACGGAAGCGAGGCGGCGGTTCGATTTCTGGCCTGTACCACTAAGTTCTACGTAATTTATGGTACGGTTGTATTTATCGTTATTACTAGGAAAACATCGTGAGGAAACCTGCATACCAGAGAATAAAAAAAAATAGTTCAGATGTAGGTACTATGTGTAAAATATGGGTGAGCTTGGGGCGAACACAATAGACCAGCAATGGTCGCAGTGTTACATAACGACCCTTGCTTGCAATAGCCCAGCCAACAATAATAGCATATGCTCACGACTATATTCCCCGAGGGGGTAGTCAGAGATATTCTGAAACCTCAGAACATTCACGATAACAATAACAATGATAATAATACATATTAAAGGGGGCCAGTGCTGAAGCATCCGAACAGTTGTTCATTTTGATAGTCTTAAGTCTCTAAAGATCATCAAAATGAACAACTTTCTCTAAGTATCTGGCCAACATCGAATTCGGGAATAAAATTTCGATTTTCCATAGAAAACATTAATGTCAACTCGACGTAAATGTTTTGAATCATTTTCGATGCTGGCTACATGTTGAAAGTTAATAATTTTATGTAGGTAACACATTAAAAATGTACACCCTGTATACAATACTATAGCTGCTTCCCTCGACTTCGTTTGTCTTTGTTTCGTTATTATTAATCTGTGCTCAGGGTTCAATTTAGCCGTGGTGTTGCAGTGGCGTGCAGGAGGCGATGGTTCGATCCCCGTCTAAGCCGACTCGTACCAATGAGTTTTTCGAAATTTATGTACAATTTGTAACACCATTGTCTTTTCGGTGAAGGAAAACATCGTGAGGAAACCTGCATGTTGTACCCACTGTCCATTACAAATGGCGACGGGCTCACTCCCCGTCAAACTGGACAGAGTTTCGGAACTTCTAGTGGAACTTGGATGTTCTGAGTTTTCAGAATATCTCTGACTACCCTCTCGGCGATTACAGTCGTTAGCATAAATGCATGCATAGCATAAGCCATACATAATTTCTAATTCCCCTGATACAAAAACCACCGGCTTTTCGGTGAAGTAAAACATCGGTAGGCAAGCCTGCATGCTTTCATTTCAAGGCATGTGGTGACGGTCCATTTAAAGTGGCGACGGGTTCACTCCCCGTCACACTGGACAGAGATTCGGTACTACTAGTGGAAGGTGGATGTTCTGAGTTTTCAGAATATCTCTGACCCCTTGGGGAATATAGCCGTGAGCATAATATGTATGGGTTCAATTTAGGTCTACCTACACCAAATTAATCAATATTGGTTCAGCGTTTAGTCATGATAATAAAAGTCTGGATTCCATTTTGGAACTTTAAATGGGACTAAATAAACAGTGATAATGTCCAAGCTTTGATTAAATTAAAATAGGAAGATAGGTAACGTTCTTGCATTACGTACTCGTAAAATAGACAGGTAGGGCTATTGTGTAAGTTTCCGATTGAATCGTTTACGAGATCGGTAACGTATTTATGAGTGTACTAGGCAAATATCAGGTAATATCTTGTTTCTGTGTTTATCAAATCCATTATCTAAAATTACAAACTATTATTTAAGAAGCGGAATAGCCAATAACTTCCAAAAAACACCATGTTAATTTGATATCGATTGAATCGGGTAGTTAACAATAAGACCCCTGCTTTTCATGTCGTGAAAAGTAATGCCTTGTGATTTGTTTTTCCTTTTTGAATGATTTGTACAACGAGTAAAAGCACACGAAGGCACTAAGGTACCTTTATTCCGCCTGAAATAAAAAAAGTATCTCAATCACGCAATGCCACTCGTATTGCGACTAAGGAAATTAGGCGACTGAGGCTCAATTTATGCGGTCCATGCGCTGTAGGTCAGTCACCTATCTCCATGTTTTAATTTAATCAAAGTGTCCAAGATATTTATTTTCATTTCCAACACCACGACTATCATAGACGCCATCCTCAAAATCAAAAACTCTCAATCGTTTTTCAAACCCGATTTTTTTTCGTACATAAGTAGGTACCATCAACAGGGTGTTAGGGTAAAGAGTTGCAATACGTTAAGGGGTGATTGTAACCATGATACTGAACAACTTTTCCTAAGGAATATACAGGGTGTAAGTGACAGCCTAGCAAATACTGAAACGGCGACCATCAAACTACGAACAACTTTCACTATGAAGCCTACTCAGAAACGCGAAAATAATATGTTGTCCCATACAATACTGCTGTACCTACCCGATTCAAATGTATGGGACAACGGATTTTTTTTCATGTTTCCTGAGGTAGGCTCCATAGTGAAAGTTGATGGTCTGTGTTCACCGTTTTAGTATTTGCTAGGCTGTCACTTACACCCTGTATAGGAAATTCGCAAAAAATGTTTTCCTCTTTTCATACAAACGTTGCTGATTGGAGATTAGTATGGAAGGAAACATTTTTTTTGAGAATTTCCTATAGGTTTCCTAGAGGGAAAGTTGATCAGTATCATGGGTACAATCACCCAGTAAAGTAATGCAACTGTTTACCCTAACACGCCTAGACGCCATCCTCAAAATTACAAAACTCAAACGTTTTTCAAACCCGATTTCTTTTGTACCTATGTAAGTAGGTACCATCTGTAGGTACTCAAATCAAACAGCCCCTGTTCGAGAGGGAATGGATCTGGGACAATACACTCTCGCGGGTACCTAAGGGATCCAAGGGTACTCGAATGTGAACCCCGGATTTGCATACTAAAGTCTAGTGTTTGCTGCCTTATTTTGGGGTGTCGTAAGAGCGGTCCTATTCATGATGGGTGGGTGTTGAAGTGTATGCGATTTAAGAAGATATGTGAAAAAAATAGGATTCTTCAAAGCATCATATATCATGAAGTACTAACAGTAGGAGTACGATTTGCGGATATGTGTAAATTGAACATATAATTGAAGTTTTGATTAGAGCCAAAACACGATTAAGACACATTTTCTCGATAGAAAAACAAGCCAAAGTAGCCTCCGTCTTTATCGATAAACGCTTGGAAGTGCTAAACGGTGAATATTAGAAACAAGAGGCTCGATTTAAAAAAAGAGATTGATTTTTTGCTAATTTTGATTAGAGCAGAATTGAACTTACATAAATAGTACAATTACAATTAAATAAAGTTTGTTTTATGATTGCGTTGTTTTAGGCGCGCGCGCGGCGTTGTCTCTTTCTCTCGCATCAGGCAGTAATATAAGCTATCACACGTCCATTTCACTTCAATTATTTTTCGAAATAGGCCCTTATAGAGGATATGTGAAAAAAATAGGATTCTTCAAAGCATCATATATCATGAAGTACTAACAGTAGGAGTATGATTTGCGGATATGTGTAAATTGAACATATAATTGAAGTTTAGATTAGAGCCAAAACACGATTAAGAGAAATATTCCCGATAGAAAAATAAGCCAAAGTAGCCTCCGTCTTTATCGATAAACGCTTGGAACTGCTAAACGGAGAATAATAGAAACACGAGACTTGATTTAAAAAAAGAGATTGGTATTTTATAAAGTTTGATTAGAGCAGAAATGAACTTACATTAATAGTACAATCACAATTAAATAAAGTTTGTTTTACGCTTGCGTCGTTTCAGGCTATTACACGCCCATTTATTTTTCGACATAGGCCCTTTATATCTACAGGGTGAAATTGATATCATTAGCATCCTTTCAACTAAGAGTCTACCCATCAAACTGAACAACTTTAACTATGGAAGCAAACCAATCAGAGCAATAAAAATATCTGCTGTTACATACTAAACTGCAAAGCCTACTCGACTCAAATACAAGGTGTTAGAAAAATACAAATAAACACTTAAGGTGGTGGGTGGTTTAGAGCATTTTTTTCGCGATTTCGATATTGGTCCCATTGTGAAAGTTGTTCAGTTTGATGGTCTAAACCACCTTCTTAAAAGTTTTAAATGTTTATTTTTACTTTTGTAACACCTTGTATATGCAACAGCAGATTTTTTTCGCTCCGATCGATTTGTTCCCATAGTAAAAGAGGTTCAGTTTGATGGCCTCAAAGATTTCAATACAAATCTATATTTCTACGAAAATCCGACTCAATACAAGCATAAAGATTAGTTTCCAGATTGTATCTGGAAAATTTCATTGACTTTAATTGGTTAGTATTGAAAATATAACCAGACTTCGTTTGTATGGAGCGCGCCAACGGGAATATCCCCTTAAAGTGGCGGAGGCCAGCAAACATAGTTGCGTTAACAAAATTCCTGAGGTTTCCATTGAAGTGGTCACAGTTCTCACATAACTTTGCAAACAAGACACACAGTGTTTCCCAAACTTCTCTCTAATAGTATTTATCTAATTGAAAGTGATAGGTACGTATATTTGTCTTTTGTTTTGTTACCCCAAATAAACTGCAGCAAATTGTTTTCAGAGTCACAGCTATAAAAAACAGGTCAAGTGCGAGTCGGCCTACTCGCGCACCGAGGTTCGCGCGAAGGTTCCGTACCACGTACCACAACATATTAACTTACAAAAAGTATTGTTTTCTCCGGGACCTTTCGCGCGAGACCGACTCACACTTGGCCGGTTTTTATTATTTGTTTTTATACTTTATACTGTAGTGTTTGCTCTACAATCACACCAAGTTTGACGCTTGTATGTATTACCGTTTTGACGATAGAGCGAGAAGAAAAAACGTTGATAAAAACTAGTATCTTTCTTCCTAATAACATTCAAATTATTTTAGACTTTTTAGTCTTATATCGAAACGGTAACATAAAAGTACTAAAATAATAAAAAAAAAATAAAAAAAAAAATTATTGTATCTCAATATTTAATAATAAATATAATAAATCATTTATTTTAGACCATAATAAATCAATTTGTGTTAGTAGGTCTTATCAACTATGTTAGTAACATTAAATTAAAAATAAATTAAAAGCAAATGGAATAAAATAAAATGCATTCATTCAAAAATAAATTAAATAATTTACTTTGAACTGTGCACCACATGCTATAATATATATATTTTTAGAATCGTCTGTTCGTTGGAATTTTTGGTATTTTTGGAATGTTATTAGGTAGGTATTGCAGGCGGGGACAAACCAACAACCAACCAAAAATCTTCTTCGCCCCCGTTTGCGATACCTACCTAATAACATTCAAATTATATTAGCTGAAATAAAGCTGTTATAGCTGATTAGTGATTAGTTAATCGTTTTTTTTGTCTACATTTAGTACACAAACAGGTCGGTTTATTTCAAACGGCCGAGATGGTTCTATTTAAGCAAAATTGTTATCTCTTTCCTTTCTCCCAAAGGGAAAAGCTAATAGAAATTTCGCTGACACTGAAAATGAGTCCAACACCAGTTAATAATAATAAATTTCCTCCCTTCATCCCTAGGCCCAGAGGGATGGCCTCGAAAAGAACTTATTTTATAGCTAAGAGCTACTTGCTCCGTTGAGGATGTCAGCTAACTGGATTATAGTGTCCTTAAGGTATTGCTGGGATGTAGCTAGTTTTTTAACATTGTTGATTGTAGCGTTTGTGTAGTTTAATTGTGTCCCACTTATTGGTAAAGAATTTGAGAAAACGTGTGCAATTACAGTGGCTGTCCTTAAGGTATTGCTGGATTGAACCTCGTTTTTTAGGGTTCCGAAGTCAAAAAGGATCCCTTATAGGTATAGTTTCGCCATCCGTCAGTCCACGGCTTTGCTCAGAGACGATTAGTACTAGAGAGCAGAAATTTGCCATGGGTATACATATTTATCACGCCGACGTGGTAGAATTACGAAAAGGGGGGATGCAATTCTTTTTTCTCGTCTATCCGATGTTTTGGGGTATCGTTGGAAATTAGGTTTTTTAATAATATTGTGGGTGTGGGAAAACCATTTTTCGATTTAGGGAAATATTAAGCTTTAAAGTGAAAAACTTTGTTAGAGTCAAGTGTCCCCCCCCCCGCCAGCTAAACGGTTGTTTCTGGATACGTGAAAAAATTCACGTCAGTAGTGTATATAAGGAAGTTAAAAGGAAAACTATCACCGCTAAGAATGCTTTACAAGTTAACGAGTAATAGTCGACCAACTTGTAAAATATACTTTTTAGACTTTATTAGCCATTAAACCGTAGTAACAAAAAGGCCCCTTCTAAGTCCTTATAATTATTGTGACGGGCAACTACAGAACCCTACCCTGCACGTGGCCCGACACGCACTGTTTTCGTTCGTTTTGTTGGTTTTGTTAGTTTAACGTTGTGATGATTTTGTGTCAGCATATTAAGAAGGACCCTGTATCAGCTAAAAGTTCTTCACTACTTCCCCTTACGTTTTACTATCTATCTTTTCGTCTTCCCTCACTTTATACTCAACAATATTTCTTACAAACCCTGACATAATGCCACGAGGAGATTGTCCGATTCTCTATTTTCTGTGAGAACGGTAAGTACGCAAAACGTGATGTCATAAAAAGGGATGTTTGAGTCTGTGTTTTGTTTTATACACTACTGACTAGATTTGACGCAGGTTAAGAGTTTCTGTTTTGTTCCAGAAGGGTTATAAAATTCAAAATCATTATGATTATGTAAGTACTAAAATGTACAAATGGGGAACTTGCACTGTTTTATAGTTTTAGTATATCATAAAGATTTAAGGCATAATATAAATATATATATGTTCACGACTATATTCCCCAAGGGGGTAGTCAGAGATATTCTGAAACCTCAGAACAGTGGATGAGCCGTAGTGGTCCAGTGGCGAGGAACCTTGCCTGCCGCGCAGGAGGCGATGGTTCGATCCCCATCCAGGCCGACTCGTAGTAATGAGTTTTTCTGAATTTATGTACGATTTGTAACACCACTGGCTTTTCGGTGAAGGAAAACATCGTGAGGAAACCTGCATGCTTCAATTTCGAGGCATGTATTGTACCCACTGTCCATTATGTGGTGACGGGCCCACCCCCCGTCACACTGGACAGAGTTTCGGGACTACTGGTGAATCGTGGAAGATTTAAGGCTTACAAAAAATACCAAAAACAAAAGATCTCTTGAAGATATTTAAGGTCAATTAATGTGTCGGGGACCGCAAGTAATTGTAAAAAAATCAATGGTTATTTCATACCGGTCCCCTACGAATTAATTGACCTCAGAGAGTTAAGAAGTAATACATACATTTGCTTACATCCCCAAATAGGCGTCCGAATTATTTTTTCCTTTTTTTCATTCTCGTAAAAAGTTGTGTCCTTCCTAACACACGAAATATTTTTATTTCCAACTGACAACATACTTCCAAGTTCTCTACATGCCTCAAAAACTCTGAAAAATGTTACACACCGGAATTTTTATGAGAGCCGCAAATGGCATGTGAAAACATATCCTGGGACCAAAGTACGTAAAACACGGGTTATCTGGAACCCTTTATGTAAAACGAACTTACGCCTGACTAAATAAAATAGTTTTCGGGTTATGTAATAATTTTGAGAAAAGAGAGTCAACCAACTCTAACTAATAGATTATAGATATTTAGATTAACCCATTTATAGGGAATAGTCGGTATATTCTATACAGGGTGTAAACTTAAATGCTACACTGAGAAAAAAATGCTACGTATACGTAGCCCGTCGCAGCTTATACGTAGCCCGTCGCAGCTTACGTACCACGTAGCTTACGACGCGATACTCATTTTTGCCTTGTGATAACTAACTGTCCTGTTTGCTGGTATGCTGGAAGAAATATCATTAGAAAAAGCTTTCTCAGTGTTCTGATCCTATACAAGGTGTTACAAAAGTAAAAATAAACATTTAAAACTTTTAAGGGGGTTGTAACTTTCACTATGGGACCATCAACGAAATCGCGAAAAAAAAATCTGCTGTCCCATACATTTAGCTCGGGTATATTTGTAGTTTAGTATGGAACATACGTTTTTTTTTCGTGATTTCGATATTGGTCCCATAGTGAAAGTTGTTTAGTTTGAAGGTCTAAACCACCCCCTTAAATGTTTATTTGTATTTTTGTAACACCTTGTATAACCACGAAATCTCGTCAAAAGTAAAACTGACAGTTATAATTATTAGTTCAAACACAAATTACTAAAGTGTCTTTTATGCAATCTCAAACTGTATTTTTTCTAGACTACTAGTATTGGTATTGAAGTAAGGTCATTGCAAATATTGTAAATAAACTGTTATCCTTTGACTAATTATTATAAGGACTAGCCTTGCGGTAGCATTTCCCCTCTGCCACGGTATAAGCACAATTGATATTGTGCATTTACATTAAATTTTACACCTTATCACTAAACGAGACAGCCTATAATTGCGAAATAATAACTTCGAACTTAGAACGTTTGGGGTTTGTAGTATATAGATATGTTGGTTATGTGTGTAGGTAGGTGTATTTACAAATATTAATGTAATAGAAGGTATGTGTGAAATAAAGCAGTGTTCATCCGACATACGTGTGTTTCACTACATGGTGACAGCGGTGGTCTTATTAATTCGATAATTGTGGGTTTGCGTTACAATATCGTGTTAATAAAGACTTTAATCTGTGTAACGAGTGCATAATAACAACCGCAAACAATGGAACACGCGCGTCCTCCAGCGGAACTGGTTTTAGAAGGCGGTCCTGCCACGCGGTCGGAAGCGTGGAGAAAGTGGAAGAAATTGTTTAACGTCTTTTTAAAAGCGTCTGGAGTGAGCAAGAAGCCTAAAGAAGTCCAGGCTTCACTGTTGGTGAACCTCGTGGGACCGGCAGGTTACGAGATATTTACTACTTTCACTTACGCCGAGGGGGAAAGTGAAGATGATATCGCTTGCCTACTGGAAAAGTTCGATTCACATTTTGGAACTAAGCCGAATATTACGATGTCGCGGTACAAGTTCTTCACGCGCAGTCAAGATGTAGGAGAAAGCATCGACCAATATGTGACGGCGTTACGTGTGTTGAGTCAGTCTTGTGAGTTCGCGGAGTTGCGTGACGGCCTGATTCGAGATAAGATCGTGTGTGGCATAGCGAGCAATATGGTTAGGGACCGTCTATTACGAACAGACGAGTTAACACTTCAGAGGGCTATTCAGATTTGCCAAGCGGCAGAGATATCACAGGAAGAAGGCCGCTGTATCGACGGTGGCGACGGAACGGAGAAAATACAAGTTAATGAAGTGTGGGGTCAAGCTGGGAACAGCGGCGCGCGAGGCACGCGGCGGTCGGCGGGCCGGCGCGGTGCGTGGCGTCGCGGCGGCTCCCGTGCAGCGCCGGCACGGCCCGCACATCGCGCCCCCTGCGGCACCTGCGGCAGCGGCCGCTGTCCCGGGAACGAGCGTTGTCCGGCCCGAAGTGCGATATGTTACGTATGCGATAATAAAGGTCATTTTTCTATGGTGTGTCCACAAAAAGTGCAAGTAAATAAGAAAGTGTACGATATAAGTGCGCAGTCGGATGTTAGTGAAGATTTGAGTTCGAGTGAGGAACTATTTTACGTGAACACTTTGAGCGAGGACGAAATACTAAATAAGGCCACAAAGGAATGGATCGAAACAGTTAAGTGTAATGGTAAACAAATGAAGCTAAAAATAGACACCGGTTCCATGCTCAACGTTATCTCTAAAACGGAGTACCTACGTTTAGGTTTATCAATGGGTAATTTAAAACCATATACGAAGCGCGTTCATTCATTCACTGGAAACCGGTTGCCTATTGTTGGCACTGATGATATTGCTATTATTTACGATAATATAAATTATGTTTTGCCATTTGTAATAGCGGATTTTAATTGTCAGACTGTGTTGGGTCTTGAAGGATGTTGTTCATTAAAATTAGTAACATGTGTTAATGAAATAAATATTGAACAGTATTCGGATTTGTTTCATGGTCTCGGTAAATTACCTGGGAAATATAGCATAGTCGTAGATAAAAACGTGCAACCAGTTATTTGTCCTACTAGAAAAATACCTCTTGGGTTAAAAGAAAAATTATTATCAGAGCTTCATAGGATGGAATGTTTGGGTGTAATTAGGAAAGTCTCCCACCCGACGGACTGGGTCAATGCTATTGTTTTAGTGGCTAAGAAAGACGGCAGTATTCGAGTTTGCCTGGACCCTCGACCTTTGAACCGTGCTGTGCGCCGCGCACAGTATACGCTTCCTACAGTAACGGAGCTAGCAGTGAAACTAAGAGACGCAGATTATTTTAGTGTGCTTGATGCTAGATGTGGTTTCTGGATGGTGGAAATCGATGATGCAAGCGCCGACTTATGCACTTTCAGTACGCCATTCGGCCGGTATCAGTTCATGCGCCTTCCATACGGTATAAATTGTGCACCTGAAGTGTTCCATGGGAAGTTAAGGCAGTACTTAGAAGACTTAGACGGAGTTGAGTCATTTATTGATGATATTGTTGTTTGGGGAAGAACAAAGGAGGAACATGACCTAAGACTTGGCTGCTTACTGAAACGTGCGAAAGAAATAGGAATTAAATTTAATCGCGATAAATGCAAATTTGGTGTTAAGGAAATTATTTATTTAGGTCACAAATTTGATAAAAGTGGAATGCGGGCTGATGAATCGAAAGTAAAAGCAGTAGTGGAAATGCCATACCCTGACGATAGGAAATCCTTAGAGAGATTTTTAGGGATGGTAAATTATCTCTCTAAATTCATACAAAATTATTCCGATTGCGTAAACGTTCTGAGAACACTATTAAGGAAGGATTCTGAATGGGTGTGGGAGCAGCATCATACGGACGCAGTAGACAAACTGAAAGGTAAGCTGTCTCGAGCGCCGGTACTAGCGCTGTACTCCTTGGAGGCACCCGTGGTGGTGTCGGTGGACGCGAGCAGCTGCGCTGTGGGCGCCGTGCTGCTGCAGGAGGGCCGACCGGTCGAGTTTGCCTCCATGACGCTCACCGATACTCAGTCCCGTTACGCGCAAATAGAGAAAGAGATGCTGGCGATAGTATTTGCAGTGGAGCGGTTTCGCCAGTATATCTATGGTAGAGCAGATGTGACAGTGCACACTGATCATAAGCCCCTGGAGGCCCTATTTAACAAACCGTTAGTTTCAGTGCCTGCGCGCCTCCAACGAATGATGCTGAGAGTCCAGGGGTATGAGTTTAAAGTGACTTATACGCCAGGAAAATATTTGTATATCGCTGATACTCTCTCACGCGCACCGTTAAAAGATATACTGTGTCATCGCTTATCAGATGAAGTTGAGATACAAACTTGTTTTATGTTAGAGAACGTACCATACAGTGAACAAAAGATGGATCTTATTAGGAAGGAAACACAGATAGATAAAGACTGTAATCTTTTAGTTAAATATATACATAACGGCTGGCCAAAGCATAGACGCCACATGCACGAGAAAATAAATTTATTCTGGCCCTACCGCGAAATTCTTAGTTATGTCAATGGTATAATATTCAAAGGAGATTGTGTATTTATTCCCCGGGGTTTGCGTGAGGAAATGTTGGCGCGAGTGCACGAGGGACATTTAGGTATTGAGCGTTGTAAGCGGCGCGCGCGAGAGGTGATGTACTGGCCCGGCATGGCGGAGGACGTGGAGCGCGTGGTGCGGCGCTGCCCCGCCTGTGCGCTGCACGCGCCGGCGCCGCGACGCGAGCCTCTCGCACAACATTACGTGCCCTCTCTTCCCTGGCGGAAGCTAGCTTCCGATATTTTTGAATATAGGAAGAAAATATTTGTGATATTGGTTGACTATTTTTCGAACTTTGTTGAAGTGGGGGAGTTAACGAACACGAGTAGTAGACAGGTTATTAACTTTATGAAAGATCAATTTGCCCGCCACGGGATTCCGGCAGAACTAGTTACTGATAATGGTCCGGCATACAGTTCGGCCGAGTTCAAAAAGTTCATGGGTGAGTGGGAAATACGACATCAGTCTTCGTCACCTCATTACCCACAGTCCAATGGAAAAAGTGAACGGACAGTGCAAACTATAAAAAATATGCTTAAGAAATGTATAGAATCTGGACAAGACTTTCACATAAGTCTATTGAATTTTAGAGCTACTCCTCGTAATAACCTAGATTCACCAGCACAAATCCTAATGGGCAGGCGAATAAACACTAAGTTACCGATATGCTCCAAGTTACTGAGTGAATCAACTGACAAAGAACGTAATTACCGGGCGCTTATGGTGCAAAAAACAAAAGATAAATTAAATTACGATCGCTCAACAAAACCATTAAAACCTCTAATGCCAGGTGATAAGGCTACACTAATAGACAAAGGTACTAGAAAACCGGTTGTCATAGCCGCACACTCTTCGGCGCCTCGGTCATTTATAATAGTGGATAAAAACAATAATCATTACAGACGAAATAGACAACATTTGATTAGACGTGGGGTTGAAACTCCGACAGTGGAATCAGGCCCATCATCGAGTACAGACTATACTTACAAGTCAAGTCTTGCCCAGTACTGCGATAACCCAAACAAACAGAGTCCTAATACTAAAAGGACAATTAGACGACGCACATACGTTGATTTAGTATAATTACGCGGCCATAATTGGAATTTCCCAAATCGTTGCACATGCAAAAAACACCACGCCAATAGCTTAAGGGTTAATCAGGGAACAACAATCACCACCCCTCCCTTCCATCTCTTTCACCAAGCACGCGCACAGACAGTTTGAACTTAACTGTCTCTGACTACGCACGTTACCGCTTACTGTTCCTTGTGTTGAAGCACTTTTTCGAAACGAAATATTTTCAATTTTAATAGTGTTAGTGAAGTGATTGTGATGGATTCCAATAATCCAGGTAAGAAGCATCATTTATCATACTTTTTAAGCAACTGAACCAATTCAAATATGTAGTTTATAAATTTTAAAGCAATAGTGTTTTCTCATGAAGGATTTTACATTTTTTTTCTTTAATTGGATGTTTTATTATACTTCCGCGTCTTTCCGGGCAATGATTCTTTCTGATATCACAATGTGAGGGTATTCTTAATCTATTCATGTTTAAATAACTTGCGGATAGCTGCAGATGTGAGAAATATTAGTGATATTATTACATACGGAAAAATACCACGTGCAATTTTTTTTTATTAAATTCGGATTTTGTTTGTTCTAGGTTCTTCTAGCTCCTCTGGAGTGAGATTAGTGACACGTAGATGGTTGTATGATCAAATGCAGCAACCGGATTTGGTCAAATTAGATCAAAAATTAGACTATTTAGAAAACCACTTTATATCGCATAATGGTGACTCAGAGGACGATTTGGCATCTTTGAGGAAACGTTTTAGTTATTTTAAAACTGCGATTAAGGAGAAGTGGGCCAAATCTCACAGAAAAGAAGATGTTTTCTTGAAAATGAATGAATCTTGGTTAGATGGAACATTCGAACTTCCCACGCAAACATTATTACGTCCTGGCCGTCCTGCTAAATCCTTTGAAGATTCGAGTGAGCGCAGCAAAAGACGTAAGACTGAGGAGTTACGTTCGAACACGGCTGATGAACTTTTAATTCACGCTGCTCAAACTACCTTGAGGCAACAAGGACACCGTAATGCTTCAAATATGCTTAAAGAGATCACAAATACACCAACTCTTGCTGGAAAATATAAAAAAGCTTCTCAAGCACAAGATTGCAAAGAATGCATCACGCCACTGACACCACTTCAAGCATTGACTATGTTCGTTGAAGCAGATTTGACAAAACGGCAGTATGAAATTATTAGAAATACTAACAAAGCCCTTTATCCCTGCTACAATAGATTGCTTCAAGCTAAACAAGAATGTTATCCACCAAAAGAATGTCTTCGTGTAACGAGCACCTGTGCCGAAAGTTCGCTGCAAAGCTTATTGGATAATACTGTTACACGATTATCTGTTTACTTGGCAGACGTGTTAATCACTCTCAATGAAGAACGAAGAAATTCATTGTCATTGATTTGTAAATGGGGTTGTGATGGCTCGCAGCAATCGAAATACAAGCAAAGGTTTGAGGATGCTGATGACTCTGATGCAAACTTATTTTTAAGCTCTTTTGTGCCCTTGCGAATAATTTGTGGAAAAGATAACAAATATGTTGTATGGCAAAACCCAACACCATCCTCTCCACGATTTTGCCGACCGATACGCTTCAGATTTTTAAAGGAGAGTACAGACATAACTAAGGAAGAAATAGACTACGTGAAAAACTCTTCAAATTCCTTAGTAGCATCTGAAGTGCAATTGAACGGTGCCAAATTCTCATTTACACATGTGATGAAAATGACGATGATCGACGGAAAAGTGTGCAATGCGGCAACAGACACGAAGTCCACCAGTCGTTGCTATATTTGTGGAGCAACCAGTAAAGATTTTAATAATCTTTCCAAAAAAAACGAAATCTGTCCTGAAAGTCTCGAATTTGGTCTTTCAATTCTACATGCACGGATAAGATTGTTTGAAAGCATTTTGCATTTAGCGTATAAACTTCCAGTCAAAAAATACAGGCAAAGAAGAACTGAATCAGAAAAAAAATTAGAAGCTGATGCTAAAAAAAATATTCAAAAACGATTCGAGATTGAAACCGGACTGCAAATAGACAAGCCTAAAGCGAATTTCGGCAATACCAATGATGGCAACACGAGCAGAAGGTTCTTTGAGAATCCCGAACTGGCCTCTGATATAACTGGTGTGGATTTCAATCTAATATATAGAGTAAAGGTTATATTAGAAACCATTTCAAGTGGTCATAAAATTGACACTAAAAAATATGATGCATATGCATTGGAAACTGCAAAATTGTATGTCGACAAGTACGGGTGGCATCCTATGACACCCACCATGCATAAGATTTTGATTCACGGGGCTACCATAATTGAAAATTCATTGCTGCCTATTGGGCAACTATCTGAGGAGGCACAAGAGGCGAGAAATAAACATTTCCGGAAGTATCGCGAAAACTTTGCGCGTAAGTTTTCGCGAGAGGAGTGCAATAAAGATATTTATTACAGATTATTATTAAGTTCGGACCCCTTAATAAGCTGCATGAATAGATCTGCAAAAAAAAATTATTCAAAAGCATTTTGTCCTGAAACCATCGCCATACTACTATCGGCAGAGCCGAATGAGGCCCCAGAATTTTCAGACAATGAAGATAATGAATAAGTTTTACTGTATATATACAATTTTGTATAAAATTTAATATAAAAAAATAACATTTATGTATGTTTTCATTTATTACCATGTTTAGAATAAATATAAGCAATAAAATATTTTTGGCCGCCTAGATTTCGAAAATCAACGTATGTGCGACGTGAGATAACACCGGAGTTTCACGACTCCAGAGACACACCATCTGGTCCAGGAGAATCGTCTTCCTCATCACCGGTTAGCAACAGCCCCCAAAATGTAACTAACATTGCTCATGGTCCAGTCACTAGGTCCAGAGCTCGAATACTGGCGTCAATAGATAAGAAATTAGTATATGGAGAAAATGATTGTGAACGTAGATAACATTGTATAATAGAGTATGCAATTATATATATAAGTTACACGTACACTGTTAATTTCTGTCCCTGTTCATAAAATTCTAGTTTTCACATTCCAAAAGGGGGATGATGTAGTATATAGATATGTTGGTTATGTGTGTAGGTAGGTGTATTTACAAATATTAATGTAATAGAAGGTATGTGTGAAATAAAGCAGTGTTCATCCGACATACGTGTGTTTCACTACAGGGTTCACACGAGACTACTTTTCATGATATTTAACATTCAAAATTAGAATCTAAAGTTATGGGGAATAAAATTCAAAGTTGCGGATTTCATGTTACCTCGCCTCCCGCAAAAAGTGGCAGAAATGTTTGTTAGTAGAATTACACGCGTAACCAGTCCACATATAAATAGTCAAAGATTGTAAATAAACTGTTATCAAAAGAGTAACTTTTCAAATATTCCAACTAAATCTAAACGTAGCAGTGCTAACAACAAAATATTTTCAGTTGCAGCTACATACAACTTTTTGCCACGGTAAAACGAAGCCTTTTTTTTTCGTCCACTCAGCACTTTGCACGGAGCTTCACAGCGCTTAAAATCTGTGCTTCAAAAATAGTGCATACGTTAAGGCGAAGCTTATCGTTATTTTAATTTTTAATACCTACCAATCTTTGACTAATTATTATAAGGACTAGCCTTGCGGTAGCATTTCCCCTCTGACACGGTATAAGCACAATTGATCTTGTGCATTTACATTCAATTTTACACCTTATCACTAAACGAGACAGCCTATAATTGCGAAATAATAACTTCGAAGTTAGAACGTTTGGGGATCACACAAGACTACTTTTCATGATTTTTAACATTCAAAATTAGAATCTAAAGTTATGGGGAATAAAATCCAAAGTTGCGGATTTCATGTTACCTCGCCCCCCGCAAAAAGTGGCAGAAATGTTTGTTTGTAGAACTACACGCGTAACCAGTCCACATATAAATAGTCAAAGCTACCAATACCTGTGTTATACATGGTGTAAGGAAAAGTATCATTGTCCTTTAAACCACATACTCTACCCATCAAACTGAACCACTTTTACCATCTTCTCCTTTTTTAATTTTTATTTATTTATAATTAATGGACTCTTGCTTGTGCGTCAGCACTGCATTTTCGCCAGTGTCAAGTAGTTTATGGAAATATCTATCCCAATCTCAGGGATTGTATCTGGTCAAGAACAAGAAGAGATTGCGGATTGCGGAGCCTCGTGGCAGGCAGAAACGCGACGAGCGAAAACCACGCGAGACAAGTGCTCGGGTCAGAACCTGCAACGTGACTCCTATCTTCTTCTTATCGTGTGGGCAGCAAGTCCTGGTGTCAGAGTTTTTTCAGACCGCCTTCAGCCTATGACGTGGTTTCTATGTATAGATTACTACCACCAGAGATAGTAGCCGGAACCAACGGCTTAACGTGCCATCCGAAGCACGAAATCATCTTTCTTTTCAGACTATCAGGTTATTCAGCCTGTAATTTCCCAATCAACCTTTAAGTTATGTTAGTAATTAAAAACTAGTGCTGTATTTAGGGTCCTTATTCTTAAAATGCAGTCACTTTTTAAGTGGATAATCAGACCGTCAAACTGAACATCTTTCTCTATGGGATCAAGATGGAAATCGCATGCATATGCTCACGACTATATTCCCCGAGGGGGTAGTCAAAGATATTCTGAAACCACAGAACATCCACGTTTCATCAGTTGTACCGAAACTCTGTCCAGTGTGATGGGGGGTGAGCCCGTCGCCACTTATAATGGACAGTGGGTACAATACATGCCTCGAAATTGAAGCATGCAGGTTTCCTCACGATGTTTTCCTCAAGATGGAAATCGCGAAAGAAAAAATCCGCTGTTTCATACAAAACTGCAAACCTAGCCTTGAGCCAAATGAGGACAGCTGATTTTTTTTTCGCGAATCCTATAGAATAAGTTATTCAGTTTGATGGTCTGAAAATCCCATTAAAAAAGTGTCAGCATATTGAGAAGGACCCTGTATTCATATTATTATATTCCTTATTCCGTGTGAAGAGAGCAGTCATTTTTGACTAAAATAATGTGTGTCATTTATCATATACCTTTTAGAAGTACATTTAATGTTTTTGCCTGTGACTTCGCCCTCTTTGAGCCGCTTATGAAATGATCGGTCTGTTTTTACAGAAAATAAAATGAGAGGACGGTAAATGGAGGTAACGGATAATCGAGTAGCCATCTTTTGTAGCCAATGAAAAACGTCGCTAAAGACCAGTATAAAATAAGAATATTGTATCATTTCCAACGTCAGTCTCGTATTTTGTATCATATTGGAAAGATTTATGTGAATACTCTTTGAGTACAGGGTGAAATTAATATCAACATCAACAACTTTTACTATGACAGCAAAAAAAAATTCACCTGTTCCATACTAAACTATAATGCCTACTCGACTCACATGCAACAGCAGATTTTTTTGCTCCGATCTGTTTGCTCCCATAGTTGTTCAGTTTGATGGGTAGACTCTTAGTTTTGAAAGGATGCTAATGATATCATTTTCATCCTGAAAAATCGCTAAAATCACCTCACGTGGACGGCCTTTAATAAACTAACATTTTCGGTGAAATTGCGTATTTATTGGTAGTGAACAATTTATCCATGGGAATACCATCTGTCAGACCAGTAGGCTTTGCATGCCACCCCCGAGAAAACGATAAAAATCGAGATGTGCCTCCATCTTTATTATTTTACGTATGCCAGAAAGAGCGCGCAAGAGGTTTTTCTCGTTTAAACACTTTGTCGTGGGTGGCATGCTAGCCGTGCTGATGCAAACCATATACCTACACACACAGGAATCTGGAAACAGGTATTGTACACACAGCACTTTTTACTGTCAATGTGACAGGTTTTTCTAAACGTAAGCGAAATGTTTTAAATCTAAGATTGTGAAGAATCACGTTTCAGGTTCAGACCCGAGCACTTGTCTCGCGTGGTTTTCGCGCGTCTCGTTTTTCCTGCCACGAGGCTCCGCAATCCTCAATCTCTTGTTCTTGATCAAAAACAATCCCTGAGATTGGGATAGATACTCCCACAAACTGCTTGACATTGGCGGAAATGCAGCGCTTACGCACAAGCAAAAACTCGATTAATTATAAATAAAAAATAAATAAAATAAAATTGCCATACAAAGTGAATCACTATGTTGCCGTCTACAGATTTTTCATTTTGCCTCATTGTTTCACAAAACATCCTACATCTAAATTGTATTTGCACCACTTGTAAATAATCTTTCATCCCCCTCTCGCGTTATTAATCAAATTAATCTTCCCCTTAATTTAGGACGAAAACCGTGCAAAACCGGGCATAATTAATATCTTCGGTTGGACACACGTTGCATATTCATAAGGCAGACGCTTGAGCATAAAACTAGATTATTAGGTTTTCTACTGTTGGGAAATACGTTTTATGTTCATCATCATCATCATCAGTTAGGATGATTTGCAAAGAATCAAATGAACGTTGCTAGAGCCGCATCGTTTTATTAGCTTACCCATATCTTTTGAATGATGAAAAATACAAACTTTTATATTTTGATAAAACTCAGGTCATTTGTTTTTTTGACTCTACCACCGCTTCGGTAATTCACTGTACCTAGAGAAGATGCGGCCAGAAACTCTACAGTAAACTCTACTATAAATTAGATCAGAGACAAAACTTTATAAAATTGTTCTCTCATGAGGCGTGTGCTCGAATGGCCCTTGATGTCACCTTCGAACTCTCGCGCCCAATGTTTATAGTAATAATATTGCGTATGTCAATTATTTAAAGTTCTCAACAAGAAAAAATCTATAAATAAATACTACATTTAAGTGAATATGCTAACAGTTTGATTAAGAAGTGCTGATGGTTTCTAGTTTCCGCAGAAATAAATCAAGATAACGGTGAAGTCTGTGCGGGGCATAAATGGGTATGAGTAAGGTTGTATAGAGAAATTTCGTAATTTTTTTTGTTGAGCGGCCAGTAATAAAACTTACATAGGTTTTTCATTGCTATACTTCATGTCAATTAAAGACGAAAAAAAGAAGATCTCTGAAGCAGGGCCACGAAACCTTTTCTGACCCCATGTGACGGATTTTTATCGTAAGTCTTTATAAAAGCTTCATTGAACCAAAGACGAACCACATGTGCGCACCACTGCTTCTTTAGGTCTTTTAACATCGCAATTTTGTTATTTGATACAATATTTATATTTCTTTAAAGTGTGTACTATAAATAAACTTTTTACCTTCTTTTCGCCCCTATTTGGAATTGATTATAGGTCATATCGGAGCTGTGCTATTAAGGTACAAATAACTTCTAAGGTTGCGAGAAATCGCTTTTTAGCACTTAGACCGCCTTGTTTTCTTCTCTATTTCTTTACGGAAAATTTTGCTGAATAGTTAATATGTTTAGATTAATTGATTGAAAATGAGTTGATTCTTAAAGGTTTTGGTTACTTTTTCACTAACATTTAGAGTCAAATATGTCAGCTCCGATGCGAGCTAGGCCATAAGTATAAATAAAATAATGTTAGTTTTTACCCGACTGCGCAAGAAGGAGGGTTATGTTTTTCGAGCGTATGTATGTATGTATATATGTATGTATATATGTATGTATGTATGTATGTATGTATGTATGTATGTATGTATGTATGTATGTTTGTATGTCTATTTCTTTGGCACGGCCTACAGCCTAAACGGCTTGATGGATTTTAACGGTTGAGGTGTCATTCGATTTGTAAAAATTGTGAGTGTGACATAGGGTATATTATTTTAATATGACGTCTGCAAAATTAAAAAGATAGGGAGAATAAACAAATTTTGTTTTTCATTAAAATTACAATATGGGTATCAAATGAAAGCTAGTGATCTGACGATTCCAAAAATATATATATTGTAGTACTTTTATGTTACCATTTCGACACAAGACTAAAAAGTATGAAATAAACTAAATTATTAAGATAAACAAAAAACCCGACTGCATAAAAAACCTATTAACTGAAAAGTGAAAAACAAGCTCTATAATCACTAATTAGCTATAACAGCTTTATTTGAGCAAATATAATTTGAATGTCATTAGGTAGGTATTGCAGGCGGGGACGAAACAATAACCTACCAATAATCGTCTGTCCCCGTTTGCGATACCTACCTAATAACATTCAAATTATATTAGCTCAAACAAAGCTTTTATAGCTAATTAGTGATTATAGAGCTTGTTTTTCTCTTTTCAGTTAATAGGTTTTTTATGCAGTCGGGTTTTTTATAGTTCTATAATTAATTATTTATACAATTCTTTGATTGGTGACCGCAACTGTTAAAAAAATGGCAATACCTTTACTCATACCCATTTCTAAATTTTTCATACGTTTACTCATTACGCACTGAGTCGCGCTACGATAAACATCGGTGACAAATCAGAGAAAATGACTTATTGCTTGGTTTCTAACTGCAGAAACAAAAGTTCTGAGGTGACTCCTAAGAGGAAGGATCTCTCTTTAAGACTAGAGTGAGCCATACCAATTGTAAAGTGTCCACTTTTTTTGACGTTTAGGTTTGAGTGTGTGGTGTCAAGTAGTATGGACAAAAGGCACCGAGTGACATATTATGACCTTATGTTTACGGTCACATTTCACACTCACTAGCTCAAAAAAAGTGGACAGCCGCATAAACAAATATCTATAGTTCCATCTCCTTCTACTATTAAAGGTATGTCATAAGACATACTCTGAAGATTTGAGTACTTAATTTTAATTAAAGACGTTCTTTAATGACAATTAAAACAAAAATTCAAAAATACAAGGGTGGTCCGAAACAGGCACGCGCGGTACACAAATAACACAATGATTATAACCTTTCTATCTTGATTTTATTTCTGTGGTAGTATCTGATAGTCGCAAAGTTTTTGCCCACCTTGTAAGAGATTACAATGATATTTTGTATAGAGTGTAAACAAAGCCGTGGAGGTCCAGTGGCGAGTAACCTGTTGCCTGCCATGCAGGAGGTGAAGGTTCGATACCCGTCCAGGGCCACTCGTACCAATGAGTTTTTTGGAATTTATGTACGATTTTTAACACCACTGGCTTTTCGGTGAAAGAAAACAACGTGAGAAAACCTTTTTTTTCAATTTCGAGGCATGTATTGTATCCACTGCCCATTACAAGTGACAACGGGCTCACTTCCCGTCAGACTAGACAGAGTTTCAGTACTAACGAAACGTGGATGTTCTGTGGTTTCAAAATATCTTTTAATACGCCCTCGGGGAAAATAGTCGTGAGCATATGCTTATATGCTACGCTGTTAACTTAAATGCGTTACATACTTAAAGAGGTGATTCAGACAGTCAAACTGAACAACTTTGACTGTGGGACGAACATAGAAATAGCGAAAAAAAACAGTTGTTCAGAGAAAATGTCAATAGCTGTCGATCAAAATGTATGGAACAACATTTTATATTCGCGATTTAAAAGTTTATCAGTTACATGACCTGAAGAACCCCTTTTGATATGTAACGTATTAAATTTTACACCCTGTATAACTTACACAAAGAAATCGAATGGACAGTAAGCAAACAAAAGTATTTTATCTTTTGTGCGAAATTTTCCGTCTCAAAACTTAGGTACAATCAAAAGTACACAAGTGCAATAGGAGTTACATCAATTGTTAACTCCACAATGCCATGGCAAGGACTAAAACCCCCTCTTCCCTTCCCTATCTTTCCCCACCTACGACACAGTAAACATAGAAAAGTATGAGAGATACACAAAAACAGTTGATAATTCGCAACACTTTAGAACTTTCAGCTCAGTGGTTCAGGGCTGCAATCGCGGTAAATATTCGGTGATTGAACCGTGACTGGACTACGTACGAACCATAAACTTTCGAAACATTTGGTATTGCGCTAATCGCGGTACAGCTCATAACAGCCGTTAGAGCCGTTTTGACAGATCACTCAGACGTTATAGGCTGTCAGTTACATAGAGTTTAGCACGATGCGGAATTAAGCACAGTTGAATAGTAATTGGATTGCAATGTGATTAGAACTGAAATTGGATAAGAATATAGGTTTGAGAGTGAGATGTAAATTGTACGTTGAGAGATAGAATGAGATATTGTGTGACTAGAGATCGATGTAAATTAAAAGAAGATGTTGTGACAAGAATAGAGAAAGGTATGCTTCGTTGGTTTGGTCATGTGGAGAGGATGAGTGACAGCAGATGTACGAAAGAGATATATGGTGCTAATGTGAGTGGAAGAGTCGGTAGAGGGCGCCCTCATATGACTTACTCTGATCAAATCGGTTGCGCTTGCGTCCTGCAACTAAAAGGGGAGGTGCGGAATACTCGAAACCGACTTTTTGTGTATAAAGAGATGTATCTATGTGAATGAGGTAAAAGAGGTTTGTGAGGATCGTAGGTAGACGAGCGCTAGCGCACCTTGGTCTCTGCCTACCACACTAGGAAAGAGGTGAGAGTGAGTGAGAGTTATTAAGTATATGTGTGTGTTAATTGAGACTCACAATAACCAAATTTCACGTTTGTGTTAGTCTTCATACTTTTCTTATTTAACTGTAGCGCGAAAGATACTTGTATCTAGGCTAGGTATATTTACAAGAACAATTGCTTTGGAGGGAGTAGAGACAAAACATGGTTAGTAACACTTTGAACGATTGTTAGGAAAGATGTACACTTATTTAGGGTCCTTCTTAATATGCTGACACTTTTTAAGGGGAAATCAGACCATAAAACTGAACAACTTTCTATATGGGATTCGCGAAAAAAAATCAGCTGTCCTCATTTGGCTCAAGGCGAGGTTTGCAGTTTTGTAAGAAACAGCTGATTATTTCTTTCGCGATTTCCATATTGGCACCAACATCGAAATCGCAAAAATAAATCTGCTGTCCCATACATTTGGCTCAAGTAGGTTTGCAGTTTTATATGAAAAAGCTGATTTTTTTGCGATGCATAATAATAACAGTCCGACTAGCGACTATATTCCGTAACAGCACAAATGTCTACAAAATATCTAAGAGTCTACAAAATATTTAATAGATATCTAGTAGATATTCTGTGCTGTGTGGGTTATAATAGCTTGGACATAGTCACACAAAAATTATCTAGTCACACTTAAAGTACCAGAATCTAGCCTGGACTTGATTTAGCTTTGATTATGACTTTACAGTCTTATACCTGTACTTTTAGATACCTCTTTCAAGCTCACCTCAACGTTTCCAGTGTACCCCGCACTCAAGTACCCACGTCTGAGCTGAGACAAAGCCCGATAGCTAGGTATAAAAGTGTGAAACAGATGAAGCTATGAGAGATCAATATCGGACGGATGAGATGCTGCAGATTTCTTTGAAATTTAAAATAAAGAAGCTTATATAAAGTGTAAAAAGTGTTAATGAATAAATGCAAAACTAGAAAGTAGTTTGTTTAGAATCGAGAGCAGAATCGAATTATCATGGTTTAGTTTCAACATAGGTAATTTTTTTCAAAATATAAAATAATTTGTTTGTAAAATTTAAAATTTACTGAACTCAATCTCAACCCATCGCATAGGTACTCTCGCCCTACTTACTGCCAATACCAAAACAAGATTCTTAAAATGTATCCACGAGAACGCTAGCGCTTTCATTCATTGCTGAAATGATAACAAATCATTTTTGCCTGAAAACTTAAAATGCGAATAACTTTAAATAATTATTCTTTCAATCGAATTATTTTGTTATAAATCAGTTGGGGTGCATGAGGTTCTGCGCTTATTCATTAACACGTTGTATATATAGATTGAGCCTCACGCTTCTACCGTATAAAAAAAAAGGGACCAACATTTTTAGGTTGATGTGCGTGAGGCGTCATACAAATTATGTCTGCGTGCGTGCGTATAACGCGAAAGTTTGTAAGTATGGATGGATGTTTGTTACTCTTTCACGTAAAAACTACTGAATGGATTTTAATGAAATTTAGCACACAGATAGAATATGATCTGGATTAACACATAAGATACTTTTTTTATGGTCTACGCAGACGGAGTCGCGGGCAATAGCTAGTATGCGCCATAAAAAGATTTGCCCCTTACGGGATTCGAATCCGCGACCCTCGGATCAGCAGGCAGATTCAACCAACTTATCTATCGGTCATACACCGATAAACAGAGAGCCACAAAACACTAGATATAATTTCTAAGGAAGAACCCTCTTCGGTGGACCAAAGTGTTGGTAAAAACGTTAAAGATCATCAATCTTAAAATATCTCGTCACTCTTTATCAAGTTATCTGTAATGGATGGCCTGTCAATAGCGGCTATAATATCCTTAGACGCGTTTCCATTACACAGATGAGTGAACGAACGAATGAGTGCCACGAACATTTGTTGACATTTTTATTGTACACACAGATACATTTTTATAGTAAAAACCTAAGAGGAAGGATCTCTCTTTAAGACTAGAGTGAGCCATACCAATTGTAAAGTGTCCACTTTTTTGACGTTTAGGTTTGAGTGTGTGGTGTCAAGTAGTGTGGACAAAAGGCACCAATTGACATATGGCCTTATGTTTACGGTCACTTTTCACACACACTAGCTCAAAAATAAGTGGACAGGCGCATAAACAAATATCTATAGTTCCATCTCCTTCTACTATTAAAGGTACGTCATAAGACAAAAAAAGAGACCAACTACAATCGTAAATTTATGCGGACTCTATGGAGATCCTTGCTCTTAGGCACAAACAGATAAGTCCACTGATTAAGAGAAGTTTATTCCGAATGCGTAAGTGCGCGCTGCATACAAACGAAATCTGGTGATATTTTCAATGCTAACCAATTAAACTCAATGAAATTTTGCAGAAACAATCTAGAAACAAATCTCTATGCCTGCATCGTGTCCGATTTTCGTTAAAATGTACAGTTTCAATGCTAGGATTAATTTAAGATTTGTATGGAAATCTTTGAGGCACTGTAACTTAAAAACTTTACATATGAAGGAAAATCTGACACGATACATATAAACGAAGTCTGATGATATTTTCCATACTTACAAATTAAAGACAATGAAATTTTGCAGAAATGCTTGTATGAAGGCCGATTTTCGTTAAAATATACAATTTTAATGCTAGGATTAATTTAAGATTTGTATGGAAATCTTTGAGGCACTGTAACTTTAAAACTATACATTTTAACGAAAATCTTGACTTCATACAAGCATTGAGATTAGTTTCTAGATAGTTTCTGAAAAAATTCATTGACCTTAATTGATTAGTATTGAAAATATCACCAGACTTCCTTTGTATGGGGCTCGCTCCGAATTATATTCCCTTAAGACATGCTTGAGTGTATTCTTTTCGTATTAGACTATTTTCTTTGTCAAAGCCCAAATGATTAGCGTAATGGAAACACTCCATAACGTTTTGCTGATCTCATAAAAAAAATCTGTTAATGTAGCGATAATTTCAGATGATAATAGATGTTTAGGCCGGCACAATAACATAACTAGCATGGTATTTTATCGCATATAACCTATCTCTTTTTAAATAAAAATACTTTGGTTTAGCAGGGAAATGGTTGGGAAGTTAACACCTACGCTTCATTTCAAATAAGGACGAAAAGATTTTTTTGATTCCTATATAGGGTCCTTCTTAATATGCTGACACTTTTTAAGGGGATGATCAGACCGTCAAACTGAACAACTTTCTCTATGGCACCAACATCAAAATATGAAGTGCTTCAGACCAAAACTGAATAACTTTTATTACGGAGTCAACATCGAAATCGTGAAAAAAGCTATACTTACTCTAGCTTATACTTGATCGGATATTCAAGAGAAAATTGCTCCCAAATAATTCTTATAGAAGCTACCGAAAAAGCATTTTCTTTGAAACGCAATAAAATGTGACATTATCGAGTAACGGCATCGGGAGCAATATCGTTTTGTTTTATGTCGTATCCGATGGAAATCTGCTAAGCAAGCAATTTCGAGATTAAATTCTTGGAATCCGGGTCACAAGCGCGCAGATATAAAAACTCTGCCGTCGCAGCATCTTCGCCCCTAACATTTGTTGGAAAAGCAACCTTAATAAAATGAGAAAACCTGACTTATTCGTATTATCCCTGTCTTATCTTATTGTGATAGCTAATTCACCTTAAAGAATTGGGTAGCAGAACTCAGCAGAAGTCACTTTTATATCTACAGTTACCTTCTGTACAGGGAGTAAGGAAAAGTATCATTATCCTTTAAAACACATACTCTACCCATCAAACTGAACAACTTTTACTATGGGAGCAAACATGTCAGAACAAAAAAAATATCAGCTGTCCGATACTAAACTGCAATACCTACTCGATTCAAACGTATGGGACAGCTGATATGTTTTTTGTTCTGACAGGTTTGCTCCCATAGTAAAAGTTGTTCAGTTTGATGGGTAGAGTATGTGGTTTAAAGGTTAATGAAACTTTTCCTTACATACTGTAGGTATGTTATACATAGATCAGTAAGGCCAGCTTTCAATGGACTATTCTGTTTAAACCCCCCTAGAAATCCCCTTTGGGGCCGAAATTTGAATAGAAAATAGTGGTTAAGGATTGGGTATTTTTCTGATAGATTCAAAAAGAAGTCATTAAATAGTTGGCTCTCACTTGCCTGTTACCTTCAACTATCATTGTAGTAAAATATTAAAATTAAAGTATTAATAATTTCGGTGAAGGAAAACATCGTGAGGAAACCTGCATGTCCATTATAAGTAGCGACGGGCTCACTCCCCGTCACACTGGACAGAGTTTCGGTACTAGTGAAACGTGGATGTTCTGTGGTTTCATAATATCTCTGACTACCCCCTCGGGGAATATAGTCATGAGCATATGCTATGCTATGCTATGCCAAAAATATAATTAGGTAGGTTTACTATAAATTTTTGTCACCAAACTGAATTAGATTCGAGTATCAATCGTAGGGTTAGACCCCGTATGTCACAGAGTAATTGATGTCCTGCCAGACATGCTTAGAGCTACTCTATGGAGTCGTGAAGTTTATGTTAAAGGGTGATCCAGATTTATATACCAAAGATTAGGTAGGTAATTGTCATAGATTTAACAAATAATAGCTTTGGTGGTAAACAGAAAATTGGTAGTTGTGCTAATGTTTCTGGCCACCCCGAAAAGGATAACTGTCGTGTATTTTTTGTACTTATGCAACGTGTTAATGAATAAGCGCAAAACCTCATGCACCCCAACTGATTTATAACGAAATAATTAGATTGAAACAAAAATTTCATTATTTTGATAGTTACAATTTAAAGTTATTCGCATTTTAAGTTTTCAGGCCAAAATGATTTGTTATCATTTTAGCAATGAATGAAAGCGCTAGCGTGCTCGTGGATACATTTTAAGAACCTTGTTTTGGTAGTAAGTAGGTTTGTCCGTTCGGTGGGTTGAGATCGAGTTCAATAAATTTTAAATTTTACAAACAAATTATTTAATATTTTGAAAAAAATTACGTATGTTGAAAACATGATAATTCGATTCTGCTCTCGATTCTAAACAATCTGCTTTCTAGTTTTGCGTTAATTCATTAACACGTTGTATTTATGTAGCTTTGGTGATCTAATGCCGGTTTGTACTAATCTTAAGCGCATCTTAGGACGCTCCCTACAGGTAAACGCATTTCATTGACATTAATTGGTTAGTATTGAAAATATCACCAGACTTCTTTGTATGGAGCGCGCTCCGAATTAATAATTTAAGTCGTGTTATGTTGTAGAGTTTCTATCTTCTCTACAGCGACAACACGTTCCGGTTTTTGCCAGCATCTTCTCTACAGCGACAACACGTTCCGACGCGGTGGTAGCTTCAAAAAAGTTCCTTTGAATTACATTATTTTGAGTTTGAGTTGAGTTTAATGCAAACAGCATAAGTGAATCTAAGTCACGAAGCTAACGACTTTCCATAATCCCCTTGGGGATAATCTGAGTCATCAATCTAAATCTTACTATCTTCCTTCATACTAATAAGTATTATAAATGTGAACGTTAGTGACAATGATGATGTTTGGAAGTCTCAGATTTGGATATTTGGTACACAGATAGAATATGTTCTGGATTAACACAAAGGATCGTCATCATCAGCCTATACAGGGTGTAACAAAACACCCTAGTAATACTTGACGGGGTGCTTCAGACCATCAAACTGAACAACTTTCACTATGAAGCCAACGTCGAGAAAAAATAAAAAAAATCTGTTGTCCCATAAATTTGAGTCGAGACGGTACTGCAGTTTTGTATGAAAGAGCGGATTTCTTTTTTCGCGATTTCGATGTTGGCTCCATAGTTAAAGTTGTTCAGTTTGATGGTCTGAAGCACCCCCAAAAGTATTACTTGGGTGTTTAGTTACACCTTGTATTATGTCCCACTGCAGGGCACAGGTTTTACCTCAGGGTGTATGGGCGTTAGTCCACCACGCGTGCTATTGGGCACGCGTGGTGGACTAACGCATCGGAATTTCTTCTTCAGCGTATGCAGGTTTCCTCACGATGTTTTCCTTCGCCGTTTGAGAGCAGTCGGTATTAAGTGGATTTATATTACTTTTTAAAGTCAAAGCAGACGAAGCCGCGTGCAAAATTGCTTTTTCCCGGTTTCAATATTATTTAATTTAATATTTAATTATATTTCCTGGGTAACCTTAAACAAGAAACTAATTAAGTTAACATTTTTTGCAGTCAAAATTAACCCAGAAGGACGCTCTCTGGGAAATACAAAAAAATATCTGTCAGAAAAAACTGAATTATGAAAAAACGGCACAGTGCGAGTCGGACTCGCGCATGTAGGGCTCCGTACCACCATACAACTTATACAAAAAACTATGCTTTCTCCAGGACCCTTAGCGCAAGGCCGACACCCACTTGACAGTTTTTATTATTTTTTGTTTTACCTTAGAGTACCTATGCACTATAATCACACCAAGTTTCATGCTTGTATGTATTGTCGTTTTTATGATCAAGCAAAAACAAAAAAACCTTGAAAGAAACACATTTCTTGTACCTTTAATTTGCAGACCCTTAATTTTTTACTTTTTGTATATTTATTATTAATTAGCAAATTAAAAATAAGAACACAATTGAAAATTTCAACTCTCTACTTATTACGGTTCATGAGATACAGGTCTTTAAAGCTAACGGACGGACGGACAGCGTAGGCTCATGAAAAGGGCTTCGTCGGTAACCTTTGGGTAGGGATCCCTAAAAAAAGGAACCCCAAGCGAGAGTTATAATTACCAAAATTGAGCTGTCTTTCAAGTTGTTATCAAGTTATGTCAGTCCTTCGACTAATTTGAGGCAATTTGCGGAATAGCGCCCCTACGAATAGGGATGTCACTTAACTGCGTAACCGTAACCGATATCCGAATACATTTCATTTTGGAAAACAAGATTCAAAAATTTTATTAATACGTACATGATTTTAATATGGTTTCTTGCAGCTTGAAATACAGCTCATTTCTTATTTTCTGTTTGTTGGTTTGTGTCACAGTTTCAGTGTAACACAAACCAACAAGCAAAGAATTAACAGAAAAAGTTTTTTGTAAAATAATTTAGATAAGTTCATATGTTTAAAACATGGGCCTGTTCCACCACTTTTGGATACGCTCAGACTTATCTTTCACACGAAAAATTATGTCAAACAGCCTGTCAGATAAACTGTTAAAAACGTATCCTGAAGCGGTGAAACAGGCCCTAAACGTAATAAAATACTGTGCTTTTAAATATGATTACAGCTTTTCGCTCGTGACTATACGGTACTTATTAATTTTCGTAGCAATACCGTGTATAATTTGATATCTGTATCCATAATTCCGTAATAAAGACCATGATAATCTATTATAGTAGAAAGAAACGAAACTTTACTCAAAACAAGAGGTCAAGAGGAGTTGGAGGATTCTAACTCACATTAATTTCGTAAGTTACCGATTTAGCTACAATTGGGAGGACCGGAGTATGGATACACTATCACCTTACCTACCTGCCTGCGGCACAAGGAACAGGCTAATAAAAAGAATGAAAGAAAAATCATCTCATCCCTACAGCTTTTTGAAATATTATGACGCGTCTCTAACTTGATTATGTGTGGAATTTGCGAAGAGTGACGGTTGTGGGATAATTTTGATATAATTTATGTGCGAACGCTACCACGATTTGTAAGGTTTAATGTAAATATCTGAAAAGAGGTCATAGAATTGGTCATTTGTAGAATCGATTATTTTTAGAATCGGTTATTTGCAGGATCGATCATTTATTTTGTAGAATTGGTCATTTGTAGAATAGACAACATTTCATTTAAAGAAAGGTACCGAAAAAAAAACATTTGGAGATTATGTGATTCAAAGCTTACCTATATCAAAATTATCAGATTTTTCTATCCATTATTTCTCGAGTTATTTGAAAAATACTGAAAAATAAAAAGGAGTTGAATGAGATTTTATTCCTTTGCCTGCTTGGCTTTTCTATTGAATTTTGACCGTTTTTATTTTTAATTTTATTGCGGCCAAGGTATCTTAGCCATAAATCTTACGTTTTTCAGAAAATTCAAAAGTATATTAAAAATAGAAATATCGGTCAAAAATAAAATCGGAAAAATACGTATCTCTAATTTTTTATCCTATTTTTAAATTTTTTATTAAAAACAGGTGGTTAAAAAATTTAACGTTGTCAATTATTTGTCTACCTACATTTATTTATTTTGTGTTAATAAATTTATGAATCCCTTCTAGCTCAAAAAAAAATGTTGTCAATTAATAATTTTTAGAATTTCTTATTTCACGAATCGATCATTTAATAGAGTACGTAGTCATTTCTAAAATCGATCCTTTGTGTAGACATATATAAACCTTTCGTATAACCCACTTGAGGCAAGGCACCTTAACAGGGCGATTTTTTAAAACTTTCTAATTCGATTTAGCTATTTCAGGTTTCCTCCAATAGTAAAAGTTGTTCAATTTCATGGTCTGAACGACCCCTGAAAATTTAGGAAGTGATTAAATAATCGCCCAATATTTTGATTGCTACGATTTAAATCAACTAAAACAAACGCACAGAAAAGTAAGGTTTACAAGTGATGAACAAAACGGCATCAAATTATTCACCCGAAAAGTATTTGCTACGCCTTTTACCTCTTAAAACACTTATAAATAAGGTTTATAACAACAATAAAAGGTGGAATACACAACAAAAAGGTAAAAGACTTCGCTTGAGAACTAAACGTTAGTTTACATGGTACAAAATGAATCTACGACAACTCGACCCCGAGAACTTAGCCCCGACAACTCTATCCCGTCAATTAGACCCCGACAACTTCACCCCATCAAATGAAACCGAACAACTCGACCCAAAACCTGGTAGGCAGGTGGATGTTCAGTACAGGATTAATAGAAGATTTGCTGATGAAGGGGTTTGAAGATTAGTGACCTATAGTGCTTCTTCTTGCATCTTGAATTTTCACATCTTGTTGTTTCGTAGCCTGTAACCTATTTATATTGATAGAGGATACCTCAAAGGTGGTAAGAAAAAAAAATAAGTTTTTCGCTGGTTACAAAGATTAAATTGGTTTTTGTGATATACATTCTAGTAAATAAATTTGTGACATTAAATAAACAAATCGTCGCCTTAGAGTGAAGACCTCGGGAATGAAATTTTGGTATTGTTTTAATAATACGTTTCTGGAAAGAAAATCTCTTTTAGTGTAATTTTCTTATAGTGTATCCTATAGTAATATGTATAAACCGGTTTCCAGGTGCGACAACTAATTTGGAAAAACAAAACAAAGGCGCGGCTGCCCAAAGGTGACTTTTCCATACTTAATGAGATAGTTCTCAACGTTGCATAACAATATTCATCAAATTCTAAGACTTTTCCAGCCCCGGGTGGACCTTAGGCTGATCAAGTTAATGTCTCGAAACGAAACCAATCTGTTTTGCTTTCTGTCTCCAAGTCTCCAACTCTTCACACCAATATCACATCATAACTACCATATAGTACTTACAGTACGGCAACGGATTTACTTGCGCAGAGCAACGGATGGGCCTTGCAGGCAAGCGGGCGGCGGGGGTCGCATCCCGAGCTCTATATGAAGAGGTTGGGATTGCCTTGCAAATCTGCGCATGACAACGTGTAGGTACACCGGCGCGGCAGCATCGCCCGCCATGAAGAGCGTTGCCATACTGTAAGCCTTATAGTAATACTGTGCCAATATTTTTTTTAAAGTTATATACGTATTGACGATCCCTAAATTATATCGCAACACGTCAAAGGTTGTTCAATTATCGATTCAGGTCATATGTAAACTAACTTTTAAGACATAGAACGAAGACCTTAAATCGACAGCACTCTAGCCGAAGGTTTACGGCATATTTACGACTTTATCCTCATGATAGGCAGAAAGTGATACTTATAGAAATATTAGCATACGCCCTAAAAGGGAGGTAATAGTGTACATCGGGGTTTTTTAACCTTTTAGTAGTCGTGGACTAATTTTTTTAGTCCAATGGTGAAAGTTGTTCAGTTTGGTGGTTTGAAGCAAGAAAAGTAATATAAATAATACGAAGGTATACGTATTGTACCTAACACTTTTAAGTTTATGTAGAGAGTTTAGACCATCAAACTGAACAACTTTGACTTTGGAGACAACTACGAAATCGCAAAAAAAATACTGTTGTGTCATACAAAACTCAAGTACATACTCGACTATGATCATATATGGACACCCCTTTAAATATTATAGTGTTTTGTTACACCCTGTATAAGCTGATGATGATACTACGAGGTCTACAAGCCCGCCTGTAATCTAGGCTACACAAAAATGACGTCTACTAAATCACAATAACAAACTTCAAAATCTCATAAAAATACTTGAAACTGAATTATGCAGCTTCATCTCAAAACGCTTATCATCTCGAATAAAAAAACTAACAAAAAAAAGCAATAACGTCTAGTTTAAAAAGAAAAATCTTTCTGGGAATTTATAATAAAGCGGGGCGAGTAAGCAGACAGTGATAGTTAAGTGCTTAATGTACCCGTAGAGAGACCGACGCAAGCTCGCAAATTGAAATTGGTTTAAGCAGCAGTTTCACCAACGCGACTCATCATCTCAGCCGATGGACGTCCACTACGGGATATGTCCAAAGATAGGCCTCCCCAGGGATCACTACAACAACCGATCCTGCGCTGCCGTTATCCAACGCGTTCCCGCCGCCTTCACCAGGTCGTCGGCCAACTAACACGTGTAAGGTTTTATTAATTTTCATAAGGTTTTATTGATACCTTGCACTGGCCACACTGGCGGCATCGGTTGAAGGACGAGGTTTTGGGCGAATGAGGGGAGCCAGTCTCGGACAGTAGAGTCGCACAGACGCTACGATTGTAAATTAAGATAATAAGTTTTGAACAACAGTTGGCTAATTTGGTTGATGTTGGATAGTTCTAATAATTAATAAATTAAGATGATAAGTTTTAATGTTGGATAGTCATAAATAATTAAGTATAATAGAAGATGGACAATATATGTTTTGAAAAGGATATTGTGTTGGTTATTTCTGAGATAGTTCTACACACGACTAATCTATAAATTCTTCGTCGCATGAACACTTTCGTGACTCAACTTCAATCAGAAAATTTCCATAACGAAAAACTATTATTCGGCAGCGATGTTTTATCATCTCTAGGAGACCTTTGATTCTTTGTCGTAACAGATAACACACAATCCGTCTGAAAAAAGTTAAATTAACCTGTGTGTTGTCGCTGCGTCCAAACGTTACGACAATGAAGACAAATCCGCAAGACAAGCGTCGTAAGCATTGTAATTCCGTAATTATTAGTAGATATAATGGAGGCCAATTTCCAGCAGCGAACTTCTTGCGAACGGCAATGATGAAAAAAAAAACGGATGTCAGAAAATATCCTTTCAGGAGTCAGTATAATTCTTAACGTTCTCACGGGCCACATGCAAAGGCCCACGCCCACGACCCTGCCTAAAGAACCTATCCAGTCCAGGGCTTTCGGCCCTTCGTCAGTGCTCCGTCACTCGCGTTTGCCTGCTGCGATAAGTACCTACGGCTTGTCTCATCATCATCTCATGATAGTCTAGGAAAAATAAGGTTTGAGATTGCATTAAAGACACTTTAGTAAATTGTGTTTGAAATAATATTACTGTTAGTTTATAACACTTTTGTCGAGATTTCGTGGTTATATTGGCTCAGGAACCTGAGAAATACCTTAAAATCGATATAAATATACAAAGGGCAAGCTTATTTCGAAAGATATTTCTTCCAGCATACTAGCATACTAACAGTTAATTATCACAAGGCAAATTTAATGTGTACAAACAAACAGTAAATAATTTAGTTTTGAGGTTATAATTTTTGAAGACTTACAAAATATTAAATATCTACTCAAATTTACGATATTAACCGGGGATTATTATTGTTATAAATAAAACGTATTGAATGAAGCCATCCTGTATAAAATCACCAGTTTTCCATTTTTTGTTCATACCTAAATTTAATGTTTAGTAAATGTCTTAATTATTCAATAATCAACAATAAAAAATCGGGGATTATTGAGAATTTATGTTTTTCAGGTATTTATCTACTATATTCCAAATTATCACCAAAAGTGCAATTAAGGCAACCTTCTCCATACAAAAATCCGTAGATTTCCCCGACTATGAGAACATTATACAAGACGCGCATGATATAAGGCGCAATTTAGTTCATCGTTCCGGAAGTGCGCTTCAGGAACGATGAAAGTTCGAAATTCGAAAAAGCACGCGAAATCGGGATGAGTGCAATATCTGTTACGGGTGCCTTCGTGACGAACTTTAATTTATAGGCGCCCAAGGTCCTTTCAGAAGATTAGTACTTTAAAATATAATTTAAAAAGTATCAAACCTGTTTTACAACTTTGTTTTTGTTTTACATCTCTGAGTACCCCCTCGGGGATTATAGTCGTGAGCGTATGCTATGTTAAACTTGTTTTAAGTGAGTAAATAATTTATTGCTAACAATCGCGGCGGTGAAACTTCAATTCTACGCTCAGTCTATTTATGAAAGTTATTCAGTTTTAATATTTTGCTAAGCGAAACAAGGCTCTAATGGGGTTCGTTTATGACAAAACCTTTCATTAGACCTTGTCATGTTATTTTATGAAAGTGTTTTGTTTCAGGTGTAGTATATTTATATAAAGGTACCTGAGCGCATATTACTACGAGCCGCATCGGGTCGGACCGCAGTGCAAAAATCAGCCCAAACGGTTCTATAGAATTCATAATTAACTATCGCATACTACGCCAACACGTCTAGTATGAATTCTATTATTGCGCGCGACTCGGCTCTATTCTATGCTACAAGTTAAAAGCGCGGGAGCAAGCTATTTGGTTGCGCGCGTGCAGAAAAATCATACTAAACGTGCAGAACGGAGCGGGTCGCATATTTGCGCGGCGGATTTCCGTACTTGCGATGCGACCCGCTCCGCCCCGCGTGTTTAATAATATCATTGACTTGAATTGCTTAGTATTGTAATAGGATATACCTTCGATTGTATTGTATGCGGCGCTACAAGTACTATCCTCGTAAAAAATACTGTCTAAATACATAATTATATTTCATATTCAAGCATTACTCTTTTTGCTAAAGCCGCTTTATAATAGTAATTGTTAAACAGAATTATCAATATGAACTCTCAATAGACGCGACGCTACGTCGACTTTTAATTACTATTAGCTGTGCCAGCTTCATACCCCCGGATTCTCCGGAAGTAGAGTTCTCGCGTGTAAAACTTGCGACGGGTCTGCTCGGAATTTCAATTGTCTATGTCCTGGTGAAAGTTTTCGCTCAAATGTCAACTTTATTAAATCGAATCAGGTACAGACAAAAACGATACGGCCTGACGTCTAAAATATCAATAAATAGAAAAGCGTTCAGATAAAGGATCCAGTTAGGTACCCGAATTATTACTTAAAAGTCGAACTAGCCACAGGTCTATTAGTAATAACCAATTCTGTTCATTTGTGGAAGTAATTAAAAGCATGTCGACCGATACCAATAATTTGGTAGCACTAATTAGTGCATATTGTTGATACATACTATACCTTATTCCGAAGTGACAGATCAGATAATTGTACTGAATGGTCTTCACGTGAACATTCACACAGGTTTCATACATTATTATCCTGAGGTAACAATTTGGTTTTTGACGTATGGACTATATTTAGGGCAATGTCACTGAAGAACATAGGCCTCTCCCAAAGCACTCCACAAAACTCTAAGGGTACCTACAAGGGTACATCTGGCAAATGCGCGGCGTATGCGCATCTCGCGAACCGCTCGCGAGCATGCTTGCCGTTACTGCAATTGTTTGGTGCGCCTGTTTAGCACAACTCATGAAAGGCTTGAATACAACGTGTTAATGAATAAGCACAAAACCTCATACACCCCAACTGATTTATAACAAAATAATTATATTGACAAATTAATTTAATTATTTTGATAGTTAAAATTTAAAGTTATTCGCATTTTAAGTTTTCAGGCAAAATATATTTGTCATCATTTCAGCAATGAATGAAAGCGCTGGCGTGCTCGTGGATACATTTTAAGAATCTTTTTTTGGTTGTAGGGTGAGTGTGCCCGTGCGGTAGGTTGACATCGAGTTCGGTAAATTTTAAAATTTACAAACAAATTATTTAATATTAAAAAAAAAAGCCTATGTTGAAAACATGATAATTCGATTCTGCTCTCGATTCTTGCTCTCATTCAAACTACTTTCTAGTTTTGCGTTTATTCATTAACACGTTGTAGAGAGGGCGAGCGGCGCGCGAACGCAATCTGCGCACGTGTAGCTCGCGCGCTTACAGTTCCGTTCGCTTTCAAACTGTCGGTCGCCCTCAGTTGTTGGGGAAGTAGGAGTAGCGCGAGAACTGCGCGCGCGCGGCGCAGGAGCGACGCACGAGCATAAAATAAACGCGCACAGCTCACGGGCGGCTCGCGACCTGCGCGCGAGCTGCGCATTCGCCAGATGTGGACGCACCCTAACCTCAGAATTTCTCTTTGTGCACTAATTCTTATCAAATATTACCGTTCCGTTCTATCGTATGCTTCTAATCACTACTAGCTAATCCAGCTGCATATCTTAGGCATCGTCCTAATTGGCCATGTCTGTCGCGCGATCGTGCGTCTATCGCATTGCACCTTTTCAGTCACCGATCGCACGATATTACCGTTGGCGCGCCCTATACAAACGAAGTCTGGTTATATTTTCAATGTAAAAAAAATCAAGTCAATGAAATTTTTTAAACACGATCCAGAAACCAATCTGTGCTTTACATTTGTCAGATTCCCGAATAAGATATAGTTTCAAAGTTATCGTGGCTCAAACATTTCCATACAATTATTTAATTAATCCTTGTATTGAAACTATACAGGATGAAATTGATATCGTTAGCATCCTTTTAAAGTTAGAGTCTACCTATCGAACTGAAAAACTTTTAATGGGAACAAACCTAACGTAGCAAAAAGAAAAAATCTGCTGTTATATACATTTGCATCGAGTAGGCATTGCAGTTTAGTATGGAATAGCAAATTTTTTTTTGCTCCGGTCGGTTTGCTCCCATAGTAAAAGTTGATCAATTTTATGGTCTCACTCTATTAAGAGAAGTTTAGAGCATAAATGCGCGCTGCATACAAACGAAGTCTAGTGATATTTTCAATACTAACCAATTAAACTCAACGAAATTTTGCAGAAACAATCTAGGAACAAATCTCTATGCTTGTATCGTGTCCGATTTTCGTTAAAATATACAGTTTCAATGCTAGGATTAATTTAAGATTTGTATGGAAATCTTTGAGGCACCGTAACTTTAAAACTGTACATTTTAAGGAAAATCTGACACGATACAAGCATAGAGATTTGTTTCTAGAATGCTTCTGCAAAATTTCCTTGAGTTTAATCGGTTAGTATTAAAAATGTCACCAGACTTCATTTGTAAGGAGCGTGCCAACAGTAATATACCCTTAAATATGTAACGTATTTATGTTGTTAGTATACAGGCACAGGAACATTATAAACTAAAATGTTTATACAAGATTTTAGCTTATAATAGTTATGTAAACTCAACGTGGTTAACAACCGAAGCCTTAGATTTATAGTGTTTATATTCAGCGCTGTCTACTATGTGTTAGTAACATTTAGAGTACATGCACTATACAGTATCTAGCAGTAAATTTGGGTGCTCGCCAAATGCAATGCTCATCCATTATGTTGACTCGGCAGTGCACGGGAAACAGTATGTTTCCATTGTGACGCACGACAAGATAACTTTGATCGTAATGATGGGTTTAGAACTTTTGAGAGCTCATACAAACCATTTAAGACCATTGTTAAGAGAAGTCTATTCCGATAGCGCTAATGCGCGCTGCATAAAAACGAAGTATGGTTATATTTTCAATACCAACCAATTAAAGTCAATGAAATTTTTCAGAAACCATCTAGAAACTAATCTCTATGCTTGTATAAAGTCAGATTTTCGTTACAATATACAGTGTTAATGCTAGCATTCATTTATGATTTGTATGGAAATCTTTGAGGCACTGTAACTTTAAAACGAAAATCGGACTTCAAACAAGCATAGAGATTAGTTTCTAGATTGTTTCTGAAAAAAATCATTGACCTTAATTAACTTGCTGCCTTAACAAATATCGTTGATCGTCTCCGCTGGCTTGGCCATCTAGAAAGAATGGGTACAGCTGAGACATAACAGGAGAGCATATTATCTGGGTCGACCTACTGGCTGACGTCCAGTGGGTCGCTCCAGGTATCGTTGGAATGTCGTAGGGGAGGCCGACTTACGTGAGCTTCAAGTCAGCTACTGGCAGGTTGCGCAGGATCTGGAAGTGGCGTTCTCTTGTGGTCTGAGTCAGATGAGTTAGTTAATTAGATGCAGTCGCATATATTTAAGCAAATTGTCCTTATTGACATGTTTACTGTCAGCGAAATGTAGCAATACCAGACCTTCTAGCACGATTCGGAAAAAGGTAATTTTCGTAAAAGGCGCTCGCGTGCATGTAGAGGTGCTGGGGTTACACAGGCCTCCGTCACTCAACCGTTCTTACCACGATAAGTACTTACACTTTCGGGCAGTGCCGGTTACTCCTTCGCAAGTCGATTGCTACGAGCGCAAGCAAGAGCGCCAAACAAGATGTCAATAGGAGAAATACGTGTTTTTTTTTTCTTTTTTTAATGACTTTTACAGCGTTGCTCAGGAAGCATTTACTGCTTTTTACTGCGGACTATTGGAGGGACCAGAAGGGTCACCGAGCCAATTGAATGAACTTAAGCAACCGACCTAGGGGCACCCCAGGGGGGTACGGACCTCGGCATAGGACGTTGCTGGGGCTACGCGGCGGATTGGGTAGCTGGGATCGGTGAGAGCTGGGATCGGTGAGCTATGTACCTGTTACGTAGTACGAGTAACTCTAAAACAAAAGTACCCTCAGATATTCGTTTGAAGTCACTTTTAAACCTTTTTGGAGCGTTGAGAGCGGTTTCGCACTACGTCCGATCCGTCAAAAAAAGTACAGATTTTGACAGTCCGTTCATAATTCTGTCTCGGATGGAATATACAGAGTCCTTCTTAATATGCTGACACTTTTTTAAGGGGATGATCAGATCATCAAACTGAACAACTTTCTCTATGGCACCAACATCGAAATCGCGACAAAAAAATCAGCTGTTCTATACAAAACTACTCGAGCCAAATGTATGGGACAGCTGATTTTTTTTCGCGATTTGGATGTTGGTCCCATAGAGAAAGTTTTTCAGTATTATGGTCTGGTCATCCCCTTAAAAAATTTCAGCATATTAAGAAGGACCCTGTATATACCTTTGTCCATACATAAATAAATATGGCAAAATGTCCATACATTTCTTTGGATTCAGATTTGGATCAGACGTAGTGCGAAACCGCTCTAATTGTGTAAGTTTTTGATGGACCTGGTTTAAGATTTTATGCAGATTCGTTTGTTAACAATTATTAACGTGACGTCCAAGAGAAAACCCTCAAAACATAGGTGCAATGGAAACAAACCAACGTATATAGAGAAGTAAATACAGCTCTCCAGAGTGTGCTCTGTGATTGAAGCATGTAACATGTCCGGTGTGGCTCCATTTCCCAAAATGCATGGATTTAGGTTACATATGTATATATAAGTAGCTAGTGCCCACATATCAATCTGAGTTTGCTTTTGTAAGTGGAGCTGTGATTAGTGGAATTTTGATGGATTAATGTAACTTTATATTAAACTAGCTGTTGCCCGCGACTCCGTCTGCGTTGACTTTAAAAAAGTATCCAATGTGTTAATCTAGAATATATTCTATCAGTGTGCCAGATTTCAACTAAATCCGTTCAGTTGTTTATGCGTGACTAAGCCACAAACATTCAACCTTACAAACATCCAAATATCGTCACAAATTTTGACATTTATAATATACTAGCTGTTGCCCGCGACTCCGTCTGCGTAGACCTTAAAAAAGTATCCTATGTGTTAATCCAGATCATATTCTATCTGTGTGCCAAATTTCATTAAAATCCATTCAGTAGTTTTTACGTGAAAGAGTAATAAACATCCATCCAAACTTACAAACTTTCGCATTTATTATATTAGTAGGATGAATAGGATTAGTTGGATAGGATGAAATTACATTTCAATTGGACAATTTTACCACCTTATGCCACTGACTAAGTATTGAGCTATTCAGCCACATAGTAACTGAAGTTCTGTTAACACTGGTTTTTTTGGATATAATAAAAACTCTATCCAATCCAAGATAACAACCTGATAATTTTTTAAGGTTCCGTATCCAAAGGTTGAAAACAGGACCTTATTACTAAGCCTGCGTTGTCCGTCCGTCCATCCTAACCATTTAGGGCTGTAACTTGACATTTTCATAGAATATGCGTTATTACGGCGGATTTGTTAAGAAATATTAAAATGACAAAAAGTTAACATTTAAGGCGGGTCCTCATACAAGAAACTAGTTTTTATAGACGTTTTTTTTTCTCACTCTATCGTAAAAACGATAATACATACAAAAGTCAAACTTGGTGTGATTATAGATCAAACTCTACCGTATAAAACCAATAATAAAAACCGGCCAAGTGCGAATCCGTCTCGTGTTAAAGCACCAGGACAACAAACAAATTTTGTTATGTTGTGTGGTGGTGTGGTACGGAACCCTCGGTGCGCGAGTAGTCCGACTCGCACTAGACCAGTTTTATTTTTGTAATAATAACCCGAAACGGTCCCTCAAAATGGAAATTGTGTTTTTTGGCTTCATTTATGTAATGGATCATTAATAGCTTTAACTATACTATGTTCCAGCTTCTTATGTCTAACGGTCTGTGAGAAAAACACGTGTGACAGACGTACGGACAGACACGGATGTGATTCGTTCTTGTTAATTTTGGTATGGAAAACTAAAAATGTAATAATGTGAAATTGTAACATTTAAAGAAGAATGAGAAGATAGAATGGGAGATAGTAAGAATGAGTAATGTATTATTGCTAGGAACAGCACGAATATAAGTTGGTAGTTGTAGCAAAGTTACTGATCATCTCTCATGGGTATATGGTCGTGAGTTTATGTATGTATGGATACAACTTTAATCCAACTCTGAGAGGGCATAAATCCGTAGTCTGCTAACAGACTGGATGAAACCAAAGCGAGGCTTTTGAAACGAGGTCAGGGCATAGTGAGCCGTGTGTGTGTACTGGGATTTAGGTTCTATCTACGAACAAATTCGTAAACTATGTGGTATCTATAATAGGGATGATGACTGAAATTCATACCTTAGATAAAGTATACTAGTCTAGGAAAAATAAGGTTTGAGATTGCATTAAATACACTTTAGTAAATTATGTTTGAACCTTTGACTAATTATTATAAGGACTAGCCTTGCGGTAGCATTTTCCCTCTGCCATGGTATAAGCACAATTGATCTTGTGCATTTACATTCAATTTTACAACTTATCACTAAACGAGACAGCCTATAATTGCGAAATAATAACTTCGAACCTAGAACGTTTGGGGTTCACACGACACTACTTTTCATGATTTTTAACATTCAAAATTAGAATCTAAAGTTATGGGGAATAAAATCCATAGTTGCGGATTTCATGTTACCTCGCCCCCCGCAAAAAGTGGTAGAAATGTTTGTTAGTAGAATTACACGCGTAACCAGTCCACATATAAATAGTCAAAGGTTTGAACTAATATTACTGTTAGTTTATAACACTTTTGTCGAGATTTCGTGGTTAAATAGACTCAGGAACCTACCTTAAAATCTATATAAATGTATAAAGGGCAAGCTTATTTCTAGAGATATTTCTTCCAGCATACCAACAAAAGAGACATTTAATTATCACATTTAAAATTTAGTGTGTACAAACAAACAGTAAATAATTTAGTTTTGAGGTTAATAATTTTTGAAGACTTACAAAATATTAAATATCTACTCAAATTTACGATATTAACCGGGGATTATAGTAAAACGTATTGAATTCATCCTGTACAAAATCACCAGTTTTCCAATTTTTTGTATACCTAAATTTAATGTTTTGTATCTGTCTTAATTATTCAATAAAAAATCGGGGATTATTGCGAATTTATGTTTTTCAGGTATGTATCTACTATATTTCAAATTATCACCTAAAGTGCAATTAATGTAACCTACTCCATACAAAAATCCGTAGATTTTCCCGACTATACGTCTAGATTAAGCCTCACGCTTCTTTCTACACCGTATAAAACAAAAGGGTCCAACTTTCTTAGGTTGGTGTGCGTGAGGCGTTGCGTGCATAGCGCGGGTTTAGAAGCCGATTGTCTATTATACTTCATCGTTACATCCTCGAGATTTATATTCACTAATGTAGTACACTCTTTATCGTACTAGGCATCGCACAAATTTCAGAGCTAAAAAAGCAAAAACGGAACGCATCCTATCGTACCCCCTGCGCGTCCCCGCGCCCCGCGCCCGAACTGACATTGACTTTTCTTTGTGCGCGGCATCGTCACGTTATTTTCTTTCCTTCCAGAAATTTTCAGTTTTTTAGCGATAAACCAAGATTATAACATGGGGAAACGTAAAAATAAGGATACTGACGAGTATATAAATAAGAAGATTAGACGGCTCGACAGAAAAATTCGCAGGAAAAAATTTTCGGGTGAAAGCTCTAGTGTTTTGTTTTTTTTCGTCTGCTTGGTACTGAATAGCCTCCGGCCCTGTTGGCTTCATTTCACTTCGAAAACGAAAATTGATCCAAAGAAATGCTTATGATACAGTATGATACGTGTTTTTAATACTATGACGAGATCTTAGTTTCACGTTCCGACATGTTTCAGTACTATGGCGAGACCATAGTCTCATGTCTGATTCAGTTTACCTAAACTACCAAATCATTTCATCATACTCATCATGTACGCGGTAGGTACTGTGACGAGATTCGAGAATGAAAATTAAATGCAATCAGAATCACACATCACTACACGTGTTTTTAATACTATGACGAGACCATTATAGTTTCACGTTTCGACATGTTTCGGTACTATGGCGAGACCATAGTCTCATGTCGGATTCGGTTTACCTAAACTACCAAATTATTTCATACTCATGTATGCTGTACCTACTGCGAAGAGATTCGAGAATGAATATTAAATGCAATCACACAGCACTACACGTGTTTCTAATACTATGACGAGATCATAGTTTCACGTTTTGACATGTTTCAGTACTATGGCGAGACCATAGTCTCATGTTTAGTTCAGTTTACCTACCAACATAATTCATACAAATGAATGCGTGCAGTCGGTGCTCTGTAGTCGGGGCTCACTATTGTGACGTAATCACTATCGATGTTGCTATAATAACTAAATCTAACACCGGGGCGTGATCCCGGCCTTCCCTGAACTATCAAAATGTGGCATGACAAGATCATTTCATACTTACGTATGTAGTACTGTGACGAGATTACAGTCAACACTATCTCCGGGCACCCGTGCTCAGTATTGTGACGTGATCACAATCGATGTTGGTAGCTGAAACCTGGTACTTACCGGGACATGTCCCCAGTCTAGCCTAGAACTGTATGTAGGGGTCATGAAGAGATCACGACCAACCCTAACTATTCAAACTTCTACATAATGTATCGAGACTCGCAGTCACCAAGGTGTTCATCCTCTGGTCAAGTATGCGGGAGCCCAATGATTGATGGCCCAGATTTAAATGAGGAGAACTCATGCCCATTATGTGCAGTGGGTGGTAGTGCCTGAATAATACCAACCAACTTGTGGTGGACAATCAGGCCGAAGAGCCTCTAGTGCCATCTCGGTCTTCGCCCATCGAACCTTTCTTTTAAATTAAATACCCTCCTCTGATCTCCAGATGGTCACGCCAATACCGGCTGAGTTTTTAGATGCACTAGACGATGCAAAGGGAGAGTTGAGGTCTTCGGAACAAAAATGCATCAGGAAATGTCTAAAACCCGGGGATTTATAATATTCCTAGAGGTTGCACAAGGACCAAGAGCGGAGAGATATCTTTTTCTTTTTCTTCTGGCAAAGGCTCCTCAACTGAGTTCCGAGGTAGTCATATCAGCTGGGTTACTATGGTCGTCCACAAATCGAGACGAACACCTGGAAAACGCGCAGCAGCACTTAAGATCAGGTATAGCCGGACTCACAACGGTAATTTCAACACTGGAAATATGGAAAAGATACTATATAAAAAGTTATCAGAAATTAATCAAATGTTATTGGACTTACATTCTGAAAGCACAGTAATTCGACTCAAGCCCGTAACCGTACAATAGACAAGAAGTTCAAGACGTAAAACGAGAGACTTAGCTGTTCGACGAAGGGCTCGGTGGTACGATCAAAGCTTCATAAAGGTTCTTTCAAAAATAGAAATCAGAGGCCTCATCAACACACAGTCCGCCACCTCACCGGTCAAAATGCGGAGGCAGCCAGGGGGGCAAGTACCGCTCCACGTCCGACCAGTTACACTGGTAGATAAGTACTTTACATTAATAATTGAGACTCAAATACAGACGATTCTCTCTGTGACAGACGAAGATTCTGTCGTCGTGCAAATAATAGCCTTCTAGCCAACAAGATTTAGCTTGTTTCAAAATGTTTTTCATAGCAAGAAAGATCCAACCTCAATATTGACATTTCTAAGCTACTATACATAGGTGCAGTAGTGTGTTGATAATGATACTCCCAATCAATTTATGCCAAAGATGTTTCTTACTGCCACTAGTGACGGTACTTATATTGGTTTATTTTTAGCCATAATAATTTTAATTAATTCTTTTTTCTCACTCTAAGATAAAGATATCAGACAACTAATACATTTAGTTGTAATGTCTGATTAACTGAGGATGCATATTTATTTTTGGCAACCATGCATGATGGCATTTTATAAGGATTTTATAAGGTTTTTTTTAAAGTTTAAGTTTGAGAACCATACCTATGAATATTACTATGACTATGATTTCCAGTGCCTATCCCTTTGGACTTTGCACGGCACTATTATGTTTTTACAAAACTGCAGAAACTTGTCGTATGATTTCGCCTTATTCATTTAGACAGCATTTTATGTGAGGTGTTATACACATCATGATTGTGTATTATTGTGTTCATGTATGCACTCGAATTAGTCTCTTATATAATTAAACTTTGGTTTTTTCTTTTGCGATAAATCATGCAGGGTCTTATGGAGTCAAGTCAAACTAGCGACAGGCTAAACGCCGTTAGCATGACTATGCGCCTACCTCTTATTAAACGTCAGAAAACTATTAACCTAGTCGATGATTTGTTGAAAAAGACCTACATGCCTATTCGAAATTTCCGCCCAAGTCTTGGGCTTACTGACCTCGGATTGTCCTGGTGTGCCATAAGGTTGGGTGTATACAAAACACCTGGAAAGCGACGGGTTCTTTTGACTATGACTATGATGCTATCATGATTTTACTGAGTTGTATATGCTTACCTAAGATATGCTATGCTGGGAACAGCTATATGAGTCACAATAACTGGTTTGAGCGTAAAGCTACATTCTTTTTTAAAAAAAAACAATTGTCTGACATAGAAATACTGTTGCGGACAACAATCTCAGGTTTTATTAGGTTGGGTGGAATCCAACACAGTTATCTTAACGATGTAACAAGGGACATCTGGGAATGGTGTGAGAAAAGCAGGATTACAATTTTTGCTAAATAACTCATTTGGATAGGTCATTTAACCTTATCATTTCCAGTCTAAAGATGGGTAAGCACCGAGGCGGATGAGAAATCTAGAGGCACCGACATTATGGATATTGTACAAAATTTTTGGGAAACCATCTACAATACATATATTTTGCATCAAGACGAAATGCCAAGTGTGATGAATGCATAGCCGGGAAACGAGACGGTCCTGCTTTCAATGTTGATGCATTCACGATAAACTGAAGCCAGTCTTTACTTCTTACGCATGAGTAGGAAATCCTCCTCACCCATTCTGAAATGCCTACATAAGATTTTAGAAGAGAAAGCCACGGGGATTATGGTAGTACCATACTGGCTTAGCCAGTCCCGCCAGCCGCTAAGCCGTACCCTCTCTTGAAGGCTCTGTCATGAAGAGATGATTCCAGGATGCCTCATACATTCATAACTCTCGACCATAATCCCTTTTCGGGGTGGTCAGAAGTGTGGCTGCAACTACCGACTGTCTTGCATGCAGTTCTAGCAAGCTTACCTTTAGCATAGCGGTTAATGATAATAGAGGTAATAATCTCGTCATTGTCGCCAAGCTCTCTTCGGCAATATTTTGTGGCCCTGAGAAAACGGTGGTTGTCCTGCCATAATAAGAGTAGGTACTGACTTTCTATGTTAAGAAGTACACATTGTCTAGAGTGGGAGATACTCCACCGTCAACGTGTCTCATTCGGATCTAGCATTAATATTCGGTATGTTTCGATCATAGATCTTTAGAGGCATGTTCAAGTCATGACTTTGTTTTTCGAAATATTGATCATCGTGGGACTCAAATGAGCTGAATAAGAATAGGTCATAACCACCTTTTGTTGACAACCTGCCGATGGATGAAACGGACAATTGCCTGCCGATGGACGAAAAACGTATAGATTGTGGGTTTTTTCTCCGCTCACCGTAATGGAGTCTCTGTGGAGCTCATTAAATGTGCTGGATGGTCAGGTAACTCTCATGTGCTTGCCAAACTCTAGAATCGACCAACTTTTACCGGTGATGAGGAGAATGCCTTTACTGAAGCAGTCTATGACTGTTTTTTAAATGTTCGTATTTCATATTTTGAATTATCCTAGTAGGTATATGTTACCTAGTCCGTTACCAGATTGATAGATTGACAATTATTAAGCGGGAACTTGTTAAAGCTGGGTTTTTTCCTTTTTGCATAGAAAATTATACCTACATTAACAAATTTTAACTTTTTCCTTTGTAATTGTTAGGCTATTTCAATTTCACAAGGCGCTAAACATCTACATTAGTGAATATAAATCTCGAGGATGTAACGATGAAGTATAATTGATGGTTAAACAAACTTACCTGTGTGAAGTTTGACCATAATTATATGAGTCGTTACATCCGAAGGGATTTATAACCCCCCCAATACCCGGATTGCTTGATGTATCAATGAAAATTACCCAGAATATTGTGAAATTGAATAGAAATTGCTCTAAAAATAATGTCAGTTCGGGCGCGGGGCGCGGGGACGCGCAGGGGGTACGATAGGATGCGTTCCGTTTTTGCTTTTTTAGCTCTGAAATTTGTGCGATGCCTAGTACGATAAAGAGTGTACTACATTAGTGAATATAAATCCCTTCGGATGTAACGACTCATATAATTATGGTCAAACTTCACACAGGTAAGTTTGTTTAACCATCAATTTTGACATATAACTTATCAAAGACTTAACAGACAAAGACGAATTACAAAAATGGGCAAAACAAATAGCAAAGCTCTTCCATACAAAACTGCAAACTTACTCGAGCCAAATGTATGGGGCAGCTGATTTTTTTTCGGGATTTCTATGTTGGTCCAATAGAGAAGACACACTTTGCTACAACTAAAATATCAATCTTTTTAGAATGTGTCACATCTACTCGTATCTAAAAAAATTATTAACATCATTGTTTTAAGAGGTCCACACAAATGAAATTTAATTCTATTTTGAATATAAACCCAAACGATCGCCTACAACTATAATGAAATTTAATTACAGAAACAGAGATCCCATGAAAAAGATTTTACTTATGTAAGTTTCATGTAAAAAGACACTCACGACCTATTTAAGCCAAGTCTTGAGTACCTAAGTGTTCATCATCATCATCAGCCCATCATCGTCCACTGCTGAACATAGGTCTCTCCCAAGGCGCGCCACAAAACTCTGTCCTCGGCCTCATTCAATCGCTCCCCGCTACTTTTTTTAGGTCGTCTGTCCAGCGAGCAGCAGGGCGTCCCACACTACGCCTACCAGTTCGCGGTCTCCACTCTAGAACTCTGACACCCCACCGGTTGTCAGTTCTTCCGCAGATATGACCAGTCCATTGCCACTTTAGCTTGCTAATTTTATGAGCTATGTCAACCACTTTAGTTCTCTGCTAGTGTTCAGCTTGGTCTAATAAAGATAGGGCTTGGCAGACATCGTCATCGCTTGTAGAGTCAAATCAACTAAAATAAAATCACATGGATAGCTTTCCGATATAATTTTTGACTCTACCACCGCGTCGGAAGGTGTTCCGTTGTAGAGAAGATGCGGCCAGAAACTCTACAACACACAACTTTAAAATAAAAAATCAAAGTACACTTACTAATACAATATTGAATTACATAGTGTAACATTGTCAAGACCAGACATTTCGGTCATTCATATAATCATCGAGTTTATATAGTAACCTTTTTACAGAAGACTTGCTTAACTTGGGACTTAAACTTTTTGTCTGGCAAGTTTAGAATATCCTCTGGTATCTTATTATAATAGCGTATAAAGTGCCCCCTGAAAGATGTGTTGACTTTACTGAGTCGAAAACGTGGGAATACTAATTTATTTTTATTTCATGTATATCTTGCATTCGTAAAGAACCTAATGAGCACAAAAGACTTGAGGCACATATAACCAAGTCTCCAATGAGTAGACTTGAAGTACGTCCATTAGTCAAAGAAGAAAAAAAACCTCCTCAACCTCACTAAAAGTTTCGCTCTAATGTAAATTTTTAGTACGGTCAGTAAAAAAAGTTTCATTAAGTGGTAGGTATGATGAAATAAAATAGTCTTTTAGCTCGAACTTATACAGGGTCCGTCCTATTATGCTGACACTTTTTAAGGTGATGATCAGACCATCAAACTGAACAACTTCCTATTTGGCACCAACATTAAAATCGCGAAAAATCAATAGCTGTCCCATACATTTGGCTAAAGTAGGTTTGCAGGTTTGTATGGAGCAGTTGATTTTTTTTTCGCGATTTCGATGTTGGCGCCATAGAGAAAGTTGTACAGTTTGATGGTCTGATCATCCCCTTGAAAAGTGCTGGACCCTATATTATTATGACGACTCTAATAATTATTTACCCGTCACTGTTTCGGTACCAACTGGAGTGAGATTTTTGAACTTCACACGTTCGAATCAGCAAACGAAAATGTTAATATTACTAATTACTATGGAGGTTATGCAACTTTCTACTGCTGATTTCAACGCGTGACTTTCAAAAATCGTACTCCAGATAGTAAAACGTGGATGTTCTGAGTTTTCGGAATATCTCTTAACACCTCCTCGGGGAATAAAGTCCTGAGCATTTATGTTAATTTTAATTTACTTACATGATTGATTACAAGTTGTTAGTTAGGTACATGCATTTTTAATTTTGTTTAACTGTCAAAACCACGCTATCTCCACACTGTTTAGTGAGAAGTTAGTTATTAGTGTGTGGACATTTGATTACTAAGATAACCACCAAGTACCCACTTACTTGTACGCAGCCAAATTGTCAAAGAAACAAATTGTAATTGGTTCCTCAACTTTCAAGCCTTGCCTGTATTGAGGACCCCTGGTAACAATCGATGTACATTCCACCCAAAATGTTAAAGTTAATTTGTACTGTATTTGATTATGTGTAATTTTAAGTTCGTTGTTTAATTCTAGTTTAGTTTTAAATTTTACTGGGAATGTACCTACCTATTCTGAGGAGAAATAAATAATTTTCATTTTAATTTTTCAGAAAAAAATAATTAAAAAAAATAAACAATTTTCCTAGTGTTGCGTACTTAAACTGTGCCAACGGGACGGGTCATACGCCTATGGTGTCCGTCCTTTCGTCCGTCTGCCTATCTGTCTGAATTATTATATAAGAGGAAACTTGAAAGTGACTGAAAAACTGCGCGGTAAGAGATTATCGGTTGTAGGCATGTGATGCGGAGAGATGAGTAACATATTACAAGAATAGTGTTAAATATGAGTGTGGATGGCTGCATGAAGAGAGGACGACCAGAGAAAAGATGGATGAATTGTGTGAAATGGGATAAGGGAAGATAATTATTATGATGGTACGGAACCCTACGTCCACGATTCCGACTAGCACTTGGCCGGTTTATTCTATGGGACAATCAAATTAGCGATGATCTTCAGAATGCTGCTAAAGTTAAATGTCTCAAATATCTAAACAGGGGTGATTAAAATTTCAATGGAAGTCACTCAAACATACAGGATACAGGATGATTGACATTGACATGCACCTAGTGCGGTTAGGCTGTTATCTAATCTATGGTTATATGTGTATGTCTATAGGTAGGTAGTTAGATATATCTGCATGTGAGACCACTTTGGGAATTTCCAGTTTATACGTAACTACGGCTTAAACTGAGCATTTGCAACCCTTTTCCTCAGCATTAGGGTTGGATTCTAGACTGAAGACTATTTCGTGAAAGCAAGCTACATATTCTGACGCTCTCGTTTCTGGGTCCAACGGTGTGGATTGAAATGTGATGAATCTGGCAGGACAACTGTATGTACCTATCTATACGCTAGCTTTCATTTAAAGTCATTGACGCAGGATATAATCTCTTGTTCTTACCCTCCTGGATCTGATGGAACAGGAAACCGATAAAATAGGAGTTGGGAGTGACTTTAACTGGTGGCCAAACGGTTTGCATGAAGAGTCGAGTATAGACGCCTTTTATTTTCTATCCGTTATATGAAATTCACTGATAGGAAAAGTAGGAAGTAACTACTAACTGAGTAGTTGATCTATCGTCTCACTACAGGGCACACGCACAGGCCTCATGGCACAGTATTACTATTAGGCTTAGGACTATAGTTATGCTGTGCTCATGGTGAGGTTGCTTGTATGGACGTTGGTCTCGGTAGTCCGGTACAAAACCCCTGAGATTTGTACTCGGGTCAGAACCTGCAACGTGACTCCGGGACCAAACTTGAAAGACTATTTTTGTCAATTCAATTCAATTTTTTGTTTAGTGGCATCCGATGCGTTATCACAATTCAGCCAATGTCTCGTTATGTGGATAGTATATAAAGGAAAATGATCAGTAGTATTTATTAAGTCTAGAGTGGCAGTTTTGCCAATGTACGTAGGTTATAATCTCAAGTGATTGTTTTAAGGTTAAAACACAAAAGAGTTCACAAAATGGTGGAGCCACGTGCAATCCCAACGCGCCGATACGCAAGCGTCCGTACTCCGCCAGAATTGCAGCGCGACTCCGACTATTTTTGTCTCCATAGCGACTTGGTAGTTAGTTATGACAGGTGACGTCAAAAATGCATATGCTCACGACTATATTCCCCAAGGGGGTAGTCAGAGATAATCTGAAACCTCAGAACATCCACGTTTCACCAGTAGCAACGAAACTCTGTCCAGTGTGACGGAGGGTGAGCCTTGTACGTTTAAATTCCTTTTCTTTCCTTTTTAACCAAAAGTCAAAAGTCAAAAATGTTTATTCAAAATAATATCACATAGATAACTTTTTGACGTCATCTTTTTGAATCTACCACCGCGTCGGAAGGTGTTCCGTTATAGAGAAGATGCGGCCTGAAACTCTACAACACACTTCTTTTAAACAAAACAAAATATACAAAGTACAATTACATAAATTCAATTCAATTAAATTACATAGTGTAACATTGTCAAATCGAACCTACGATTAAATTAAAAAAGCGGGACATTAGATGACTAACCAATAGCACATGGACCGCATAAATTGAGCCCGCGTTGCCTAATTGACTTAGTCGCAAACCAAGCGGCATTGCGTGATTGAGATACTTTTTTATTTTAAGCGGAATAAAGGTACCACAATGCCTTCGTGTGCGTTTACTAGTTTTACAAATAATTGGAAAAGAAAAAACAAATCACACGGCATTACTTTTCAATCTTAGTAAGTACATGAAAAACGAGTGCATAGTGCAAGAACGTCACCTATCTTCAAAGTTTTAACCAATTTACTGCCAGTTGCGTACGTTAATTAAAGTGGAGGATTAACTTTAATGAACGTACTTGCAACTGGCAGTTAATCGGAGAAAAAAATTAGAATCACATCAACTATTCGTCGGACTCGTACCTATTATACGTAGGTGTAGCAAAACTGCAGTGGGTCTACAAGAAATAAGTTTCCCTCGTGGTCACATTAGTGGGACAATTTATTATTATTATTATGTTGGTACATGAAAGATGCACGGGTCCACTGGGACCCGGTCCTTTGGGAGGCATACATGGGGCCGAAGCCAACATGAAGAGGCCTTTTTTGGTACCATTTATTCTAAATGTGAGATGGCATGCACCTATCGAGGCCTATCCCTAAATACACCATGGAGATGCAATAGAAGATAATTCCCGACAGATGCTGAACTATTGCCAGGAAGGGATAAATTTGTCTTGTCTGGGCTATGGGGATGGGATTCTGTGTACTGGATAACTGGGCTATGGAGTGAGATAACGGACGCCTGCTCTAGTTAAATATCTCACAAATTTAAAATCTAGCAGGCTGCCAACTCATTGAATGGGCCCCCCAAAAAGGCTGCTCGCAAGCGGCTACGGTTGTAGAGAGGTGAGTCTGCGGGCGCCGGTTCCCGCTGCTAAGCGCACCAGTCAGCAGGTCCCGGCGTTATGACATTTTACACTTCCAACCTGGAGCATAGGTTCCGCTCTTGCAACTCCACTCCTGGCCGGCCGGTTAAGGCAAGACAGGAGGTGAGGGCCAAATCAATCCGGGCCCTCTAGAGAATCGGGTCCGTGGTGTCGCCACTCACCAACAGCTCGCCACAAGCTTATTATTATAACACTTTATTGTACACACAGACACATTGATACAAACAATAGAAAAGACATGTACAAAGGGCGAGCTAATCTCTTAAGAGATTTCTTCCAGCAGACCCGCAACAGTGACAATTATTAAAAGATTTAATGGGACAACAAGAAAACAGTGTCCATCTCTGACCCACAATGTCGTTTGACCAAGGCCTATGGTCTACCTACTGATACTTGTCTAATTGTATCTTAAAACACTATCTTTGACTATTCATATGTGGACTGGTTACGCGTGTAATTCTACTAACAAACATTTCTGCCACTTTTTGCGGGGGGCGGAGTTAACATGAAATCCGCAACTTTGGATTTTATTCCCCATAACTTTAGATTCTAATTTTGAATGTTAAAAATCATGAAAAGTAGTCTCGTGTGAACCCCAAACGTTCTAAGTTCGAAGTTATTATTTCGCAATTATAGGCTGTCTCGTTATAATACGCTGTATAGTGATAAGGTGTAAAATTGAATGTAAATGCACAAGATCAATTGTGCTTATACCGTGGCAGAGGGGAAATGCTACCGCAAGGCTAGTCCTTATAATAATTAGTCAAAGAACACTATAATTCAAATCGCACATAGCATCTAGCTACTCTTGCATGCAGTATTTAGCAAACAACCAGACGTGTCCCAGATCCGGACATCGTTTGCCGCATGGCGCTGTTTACTTTGCTACTGCAAACACGACCGTATTTCTAGGCTATGTAGGTATCTATGTGATATAGTGCTTGATTGGTATCGCATTTGTTTAGTTGTTTCATGCTAACTAGGATTTCTGTGACTGTGAAACGCTGATTTGAATCTTGGATTGGATTGAGGTTGTTTATACAAGGTGTTACAAAAATAAACATTTAAGGAGGTGGTTTAGAGCATCAAACTTGACAATTTTCATTATAGGACCAATATCGAAATCGCGAAAAAAAATTCTTATGTTCCATACTAAACTACTAATCTACTAGAGCAAAATTTATGGGACAGCTGTTTTTTTTTGGGATTTCGATGTTGGTGCCATATAGTGAAAGTTGTTCAGTTTGATGGTCTAAAAAACCCTCCTAAATGTATTGGAACCAAAAAACTTTTTGCAACTTGTAAGTTGCAATTGATATCATTAGCATCCTTTTAAACTAAGAGTCTACCCATCAAACTGAACAACTCTTAACTACGGGAGCAAACCGATCGGAGCAAGAAAAAAATTCATGTTCCATACTGCAATGTTGACTCGACTCAACTGTATGAAACAGCAGATTTTTACAAGGATGCTAATTAAAAAGTAAAAATAAATATTTAAAACTTTTTAACTTTTTTTTTATCAAACCGAACAACTGAAACAATTTCACCATGTATAGCAAAAAGATTGTATGCTTTTAAAATATAAAATTTTGAGGGGTAATTCAGTAAGGTATCGATAATGCAGTATGTAAACTAACTAAAGGCAAACCTTTAAACCACGTGCTCTAGCCATCAACCTGAACAACTTTTATTATAGGAGCGAACCTGTCAACGAAAAACAAATCATGGGTACGTGGTTAAAGGTTAGGTGTACGTAATAAGGTCTAACAAAATTAGCTAAAAGTATCTGATTCCCTAAATTATTATTACTTATGATCTTTCCTTAATCCCCACGATTTCTATCGAGGAAAATAGGTTAAGAATCTACAGTTCGTAAGAAACATGAATGACACACAAAAAGTACCTTGGACTTGAATGAAATGAATCCCCTATGCTGGGATAGGGTCGCAATGCGTTTAGTAAGAAACTAGGACATATTTACGAGCAACGTGTCTTTGTTCAGAATGGATCCAAGTGAATATCAGGGCTGTGTAGCGGTCTGCCAGTATTAGGCTGATCTATAACTTGTTTCGCTTTACAATGTACGATCCCTCTATAGGAGTGCTGTTTTTGAAGTTCATATCGTCACGTAATCCGTACTCAAAAGTTATGTCAAACTGCTTATTTGAACGTGTGACTTTTTAAAATCACACTATACAACGTGTTAATGAATTAACGCAAAACTAGAAAGTAGTTTGTTTAGAATCGAGAGCAGAATCGGATTATCACGTTTTCAACATAGGTAATTTTTTTCAAAATAATAAATAATTTGTTTGTTAAATTTAAAATTTACCGAACTCGACGAGCACGCTAGCGGTTTCATTCATTGCTGAAATGATAACAAATCATTTTTGCCTAAAAACTTAAAATGCGAATAACTTTAAAATTTACTTATCAAAATAATGACATTATTATTTCAATCTAATTATTTTGTTACAAATCATTTGGGGTGTATGAGGTTTTGCGCTTATTCATTAACACGTTGTATAGCATTCATGTCACTTTCGAATAACATGCCTATAAAATAATATACATTCATAAATAGCACGCCATGGTCCGTCTTGATATGCTGGCAGTTTTTAAGGGATGACTAAACAAATTTCTCTATCCTACTAACATCGACATTTCCTGTCCGATACATTTGGGTCAAATAGAGTTTTGCAGTTTTGTATTGATTTTTTTTTCGATTTCCTTGTTATTTCTATAGAGAAAAATCATTAATGACGGATGGTTTAATGCTCTTATCATCCTATTTTTCAAAATATTAAGTTAATAAACGCAATAATATGAATGCCTTCATGGGTGCTTGTTTTATGGTCACTCTAACTAATGCGTTTCTGATATTACAAAGGGGACTTTACATAAACTACTGAATCATTTTGAGGGTATAAATTCTAAAGTTAGATATTTTAGACTTCAGTTCAGAGACTTTATTGACTACGAAATTATTTACTTTATTTGATGTAAGTAAACCCATTCGATTTGATTTTTTTACAGTATAGAATTTGTCAAAAAGAGTTTAATAACATACTTTGGTGCCTACTTAGAAGCCTAAGTCCCAGTTTCACCACTTTCTGATAAGTGTCAGATAGCCTATAAAAGATATTACTATTTCTCTGTCGCATAGGCTATCTGACACTTATAAGGAAGAGGTGAAACAGGCCCCTTATTTTGACACTACGATTTAAATTTTGATTTAGGGCCTATTTCACCACTTCTAAATAAGTTCCTAATAGCTTATCTGGCAGTTCGTTTGACATATTTTTCATTCAAAATATGTTAAACGAGCTGTCAGATAAGCTAACAAGAACTTATCCAGAAGTGGTGGACACAGGCCATTAATAAAAATAACAGTTACCTACATAATGACAATACTATGACAATATAAAAAAAATGTGTTCGTAATAAAACATATATAGGGTCCTACTTAATATGTTGACACTTTTTTAAAGGGATGATCAGACCATCAAAATGAGCAACTTTCTCTATGGGACCAATGTCGAAATCCCGAAAAAAAATCATCTGTTCCATACTAAACTGAAATCTTACTCGACCTAATTGTATGCGACAGCAAATTTTTTTTTGCGATTTCAAGTTTTGTTTAATAGAGAAAGTTGTTCAGTTTGATGGTCTGATCATCCTCTTAAAAAACTTCAACTTATTATATTTTTTGTGTACTGTTTTGTGGCAAATACCTAAATGATTTCTTATATTTCTATTTGTATCACACTTTCATCTGTATCACCTCCAAGCTTCGTCAATGGCAACACATAAGAAATGATAATGTTGATTTACCTATATCAATTGATTAATTTTTGAATGTTTGGTTGTTTCAGATAGAAGATGCAGATCTTTATTTGTTTGGCAGTAATCATGGCTTCGGCCTGTGCTCAAGTTTCTATGCCACCAGGTTACAAGGAAAAGTAAGTTTTAAAAGCCACTAAAATTTATGGTGTAGGTATAGGAAAATAGGCTAAGTATTATTAGGAGTTTCCCTGCGAGATCGAACCAGAAATGAAGAGATTCACAGAAGAACCAGAGAAGCCGACATAGGTCAAAGAATTTCTAAAACTAAAGTGGCAGTAGGCGGGGCACATTGCTCGCAGAACCGATGGTCCATGGGACCAACAAATTCTGGACTGGTAACCGCGTATCGGAAAGCGCATCGTGGGTAGGCCGCCGGACCGACGACCTGAAGAGGATTAAATTTGGAGCGTGCTTCATACAAACGTACTATGGTGATATTTTCAATACTAACCAATTAAACTCAATAAAATTTGTCAGAATCAATCTAAAAACAATTTTCTATGCTTGTATAGAGTCAGATTTTCGTTAAAATGTATAGTTTTAAAGTTACAGTGCCTCAAATATTTCCATACAAATCTTAAATTAATCCTAGCATTGAAACTGTATATTTTAACGAAAATCTGACTCCATACAAGCATAGATATTTGTTTCAAGATTGTTTCAGCAAAATTTCATTGACTTTCATTGGTTAGTATTGAAATTATCACCATAGTACGAGTACGTTTGTATGGAGCGCGCTCCGAATTATATCCCCTGAAGGCGACGAGAACCCGTTGGATGATGGCAGCGCAGGACCGGTCGTTGTGGCGATCCTTGGGGGAGGCCTATGTCCAGCAGTCGTCGTCCGATGGTATGATGACGATGACACTGTTAGAAAAACAGCAATATCCATGTCGTTACTGTTTTTCAAAATCCATAATCTAGCATAGCATATGCTCACGACTGTATTCCCTGAGGGGGTAGTCAGAGATATTCTGAAACCTCAGAATATCCACGTTTCACCAGTAGTACCGAAACTCTATCCAGTGTGACGGGGGGTGAGCCCGTCGTCACTTATAATGGACAGTGGGTACAATACATGCCTCGAAATTGAAGCATGCAGGTTTCCTCACGATGTTTTCCTTCACCGAAAAGCCAGTTGTGTTACAAATCGTACATAAATTCCGAAAATCTCATTGGTACGAGTCGGTCTGGACGGGGATCGAACCATCGCCTTCTGCACGGCAGGCAAGGTTACTCGCCACTGGACCACCACGGCTTTTTTGTAATAATCTATCTATAATGAAATTCGATCAAAAATTAAGTTTTGAATAGAAACAATATTCCCCAGGTACCCGAAGTACTACTACCTGTCGAAACAGGCTCGTCACCCAAGAGACGTTAGCTGGGACACTAAAGCTGGCGCTGGAAAAGTGTTTGGGACCTTAGGGAGCACTGATCAAGGACTTTTCGTAAGTCTTGTAGTCATTTGATGATAATATTACATGTTATGTTTTGTTGATTTATAATATTGTGGGGACTTGCCACAGATGTCAACACCCACAAGTTATAGCAACGAAGCTAACAGATGGCGCTACGGTCGCACTCGCAAATGTGCACGTAAGACAACTTGCGACGTCACATTGCTAACCCGTTAGCCGCTTCACATAAGGTTCACAATCGTATACAAGACATGAATCGCGCAAGAGAAGTCATCACAGAGATTCGATATATATACAAGGTCCAACTAAGATCTGTTGGACCACGGCCGGTCCCCAGGCTTAACACCTAGCCTGGAGGAAGATCTTCCCTATTCACCGGAGGAACCTTCCACTGTAGTTCCTCCACAATATCATCTATCCCTTTTAAGGCAAAGTTATGTGTCTGTGTAGTACTGTCTTCGTGGTCTAATGGTGAAGAGTATTGGGCTATTTACACAGAGGTCGTGGGTTCGATTTCCACGGGGACACCTAATGATATGTTACTTTGTGCGTTTTCCCCAGTTGGTTAGGACATTGCAGGCTGATTCACCTGATTGTCTGAAAAGATGATTCCGTGCTTTGGATGGCACGTTAAGCCGTTGTTCCTGGTTACTATCTCTGGTTGTAGTAGTCGTTACATAAAAAACACGTCAGAGGCCGTAAGACGGCCTGAAAGAACTCTAACACCAGGGCTTGCTGACCACACGATAAGAAGAAGTCAAAGTTATAAATACTTTTCCATTAACTTTCAGGGCAAAGGAGGCTACAAACAGGATATCTTCAATGACGACCGCGGCAAGCTGGTAGGTCAGGCTTACGGCACCAGGGTGCTAGGAGCAACCGACAGCAGCCATCTTGGAGGCAGACTCGACTGGTCCAACAAAGATGCGCAGGCGAACGTTGATGTTAGCAAGCAGATCGGTGGTCGGACCAGTGTTAGTATATCTTCAAATACGTTTCTACAATTCTACATAAACTTGTTGACAACTTGATATGCCTCAATAAGTTTTCTGCCCTTTCGCAGCAAGTGCTTAGTGATAATCAGAGGTTGGAATCTGCCGGTCATTCCAGGTCCGCATTGTGATATGATTGGGGCCCTCTTTTTAAATATTGTTTTGTGACTGGGGAGGGTTACTATGTATTGGCTTTGTTTAGAATCTGAAAATAACAAGGAGTTCATTATTATCAACATTAGAACTTCTTGCAAAATACAGAAAAATTCATCAAACTGCACAACTTTCTCTATGGGACCAATGTCAAAATCGCGAAAAAAAAATCTGCTGTTCCATAAAACCTGCAAACCGAACTCGATCCAAATGTAGGGGACAGCTGATTTTTTTTTCGTGATTTCGATCTTGGTCCTATAGATAAAGTTGTTCAGACCGGCAGATTCCGATTTCCGACCTCTGGTGATAAGAGGATTAAATGTTATAGGGTCCTTCTTAAAATGCTGTCAGTTTTTTAAGGGGATGGTCAGACCATCTAACTGAAAAACTTTTTCTATTGGACCAAGGTTGAAATAGCGAAAACAATAGTCAGCTGTTCGATATAAAACTGTAATCTTAGCCACGGTTTATACAGAAGAGACGTGTGGCGGTGGCGGATAATCTACGTAACACAATATTCCTTATAGTACGTAGCATAGCGTCGTTTCTGTCGTAAAGGAGAATCGCGCCCGCGCCTCCAGGTGACGCCGCGTCGCCTGCAGGCGCGGGCGTTATTCTCCAAACGAAGCTATGCTACGTACTATAAGGTTTACAATTGTGTTGTTTTGAATATCCGCCACCGACACACGTCTCTTCTGTAGAAACCGCGCCTTACTCGACCAAAATGGGACAGCTGATTGTTTTGCGCGATTTCGATGTTGGTCCCATCAAGAAAGTTGTTCAGTTAGCTGGTCTGATCATTTTCTTAATAAACCGACAGCATATTAAGTTAAACCTTGTATACTTAAGAAAGCTCATGAATAATATTGTGATAACTTTTTACAGGTATCAGCTGGTGCAGGTGGTGAATGGAACCTGGACAAAAACACACGTCTTACAGCCAGTGGCACTGTCTCCCAGGACATAGGTCATGGGAAACCAGATGTGGGTGTAAATGCCCAGTTGGAGCATAAGTTTTAATTGTTATGATTATTTTTAATTAAATGGCATACAGAAAGAAAGGGTAAATAAAATTGTACATTATCGTGTATCAAAAGTAAATATGAGTTTAAAAATAAAAACCCTACCGGATAAGAACAGATTTTCATACTTATACCTAATACCTATTTACGCCGTGTAAGTTGGGCTCGCACTAATGACCCGTTTAATTTGTTAGGTATTGTATGTTGGTACGGAACCCTCGGTGCGCGAGTTCAACTCGCACTTGGCTGATTTTTTAGCCATTTTCATGAGATTAAAAGTTATGCAGTAGGTACAACAGGAGTGCGATTTTTGAAAGTCATCAAAGTTCGAATTTTTTAATCTTACCGGTGACTAATAATTCTCATACCCGTGAGTGTGAGACTCATGGGTACTTATGAGATTTAAAAACCGTTCAAGCTCACCGGTGACTTTCAAAAATCGCACTCCTGAAGTATTGTTTGTGAAAGTGAAATCAGCAGTAGAAAGATGCATATCTCCATAATAATTTTGACATTTTCAACTGCTGAGTTCAAAGTAGGTATGAGTTCCAAAAATCGCATTCCAGGTTCGGTAGGTACTACCTACTTACCCTACAATAAATAATAGGCATATGCTCACGACTATATTCCCCGAGGGGGTAGTCAGAGTTATTCTGAAACCTCGGAACATCCACGTTTCACCACTAGTACCGAAACTCTGTCCAGTGCGACGGGGGGTGAGCCCGTCGTCACTTATAATGGACAGTGGGTACAATACATGCCTCGAAATTGAAGCATGCAGGTTTCCTCACTATGTTTTCCTTCACCGAAAAGCCGTACAAATCGTACATAAATTCCGAAAAACTCATTGGTATGAGTCGGCTTGGACGGGGATCGAACCATCGCCTCCTGCACGGCAGGCAAGGTTACTCGCCACTGGACCACCACGGTTCTACAATAAATAATAAGTAACGAGATATGCTGACACTTTCTCTATTGGACCAACATCGAAATCGCAAAAAAAAGTCAGGTGTCCCATACATTTGGCCCCAGTAGGTTTGCAGTTTTGTATGAAACATCGAGAAAGTTGTTCAGTTTGATGGTCTGATCATCCCTTAAAAAAAGTTTCGGCATATTAAGAAGGACCCTGTATAATAGGAGTTAAATTAGGGTGGAGCGCCGTATGCTAACGCTCTGCGGTTTCCATGTCTCAGTTTCACCAAGTTATTTCATTATGCACCAACCATGTTTTGTGCTGTGTACCCCAGTGAGAGACGTTGCTGGCCTCTAATTGCTTTAGTTTGAAATTTGAAACATTGTTACACACGATGCAACTTGTAGACCAATTTACATAATGAAATTTTAAGACATTAATACAGGTCTTAACGTTGTTTTAATATAATTTTACAAAATATAATTATAATAATTCAAAATTACGAATCATAAAACTTTAGAACCAGATACGACGTTGTAGCGCCATCTATGAGATAGCGACAGAACTATCTCAAAGGGAAACTAGTCCATTACTGCTGCTTGCAATGACTATGTAGTTCTTTTTAATGCCGACAGATGGCACTATTTTTGATTTAAAAAAAAATTATTTCAAAACATTACTACTCTATTTGTATTAAATAATTTAATATTGCCATTAATTTTGATTAGAATTATACCGATGGTTCTATACATAATTGTTATCTTTTAATTAAGCTTCGTCTCCTACAATTTTTAAATTAATTTAGGCAGAGCGCCATCTATCGTAGGATGATAAGACTTCTGAGTTGCAAAGCGTTGTACGACGGACAACGTGTAATAATTACAAGGTTAGCTCAATAGATGTCGCAAAACATTTTTCAATAGTATAAAAGTTTAGCATTATTATTTTCCAGTGAACTAGAATTATTGTTTGCCTTCAGGAAATGCATTTTATATTTTAACATAACTTTGTATTACTTTAGGTAGCCAGTTATAGATTGTAGGATTCCTACTGTAGGGCAAAGGCCTCTTCTCGCTGGCAAGAACAGCCAGCTTCTGAATTTTTTTTTTTTTTTTTCTGAAATTGTATCTTTAAAAAGTGCAAAAGTTAGTTAGTGACAGTTTCAAAACTATTTTCCATTCTCATCATGATTATTTAAATGTAAGTTGGTAACCTGTTAGGATACCTGAATTACGCTGTCCAATTATTGATGAACTGATATTCGACACTTTCATTTACTATACTTACTTACCTACTTATTTATCGCCAGTAAATAAATGTAAAAGTTGTTTTAATTAAGGCATTCATCGATAAGTTGCTGCAACCACCTGTTACTTCAACTTCAAAGAAAGTTTTGTTGCCTGGAATACAGCAGAATATGTTTTAAAACATTATCTGTGACGTGATGTAAAAACCGATGACAACTATTATTATCATTCATGACAGACTAAAAATACAAGAACTCCTTATACCTTTGACTATTTATATGTGGACTGGTTACGCGTGTAATTCTACTAACAAACATTTCTGACACTTTTTGCGGGGGGCGAGGTAACATGAAATCCGCAACTTTGAATTTTATTCCCCATTACTTTAGATTCTAATTTTGAATGTTAAAAATCATGTAAAGTAGTCTCGTGTGAACCCCAAACGTTCTAAGTTCGAAGTTATTATTTCGCAATTATAGGCTGTCTCGTTTAGTGATAAGATGTAAAATTGAATGTAAATGCACAAGATCAATTGTGCTTATACCGTGGTAGAGGGAAAATGCTACCGCAAGGCTAGTCCTTATAATAATTAGTCAAAGCCTTATACCCATATCGTACGTAGGTCGAAAAATTAAAAAATAAAAGATGCCTCCAAGGTATTTCGTCCTACAGTAGGACGAAATACCTTGGAGGCATCTTTTATTTTTAATTTTTCGACAAAATTCATACAATTTACCGAAACCAAAGTCATACCTACCTCATTGTTCTTGGATAGTTTATCTAGTGAAATCATAAATTGAATACACGATTGGAATTACTTCACTCTCTAGAAAATAGTCACAAAGATATGTCGTATTTTCATGTATTTTAAAAAAAAATCTCTTTTTAAGATTGATTGATCTTGTAACGTGGTAGAGGGGAAATGCTACCGCAAAGGCTGGTCGCTAGTTATATTATCTAAGATTATTGATGACCAATCATTGATCACCAAGTAGTTTCCATACAATTCAATTCAATTCAATTATACTTAATTGCACACCAAAACAGAACATACATTTTGCTTGTCCCAAGAAATTTTATTGAAGGCATTTCTTAACCTGCAGTTTTTCAAGCTGAATCCATCGATATTTTTGAAAGAAACTAACCGAAACCAAATCTTAACCGAAACGTCATAGCCTAAAATCCGACAATAGTCGTAATACGATCTTTGCTTATTTTTTCCCATTTTTTTTATCTTCTCTCAATCAATCTGATATGCTATGGATGGAACGCAATGCAAGTTTGTAACTCTGATTAAATTAAAAAAGCGGAAGATAGGTGAGTAGCATATAGCGCATAGACCGCATAAATCGAGCCCCCGACGACTAATTGACTTAGTCGCAATCCGAGTAACATTGCGTGATTGAGATACTTTTTTGATTTTAGGCGGAATAAAGGTACTTTTATTTTATTTTATTATTCTTAGGAAGATTTACAGCATTAAATAACTGTACGCTAATTACAAATCTCCACCTATAAAATATCACCATGCCTTTTTGTGCTTTTACTCGTTTTACAAATCATTCAAAAAAAACACGAGGCATTACTTTTCACTCGTAGTTACATGAAAAACAGTTCCATTGTTCGATTACCTACGTAATGCAAGAACGTAAAATATCTTCCGCTATTAATTTAATCAAAGGTTGGTACAGTACAACCACAGATTAATAATAAGTTACTACAACTTTGTTTTATTTTACTCTTTTAAACATTTATATTGCTGTAGACGAGACTCGCAGACTATTATTGTTAACTTAGAAATAGAGATACCTTTTATTTATAAAGCGAATATAACTGGGTTATTAGGTTGTGTTACAAAAATGTTTTAAATTGCGTTCTTTGTGTGTACAAAAGTTAAATAAATTGTTTCTATACTCCATTTCAAATAGCAATGAAATTTTCAGGCTTTTTGAATTACAAAAACAGAGATTTGAAACACTTACTCTCACTTATTCTTAGAACAGCTTTAGTTATGTCCAAGATATCGAATAGTACATCTTTCTGATAAATAAATTATGTTTGCAAATCAGAATTGACCAGAACGCTATACCTGGTGAAATTGATATCATTAGCATCCTTTTAAACTAAGAGTCTACCCATCAAACTGAACAACTTTTACAATAGGAGCCAACTGATAGGATCTATCCAATCTCGAGGATTGTTTTTGAGTAAGAACACAACTGAGAAGGATTGCGTAGCCTCGTGGCAGCCTGAGACGCGAACCGCGCGAACACCACGCGAAAGACAAATGATCCTTATTTGAAATGAAGTATAGTCATTAGGTACCATAACTGTCTATGCCAAAGGGGTACATATCCGAAAGCATAATATGATATAACATTTTTGACAGCCTGATAGTAAAGTCGGTAGTGAACCTGCCTGCTGTGTCGAGGTTATGGCTCAGAAGATATAGCCCTCTTAAGCTAAGACGGACGGACGGACAACGTAGGCTTATGAATAGTTCCGTTTTTACCCTTTGGGTACGGTTACTATGAAGTCGATGATTATATGAATGACCAAAATGTCTGGTCTTGACGATGTTCCACTATGTAATTCAATATTGTATTTGTAAGTGTACTTAGTATACAGGGTCCTTCTTAATAAGCTGACACTTTTTTAAGGGGATGATCAGACCATCAAACTGAACAACTTTCTCTATGGGATCAATGTCGAAATCTCGAAAAAAAAATCTGCTGTTCCATAGTAAACTGAAATCTTACTCGATTCGGACAGCAGATTTTTTTTTCGCGATTTTGACATTGGTCCCATAGAGAAAGTTGTTCAGTTTGATGGTACGATCATCCCTGTATATATTTTTTAAGAGAAAATAAAATAAAGATGTGTGTTATAGAGTTTCTGTCCGCATCTTCTCTACAACGGAACATCTTCCGACTCGGTGGTAGAGTCAAAAATGACGTCAGAAAGCTATCCATGATCCATGTGATATTTGAATAAAACATTTTGAGTTTAAGTTTTGAACCCTAAAAAAGGAACAAGCTCGAAAAAATGACGTAAAATTTTTAAAATAGTCAGAAATCGAAAAACGGACAAAACCCATGTGCAGCAGAAAAATACCTGGCTCCTTAGTACCCCCTAAATCGCGGAACACAATCCGAACAACTGTGTTCGAAAAAAGACCCAAAAAAAGTAAAGGCAATCTAGTATGGTACAGATCGGAACTAGATACTTCTAGAGTTGTTATTACGACTCGGTCTAAAGTTTTATTTGTACGTTAAATTCACATTTGGCTCTAACTTGAATGAGCGATAAAAATGTTTTGAAGTTTTTATTGAAATTGGTTATGAGATGAGGTGTAGATATGTATATAGAATTCTAGACAGTAAGCCTAGCTTGCACCAACAAGTAGTCTTTCACACTGCACATACAGGGTCCTTCTTAATATGCTGACACTTTTTCAAGGGATTGATCAGACTATCAAACTGAACAACTTTCTATATGGGACCAACATTGAAATCGCGAAAAAAACATCATCTGCTCCATACATAACTGCAAACCTACTTTAGCCAAATGTATGGGACAGATGATTTTTTTTTCGCGATTTCGTTGTTGGTCCTATAGTGAAAGTTGTTCAGTTTGATGGTCTGATCGATCCCTTGAAAAAGTGTCAGCATATTAAGAAGGACCCTATATAAATGACAGAGACAGCATCATATTTAAACATGTTTAAGCCTAAATAGTTTTTGGTGCAAGCCAGCCTGAGAGGATATAATTTTTAACGCGCTCTATACAAACGAAGTTTGATTATATTTTGGACATTAATCAATTGAAGACAATAACTTTTTTCGACAGGATCTAGAATACTGTGCTTTGCATTTGTCAGATTTCCTTTCAAATATTTAGTTCGAAACTTATCGTGGCTCATAGTTTTCCATACAAATCTTAAATTGATCCTAACATTGAAAAGAGAATCTGACAAATGCAAGACACAGACATTGGTTTGAAGATTGTGTTTAAAAAAAACATTAAAGAAAATAGGATGGAGATTCGTTTGTATGCAGCGCGCTCGAGCGCTTTCGGATTAAAATTCATCTTGTTAATTATAAGCCAGTCTTACCAGTGGCGTAGCGTGGGTTTCTGCCGCCCGGGGCCAAGACAACCGATTTGGTCGCCCCCTTATATATACAAGGAACCTACACAAGAAATAAAAGAGCTCAAAATTTTTTTGCACTTCGATTCGGGTTGTGGTCAGACATCTTTTGGTTAAGCTATTAGTGATGCAACGAAAACGAATACGAATATTCGTATTCACCGAATAGCAGCCAATCAACGAATATTCGTATTCGGAGAATATCAGGAAGACAACAGTCATCTTTCAAATTACCCACTGTGTCTTCAGGAATAAAATTTTTCAAGGGTTTCGAGGGTCAAAAAAGGGTTTTCTTTTACCACCTATAAAAGTGTCTTTTAACCGGTTTTTAAAATGGAACAAAACATTGGTCAGAACTTTAGGAATTTTAGAGCATGTCCGACACGCTGTCGATTTTGATTGTTTAAATAATATTTCGAATGATTAACGTGTCTTTTCAACATTTTCAAATAATTTTTCGCTATTTGTATTTGTATTCGTATTCCCCGAATAATAAAATCAATATTCGTATTCGTATTCTTATTCGTAAAAGTGGTATTCGTTGCATCATTATTATCTATGCAAAAAGAGAAAAGCAAGACAAGCTTGACTATTCAAACTATGGATCAAGCGAAGCAAGATCGAAATTTTTAGTATCACGTCTTAGCTGTGGTCAGAACTCTTTAGGATTATGTGCAAGCACAGTAATTAAAACAGAAACTTAGAGCGAGCGAAGCAAGCTCGACACTTCTCCGCTCTACGAATTAGTTATAGACAGAGATCAATCTATATTTTTGCGGAATTTACCGCCCCGGGGCATTACTTGTGTGCGTCGGTTTGAGAAGCTTCATTGCATAAGGTGTAGGTATAACATTATTATAGCCTAAGTATTTATAAATGAAAAGGTAGGTGTGTACTGTCCTTTTATATCAGTGAAAGTTCCTACCAACATTTTTATAAAAATTTGAGCAAGTAAATTGTTTTTTTTATTTTAAATATCGTTTTAATGATCAGCTTATCTGAATTAAAAAAGATTAGCGTCAAATTATTCATTGAAATATTCGCGTTTATTTAATTTTATATAATTTTTCCGCCCCTTTTAAACCACTTTAAACTAACATAAAATTCCTCTTATAATTCCAAGTTAAATCAAATTCTTATTTTAAGTACATACATACATACATAAGCTCACGCCATTGTCACATGGGGGTAGGCAGAGACCACGGACCGCCACACGCTACGACTCTGAGTCTCTGAAACACCTCTTTAGCCTCATCCACATTCATACATCTTTTCATTGTTCTTTATTTTAAGTGTGGATAAGTTTGATTACAAACTATACAATTTTTTAATGTCTGTCTCGAGTAAAGAATAAATATGTATTAAACTAAAATGAACAAAAATTTAGATTTGTGAGCGTAATCCTGTAGAATTTCATGCAAATTTAACGGTTTGTGGTTTTTTTTGAAATGTTGCTATTTGCCACGACGAAGCCAACTTTGTATTTTCAAGGTTTCAGGATGAAATACCTAATTAAGTACCTATTACTGATCCAATAGTTTATGATTAGATTTTTCTGATAGTCGCCAAACCATTTTCTATAGTCGCCGCAAATGAAACCAGACCCTCTAGCATGATTTCTTTATTTGCACGCGAGTCGGTTTTTTTCCATATTACATGTCGCAGCAATCGCGGCCTTGTGTCCTTTAAGCGCGGGAACAGGTTATTTTCTATGCAGGGAAGGCGCGTCGCGCGCGTGTAGAGACATCATACTAGACGTGCACTTCGACATTCACGTAATGTTTGAGTAATATTACCTATCTACCTATAGGGTTCTTCTTCCTTCTTAATATACTGACAGTTTTTTAAGGGGATGATCGGGCTATCAAACTGAACAACTTTCTCCGATGGACCAAAGTCTAAATCGCGAAAAAAAAGCTGTTCCATAGAAAACTGCAATTCTATTCGACCGAAATATGGGATAACTGATTTTTTTCGCGATTTCAATGTTGGTCCCATAAGGAAAGTTGTTTAGCTTGATGGTCTGATCGTCTCTTTAAAAACCGCCATTATTATAAAGTTTGACCCTATACTCTAAATGATCAACTTTTACTTTTAAAGCAAACGTGAATTTGTAAAAAAAAATCTGCTGTCTCATACATTAATGTTCTAAGCTGACCCATGCAGTTTAGTATGGGACAGCTAATTTATTTTTGCGATATCTGGTTGTTAAGTTTGATGGTCTGAACCACCCCTGAAAATTTCGAAACCGTAAAAAATTATCTGGTATATTCCAATTTCTAAGCAAGACTTTTTTGAAGACTAAAACGTCTGCCACAGACTCGTGTCAATCACTCTAAAAATCTATCTACCCTTTAATTTATCTGGAAGTCAGGCCTTCATCGTTAAATTTGCGTCCAAAAAAATAGTTTTATCATTTTCCTGAATTTCCATTCTAAATTAATTTGAAATCGTGTTAAATAAGAGTTTGTCGATTTTAGACCTTAAGCGGGATTTACACAGGTCTATTTTCGCCGTGTGCGGCTAAGTACGATTTGAAGTAGATAGTCTGATTAGTTTGACATAAACTTGAAACATACCAAGCTCGCGCAGCAATGTACTTCAAATCGCACTTAGCCGCACGGCGAAAATCGACACGCGTAAATCCCGCCTAAGGTCTAAAATCGCCAAGCTCTTACTCAACACGATTTCAAATTAATTAAGAATAGAAATTCTGGAAAATGATAAAACTATTTTTTTGGACGCAAATTTAACGATGAAGGCCAAACTTCCAGATAAATTAAAGGGTAGACAGGCTAGCTACAAGGGCAAGGAGCAAAATGTGGAAATTTATTCAAATGATGCGAAATGTAAATTATTCGGCCGTGGCTAGGGTTGCTAGAGGTTCAAAATTTTTAGGACATGCCTAGAAAACTAAAATTTTTCTGAATCGCCCTTTAGGGCTTTAGATTTTGTGTCAGGAATTTGTTATTCCAGGAAACTTTAGTTTTGATAAAATAAATGGAGGAAATTTAAAGACTAACTTTTTGTGCTTACTGCAATGTCTACTTAATGTTATAGTTAAAATGATCATTCATATTCTACTTAAGTATAGCTGTAGCAGAACTTTATTGTAAGATAAAACAAAAAATCTGTTTTTTAGCCGTGTGAATTATTGATTATTACTGGAATTGGTTTAGTAATCTTTAAAATTGTTTAATATCATCAAGGGACCTATGTAGATAACCAGCTTTTGATCGCGATTTCGTCCGCGTTCTCTTTATAAAATTATCCTATGTGTTAATCAGGAACATATTCTACATGTGCGCCAAATATGATTCTAATTCGTTCAACCGTTTATGCGTGATTGATTGACAAAATACAAACATCCAAACTTTCACATTTAAGTATAATATAGTAGGATTATAACTGCCTCCGTGGTCTGGTTAAGAGCATTGGGCTCTTGAAACGGAGGTCGTGAGTTCGATTCCCAAAGGGGGACACCAAGTGATATGTCACTTTCTGCGTTTTTCCCCAGTTGGCTAAGACATTGCAGGCTGAATCACCTGATTGTCTGAAAAGAAAGATTATTCCTTGCTCCCGATGGCACGTTATGCCGTTGGTCCCGGCTACTATCCCGTGGTAGTAGTCGTTACATAAAAACCACGTCAGAGGCCGTAAGGCGGTCTAAAAAACCCTGACACCAGGGCTTGCTGCCCGCACGATAAGAAGAAGTAAGATTATTACTGGTAAGAAGTAGGATAGTAGTTGTGACGTATCTGACCACCCGATTGGGATTATGCGGAAGTATACGACACCTCTTGGCACTACTAAATGTTAAAGTACCTAGGATTTCAGCGCGTTTGCATAATTATATACACCATTTGTAGTGGATTTCAGTCGAACCAATTATGGTAGCAATGCTCCAATGTCGTCTGCTATGCGTTACTACAATGACATATTTCATAAATTTGAACTAGATATATTTTTTTGAACTTTGGGATCTTTTAAACGTAGTGTGTATCAATGTCTCAAGAACAATTTGTTGTAAATTGTTGTTGTTGTTCGTTTGCGCTTTGTTTGTTCTGTTTTTTAATAGCATTTTATTGTGGTTTAGTTTATTTTATTTTGATGTATTTTGATGTTTTAGTATAATTTTAATGTCTAATGTCTTCTGTCTTTTTATACTTGTCATGTTTTAATGCTGTGCTATCCTATAATTTAAGTATATATTTAATACGATTATACTTTTGAATGTGATTTAAATTTAATGTGTAATATACAGGGTCCTTCTTAATATGCTGACACTTTTTTAAGGGGATCATCAGACCATCAAACTGAACAATTTTCGCGATTTCGATGTTGGTCCCATAGTGAAAATTGTTCAGTTTGATGTTCTGATCATCGCCTTAAAAAAGTGTCAGCATATTAAGTTGGACCGTGTATATTTAGTTGGTAAGCGTTAAATAAAAAAAAATTAAAAAAAGGCAGAGGCAACCCTAGCCAAGAGGGCTAGAAGGGATGTACTAGGGTCCTTGTCGTATTTATATTCATTAGTTTGTTGAGGAAAGGAAACTTTGATTGCTCTGGTTTGTTCTATGATTTGTCATTTTGCTTCTAAATGAGTTTCTTGTTAAACCCTTATGGACGTAGGCGGCCTTATTTATTATTAACAAGACAGTGATATTAGGAAGGAATACCTTCCTTAGTCATTTATTCATCATTTAGCCATTACTAATTAGCAAAAAATGTTTTAAGGGTATATTACTGTTGGCGCGCTCCATACAAACGAAGTCTGGTGATATTTTAAATACTAACCAATTAAACTCAATGAAATTTAGCAGTAACAATCTAGAAACAAATCTCTATGCTTGTATCGTGTCAGATTTTCCTTAAAATGTACAGTTTTAAAGTTATAGTGCCTCAAAGATTTCCATACAAATCTTAAATTAATCCTAGCATTGGAACTGTATATTTTAACGAAAATCTGACTCGATACAAGCATAGAGATTTGTTTCTAGATTGTTTCTGCAAAATTTCATTGAGTTTAATTGGTTAGTATTGAAAATATCACCAGACTTCGTTTGTATGCAGCGCGCATTTACGCATTCGGAATAAACTTCTCTTAAGAGGATATAGTCGTTAACGCGCTCCATATACAGGGTCCTTCTTAATATGCTGATACTTTTTGAGGGGATGCTCAGACCGTTAAACTGAACAACTTTTTCTAAGGGAACAATGTCGGAATAGAGAAAAAAATTACATTTGGCTCGAGTAGGGTTGCAGTTTTGTATGGGACAGCAGATTTTTTTTTCACGATTTCAATGTTGGTGCCCTAGAGAAAGTTGTTCAGTTTGATGGTCTTATCATCCCATTAAAAAAATTACAGTATATTAAGAAGGACCCTGTATACGAAGTTTATTTATATTTTGGGTATTAACCATTTAAAGTCAATGAAATTTTTCAAACACTATCTAAAAACTAATCTCTATGCCTGTGATTTGTCAGATTTTCGTTAAAATATATAGTTTCAAAGATAAAGTGGCACGAAGATTTGCATACAAATCTTATTTAATCCTTGGGTTGAAACTGGATATTTTAACAGATATCAGATTTTCGAAAATTGCATTGAACTAAATTGGTTAGTATTGAAAAAAGGATATAACTTCGTTTGTATCCAGCGCGCTCGGGCGCTCTGTAAAGACTATCTTCTTAAAGACGTAGACTCATTTTACTCGACAGCAAAAGAAAAAGTATAAGTCATAGCATAGCATAGCATATGCTCACGACTATATTCCCCGAGGGGGTAGTCAAGAATATTCTGAAACCTTAGAACATGCACGTTTCAATAGTACCGAAACTATCTAGTGTGACGAGGAGTGAACCCGTCGCACTCATTGTACCTAATGGACAGTGGGTACAATACATGCCTCGATATTGAAGCATGCAGATTTCCTCACGGTGTTTTCCTTCACCGAAAAGCCAGTGGTGTTACAAATCGTACATAAATTCCGAAAAATTCATTTGATTCATTCAAGAAATTGACACGGTGACTTAGACTTGATAAAATCCGTGGTCCAGTGGCGAGTAATCTTGCCTGCGGCGCAGGAGGCGATGGTTCAATCCCCGTCCAGGCAGACTCGTATGCCTGGACGGGGATTGAACCATCGCCTCCTGCGCCGCAGGCAAGATTACTCGCCACTGGACCACGGATTTTATCAAGTCTAAGTCACCGTGTCAATTTCTTGTGTGTTCAAGATAAGGTTTAATTTAGTTAGATTAATTTTTGGATTAAGAGGATATCATTCGGAGCGCGCTCCATACAAACTTACTATGGTGATATTTTCAATACTAACCAATGAGTGTAAATGAAATTTTGCTGAAACAGTCTTGAAACAAATATCTATGCTTTTATGGAGTCAGATTTTCGTTAAAATATACAGTTTCAATGCTAGGATTAATTAAAAATTTGTATGGAAATCTTTTAGGCATTGTAATTTTAAAACTATACATTTTTACGAAAATCTGGCTCTATACAAACATAGAAATTTGTTAATAGATTAATTCTGAAAAATGTAATTGAGTTTAATTGGTTAGTATTGAAAATATCACCATAGTACGTTTGTATGGAGTGCGCTCCGAATTATATCCTCTTAATGCACTTTAATTACTTACAACACTTACTGACCGGTGCATCTGTATATTATACGCTGTTACTAAGTATACATCTTTTATGTTCTTTATACAACGTGTTAATGAATTAACGCAAAACTAGAAAGTAGTGTGTTTAGAATCGAGAGCAGAATTGAATTATCATGGTTTCAACATAGGTAATTTTTTTTAAAATTTGTTTGTAAAATTTAAAATTTATTGAACTCGATTTCAACCCACCGTTCGGGCACATTCACACTACTTACTACCAAAACAAGATTCTTAAAATGTGCCCGAGCACGCTAGCGCTTTCATTCATTGCCGAAATGATAACAAATCATTTTTGCCTGGAAACTTAAAATGCGAATAACTTTAAATTTGAACCATCAAAATAATGAAATTATTGTTTCAATCTAATTATTTTGTTATAAATCAGTTGGGGTATTGAGATTATATGTTTTGCGCTTATTCATTAACACCTTGTATAACGTTTTTCAGTCTAGAGTCTAGACTAGAATAACAAAGATCGCGATATTTGTCATTTTTTCTTGCATTATATGCATTTCTTGCATTAGTTGTTTAGTATGGAAAGTACAATTTATTTTTCGAATTTCCTATAGGTTTCTTAAGGAAAGTTGTTTAGTATCATAGGTACAATCACCCCTTAAAGTAATGCAATTGTTTACCCTAACACCATAGTATTAGGTATTTAAAATTGCCATCCAAGCTCGCTAGTTTAAATTGAAATTAGGTTCCTTATCCATTTACAAAATTAAAATAAACCGGCCAGGAGCGTGTCGGACTCGCCCATGATAAGGTGCCGTAGCCATTGTAGAATAAGAATAAAACAAGAATAAAATTTAGTAACTCACCTAAATGAAAATTGTGAAACCTAATAGCTATATAATGTCCTGAAATCTATTTTATTATTAGAAAATCTATTTATTTTACAGGTTTTTTTCAGAAATTAATATTTTCAATCAAAATACTTACCGAAAGTAATATTGCCTAAAATTTTCAGATTTTTTTTCAAATTTTTTCCAACCCCCATTTTGTTGTACTCCTCCCAGTTTCTCCATAACTACTATATTTCTGTTTTTGGGTTACCATTATCCGTCTTCATGCCAAATTTCGATTCAATAGGTGAAAAAATGAGCGAGTTATTGAGGCGTAGACTGTATGCCCATACAGTCAGACAGAATGGACGAAAGCATAGTTCCTTGTTTGACTACGGATCCCTAAAAAAGAAAAAAAAAAGTATTTTAATCGATTGTCGTTGTAACAGCTCCTCGCAATTCCACCAAAGATGCCTTTCTCGTGCTACTCTTTACATCGACTGTCACTTCCTGCTACTATAAAATGTTTGTGCATTTGTTTGTTGGCATCATTGCATCGAGAATCAGCGGGCAAGCCGCTTAACCAAGCAAAGCCAACATGAAGACTTTTGTAAGTTTTTTATTTTGATCATTTTTCGTAAAAAATTTAAAGTAAAAAAACAATTTTTTGGATACAATTTTTTTTTATTTGGCAGTGAAAAATAAATTTAAAAAATTTGTAAGTGAAAAGTGACTGGACTGAAGTGTTTATTAGGGAGTGTGAACTAATTTAGATTTTTATACTTTATGAACTTCAGGGTTTAAATAGCATGAACAATGTATGTCGAACTGAACAATTTCAAAGAATAATCGTTTTATGCAGAGATTTCATTTACCAGTTTATATTAAGCCTAAGGTCCTTTATTAATATACTGATGGTTTTTAAGGGGATGATCAGACCATCAAACTGAACAAGTTTCTCTATGGGAACTACCTACATCGAAAAAAACAAATCAGCTTGTTCCATACTAAACTGCAAACTTACTCGACCCAATTTCGGTGTATGGGGACTAAAGATAATTTTTCAATGTGATGATCTGATCATCCCCTTAAAACCGTAAGCGTATTAGGACCCTGTATAGAAAAACGTGCAACTATCGAAGTCTCTGTGTAGCAGAACGTATATTCAGTAAATTGAAAATGTCATGAACATTATTTGTGTATACCTGGATAATGGGCCTTAATCATCAGATTCTGGGTTCAAGGTCCGAATAACCCTAAATATATAGCCAACCCCCAGTACGACATGACCCTAAAGAAACAAGCAAATTTGTACATTCACAATTCAAATTCAACTCTAATACATAAACAATACAGTACCTATACATATAATACAGAAACCCTCTAAAGTATCACCTAACTAAAGATATTGATTTAGATACAAATCCTAACTCTCAACTCTAATGCCAAAGCAATAACGATTAGAATCTACTAATTGATGTCCTATTGAATCTAAACCTGGGTATTAAATTATTCGTTGTCATGTTTAACAAGACCTTAGATTATCTTTGAGATAAGCGACAAATCAATTTAGTTTATAGCTAAGTAGGTTTAAGAGTCAAATTCGAATGGATTATCGTTTGTTTATACTGTTGTTTGTTAATAATCCGTGAAAGCTGTACATGTCTTGATCTTGTCATGAATTAGCAATGTCTCTTAGATTAATTACAGGTGTAGAGCTAACCTAAATGTCCTCCAGGGCGTATCATATCTACTATTTATTATGCTTTATATTACACGGTGTATTTATTTATACAGGGTGTAAACTTGACTGCGTTACATACCATCAAACTGAACTTCTTAGCTCATCTTCATTCATATCTGCAAAATTAACTGTCTGTTGAGGGTGCTACACGTTATCTTAGACCATATGACTAGGGACCACCCTTGCGGTAGCCACGTTACAAGATCAATTAATCATGTGCATTTACATACAATTTTATACCTTATCACTAAACCAGTCAGCCTATAATTGCGGAATTATAACTTCAAACTAGTCTCGTTTGGGGTTCCCACGAGACTATTTTAACATTCAAAATAAGAATCTAGATTTCATGTTACCTCGTCCCCCGCAAAAAGTGGCCGAAATGTTTGTTAGTAGAATAATAGAATTGCATGCGTAACTCGTCCATATTTATATTGTCTAAACACGTAGTGGAAGATTAAAATGTTTATTTCAATTCTTCTTCTGTCGAATTGATGAAATGTCATTGAATTGGACTTGCCAACGTGGTAAAGAGATTTGCCAATCAGAATTAGAGGTTTTTTTTATTGACCACCCTCTATATCGGGTCCTTATTTTGATTACATAGGACCGTCATTAGGATGACATACTTTGGAAGCATCTTTTCTTTTTCATTTTTCGATTCGATTTATACAATTTACCGAAACCAAAGTCATACTTCAGTATTTTTGGATAGTTTATCTAGTGAAATCATAAATTGAATTCACGATTGGAATTACTTCACTCGATAGAAAATCGTTACAAAGATGACGCATTTTCATGTATTTTAAACATTTTTCTCGTTTAGAAGAACTTAAAATAGTTTCCGATTTTTGGTATTTATACTCACATATATACCATTAGTTTATCTATTGAAATCATAAAAAAATCGATAAAAATTTTAGTTTTGTTAATTCTTTTTAATCAAAAATACGGCACACGCACACAGTTTTTGGAGGGCTGGGCAATCGCGTATCTCATAGAAAATTTCCGTCTGAACCATGTAAAAGAATGTTGGAGATTCAAATAAAAAAAATCGTTCTTTCTATTTTAATTAATTACTTACTTACTTAACGACCATCCTAAATATGATGAAGCCAATGTAAAACAATAAAATTGTTGATTTTATTGTAAATCGAAATTATATTTTCATAGTTACCAAACAGTGATCACTTGTTTATTTAGTTGTATTTTGTAAGTAATTGCCAATTATTTAATTCATTCATCGTAAAAGCTTCGTTTCAATGGCTTCCTATTATTGTTTTGGTGTTGACTTTACTTTTGAAATCCAATTTTCATGACAAGCTACACTTGCTAATATACGTTTATAGCTAACATACGTGTTAATTATTTAACGCAAAACTAGAAAGTAGTTTGTTTAGAATCGAGAGCAGAATCGAATTATCATTGTTTCAACATCGGTATTTTTTTCAAAATATTAAATATTTTGTTTGTAAAATTTCAAATTTACTCGATCTGAACCCACCGCTCGGGCACTCTCAACTTACTTACTACCAAAACAAGATTCTTAAAATGTATCCATGAGCACGTTAGCGCTTTCATTCATTGCTGAAATGATAACAAATCGTTTTTGCATTATGTTTATTAGCATAGCAAATGAGCATAAAATGTCAAACTTGATTTAAACGACCTATTTGTTGTTTGTTGGTTTTGGTGTCAATTGACAACATTTCATTTTAAGAACGGTACCAAAATAAGAAAACCATTTGGAGATTATGTGATTCAAAGCCTATATCAAAATTATCAGATTTTTCTATCCATTATTTCTCGAGTTATTAGAAATATACTGAAAAATATAATAGAGGTTGAATGCGATTTTATTCCTTTGCCTGCTTGGCTTTTCTTTTGTATTTTTATGTTATTGCGCCCAAGGTATCTTAGCCATAAATTAAAAAGTAAATTAAAAATAGAAATATCGGTCAAAAATAAAATCGGAAAAATACGTATCTCATATTTTTTAACCTATTTTATATTTTTTTATTAAAAACAGGCGGTTAAAAAATGTAATGTTGTCAATTTCTTGCTTCAATTTTTGATTGAACTTGGCACACTTAGATCTTATTTAAAAACTTCTTCAACAACAAAAATTCGCGATTTCGATTTTGGCTCTATAGTGAAAGTTGTTCAGTTTGATGGGCTGAATTACTATGGTGTGGTATGGGCTGTTTCATAAGTAACGTATTTAATTTTACGCCCTTATGACCTTATGTAACTGACAGATATTCAATTTACCATTTTATTCCTATTATATTTTCTAAAAGGGTAAATCTCAAAAGGGTTCCCACTTTCCCAACCATTAAGATTTTTAACGGTCCCCGTGATTTTGCTCTCGGAAGCGAAGTTATCCTTACGACTTGTTTTATTCCGTTCTAAATCCAGAAGGTCCATTCACGCGATAGTAAATCCTTAATAAAACTACTTTCGGACCGTATATTCATTAGGGTTGTCAAAAAGCTTCAAGAAAAGAGAAAAGAAAGTGGTTTTAACACAACAAAATATTTGCAGCTTTTGTTAATCTTTAAATCAATAACTATAAACATTATCGATTGCTATATAGTGTTCTCATTACTCTTGTAAATAAAGAATATTTTTGTTATGTTGGGTTTTTAAGGGGATGACCAGACCATCAAACTGAACAACTTTCTATATGGGACCAACCTCGAAATCGCGAAAAAAACAGCTGTCCCATACATTTGGGTCGAGTAAGATTTCAGTTTACTATGGAACAGCAGATTTTTTTTTCGCTATTTCGACATTGGTCCTATAGAGAAAGTTGTTCAGTTTGATGATCCGATCATCCCCTTAAAAAAGTGTCAGCATATTAAGAAGGACCCTATATGTTTTTTTAGCTCGAATTCACATGAAACTGACTCGTTTATTGACATACACAGTTACACATGATTTTATTACAAACGTGAAAACTATAACAATATTAATCCAGTGCGATATTTTAAGTGCAGCGAAAGCAATTGACTATTAACGTAATGAAAATATTGTACGTACATAACTAAACAAAATTATACAATACAAAAATGTTTTGTTAAATAAAACCAAATTGAATCAACCAAGACGTAATCAAAATTTGGGTAAAGTATTAATAACAAAATGTTTTGAAGTCACTAAAGTTTGGTAAATTTTTGCAGTGTACTGTCGAATCGCACTGCTCTAATTTTACCACGTTATTTCATATGGTAACGTTTTTATACAAGTTTGCTATGGTATGGAAACGCCAAATTTTGTTTAATCGTTAAAAATTTTAGCATGCTGCATTTCGCTTTTGGACAACCCTACTTATATCACCCATGCGCCACTGTTCAACCGGTTGGATGAGTGAGTAAAAGGGATACATTCACTTCCTCTTACTTCTCGATTAAGACACTTGTCTGATCTTGTCAAAATGACATAATGACATTCTCCGTGTCATGAACCCGTTTGTCTGGTGACTCACTAATCTCAGTCTAACTGGACTGGGTTAGAACAAATTACATAATTGTTTTGGTCCTGATTTGAATTTGGTTGAAAACCTTTGGCTATTTATATGTGGACTGGTTACGCGTGTAATTCTACTAACAAACATTTCTGCCACTTTTTGCGGGGGGCGAGGTAACATGACAAGCGCAACTTTGGATTTTATTCCCCATAAATTTAGATTCTAATTTTGAATGTTAAAATTATGAAAAGTAGTCTCGTGTGAACCCCAAACGTTCTAAGTTCGAAGTTATTATTTCGCAATTATAGGCTGTCTCGTTTAGTGATAAGGTGTAAAATTGAATGTAAATGCACAAGATATATTGTGCTTATACCGTGGCAGAGGGGAAATGCTACCGCAAAGCCAGTCCTTATAATAATTAGTCAAAGTTGAAAACAAATTAAAACGATTTAGTCTTCCGAATGATTGAATATTAAGATTTTTGACAGCCATTTTTTTAGAATACAGGGTGTTAAATTAAATGCTTTACATATCGAATAGCTTCGAAACCACCAGCATTCGACCAACATCGATCATGATAGAATAAAAAGATTGAACATAATAGTAAATGACAATAGCTACTCGAGCAAAATGTATGAAACCGTATTTTTTCGCGATTTAAAATTTGGTCCCTTAGTAAAAGTTGTTCAGCTTGATATGAATCGTCAGTGATTGAATTTCGATCATTGCTTTATTTTCTGTGAAATGTTTTGGTCCACTACGTCAACAACACGACATTTTTATTTATTTATAACATGTTTCGAAATAAATTTTTAAGTACTGCTTTACAAAACCATATTTTACGGTTTGGTCGTAAGAAACAAAGAATCACTGTCTCGAATCACACCTCCCAGAAAGTTTGCTATCTCGAATAATCCTAACTGTTTCAGTCAAGAGAATTTTTATTCCGAATGCGTAAATGCGCGCTGCATACAAACGAAATCTGGTGATATTGTCAATACTAACCAATGAAATTTTGCAGAAACAATCTAGAAACAAATATGCTTATGCTTGTATCTTGTCAGATTTTCATTAAAATATACAGTTTAAGATTTTTATGGAAATCTTTGAGGCACTGTAACATTAAAAATATACCTTTTAACGAAAATCTGACATGATACAAGAATAGATATTACTTTCTAGATCGTTTCTGAAAAATTTCACTGACTTTAATTGGTTAATATTGAAAATATAACCCGACTTCGTTTGTATGGAGCGCGCCAACCGTAATTTACCCTTAACTTTCATATTATGCTTCCTTCACACGCTTGCGCGAGCTAGGTGTGAAGGATAACTATAACTTTAGCTTAAGAATTTATATTGTAATAGTTATTAAGTCGTGTTATGTTGTAGAGTTTCTGGCCGCATCTTCTCTACAGCGACAACACGTTCCGACGTGGTGGTAGCTTTAAAAAAGATTTGACGTTTGATAAGTGTGCTGTAAGCTCCTATATTGAATAAAATTATATTGAATTGAATTGAATTGAATAGGGCAAGCTCGCCGTACATTGTCGCTTCTATTACAGGATTCTATTTGCAGACAAGTCTATGTATAGCGAGCCTGCGTAAGCTTGCGCAAATTTGAGCAGGAAGCTTTTTAATATCTCTATCTCAATGACCCACTTCTTATACAGGGTCCTTCTTAATATGCTAACACTTTTTTAAGGGGATGATCAGACCGTCAAACTGAAAAACGTTCTCTATGGCACCAATATCGAAATCGCGAAAAAAAAATCATCTGTCCCATACATTAGGCTCAAGTAGGTTTGCAGTTTTGTATGGAACAGCTGATTTTTTTTCCGTGATTCGATGTTTGTGCCATACCGAAAGTTGTTCAGTTTGAGGGTCCGATGATCCCCTGAAAAAAGTGTCAGCATATTAAGAAAGACTCTATATGTTAATAACACGCCTGTATCTAACATTTTTGAAACCAAATTAGTTCCGCAAATAAAATTGATTGGTTTGATCAGGTTACAAAACATTTTTGTTAGATAGTTTGTGGTTGAGTTCTGACCAATGTTTTGTTAGTCTTATAATCGTACAATCTTGCGGTTTAACTAATCTATTGCTATTTGTATTACGTAGCTCTGTTCATATAAATTGTTATATTTATGACTGTTTTTATAGCATCCTTATTACTTTAAACAAAAAACTGCAATAGAAAATAATAGATTTCTTATTATATCTACGTCAGTACAATTACTTTTTAACAGACTTAAACAACAACAAAAAATTAGGAGGTTCTCAATTCGACCCGTATGTTTTTTTTGTACTTTATTCTGGACTAAATCCAGAAGATTACCAGATAACCGATTTTAGTCACCTATGCCACGTTTACAGTACAATTTCAGTATTTAAGCTAAAACATGTTTCAATATGATTCTGTCACTGTCGTTAATATGGTCAGTATGAGAGACAGAGGCACATTAATAGGCCAAAATAGTTAATTGTTGGTGCAAGCCAAGCTAAGAGTGCATTATTAATAAGCAACTTAGGTGTAAATTAAGTTTCTTTTGTTTTGCAATTAAATGCATCAAAATGTTAATTATGTCTTTTGGCTCATAAAGCAGTCACATCAACCGCTCTTTGGTTTGCTTCATTCCAATTCTCTGACTTCAATATGACTGTCGGATAAGCATGTAATTAGACTCAGTAACACTCAGTTGCAGAGACACTCATGAAAGTAAATCCTCCATTAAATCTCATGCTATCTTTTACTACGTCAACATGACAAAAAGTGACACCAAGAGATTTAATGGAGGATTAACTCCAATGTGCGTTTCTGCAACTGAGTTCTTTCACTCAGTTGCAGAAACACACATTGAAGTTGAATAGTACGTAAATGTCTTAATCCTATGACCAGTCATAATCAAAAGTTATTGTTTATATGCTTTTGATACCAAAGAATCAAATTCCTGCGTTAATGAAATTCCGTTCTCCAATCGTCTATGTGATCATCCCTATATTTATACATCCAATCTTTCACGTCCATTTGTTATTGGAACTCAAACTCAAAATGTTTTATTCAAAATAATATCTATTAATAATTTTTGTCTGTCAAGTTTAGAATATTCTCTGGTATTTTATTATAATAGCGTATACAGTGCCCCATGAAAGATGCGTTGACCTTACTAAGTCGAAAATGTGTGAATACTATTATTTTTATTTCTTGTATTGTAATTATATGACCGTCACTGTTTTTGGGAAAGAGAGACAAATTTTTAAGAACGTATAAATTATTTTCGTATATATATTGACTGTAGAAAGTCAAAATATTGATATCTTGATTGTGATTTAATCTACTAATATCTAGTCCGACATAACCTTTCTCAACTTATTACGTTACATAAAAGATGTTGACATTGCATTTTATATAGACTTCTACAGTAATATTAGCGTGTCCGAAACACCGTAACGTAGACTTTGCTTCTTATTTTTTGTCTCCAACAGTTCAGTAACTATTTAGTTTGGGAAATTTAATCAGGCGTGAATATGACGTGGGTTGTATCTCGCGGAAATGTTTTGTCTTATAACTTGTAACTAATTGATTGTCACATATTTGATCCCTTTCTTTAGATAAGATTGTTTTGTTGCTTTGTTCTGTTATGATGTTCGATAGAATGTTTGTTTGTTGTATGAATGAATATCGAATGTGTGTTGAAGTTATAATAGTTCATGGATCATCCGAGTCATTGAAGTTTTTATCTATTGTATATGTATTCTATATCGTTGTCTAGTCATCATAACATAGTAGATTCTGGTACTTGCCATAACTTGTGACTGGAAATTTGTGTGACAATGTTTAAGATATTTATTTACTTTTAATATTTATGTCAGTCCTTGTCTCATTCCATTTTATACGAAGTCATCTAGGAAGTCTTAAATACCGTATTCCCTTAGCAGGTTACCAGAAACTATGCTGCAATTCACTAATAATAAGTAGTTGTTTTAGTAAATTTAGTGCTTCTGTTGGCGATTGAAATGAATTTAGGAGAAGAATTTAAAAATGTCATACCCCCTCATTGGCCTCAACAATATTTTAAACCGAATAGTGTGTGCGGAATCGTTGTGTTTTTTCTTCAATACTGTGTCACAGAACAGAAAGATCTCTATCTCCACTCTGGCTATGTTGCAAACCGTTTCAAATAGCCCGATAAAAAATAGTGCAATTTGGCATGCGTTTCGGTTAAGGTTTATTTTTAGAAACTTACTTTTGTGTAAGGTTATTTCGTCACATATTGGTTAGATAACTTCATCGTTTGGGTATAAAAAGGTTCTCTCGTTTCTTCTTCTAAAGATCTTGCGTTCTTATGAAAAGAAACGCGAGATAAATATAAGCTTGAGTTGTATGTACATAACTATATATATGTAGGTATGGAATACTGTGAATATCTGATAGCTAGCTTTCATCAACGTTACTGTAAGAATTATTGCCGTTTTATAAAGCTTTCGAACATTAAAAACCGCATTAAAATTGGCTCTGTCTGTGGTCTTCGCGGAAAGATCTAACAAACTCTAAAACACCGCTGAACCGAGATTTTTTTTTCTGGAATATCTTTAATTCATAGGACTGTTTTGTCTTAAAACACACTAAACACACTGCTCTTGTAACGTTTTATTTGATTAACTTTTCCATAGAGATAATCAATGTTTTAAATACAGACGGTTTGCTAGAAAAAAAACAGTCTTTTTCTTCATTAAGTTTATCCCAACCTACCTATTTCTCTCTCTCTCTCTATTTTTTTACAAGTGGCGACGGGCTCATTCCCCATCACACTGGACAGAGTTTCGGTACTACTAGTAAAAAGTGGATGTTCTGTGGTTTCAGAATATCTCTGACTACCCCCTCTGGGAATATAGTCGTGAGCATATGCATATGCACCTATTTCTCTTTCTTAATCTCTGTCTGTTTTTTCTATTTCTCAATTCCTTTTTAGCATTCCAATAAGTTTCAAAGATCGTTATCTTTTTTTAAATTCGCTGATTCGGTCATCGGCCTCTCATCAGATGCATCGTAATATTATTCGTAATGGTTACCGGAGTAATAAAAGTGAGAGGTTAATATGTAGAGCGAACGGTTGCACTTTTTTGCCATTTATTATCAGACACAATTGTGTCAGATTTTTTGTTGTGCTTTTTTTTCTATAGTACAATGACCGGATGTCTGTGATTTCTTGTCTGCTATTATAGTTGTGTTTTATAAACGTTATTTTGTTGGTGTTAAGAACTATATTTGAATGTTTTAAATTGTCTATGTTATTACTTGTGTTACGATCATTATAGAGTACACGAGTAGGACATGAATAAGAGTTACCATTTATTGTTTTGGTTTTTCTTGTAATAATAATCAGTAGTTGTAGTTACCTTTGTTTGATATACATTTTTACTTTTCTTTATCTTACTATTATAAAACCTTTATAAAGTTAAGTCTGTGTTGAGTCTGTTCATTGCATATATTCCAGATAAGACCATGAAAGGAGATTAGGCAAATGTATATGGGAAGTGGTCCATGAACCAATAGCAATACGGTATCCGTAGTTATGTTGGGTTGGGATATCTCAACTATAATCTTGTACAAAGATGCATCAAAATCAGATCCGGCAGTTTTGAGAAAAATTATCCTTTTGCGTTGACCTTACCTCACCTAACCTAACCTCCTTTCATGGGAAGTGGTTCATGAACCAATAGCGATACAGTTTTTGAGTTTGTGTTGGGATACCTCAATTAGCTATGGGTGAAAGTTGTATAATTATGAAACAATATCGATACGGTTTAGATTTTTGTGTTGATATATCTCTATTATACCCTAGTGCAAAGGGGAATCACAATGTCGTATTTATAAAGAATCGTTTTTGAAGAAAGAATTAGTATTCTTCGACGATAATAGCGTCTTAGTTAGACCCACTGTATCTGATGAAATTTTAACTTTAGAGCGTATCATTTGAAAATAAATCGTTTTAGGTTTTGTAAGAATCGTGCTAGGTCTTATGTCACAGATAAATACAATGCCTGGACGGTTTAACTAAAGCAGTTTGCAGTAGCAAAGCAATTGCGATGGCGGATGCCGTTGCGAAGGCGTAGGTTTACCTGACCTTTGACATTTCTGTTTCGTATAGAAATAGAATCAGTATTAGGTTTAGTATTGTATTTTGAATAAAGATTTATTTATTGTCAACCATAGGTATATTATAATTGATAACATTATTATTTATGGCACATTCAGCTATGTTCCGATACGTGGGCAGGGCATACAATTGTGGGCCGCATTCATGCAATTATCATTGAAAATTTAGTGGGTATTATTTGGTTCACAATTTATCTCAAATATTAATATTAATACCTTTTGAAATTAATAAAGGATATAATCTCATTCGAAATTCTCAGAAGCATAGAGTCCTTCTTAATTATGCTGAAGGTTTTCGCAAAAACAAAAGGCCCTTATATTTAGGAATAGAATAACTATCAAGTGCTGATAGAATTTCACCCACAAAACCTCATCTTTCCCCTTAGTCGCCCGTCAGTCTTAGATGCCTAATACGATTCCAACAGAAAGAAATAACTGGTATATTCTACGTCCACCACGCGGCAAAAGAAACAAATCAGACGGTTAAACTCAGAATGTAATTTAATAGTTTACAAAGTATCATTTAAAAGCACTAAAAGGAACAAATCTCGAGAACGTTTCTTAAGAACTGAAGACGGATTTAAATTGAAAAGTAGACGAGTTTCGTAGTGTAATTATTTCTTTTGAATGCAATTTGTACGAACTCGGTCCTCTCGCTTTGTCACAAAACTATTACAAGTGCAGGACGCACTAACGGAATATTCAAGGAGAAGAAATTAATACAGAAACTGGGAAAAGATGTATATCGTCCCCTCCACGGCAAACATGCGAATCTGCGAAACGGTCTTTTAATGGCTCTACTTAATATGAGTTTTTTACTTTTATATGTGAGTGTCACATGATTTATCATACAAAAATCTAAAGAAATGTTTAAAATTACGAGGATGTAACGATGAAGTATTAATAATTGTATTTATACTTCATCGTTACATCCTCGAGATTTATATTCACTAATGTAGTACACTCTTTATCGTACTAGGCATCGCACAAATTTCAGAGCTAAAAAAGCAAAAACGGAACGCATCCTATCGTACCCCCTGCGCGTCCCCGCGCCCCGCGCCCGAATTGACATTTGACTTTTCTCTGTGCGCGGCAAAAATAACACTTCAAACAGTTATTGGGCTCCCCTGTAAAATATGAAAAAAACAGGTTCGCAAGTTTGCCGTGGAGAGGACGATATCATGTATTTTAGAGCTAAAATAGAAGGTCCTTGTAGTCGGTAACATTTTTTGTAACATCTTGACATAGAGAACGGTGCGTAACGAAAGTTAAATCTTATTCTCATATAAATAGAGGATAGAAATGTTCATCAATTATCGTTGCCGAAAGTACCACTAGGTAATAGGTATTGTCTACATTTAGAAATGGGTGTGCTTGTGAAACGTACCTAAGTCTATTATTATTAGGAGTTACAATAACAACGGAGTGAATGGCAAAATAAAATGAGAATTCACTATTAGAGACCGAATGACTTGTTCCAGATCTCGTTATAAGCTTCTAACGTTTCGTTTTAAATTCTATTTTGATTTCCAGTCACTTTTTACTTGTTCAGAAACATGATTCGCTATCTAACCTACTTCCAACAAATATCGATTATTTAAAAAATATCTATAATGTATCTGTCAATTTCAATGTCTGTAACAGTCACTTTCTAATCTATAAATACGTCTTTTCAGATCTGTTTGCTAGCACTGGCAGTTGCCACGTGCAAGGCCGGTTTCGAAGCGAGTTTCCCGAGCACTGGTCATCAAGGGGATGGAGGACAGGGGAGTTCAGGATATCAATATCAAGCACCAGCAAGCAACCACAACTACGAAGCTCAAGGCGGACAAGGTCATGACTTCTCCGGTGGACAAAGTCACGATTTCTCCGGTGGACAAGGCCATGACTTCTCCGGTGGACAAGGGCACAATTTTGCACAAATCCATGATTTTGGAGGTCAGCAAGGACATAATTTCGGAGGTCAAGGCCAAAGTTTTGACCAAGGACAAGGTCACAATTTTGGAGGACACGATTACACCCAAGCTTTGACTCAAGGACACAATTTCGGACAACAGGGTCACTCTTTCCATGGACATGGAGCTCCACAAGCTAGAGGTTTTGATTTAGGTGGCCACGGAGATGTTTCTGCTTTTGGAGGTTCAGGACACGATCAAGGAGATTCTTACGTACAGGCTGCTCATGACTTGGGTCACAATTTTGGTGGTGGTGAAGAAAGTCAAGGACACGAAGAGTCTGGTGAACAAGGTGGTCACGAAGGTCATGGACACCAAGGATTTATTCTCCAGGACGGCGGTCAGGAATACGGACACGGAGGCGGCGATCAGAACGCAGTGATCGAAGATGGAGGCCATGATTTTGGTTTCGGTCAGCAAGGCCACGATTTCGGACACGGCTTCCCAGTTGGAGAGCACACTGATATCGAAAGCCCTGTGCCTGTACCTCTTTACAAGCACGTCACTGTACCTGTTCACAAGCCAATCCACGTCAACGTGCCCAAGCCTATTCTAGTAGGAGTACCTCAGCCTTACCCCGTCAAAATTCAGGTGCACAAGCCCGTTGCAGTGCCTGTTGAAACCGAAATCTCGATCCCAGTAGAGAAGCCTGTACCGTACCCAGTTGTGAAACACGTTCCTTATCCAGTGGAGAAACATGTTCCGATTAAGGTGGAGAAGACCGTGCATGTTCATGTTCCTCATCCTTACCCAGTCAAGATCCCCGTTTATAAGACCATTCATCATCATCATAAAGGCCACCATTAAGGCTTTGATGAGAGTATACTTGATATGTTTGAATGTGTGTGTGCTGTTGTAAATAAAGTTAATTAATTTTAAGTCATTTTCAACTGAGTTCATGTTGTAGTTGATTTATTTATTTGTTATACAAATTTTGTTGTTATTGTTGATTATTATAAATGTTGTTACTGTATTTTCGTGTTTGATTTTATTTTAAACTGCGTTGTAAACGTTTGGAAGGTACATTTGTAAACCAAATTAGTTAGCCAGTTCGGGAGCTTAACTTCTGTGAATGTCATTAACAACTTTGTACAGCAGTCATGTTTGTTTAACGCTTGTTTTCTGTTGAAACTCAATCGATTATACAGGGTGTTAAATTAAATACGTAACAATATCAAAGGGACTTCCGACAATCAAACTGAACAAATTTGGTTTCTTTCGTTAATAAGGGGCAAATATTGTTGTATGATGAGTATGAATATTTGATTGATTGATTGAATATTTCAGTTTGATTATCTGTTCATAACACTACCATGATATTAACCTTAAAAATCGTCAGAAAGACCCTTAAATATTATACACTCAGTTGCAGAAACGCTCATTAAAGTTAATCCTCCATTAAATCTCTTGCTGTCACTTTTTGTCTTGTTGACGTATTAAAAACTAGCAAAAGATTTAATGGAGGATTAAGTCAAATGAGCGTTTCTGCAACTGAGTGTATAATATTTAAGGGTCTTTCAGACGGTTTTAAGGTTATTATCATGGTCTCAAATTAAAGATTGAAAAATCTGTCTCGGGCGGAACTTGAACCCGCACTATTCCAAACTCTTCCAAAATGGGGAAGTGCGTTATCCAATTTCGCTACCGAGTCCACTAGCCAGAGAACGAAATTTTCAATCTATTGCGTCTTAAGGGACGTGATTGGGGGATTGGGGGGGGGGGGGATTATCATGGTATTATGAACAGATCATCAAACTGAAATTCTTTTTCGATGGAACCAACGTCGAAATCGCGAAAAAATGTTCCTTACCTTCATTAGGGAAAAGACCATTTTATGCATGTAAGGTACGTGCAAATAAAGTTAGCAATTTCACAAAACTAATTATTCCATATGCATGTAAACTATAATTAAAACTTATGCTCCAAGGACTGCCGTCTCGCAGAAAGCAGAATTATTTCATTGTTGTACCTCGTGACGTATTATTAACACCGCAGGCGACGTCTACTTCCTCTCTTGGAGACACGTTGGAAAATTGGAATGTGGAGCAGACTAGCAGACCTTGTTTTACGTTATATTATCGAGATTAGGGCTTGCTCACACCGGGTGCAAGATGTTTTAATAAGGTATTTAAATTGTTTGAAAAGTTATACAACGTGTTAATGAATTAACGCAAAACTAGAAAGTAGTTTGTTAAGAATCGAGAGCTGAATCGAATTATCATATTTTCAACATAAGTAACTTTTTTCGAAATATTAAATAATTTGTCTTTAAATTTACTGAACTCGATCTCAACCCACCGCTCGGGCACTCTCACCCACCAAAACAAGATTCTTAAAATGTATACATGAACACGTTTGCACTTTAATTCATAGCTGAAATTATAACAAATCATTTTTGCCTGAAAACTTAAAATGCGAATTACTTTAAATTTTAACTATCAAAATAATGAATTATTGTTTCAATCTAATTATTTTGTTATAAATCAGTTAGGGTGTATGAGGCTTTGCGCTTATTCATTAACACGTTGTATAGGGTCCTTCTTTATATGCTGACACTTTTTAAGTGGATGACCAGACCGTCAACCTGAACAATTTTCTCTATGGCACCAACGTAGAAATCGCGAAAAAAAAAATGCTGTCCCATACAAAAGTGCACACATACTCGAGCCAAATGTATGGGACACCAGATATTTTTTTCGCGATTTCGATGTTGGTCCTATAGAGAAAGTTGTTCAGTTTGATGGTCTGAACATCCTCTTACAAAACTGTCAGCATATTAAGTTGGAACCTGTATAGAAGTCGATAAGTTTCAGATTTCCGTTTAAGAGGTTTCCCTGACCGAACGATCTGAACTCTTTCAGAGCCGCCTCACCTCTACTAAACTACGTCATTGTATAGGTAGTATGGTGCCTTCTAATACAAGGAAATCTAAAGCGAAAATTATAAGAATTCGCACCAAACTTTAAAATTATCTAATTAACTCGTTAAAAAAACTGCTGTACCTACCCGACTCAAATGTATGGGACAGATGATATTTTTTCGCGATTCCTGAGGTAGACTCCATAGTGAAAGTTCTTCAGCTTGATGGTCTGAGTTCGCAGTTTCAGTATTTGCTAGGCTGTCAGTAACACCCTGTATAAGTATAATAAAATAGAGTTAACCCGCGACTTCGTCGGCACAAATAATATACCAGATTTTAAGTTAGATCATAAGCTATCAAACAAAAAAAGTTTCACCAAAATCGGTTCAGTAATTTTTGCGTGATGCTGTTATAAACATACAAACAAACAAAGAAGCAGACAGACAAAAATTCTAAAAAAAGTTGATTTGGAGTCCGTGATACCTAAAAACCATATCGTAATCTTTTTCATGTAAATATCTTCAATGTACAGACACACTTCTGTTACAGTTTTATAATAGTTAAGATACATATATTTAATTAAACAATTTCTAAAACAGTAATTTGCATCAACGTTGTCAATTGTAACCCTGCATGAATGTTTATTAATATTGGTTACTGCCTTTCTATTCAAAACGGTAATACAGAACCCTTAGTTCATTCACCGCACTCAATCCACCTGCCGCTATCCAATTATTTGGGGTCGGCTTTTGTCATCTGCTTCCATGTATATCTATGTACCAATTTTGATGGGATTAATTAATTATTTACATTCCCTTTTGAATGGCACCAAATATAGCATTCAGTATATCCACACTTCACATGCAGTGCCCCAACTTTGTGAAATGATAATTCAATTATACATCATCATCATCTCAGCCGATGTACGTCCACTGCTGGACATATGGTCCCCAAGGATCGCTAAAACGACCGGTCCTGCGCTGCCCTCATCCAACGGGTTCCCGCCGCCTTCACCAGGTCGTCGGTCCACCGCCTACCCACGCTGAGCTTTCTGGTCCACTCGACGCGGACGCCCACTGCCACTATAGTTTAGCAATTCTTTGGGCTATGTCAGGTACTCTGGTTCATCTGCGAATTATACATTAATAGCAAACTAACATGAACAATTTCCCAGAACAAACCAGTATCCGTGATACCTCACGGACAAAGCAGCAAAATAATAGTTACTCTCTAAGGGCAAAAACTCATCTCAAAGTATGATTCGTGTAATTTACAGCCCATTCTCAAAGTTGAGGAACTATTTACCAAGTGAAGATCTGATAGTTGTCTGGAGGCGTAAAGTCATAACTTATCAACATTTTCAATGGATACCAAAATGATTGGATTTCCTTCTGGAAGGCATGTTAGTCCTGTAGCCCCGGGACTTTTTAATTACTGAAAAGATCACCGACTGCCGTTTATAAATTTTTGTAAGGTACGAAATTACTATTATAAAAACCTAAGTCTTACAGATCACAACTGTAAACGGCAGTCGGTAATCTTTTTGGGAATTAAAAAGTCCCGGGGCTACAGTACACACGGCGACACATCAAGCTAGACAAAACTAACATAAGCTGGCCACGCGTACGATGACTAACGTATAATGGCGCGCGGCCATCTTATTTTCGTTTTGTATAGCTTGATGTGTCGCCGTGTGTACTATTAAAAGAATGTAAAAAGATTTGAAATTGATGAAAGAAGCCACAGAAAAATATGTAACCACGGATATTAAAACTCATAGTGTTATTAAGAAAAGTGTGTTAGTAAGTGTGTGTTTAGTGTGTGTGTGTTGATGTTCTGAGGTTTCAGAATATCTCTGACTACCCCCTCGGGGAATATAGTCGTGAGCATATGCTATAAAGAAAGACAAGGGTTTCAAAATGTTTGGATGACATGTAGTAGGTACCTCCTTATACTGATATCCTTTATTTTCGTACATAATTAATTTCTATAGTAAAGGCGTTCGGTTTAATTAAGGGAAGATAATTCGGACCGTGCTCCATACAAACGAAGTCTGGTGATATTTTCAATACTAACACATTAAAGTCAATGACATTTTTCTGAAATGGTCTAGAAATTCATCTCTATGATTTCCATATAAATCTTAAATTAATCCTCGAATTGAAACTGTATATTTTAACGAAAATCTGACTTCATACAAGCATAGAGATTAGTTTCTAGGCTGTTTCTGAAAAATTGCATTGACTATAATTGGAATTGAAAATATCACCAGACTTCGTTTGTTTGCAGCTTACAAAACAAACTTTTCTTAATAATATGACTAGCTGTGCCCGCGACTTCGTAGGCACAGACCACTGAAATATACTTTACGATCTATTCTTATACGTACCAAATATACATATTTTTTTTATAAAATCGGTTTAGCCGTTTCGGAGGAGTTGTGACCACAAACACCGTGACATGAGATTTTATATAATATAGAATGATTATATATAGAATGAATTAAGTTTGAAGTTCAATTTCAATTCAAACCTATTGATTGACTCTAGTATTGGAAATTTGTCCTCTAGAAATTACTCCTTTGAGGCCATAAAGTCAATAACTATCTGAATCGATACCGTCGGAGACGGCTGGTATTAATTCTAAGGCATTGGCTTATCATTAAATCAACTGAAGACCTTCAATATCAGCTAATCAAATATCTCCACTTTCTAAGCAACTCAAGCTCAATACATTTCTAAGCAACGGTGTTATTGTAATGTTAAAAAATTTGCATAAGCATATGCTCACGACTTTATTCCCCGAGGGGGTATAGTCAGAGATATTCTAAAACCACAGAACATCCACGTTTAACTAGTAGTACCGAAAATCTGTCCAGTGTGACGGGGACTGAGCCCGTCGCCACTTGTAATGGACAGTGGGTACAATACATGCCTCGAAGTTGAAGCATGCAGGTTTCCTCACGATGTTTTCCTTCACCGAAAAGCCAGTGGTGTTACAAATCGTACATAAATTCCGATAAATTCATTGCTACGAGTCGGCCTGGACGGGGATCGAACCATCGCCTCCTGCACGGCAGGCAATGTTACTCGCCACTGGACTACCTTCAAATAAAAGTAATAAATGATTACAATATTATTTTTTACAATTTCAAAAAAGGTCCTTGATGTAGCCACAACCTCAGAATCAAAATTCCCGGAAAGTGTGTTACAAAACAAGGAGGAAGATGCTTTTATGATCTTAACATCTGCCGGTCTTTTGACAGCTTCTTCCTTCTTTATGAGTTTGTTGCCAATTTTTCATCTTTCGTCGCTTTTCACTACAAAGGTAAACTATTTTATTTGAAGTAAAATAATTAGGTATGTATTTTTTCGTAATTATCATCATCTGCGTTGAGACCTTTGAGCCAAGTCTTCATTTGTACGTTTTTAGGGTAATCTAATCATAAGCCTACGTTGTCCGTCCGTTCGTCCGTCTGTCTTACATATTTAGGGCTGTAACTTTTGAAAAGATAAAGCTAGACAGTTGAAATTTTCACAGAATATTATGGCGGATTTGCCAACAAATAACAAAAATTTCAAAAATTTTCAAAATTAAAAACGATTTTTCTTCTCGATCTATCGTAAGACCGGTAATACATACAAGCGTGAAACCTGGTGTGACTATAGAGCCAACTCTACAGTATAATAAAAATTCTAAAAACCGGCCAAGTATGAGTCTGTTTCGCGTTAAGGGTTTAAAAACAAAACTTTTTTTGTAACTTAACATGTTGTGGCACAGAACCCTCGGAGCGCGAGTAGCCCGACTCGCACCTGACCGGTTTTTTACTATATTTACATCACATCAAAGAAAAGTCTTATTTTAATATTGGTATCTACATTGAGAGGAAACCTGCATGCTTCAATTTCGAGGCATGTATTGTACCCACTGTCCATTATAAGTGGCGACGGGCTCACCCCCCGTCACACTGGACAGAGTTTCGGCACTACTAGTGAAACGTGGATGTTCTGAGGTTTCAGAATATCTCTGAATACCCCCTCGGGGAATATAGGCGTGAGCATATGCTTATTACTTTTATGGGAAAGGGGAAATGATTTTCGTGTTGTGTCGTACTTGGTCCAACGAGTGTCGTTAGCGATTCAGCGCAGAAACGTGGCCAGCGTATGCTGGTATCTACAGATTTTTCGTTTTACTAGTCTTGGAAGATTTGGAAAAAATAGAACCAATGTTTTTCATAATGTGGCGTATTATGAAAAACATTGGTTCTATTTTTTCCAAATCTTTCATTTTGAAGTCTATTTTAATTTATAGTTTGAACTTTAAAATACAGCTAATAGAATTCTCAGGAACCAGAGCGTTCGACGTGTAGCCGAGTAGCTAACAATCAGTGCGAATGCAAAGGGAAGCTGAAATGCAATTTTGTGGTTAAACAATAATTTGTGCATTCAAGGCGTCTTGTTTCGAGTAATTCTGCCTAATGAATTCTGTTTTTGAAGCTTTCTCTGGCTTGATATTGTTTCGAATTGAAGTTTAAAATTACTACGTTTGCATAATTATTACCTATCTAAAAGAAAATTATCCGATTTGGTCCAAAATGTGAAAGTTTTTTAATTGTTATTAATTGTTTTTTCCAAGCTTGCTAATTTTCTGAGCCATATGTTGACATCTGAGCTAGACAAAAGTCATGCATAATTCTAATATCGAGCCAGAGGCGGTATACGTCGGTGAGGTGGATCTAGAAGTTGTGCAAGACTATGTCTACCTTTAAGACTAAAAGACTAGGTAGTTTCTACCTACTACGATTGACTTGATTTGACTGCTTTAGGAAACTCCATATATTTTCATCGGCCCTACCAGAATATCTCAAAACGAATGTTTTCAATCAGTGCGTCCTGCCATTGTTGACCTTTAGTGCGGAAACGTGGTCTAGTCCATCAATTCAAAGTACCTCAGCGAGCTATGGAGAGAGCTATATACACGGTGTTTCTCTGAGAGATCACATCAGTTATGAGGTTGTTCGTCGGAGAATTAGAGTGTTTGACTTTGCTCAGAAAATTAGCAAGCTGAAGTGGCAATGGGCTGGTCATATCTGCCGAAGAACTAACAACCAATGGAGTGTCAGAGTTCTAGAGTGAAGACCACGAACTGGTAGGCGTAGTGTGGGACGCCCTGCTGCCCGTTGGCCTACCTAAAAAAGGTAGCGGGTTGTGACTGGATGAGGAAGGTCGAGGATAGAGTTTTGTGGCGCGCCTTGAGAGAGGCCTATGTTCAGCAGAGGACGATGAAGGCTGATGATGATGATTAAGTTAGCCATGTTGTGCTGAAGAACAGCCCCGGATCGATAAGGTGTGGGTTCAAGTCCCGTCCTGTAGTTACTGAATTTTTAATTTTTTTGTTTGTTTCCTCTAATTCACAAGCAGTGTGCCCAAACTCTCCCCAATATCCCAGGTAGATAGTCCTAGTTCGCCTTAACTTTGGACTCAATACACGACTCGAAATTGAAGATGGCAGGTTTCCTCGTGAAGTTTTTCTTCACCAGAAGCCGGTAGGAACTTGGCCGTTTTTAGGGCTCCGTACCCAAAGGGGTGGGCACCCCACGGGGCCTTATTTATAAGCCTACGCTGTCCGTCCATCCGTCCTAGCTTTAAAGGGCTGTCTGTACCTATTGAACCGTAATAGGTAGAGAGGTGAAATTTTCACAGATTATAAATAAATAAATACCTTGGACATTGTCACACAAATTATCTAGTCACATTTAAAGTACCAGAATCTAGCCTGGACTTGTGTTATGATGACTAGACAACGATATAGAATAATATATAGATACAAACGTCCATGACTCGGGTACAAATATTCATATTCATCATACAAATATTTGTCCCTTGCGGGATTCGAACCCGCGACCCTCGGCACAGCAGGCAGGTTCACTACAGACTGTGCTATCGGGCCGTCCGATTATGTTTTATTATTTTGGATTTACTAACCAATAATAAGAAAAAGACAAAAAGTAAAACTTAAGGGGATCCCATAGGTTTTTTTTTGCTTGAATGTAAAAACACAAATAAACACACAAGCGTGAAACTTGGTGTGATTGTACTGCATACTCTAAGTCTAAGGTAAAACAACAAATAATAAAAATGCGTGTGACGGGCTCACGCTAAGGGTCCCGGAGAAATCAAAACTTAGTTTATATTGTATGGTTTTACGAAACCCTCCGCGAGTCCAACGATCCAACGTTTTGGCCAGTTTTTTTGTCAACAAACAAACAGTGTTTAGAAACTTCTTCAAGATTACTTTTTGTTAGCGAAAGTTTCGCGGGTTTCATATTTATTATAATGACCGTATTGATAAATGATTCAATGGAAACCTCAAAAAAAGTTGAGGATTTTGAGGGAAATTAATTTACCAGACGTTTCCTTAATTTATTAGAAAAGCTTAGAGATTGTTTTTCAAAACTTATTTTTTCATTCCTAATAATTATATTCTTGCAGTTATTTATTATTAATTAGCATCCAAATATTTATATAATTAGCATCCTTTTAAGCTAAGAGTCTACACATCAAACTGAACAACTTTTACTATGGGAGTAAATAGATCGGAGCAAAAAAAACTGGTCAAGTGCGTGTCGGTCCACGCGTAGGGTTCCGCCCCCTTCTAAGTCCGTATATTGTGACTACGGAACCCTACCATGCACGTGGCCCGACATGCACTTGTCCAGTATTTTTTTGCTCCGATCGGTTTGCTCCTTTGACTAATTATTATAAGGACTAGCCTTGCAGTAGCATTACCCCTCTGCCACGGTATAAGCACAATTGATCTTGTGCATTTACATTCAATTTTACACCTTATCACTAAACGAGACAGTCTATAATTGCGAAATAATAACTTCGAACTTAGAACGTTTGGGGTTCACACGAGACTACTTTTCATGATTTTTAACATTCAAAATTAGAATCTAAAGTTATGGGGAATAAAATCCAAAGTTGAGGATTTCATGTTACCTCGCCCCCCGCAAAAAGTGGCAGAAATGTTTGTTAGTAGAATTACATGCGTAACCAGTCCACATATAAATAGTCAAAGGATGTTGGTCCCATAGAGAAAGTTGTTCAGTTTGACGGTCTGATCACCCCCTTAAAAAGTGTCAGCATATTAAGAAGGACCCTATATGTCATAAAAAGGGTGATGAAAATTTAAGATACTACATTGAAAACATGAGAATTTTTAAAGCCAACCTCAATCTACAATTTTAATTAAAAGTAAGGTAATTTTTACTATAAAATGTTAGCTAGAGAGATGAAATTACTACAGAGCAAGTAGATGAGGCATCTGACCACAGCAAAGAAAGGGTTTGAAAATGTTACCTAGCATCTTTTAAAAACGTGTAAATTTTAAGCTTTTGCGTGAAACTCGTAAAATCAAGATTTTCCTTTAATCTTCTAGCGATATATTTTTAACGAAACGGGTACCGTAGCAATGAATTGATTGTACATTCGCACTTCAAATACGGAGACAGTGTTTACAAGTATTATTATAAATATATTAATATCTTATCTCCATCATCATCATCAGCATCTACAGGGTGTAAACTTAACGACCTGAAGTTCAAATATTTACAATTTCGCGATTTAGAAATACTTTGTATATCTATGTATGTATGTATATGCTCACGACTATATTCCCCGAGGGGGTAGTCAGAGATGTTCTGAAACCTCAGAACATCCACGTTTCACCAGTAGTACCGAAACTCTGTCCAGTGTGACGGGGGGTGAGCCCGTCGCCACTTATAATGGACAGTGGGTACAATACATGCCTCGAAATTGAAGCATGCAGGTTTCCTCACGATGTTTTCCTTCACCGAAAAACCAGTGGTGTTACAAATCGTACGTTCGCAATCGTTACGTATCGTCGTCCTCAGAGAGGGTGTATGGGCGTCAGTCCACCACGCGCGCCCAATGCGGATTGGTAGACTTCACATACGCATCGAAATTTCTTCTTCAGCTGATGCAGGTTTTCTCACGAAGTTTTCTTTCACCATTTGAGAGCAGTCAGTATTAGGTTTTGACTATTTATATGTGGACTGGTTACGCGTGTAATTCTACTAACAAACATTTCTGCCATTTTTTGCGGGGGGCGAGGTAACATGAAATCCGCAACTTTGGATTTTATTCCAAATAACTTTAGATTCTAATTTTGAATGTTAAAAATCATGAAAAGTAGTCTAGTGTGAACCCCAAACGTTCTATGTTCGAAGTTATTATTTCGCAATTATAGGCTGTCTCGTTTAGTGATAAGGTATAAAATTGAATGTAAATGCACATGATCATTTGTGCTTATACCGTGGCAGAGGGGAAATGCTACCGCAAGGCTAGTCCTTATAATAATTAGTCAAAGGTATTACGTAATTAAGTTAGAAAAACTCATTGGTACATGGCATGTCGTCCGTGCGGATTCGAACCTGGACCTCAAGATTTAGTTTCCATAGCTCTCCGCAACGCGCAACCGATTCTCCCAACACGCGTGATCAATGCGAATTGGTAGGATTCACATACGCGCCAGAATTTCTCCTTCAGCGTGTGCAGGTTTCCTTCACCTTTTGACATGGCATCTCCACCTGGCATGAATGATGAGGGTCCGGGTTCGAAAATGCTCGGACGACATACCATGTACCAATGACTTTTTCTAACTTTTTAATACGAACTGCTCTGCTGCGTATGTGCAGTTTATCAATTCCATTGGGAAGGCGTGGTAGATAGACTGATGCCCATACACCCTCTCTAAGGGTAGGCTTGAGCCCTGCAGTGGAAAGTATACAAGCTGATGGTGATGATGACCTCTCCGCTACCGACGCATATCGCCATAGTGATTTATAGTCATACTAACTGAAAAACAAGGGCAAAAGGGCATTTTTGGCTTTAAAATTTGTAGGTTACCTAAACATTTTAAACAAGATACGGAATGCGTGTTTTTTTTTTGAGGATAATATTATCATTCGATAAACTGAAACTGAGTGTACGGAACCCTTATCGCGCACTTGGCCAGTTATTAAAACTACCTAGCCGAATTCATTTGCATATAATGAAAACTCCTAGTTCAAAAAGTCGGTAACAACTGCCGAATCCAGTCCCCTGATATGCCGAATTTGAATAAAGCTCATGCTTAGAATAAGGGTGGAAATATTCGATAGATAATTTTTATCGATAATTTTTATGTCATTAAATTGATTTTGGATTTACCACCGCTATTTCTACCCGTGGATCTCGTATATGAATATTTGCACCAGGGTCATGGTATGTTTGTATCTAGGATTCTTATAATGTACTAATTTGTACTTACTTAATTATCTTCTTTATCATTTCAGCCGATGGAAGTCCACTGCTGGACATAGGCCTCCCCCAAGGATCGCCACAACGACCGGTCCTGCGCCACCCTCATCCAACGGGTTTCCGAAGCCTTCATCAGGTCATTGGTCGGATATATCCGACATACACATACACATACACACATTACATTCCATTACAACTATAATTACATTATTACATTATAATGTATAATAATAATATTACAGTTGTCTAATCATCATTATACAAGTCCGGGCTAGATTCTGGTACTCAAAATGAGAACTAGGTAATTGATAATTTACATGAAATTTATTTAATTTATTTATTCAATCACTTTATATTTTTGTGTTCCGGATACTTTGTCAAGCAAAGATTGGCGACAACATTCTAATAATATCTCGAACACATTCACGTGTACAAAAACAAAATAAAATCAACATTGTTGATAGATAGGTACTTTCACTAGACGAATAGGTATTATGTGATGTAAATTGAAATTGCACAGAGTCTGTCGATTTTGCATCTTTATTTTTTAATTTATTTCAATAATAGAAGGAAACATAACATCACAAAGTCGATTTCAACTCGAAATGATGTATAATATTATGCTAATAATCGTAACAAAAAATGTGAGGAAGTAGTAAGAAGTTACTTGAAAATCTATTTCATTTTGCAATGTCGTTTTTCCAACAGGTTTCGTTAAGCAATATTTTGAGTAACTATGTCATAAAATAGGTTTCCCATCTCCAGAAACGTCATGGTAAGTGTACATACCCATTTTAAATACTGAAAATTTAATTTAAAACTGAAAACTGTTAAATTTTATGAAAAATTGCACTAGTAAAGATAAAGAGAGTGTTTTTCTCGCGGAAATACATTTTCAAAATGAAAAGTAGAACGATTTTATAACTTTTGATGTTTTAGTATGAGAAACACATAAACGCTTATTTCGTCGTACGTACGGTCGGCAAGATTGGAACCATATTCATATGCTCACGAATATATTCCCCGAGGGGGTAGTCAGAGATATTCTGAAACCTCAGAACATCCACGTTTCACCAGTAGTACCGAAACTCTGTCCAGTGTGACGGGGGGTGAGCCCGTCGCCACTTATAACCATATTCATATACATTTAAAGACGGCAAATGTTAATCAACTGTTATTACGATAGTCTTCAACTCTGCCATAAATTATCTCTGGAGTTGGCTTACCACCAACGGTTTTGGTTGGAATATCCACGTTTTTCATATTGCTGTCTCCCGCTTGCGATGAAAGGAAGTCGGATATTGTTTTTTCCTACTACAATCTTTTTTTATTATGTTCATTGCGGGTTCCAAAACCGATTAGAGTCATCCCCCGGGTTCGCTGGACTTTTGTCTAGCGTTGAAAGTGGTCGCCGCTGTCGATACTGGTTTACAAGAGTTACAGTGGTGGGAACGTGTGGTGGGCCCAATGTCCAAAAAAATGCAAATCTAATTTCTTTGTTGACTCTACCAGTATTTGTAAAAATGAATTCTGACTGGCGAAAAGAACACTCGCTTGTTTGTTTAGCGTTAAGCCCTAAATTCCATAACAAATTGCCAGATATGTGATATGTAAATTATTCTTTCTACAGATGCGTTTATTTATACATACATAAACTCACGATAATAATGCTTTTCGGGGTGGTAAGAAACATTGATACAACTGTATTGCAGGTTTGTAGCAAAGCTCACGTAATATTGAAGGTTTCAAGATGGAATGACGAGCCTAGCCTTTCGCCCATAAATACACTGCATAGCTATGCAGCAACGATTCTAGCAAAATCGTTCATGTTTTTATCGATAAATCTAGATTTCATCGATTCTTTTGAAATAATTCAATAGCATCCCTAACTGGTAACATCTGCTGTTCACTACGGGCAATGTTTCTGAGAATATTTGATCCTTTATTATGATGTTACAAATTCTTACACTCTCTTTAACAATTTACATAAATTGAGACATTTTATTAAATAAACCGAATATGACTATGGAAAAGGAAAGTTAGTCGCGGTGCGGTCGGTGCGGCCTGAAAAGAGTGCCACTAAAGACATGTCTTCGCATACAGAAGGAGTCGAGGCAGCGTTGAGGCGCGGGCGCGCCTTGGCGACCTTGACGTACGGTCGATAATGGTATACCAAGAATCAATCCGAGCGTCGCCAATCGCCGACCGTATGTCAAGGTCGCCAAGGCGCGCGCCCGTACCTTGACGCTCGCCTCGACTTCTTCTATATGCTGTACTCCTAAAGCATTTGCCCAATAAAGCACGATAATTTATTTACTTCCGCGCGATAGATACGAGTCGCGCTTCTTGGTGCGATATGTAGGTAGTAAGAAAAAAGCCTAGTCGCACGCGAGAAGAGAAACCATACTAGAGAGGCTGGTACCAACATATTAATCTTAATTTAATCATAATGCATGTAGCTAATAACCCTGAAGCCCTGATTACAGAAATCCAAAAACCACTTGTTCCGCGGAACTGATCGAAAGAAAAAAGTGGATGTCGCGGGACGCCCGGCAGATGTGAAACTTTAAAATAGCCGATCCGATTTCTCACCCTTTTTCGACCTTTGCGAGACGCCCGGCAGATGCGAAACAGAAGAAGAGCGTCATGCCATTTCAGTCACGGAATACTAGTTGGTTTTACTGCCAAGGGGCGCCTATAAATAGATGTATCATATCAAAAACTAAATTATTAAGAAAAACAAAAAACCCGACTGCATAAAAAACCTATTAACTGAAAAGAGAAAAACAAGCTCTATAATCACTAATCAGTTATAAAAGCTTTATTTGAGCTAATATAATTTGAATGTTATTAGGCAGGTATCGCAAACGGGGATAGATTTTTTATGCAGTCGGGTTATTTGTTTTTCTTAATAATTTAGTTTATTTCGTACTTTTTAGTCTTGTGTCGAAACGGTAACATAAAAGTACTATAATAATATATATATTTTTCGAATCATCAGATCACTAGCTTTCATTTGATACCCATATTATAATTTTAATGAAAAAAAATTTGTTCATTCTCCCTCTCTTTTTTATTTCGCAGTTTCCATATTAAAATAATATAGCCTATGTCACTCTCACAATTTTTACGAATCTAATGACATCTCAAACGTTAAAATCCATCAAGCCATTTAGGCTGTAGGCCGTGCCAAAGAAATAGACATACAAACATACATACATACATACATACATACATACACACATACATACGCTCGAAAAACATAACCCTCCTTCTGGCGCAGTCGGGTAAAAACAGACTAAATCCATCTTAACTTCTTAACTGAACTATTGAGACTAAACTAGTCGTAGGAAACGTTGTGGAAATGATCACCGAAGATAAGCAATGTCAGGTCCGGTCAGTTTTTGGATGGGTGTCCGTTTAGTGGTTTTTCATCACGAGCCTCTCCTTTGGAAGGCACGTTTAGCTTTTGGTCCCAGATAGTTTCGTCAGATGGCAGTGTAAGCCTGGTTAGAGTCCTTTTCGCGGCTTGAAATTTCTTTGACAGCAAGTTGGCCACTAACTTCCTCCACCTCCACCAATCCGCATTGGGCCGGCGTGGTGGAGTACGGCACCCTCCCTCACACCCTTATTCGAGGAGGCCTTTGGCTTAACTATTGAAATAAGACCCAATTGGGTCGTTTTCTGGTCTTCACGCGCTCGCTAGTAACATATAGGGTCCTTCTTAATATGCTGACACTGAAATAAAAATCTGCTGTTCCATACTAAAGTGCAATACCTACTCGACTAAAATGTATGAGACAGCTGATATTTTTTTTGCTCTGACAGTAAAAGTTGTTGGGTAGAGTATGTGGTTTAAGTTTAATGATACTTTTCCTTACACACTGTATAGCGTCCTTCTTAATATGCTGACACTTTTTTAAGGGGATGATCGGACCATCAAACTGAACAACTTTTTCTATAGCACCAACAACGAAATCGCGAAAAAAAATCAGCTGGCCCATACATTTGGCTCAAGTAGGTTTGCAGTTTTGTATAGAACAACAGATTTTTTTTCGCGATTTCGATGTTGGTCCCATAGAGAAAGTTGTTCAGTTTGACCGTCTGATCATCCCCTTAAAAATTGTCAGCATATTAAAAAGGACCCTGCATATCTGCTGCTTTTTGGTATAGTCAATATCATTGGTTGTAGCAACAATTTCTGACCAACCAGAAAAGGATCATAGTCGTGAGCACAGAACATTATAAGAGGGGTTAGAAGTGCAAAGTAGGCGTGGAACGTGTCGCCACAGGTTATGCAATGATTTGCATAACACCATAAGGCGCGCGGCGTGGTGCGAGCGAAAGGGCATGAGTAATTGTAGCAGCGTGAGCGGGAAGACAAGTGGCGACAGCCGTCTCCGAGGCGAAAGCGCTACTTTGCATTTCTAACCCCTCTTTGGTCCTGAGGCTATGCATAAAAACAAGCTCAAACCACAGTTACGTTAGCATACAATACAATATTTATTAGTTCCAACTAAATCCACGGGTTGTGTGCCAAAGATAGCCAAATAAATGGTTGACTGTTAGATAGGCCAATGTATCAATAATCCTAGTATCAATATTAACAAAAATTCAATGAAAATTTTGAAACACGTCTAGAAACTAATCGTTTGTCAGATTTTCGGTATAATTTATAGTTCCAAAGTTACAGTGACTCTTTTCCTACAAATCTTAAGTTAATGCTAATATTGGAACTGTGTATTTTAACCTTAGACAATATAACTAGGGACCAGCCTTGCGTTAGCATTTCCCCTCTGCCACGTTACAAGGTAAATTAATCATTGTGCATTTACATACAATTGTATACCTTATCACTAAACGAGACAGCCTATAATTGCGGAACAATAAATTCAAACTTTGAGGTTCACACGAGACTATTTTTAACAATCAAAATTCGAATCTTAAAGAATTAAATAAAATCCAAAGAAATACACGCGTAGATCGTCCAGAGTTATAGTGTCTAAGCCAATTTCGATTCAACAGGCGAAAAATGAGGGAGTAATAATAGAGGTGGGGTATACAGATGGACATACATAATGGACGGACAGGACAGAATTTGTAAGGGAGTAACTAAGTGTTTGACTACGGAACCCTAAAAATACCATTGTAACGTCCTACCAACCTGTGTTTCACTAAAGAAAGTATCAACATGTTTTTGTTCAGTGGTCTATACTTCATTCCAAACAAGGACGACGAGATTTTTCGATTCCTATTCAGCTTTCTGGCCAATTCTGATAAGCAAATATAATTTAATTATCAGAAAGATGTACTATCCGACATATCTTAGACGTTACTAAAGCTGTTCTAAGAATAAGTGAGAGTAAAGTGTTTTAAATCTCTGTTTCTGTAATTAAAAAACCCGACTGCATAAAAAACCCCGGCTGCATAAAAAACCTATTAATTGAAAAGAGAAAAACAAGCTCTATAATCACTTTTATATCACTCTATAATCTCTTTAATCACACTCTATAATCGATTAGTGATTATAGAGCTTGTTTTTCTCTTTTCAGTTAATAGGTTTTTTATGCAGTCGGGTTTTTTGTTTATCATAATAATTTAGTTTATTTCATACATTTTAGTCTTGTGTCAAAACGGTAACATAAAAGTACTATAATATTTATAAATTTGGAATCGTCTAATTACTAGCTTTCATTTGATAGTCATATTGTAATTTTTAACAAAAAAAAATTGTTTATTCCCCCTCTCTTTTTTAATTCGTAGACGCCATCTTGAAATAATATACCCTATGTCACTCTCACGATTTTTACGAATCCAATGACACCTCATACGTTAAAATCCATCAAGCCGTTAGGGCTGTAGGCCGTGCCAAAGAAATAGACATACAAACATACATACATACATACATACGCTCGAAAAACATAACCCTCCTTCTGGCGCAGTCGGGTAAAAATAGCCTTAAATTTTCGTTGCTATTTTAAATGGAGTATAGGTAAGGCTTAGTGGAGACAAGTTTGATGTACCAATCTATGTGTAAATCTATCTATAAATAGATGTAGGTTTTAGCTACAAGTTTTACTCAGAAATATCATCTACTTCACAATCTTTACACATATTCAATCTGATTTGACACTTCACTAAAAGTGGGTACACGTGGAAGCGTATTTCGAAGGTCTATTCTGAAGAAACTTGCGAGAAAATTGGAAACTCAGGTGCGCCCAGTCGCACTGTGAACTTACTTTACAAAATGTTGCCTTTACATTTAAAGAGCTTTATACGCTGTAGCTAGAGTAACTTCTACTTTACGATTAAATCTACTGTATTAAATAAAAGCTTTAAGAATCCAAGTGAATCGGGTACCGATTCTGATCATTCTATTTCATTGAAACTAATATTATACAGTACTAGAGTTACCCACCACAGTTAATAATGTACCAGATTTTCAGTCTTTGTCAGATCATGCATATGCTCACGACTATATTCCCCGAGGGGGTAGTCAGAGATATTCTGAAACCTCAGAACATCCACGTTTCACCAGTAGTACCGAAACTCTGTCCAGTGTGCCGGGGGTGAGCCCGTCGCCACATAATGGACAGTGGATACAATACATGCCTCGAAATTAAAACATGCAGGTTTCCTCACGATGTTTTCCTTCACCGAAAAGCCAGTGGTGTTACAAATCGTACATAAATTCCGAAAAACTCATTGGTACGAGTCGGTCTGGACGGGGATCGAACCATCGCCTCCTGCACGGCAGGCAAGGTTACTCGCCACTGGACCACCACGGCTTCAAGTCAGATCATAAGCTATCAAATAAAAAAAGTTTCATCACATACGGTTCAGTAGTTTTTGCGTGATGCTCGCACAAACAAACATACAAACAGAATATCTAAAAAAGATTGATTTGGAGTCAAAGGACACCTAAAAACCATATTGTCATCTTTTTTTGCAAATAATATCTTCAATGTACAAACACACTTAAGATGTAAATAAGTGAATGCAAACCTTTAAGCTACGTGCTCTACTCATCCACCTGAACAACTTTTACTATGGGAGCCAACCAGACAGAACAAAAAAAATGTACTGATTCATACGTTTAAGTCTTGTAAGCAGGCATTGTAGTTTAGTATGGGACAGCAGATTTTTTTTGACTTTAATTAGTTCGTATTGAAAATATCAATTTCAATTTATTTATTGCACATCATAATGTTACAAAGGTGTTAAAGTCGAAAGCTAACAGTTAATTATGAACCCTGTTTGTAGGGTACGGCAAATTAGGAGAGAGGAGGACCATTATGTATTAATAATATCATTAAAGTATTCATTTATACTGTAATAGGATTTGATGAGTAAGAACTGTTTGAAATTTTTTATGATCACCAGACTCCGTTTGTATAGAGCACGCTCCGAATTATATTCCCTTAAGAAGAACCTTGTATATTATCATATGCATTCCGTATAGGTGCTAGATGCGTCTATACAATAGTAAACACGGCCCTCTTCAGTTTTCCATTATAACCACGGCACGTACGTAAAAGTACGCGTGTTTCACGCGGAACGTAACGTAAGCAAGCCTCGACAACAAAACTCCGTGATACTGAATAATAATGAGACGCGCTTTTATCATATTGAGTTACTTCACCTACTTTCTAAGGGGGAATAGTCGCGCTGGAACTGTTTTACTAAAGGAAGTTCTATCGCACCTACACATCGAAATCTCGAAAAAAAAAACATACAAAACTCCCGAGCCAAATGTATCGGACAGCTGATTTTATTGCCGCGATTTCGATGTTGGTGCCATAGAGAAAGTTGTTCAGTTTGACGGTATGATCATACCTGTGGGGACTTGCCACAAATGTCAACACGCGGTGGCGCTACAGTCGCACTCGCAAATGTGCACGTAAAACAACTTGCGACGTCACATTGGTAACCCGTTAGCCGCTACACATAAGGTTCACAATCGCATACAAGACATGAAGCGCGCAAGATAAATAGTCACAGAGATTCGATATATATACAAGGTCCAACTAAGATCTGTTGGACCACGGCCAGTCCCCAGGCTTCACACCTAGCCTGGCGGAAGATCTTCTATAGTTCCTCCACATACCCTTAAAAAAGTTTCAGCATATTAAGAATAACCCTGTATGTATTATATTTAGAATCATACAGAATATCTACATTTTTCTAACTCTGCCCAAATTCTGTCCAGTGACAAGTTTATAGCCTGTCGTCGCTTTTAAATGGACAGTATATAAGTAATGTACTCTTTGATGGACAGTGAACTACTTTGACTAATTATTATAAGGACTAGCCTTGCGGTAGCATTTCCCCTCTGCCACGGTATAAGCACAATTGATCTTGTGCATTTTCATTCAATTTTGCACCTTATCACTAAACGAGACAGCCTATAATTGCGAAATAATAACTTCGAACTTAGAACGTTTGGGGTTCACACGAGACTACTTTTCATGATTTTTAACATTCAAAATTAGAATCTAAAGTTATGGGGAATAAAATCCAAAGTTGCGGATTTCATGTTACCTCGCTCCCCGCAAAAAGTGGCAGAAATGTTTGTTAGTAGTATTACACGCGTAACCAGTCCACATATAAATAGTCAAAGGTGAACTACAATGCAGTTGTAAGAAAGACGTCCAATAAATAAAAAAATAAAAAATTACATGCCTTGAAATGGAAGCACACGACCAAGAACGTGTAAAATTGAAGAAAAAAACAGCAAACAGTCGTAGTGCTCGAGAACAATGTTAAATCTCGTATATTTGCTAAGAAAATATTAATAGGCGCTTTAAAACAAAGTGAAATTCGCCTGGTGACAGGTGGCTAGCTATTTGTTGTCTTCCTGCAACACCGATAAACGTAGACGAATCCATAGGAAGAAATAGGCTGCCCCCCGATTGCGCTAAGTTAAAACATCTAAGTTCTATTCTTATCCAATTTCAGTTCTAATCACATTGCAATCCAATTACTATTCAATCCCGGAATCCCGCATCGCGCTAAACTCTATGTAACTGGCAGCTCTCAACGTCTGAGAGAGCTGTCAAAACGGCTCTCACGGCTGTCAAGAGCAGTACCGTGATTAGCGCATTACCAAATGTGTCAAAAGTTATGGCTCGTACGTAGTCCAATCACGGTTCAATCACCGAATATTTACCGCGCGAGCCCTGGTCTATTAAAGTCATGGCCGCTTAACTTTTAAACATTATTTTTAAATCATCCATATGCACTACTTATGTTTTATACAGGTAAAATAAATTTGTTTGCATGTAGGTGGAATCTTTGGAACTAGATACTGAGCCAATCCTGTCAATTTTTGGTTCAGTCACGGATTATTTAATAGTTGCTACCGTAACAGATAGTTCACTCAACCCGATTTTTCGAATTTCGAACTTTGCGCTTCTTCTTATATGGTCTAAGCCTATGGTAAATTATTAATTATTGCATCCCTCTTATACCTGCGAATTTTACACGATACGGTATAAAGTAACCTATTAGTATTAACAGGGTACACTACACACATTTGTTTAACACACGAATTTGCACTAGAACCTGGTAGCAGGTACATTGTGCACCACGATATTACACACGCGTCTCAGACAAGTTTCAGTTACCTACGTGAACACACTGCTTAAAGCGTTTGGCAGACGTACGACTTTGCGTTTGCATTGCGACTGGCATTGCTACGATACAGCATAATATTATATTTTTATTTCCTTGCTCGCCGTTTCGTGGTCCATCACTCAACGCCTTTATAAAAAGACTGAAAGTCATCAAAAGGGCAATGGAGTGAGCTGTGCTCGGAGGTTCCCTGCGAGATCGAATCTTAAATGTAGAGATCTGTGGAAGAACCAGAGTAATTGACATAGACCAAAGAATTGCTAAACTAAAGTGGCAGTGGGCCACATTGCTCGCAGAACGTATGGCAGATGGGGCTGAAGAGTTCTTGAGTGGCGACCGCGTACCGGAAAGCGCAACGTGTGTGGATCACAAGGTGGACCGACAAAATGGTGAAGGCGGTGGGAACATATTGGTTGAGGGCAGTGCAGGACAAGTCGTGGCGATCCTTGGGGGAGGTCTATGTCCAGCAGTGCACGTCCATCGGCTGAGATGGTGATGATTTCTTTGCTACGGTTTGGTTGTTGCCCAAAAGCTACTGCAACCTGGACAGAGATTTCTTAACCTTAAGGTAATTTACCATAGATGAACCGTTCCACATTATGTCTTTGGGGGAAAGGCCCCTAACACCCATAGGTTTCACTATTCATAAGCTAGATCTACCATTAGCCACTTGTACACTCCAGCATGTGTAGCATGCTACACGTGATACGGCTGTATCACGTCTTTTATCTCGTTCGTTCGGGCGCAAATAGAAAGAGAGCGAAGGTGTGATAGCGCTGTATCACGGTGCCATGCTAACTATGCAGGTTCCGCAATACAGGTGAAAGTTTCTTTTCTAATATTGAAGTGATCGAAATGCACTATTTAACACCTTATTGTATCCTGTTCTAGAAAATGTTCTACTCTACATTATTTTGCCACAGCAGCAGAAATGGATTTGCTACGATCGGATTTTCAAAAAGTTGTAGAAACGTGACATTATAAATTTTTCTTTAACAAGGCGACATATTAACCTACTCCTATGTATAGCCTTCGTTTGTACACAAGGTACGCTTAGTACCTACCTACTGATATTATTATATGTCTCTCAAAGTAAAGCACCATAAACGCAAACGCAAGTGTGTTTGAAGCCTAATCATAATAGAGCCCAGCAAACGTGACTCTAGCTTAAGCCGGGTTACTCTTATGGCAAAAACGTGTTGTAATTTTAACATGAACAAGAAATGAAACACTATATTTTGCTAGAACAAGAATATCTATTCTGTGCGTTAAGAGGATAGTCTTTGCAGAGCGCCAGAGCGCGCTTCATACAAACCAAATCACATCCTTTTTTTTCAATACTAACAAATTTGTCACAAACAATTTACGCTGTTTCTCTTTTTTAAGGTTCCGTAGTCAAACAAGGAACCCTTATACTTTAGAAGACAGATAACGATAATTAGATTAGACTGATTCTAGATTGTGTTTCGTTGACTTTAATCGGTCAATATCCAAAATAAGTAAGTAAGTTGAAGCCTGTAAAATCCCATTGCAGTGCAAAGGGACTGAAGCGTGAAGGGAGCTCACGAATAAAGGTGAGAGGGAGTAGGCCATACTCCACCACGCGGGCCCAGTGCGTGTTGGTGGAGGCAAGTTAGTGGTCAACTTGCTGTCAGAGAATGTTCAAGCCGCCTTAATTAGGCCTCTGACCTGGCTTAACGAATATTTACAACGCCATCTGACGGAACTATCCGAGACCAACTGCTTAACGTGTCTTCCGAAGCACGAAAACGCTCGAGATGAAATACCACTAAACGGTCACCCATCCAAAGACTGACCGGACCTGACGTTGATTTACTTCGGTGATCGTGTACAATACCGAAGCTACACTACGCCAACGAGCGCTTCGAAATAATCCAAAATAAGTAACGGTTGATTTTTTTACCGTTCTGAAACATTCAGGGGTGGATCAGACCATCAAACTGAACAACTTTTAGTACGGAAGCAAACCTGAATTAGTAAAAAGAAATCACCTGTCTCATAAATTTGAGTCCACTAGCCACTAGGCACTTGGCATTGCAGTTTAGAATGGAACAGTTGATTTTTTTTTGGGATTTCAGTTTTGCTCTTATACTAAAAGTTGTTCAATTTGATGGTCTGAACTACCACTGAAAATTTCGGAACGGTAAAAAAAACAACCGGTAAAATTAAACTTGATTTGTATGGAGCACACTAATGGTTACATCCTCTTAACCAAAGAAACGTTGACCAAAGTGTTATTATTATGAGCTAATGAGTCTGCGTCTAGCCTCTTTGATTAAAACATTATTTGTAGTGATGTACCAAGTATAGTGGTACTTAATGTCGATAAACGACGATAAGGAGATTAGATTAGATGACATAAATGTTTCCTTTGAAAACTATGTTATTTTCTTTATTACTATCTTTTGTCTGATAAGTAAAAGTAAAAGTTGGTAGCCGATCGCACGCAGCAGCAGCAGACCAGACGACGTGTCGCTCCGACACTACTGGTTTCTATGTATTTCTATGAAATACCCTGCGTAACTTGCGACACGTCGCTCGAAGAGACTGATGTTTGGTCGGACTTCACTGTCGCTCGACCGCAGACTTAGTCTCATTAGTTCTATTCACATTACGACGGGCGGGAGCGGAGGGTACAATGTAAAATAATTCCTGTTTCAGTGCCGATAAAGTTGACAGTGGAATACGGCACTGCAGTCTGCTGCTGCGGTCTGCAGTCGGGTTCGAAATCATGACTGCAGTGACATGCATGACGCAACGACGTGTCGTAGCGACACGTCGTGTGCTGGTGCTGCATGCGGTCGGCTGCGAATTTGTACCTTAAGTGATAACCCTATTGATCGTAAATCTGTACACGAACCATAAATAATAATTACATAATTTTTACCAGAACTGACAAAACTTATGGATTCACTTCAGTGTCTAATCGTCCGTCTGTTTGTCCTTCTGTCACAAGCATTTTTCTCAGACACCGTTATATTAGACATTGGAAGCTGAAACGAAGCATAGTTTAATTTCTATTTTGTGGGGCAGAAGGTGTTAGAAAAAAGCATGGGAAATAGTGTAGTGAAAGAAAATTTGGCGATTAGGCGATTACATCGAGAAGGTTTGCAGTTTTGTATGGAACAGCTGATATTTTTTTCGCGATTTCGATGTTGGTTCAATAGAGGAAGTTGTTCAGCGTAATGGTCTGACATACGCACACGAGATAAAATATCCAGTGCTCTGTCGCCACCTTAGACTACTTATACAAGGTATTATAAAAGTAAAAATAAACATTTAAAACTATAAGGGGGTTGACCATCGAACTGAACAACTTTCACTATAGGACCATACATTTAGCTCTAGTAGATTTGTAGTTTAGTATGGAAAAACCTTTTTTTTTTTGCGATTTCGCTATTGGTCCCATAGTGGAAGTTGTTCAGATTGGTGGTCTAAACCACTCCCTAAAATGTTTATTTTTGTAACACCTTGTATATGGTAGCTGGTAGGGTGCTCGCGGTAGCATTTCCCCTCTGTCACGCCACGTTAGAAGATCAATTAATCATGTGCATTTACAGACAATTGTATACCTTATCACTAAATGAGATTATAAACAAGACTATAATTGCGGAACAATAACTTCGAACTTATCGCGTTTTGGGTTCACACAATTCACACTGTTCATGATTTTTTTCAATTTAAATTAGAATCTAAAGTTATGGGGAATAAAATCCAAAGTTGCGGATTTCATGTTACCTCGCCCCCCGCTATAAGTGGCAGAAATGTTTGTTAGTAGAATTACACGCGTAACTCGTCCATAACATAAATAGTCTAAGGTCGCAACTCATGAGCGGTACAGCCCTTGTGTGTCAAACTATAATAGCTTATACGAACATGTTTATATTGCAATGTGACCGAGGCGTAGCTCCAGATGATAATGTTAACGAGTTAATTAACGTTAAACGTTAACGATAACGTTGGTCTAGGGACCCATGTAGTAAGTTTATAGCGTTATAACAGGGGACGGTTTTTTCACTGGGAGAGAACACCATATTATATTGTACGGAAGTTAAGCAACGTCAGGTCCGGTCAGTCTTTGGATGGGTGACCGTTTAGTGGTATTTCATCTCGAGCGTTTCCGTGCTTCGAAAGGCAGGTTAAGCAGTTTGTCTCGGATAGTCAGAGGCCTATTAAGGCAGCTTGAAAATTCTCTGGCAGCAAGTTGACCACTAACTTGCCTCCACCGACACGCATTGGGCCCGCGTGGTGGAGTATGACCCACTCTCTCTCACCCTTATTCGCCTTTGCCCTGCAGTAGGATTCTATAGAGGCTAGAACTAGTTTTTTTTTTCATTGTCTAAAATAGGTAAAAAAATATGAGTAACTTTCAAGTCAATGCTGTTGGCTTTGTTTTTGTACTCATGAGCAAAAACATAAAGTTAACGTTTATTATTTGTAAAAGAAACTCATTTACATACAACATGGCATTACACGCACAAGCGCAGATTGAGGATAAAAAGTAAAATGAAGAAAAAACAAATAAAATGATATCTCTCTATTTCCCCCAGGCACCGCACTGCGGTTGAGTGTATAAATCATAAACTTAAACACACAGTTAGGGTGGCCATTTTGGGAACAACTTTTGAGACTGATAAGAATTTTGACTTGAAACTTTTATGGTCCCTTGTAAAAACCATACGTAACGAAATATGTTATGACAAGATAAAGCGATCTTGTCATAACATATTTCGTCACACTGGACAGAGTTTCGGTACTACTGGTGAAACGTGGATGTTCTGAGGTTTCAGAATATATCTGACTACCCCCAAAGTCAAAGTCAAAGTCAATATAATTTATTCAATATAGGAGCTTGCAGCACACTTATCAAACGTCAAATCTTTTTTAAAGCTACCATCGCGTCGGAACGTGTTGTCGCTGTAGAGAAGATGCGGCCAGAAACTCTACAACATAACACGACTTAATAACTATTACAATATAAATTCTTAAGCTAAAGTTATGTATACAATAATACATAGTCTATTTAATAAAATAATTGATACTATACAGTAAAGTAAATAAACTATAAGCTAGTGACCTCAGACCCAAGCATTTTGATCATTTAAATAATCATCCAGTTTATAATATGCTTTTTTACAGAGGACTTTTTTTGACCCTCAGGGAATATAGTCGTGAGCATTTGCTAGATCGCTTTTTCTTCTTATCGTGTTGGCAGCAAGTTTTTTCAGACCGCCTTACAGCCTCTGACGCGGTTTTTATGTAACAACTACTACCACCAGAGATAGTAGCCGGGACCAACGGCTTGATAGTCTGCAATGTCCTAACCAACTGTGGAAAAACGCGCAAAGTTACATATCAATAGGTGCCACGACCCACAACCTCCGTGTCAAGAGCCCAATGCTCTGAACCATTAGAACACGGAGACTAATTATTTTGTAAGGATAGCACCTACCGACATTATTTTATTACAATTATTTAGATGATAGAATCCATTAACTCGGTACAAGACGTTTGACGTACTCTCTCCATCCTTGATACAGCCTACCCAATTTTTTTCATGCGTACATTATAATACGGCCTTTCTTTATAATTATGCTGACGATTTTTTAAGTAGATGATCAGACCATCCAACTAAACAACTTTCTCAATGGGACCAACATAGAAACGGCGAAAAAAATCTGCTGTTCTATACAAAAATACAGACCTGCTTGAACTAATACAGGGTGTCCGGTGGCAGATTTAGGATTTAAATTTCGAATTTCTCCGTAACCGTTGCACGGAGGAGCGGGGAGGGGGCCGCGTTGGCTTCGTCATTCGTGCGGGTTTTTTAGTCGCAATGTCGCAGTGGACGGGTGAACAACGTGCGTTCGCAATCGAAGCGTATTTTAAAGCCAATGATTCGTGTGCAATTTCTCGTCGAAGATTTTGTTCACGTTACAATATTCGACGGTTACGTGACGCCCCAAGTGAAGATTTGATTCGATCATGGGTGCGAAGGTTCCGGGCAACAAGTTCAGCAGAAAATAACCCACGACCGGGGCCCAGCCGGACGTCGAGAACAAATGAAAACATCGAACTCGTCGCGTCCAGTTTGAGCGATAATCCGCGTCAGTCCGTTCGCAAGAGAGCGGCTGCCTTGGGGCTTCCAAAAACTATAGTGCACGAGATATTGAAGAAGGATCTTAAACTTCATCCATTTAAAATTCAAATTGTGCAAGCGCTTAAGCCTAATGATTACAACTTGCGTAAAAATTACTGTGAGACAATGTTGGAGCGATTTCGCACGGTGAACACTATTTTTTGGAGTGATGAAGCCCACTTTCACTTAAATGGCAGTGTAAACAAGCAGAATTGTCGTTATTGGTCTCCTAAAGGACAAAACCCCCACTTAAAACACCAAAAGCCACTTCACAGTCCCAAAGTGACGGTTTGGTGTGCATTATCAAGCAGGGGAATAATTGGACCCTATTTTTTTGAAAATGGTCAAGGGCACGCAATTTCTGTGACTGGTGTTGCTTATCGGCGAATGCTCAATGATTTTTTTTTTCCAACATTGAGAGACCATCCTTCCTACACTTCACGGACATGGTTTCAGCAAGATGGCGCCACCCCGCACACTGCTAGGGAGACCATGGCGCTACTGCGTGATTTCTTCCCCAACCAACTGATAAGTCGTTTCGGTGACATCCCCTGGCCACCCAGGTCACCGGATCTTACACCCATGGACTTTTTTCTGTGGGGATATCTCAAAAATAAAGTCTACGAAACAAACCCGGCGACTATCTCATCATTAAAAGAAAATATCGTTCGCGAAGTTCATGGCATCTCGGCGGCACTTCTCCAGCGAGTGGCAAGAAATACTGAAGCCAGATTCCATGAATGTATCCGACGTGACGGTCAACATTTAGACGACATAATTTTTAAGAAATAAAACCCGCATTTGTCTTCTTTATAATGATTAAAAATATAAATGTATATTTCACGTAGTTTTTTTGTTATTTATATTTTAAATCCTAATTCTGCCACCGGACACCCTGTACCATGCGCGGGACCCATTTTCTAAAACTTAAAATAATATAAAGAGGCTACTTGCCACCAGACCATCAAGGCTCCTACAGGAAAAACTTATCTCCTGAAGCGGAAATTTAGTCGCTTGAAAAAAATGCTTAACGGTCCTGAAAATCGATTCAACTTTGTAACCCTACAAAACTAGTGCATACAAACTTCCTATTGAAAACCACAACACTCTTCTTCCTTACAGAAAAAGGTCGAAATTTCATAAATTCAGATTCATTACTAACTTTGCATGAATTCTAAAGCGCACCCAAATGTCTCCAGTACGATTGTTAGGATTACAAGTATTACCACTGTGAAACGGCCAGGGAAATTTGTACACCTTACTAGTCTACAATTAAGGTTTAAAATCCTTTGAAACTGACCCTTTAGTTGTTAGTCTGTGAATTTTGAAATTGATTTATGGTTAGGTACATGAATATGTAACGGAGTTTAAGTGGACAAAAGGTACAGGCACTTTGTTATTGTATATATAGGCGAATGTATAGTGTTTTAAGTATTCTATACATTGACCTAGAATACTATGGACGCCGTGTCTAGTATAAAATTCTCGAAAAAAGTGTCCGAGACTAAACTACACAAACCTAAGTACGTGTATTAATGTAAAACAACTAAAAACATTGAAAATGCTGAAATTCTATTCCATCCCACTCCCCCATCGCGGCACAGTGCGCGCTGCGCGCCCGCGCGTGCGCGTAGTCGGTCGATCAAACGAAGACTGCCGCGTAATTGGTTTTCTTTTTACGTTTTGGTGCTCTTTTGGTTCGGATACTTTTGAGCGCGGACCCTTCGCCCAGTAATTAGATCCTACTGTCAATACAGTTAGTATTAAAGTCAATGAAATTTTGCAGCTACAATTTAGAAACAAATCTCTTTGCTTGTATGTAGTCCGATTTTTGTTAAAATGTATAATTTTAAAGTTACAGTGCCTCAAAGATTTACATTCAAATCTCAAATTAATCCTAGCATTGAAACTGTATATTTTAACAAAAATCGGACATAGAGATTTGTTTCTAGATTGTTTCTGCAAAATTTCATAGACTTTAATTAGTTAGTATTGAAAATATAACCAGACTTCGTTTGTATGGAGTGCACCAACGGTGTTCCTCGTCCGGTCAGATTCAAGCTCTATTCACATTACGAAGTACGGACACGCAGGGTGCAATGTAAAATAATACCATTCAATACGGATAGAGTTGACAAAGAAAGCTCTGTCCTCCGCCCGTCTCTCCAGTATAACTATGGACGAGTTACGCTTGTAACTCTACTATAAAACTTTTCTGCCACTTTTTGCGGGGGGCGAGGTAGCAGGAGATCCGCAACTTCGAATTTTATTCTATTACATTAGATTCCAATTTTGAATATTAAAATAGTTCCGTGTGAACCCCGAACGGTACTAGTTTGAAGTTATTGTTCGGCAAGTATAGGCTGTCTCATTTAGTGATAACGTATACAATTTTATGTATATGCACATGATCATTTTGATCTTTGTAAAGTGGCAGAGGGGAAATGATACCGCAAGGCTGGTCCCTAGTTATATTGTCTAAGACGTTAATAAAATAACCTAGTTGAGCTTTAATTCGATTCTGCAGAATATTTTCGTTACTGAATCTTCAGAAGTAATAAAAAAAGGACTTGTATGTAATTTCTAGCGTCTCTGTCCATTCGCTTTGAATTCCTTTTATCAAGGAAACTAAAATGTCGTTATTTCACACGTCAAATTAGGTTATTCAGTGCCGGTTATTTTAGATGGAAGAATGGAGAGAAAATGTCTTTGGACAAACGACATTTTCTCTCCATTCTTTTAACAAATCAACCTTAAAATGTCTAACATGCACAGTATTGCAAAATTCACTTTGATAAAATCGGTAGGTGTTGGCGACAAAAAAATAGAAATCGGTGGCTCCCCATACGTAAACGCAGGGCCAGGTCATATTTTGCTGGTTTTTAGAAGCTATCTTCTCGTTATTTGAAAGACAAAAAATATAGCAACGATTTTCAACATCTGGGCTTTATTTACTTTGAAGTATATTTGTTATTTTCATATAAAATACATATGAAACCTGTGTTAAAAGGAAAGCCTAAATATTGGAAAAAATCTGTACTATGTCCATCTTTTAGTTGCGACACATAGGTACTATTGAGAAGACGATATTAAGATCTAAAAATGCTATGAAGTAAATTTCTTAAGACATATTTAATGAGTTATTAAAGAGAGAGTTGAGAGTTATTTAATGAGTTTTCGATTAAAAAGAATTAACAAAAGTACTTTTATAGATTTTTTATGATTTCACTAAATAAACTAATGGTGAATATGTTAGTATAAATACAATAAATCTGAAACTATTTTACGTTCTTCTAAATAGAGAAGAATGTTTAAAAATACATGAAAATGCGTCATCTTAGTGACAATTTTCTATCGAGTGAAGTAATTTCAATCGTGTACTCAATTTATGATTTCACTAGATAAACTATCCAAGAATACTGAGGTATGACTTTGGTTTTGGTAAATTGTATAAGTCTAGTCGAAAAATGAAAAATAAAAGATGCCTCCAAGGTATTTCATCCTAGCGTGCTACATACAAACGAAGTGTATAGGAACTGTCTTTAAAGGGATATAATTCGGCGCGCGATCCATACAAACGTACTATGGTGATATTTTCAATACTAACCAATTAAACTCAATAAAATTTTGCTGAAACAATCTTGCAACAAATATCTATGCTTGTATGGAGTCAGATTTTCGATAAAATATACAGTTTCAATGCTAGGATTAATCAAAGATTTGTATGGAAATCTTTGAGGCACTGTAACATTAAAACTATACTTTTTAACGAAAATCTGACTCTATACAAGCATCGAAAATTCATTGACTTTAATTGGTTAGTATTGAAAATAACACCAGGCTTCGTTTGTATGCAGCGTAGTATGTATGTTTGAATAAACTTCTCTTAAAGACAGTTCCTAAGAAAATAACAGAACCAAATCAGTTTTCCGCCACGACATTCGCAAGCCGCGTTGGTTTGGTCATACAATAACAATTGAATGTAGTCCCAGAAATTGTATCATTTTAAAAATGTCGCTCTATATTAAATTGCACAGTCGTTAAGGCTTCAAATTTGAAGTGGAAATGAAAAATTGAGTTTAACGAGATAACTTTCGAAGGGTTTTGTGGAGATTCAAATCGTTGGGTGGAAATTTTGTTTGTGTTTCATTTCGGTTTTAACCATTCTAGTATTTATTTAAAAATTCGGATTCATACTAAAGTATTTAACACTTTGCATTTGTGTATTCAATTTTTTAGGAATCCGTTGTCAAACAAGGAAACCTTATACTTTCGTAAATTTTGTCTGTCTGTCTGTATGCCCCGCATCAATTACTCGCTCATTATTGCACCTATGAATCGAAATTTTGTATGAAGATAGACAGATAGATAATGTTAGTGATCTGTCTCTTTGTGCGTTTTTCCCAAGTTGGTTGGGGCATTGCAGGCTAAATCACCTGATTGTCTGAGAAAAAAGATGATTCCGATGGCACGTTAAGCCGTTGGTCCCGGCTTCTATCTCTGGTGGTAGTAGTCGTTACATAAAAACCACGTCAAAAGCCGTAACGCGGTCTGAAAATACTCTGACGCCAGGGCTTGCTGTCTACACGATAAGAAGAAGAAGCGAACCTATCATATAATTTTTAACACCACAGGCTCTTCTTCCGCGGTGAAAATTTTAGAAACCAGTCTCGTTTAAGGTTACCACTGCAGGGCAAAGGCCTCCTCTCACGAATAAGGGTGAGAGGGAGTGGGCCATACTCCACCACGCGCTCTGTGCGTGTTGGGGGAGTCAAGTTAGTGGTCAACTTGCTGTCAGTTAATTTTCAAGCCGCCTTAATAGTCCTCTGACCTGGCATAACGAATAGTTACAACTTCCTTCTGACGGAAATATACTATCCGAGACCAACTGCTTAATCCGCCTTCGGAAAAGCTCGAGATGCCAACACTAAACGGTCACCCATCCAAAGACTGACCGGACCTAGCGTTGCTTAACTTCGGTGATCGTTTTCAATGTACCGAAGCTCCACTACGCCAACGAGCGCTTAGTCGTAAAGACTCTTAATTAAACATAACTGTGTCAAAGTAGTTAAATCCAGGTAAATGAAGCTTTAATAGAGAAATTTGTCTTAAATTAACAAACTCTTGCAAGATAAAATTAATTATGGAACTAAAACGAAACCGTCTGGAATCAAGGAATACTAGAAGTTGACCTTCTTTAAAGTTGAAAGTGGATTTTGCATATTTTATTAAAAACTTTCCAGAATTCAGCGTCTTCGGGAGAAAAATGGATTTAAAAATACTTCTGAAAATATTTTTTACTTGGTGCTACTGATGGGAACTGAAATGAAATCTCGTTATTCGTAATTCAGATGTTTTTCACTTATTAAATCGCATCACATAACGTCGTAGCAGAGACGCTGAATAATTATTGAGAGATGATCTGAATCATACCAAGTCATACCATCATACCCGACCAAGGTCGAAGTTGCTTGGTGAGTAGTCTTGGAATTAGATGCTCACTTCTAATGTATCCGGTGGTCGTCAGTGACAGAGTTAAAACTCGCACTCACAAATTATGTTTCTCATGAATGCCATCAGATGGCTCTGTTTCAATCCCATACAAATCACGGTTTACTTTAACGCGTTCGAGTAGTTTGAAAAACTCGCACTAAGCGTACGGGTGATTTTTAGCTTGCAACGAGGCTTTACCAAGTTCACTATTATGTCAATCAATCAATAAAATGTTTTTTAATCAAAATAATACCACGTTGATAGCTTTTAGAAGTCATTTCTTGACTCTACCACACCATATCCACAGCTTCGGAAGAAGTTACGCGTTGTAAAGAAGATGAGGGCAGAAACTCTACAATATAGCGCATCCTTTAAACAAAACTACTGACTTAAATGTGTTTTGTACACAAAACAATCAATTATATCACGATACTCTCTCAACACACTCGACATTACATTTTAGTAGAAATGCAGTGCTAGACCGATTTTGATAAAACATGTGTTTAAAATCTGAGGATTATTTTATCTCATTAATAATTGACATAGAATACCTACTATGGACGCCTATAGTACAAAATACTCGAATAAAGTGTCCAAGACTAAAATACACAAACCTAAGTACGTATAGTAATATAAACGAACTAAAAACATTGAAAATGCTGAAATTATTTTCCGTCCTACTCCCCCATCGGGGAACGGCCCGCGCCGCGCGATCAAACCAAGACTGTTGCGTAATTCGTTCTCTTTTTTACGTTTTCGATCTCTTTTTATTCGGACACATTTGAGCGCGGACCCTCCGTCCAGTAATGATAAGTCAACGTCGTTAACAGACGGTGTAGGGAGCCGGTGCGGACGAAGTCACCGGCAAAATTAAGTAAAAATTAAAATCGTAAAGCACAATGCACACCACAATAAGCATAATCTGAAAATTGTGAACAATCTAACTCCAATCGGCATATATAACACGATTGCGGGGAAAAATATTGCGAATTGGGAAAACAAAAGTTTGGCGTATTGCCGGCTTGTTACAAAAACTTGAGCCATTTGCTTTGGGCGGAATGGTGCGATTTCAAAAGTTAAATTCGATTATAATCACTAGGGTTGGATTTACAGATGCTCTTTTCGGTCGTCAGGGAGATTGGGTTTGGTATTTGCTTAGCGTAATTATGGTATTTGTTTGAATTATGGTTTGTAGCTTTGCCTGATGGACTGACAAACCAAATTGTTACCTATTCGATGCAAGTAATAATTTACTTATTGTTCGGGGACACTGACATATTTTATGTAGACACGGCGACACATCAAGCTACGCAAAACCAAAATAAGCTGGCCGCGCGTAGGTAGAGTAATGTAAAACGTCGCGCGGCCAGCTTATGTTTGTTTTGCCGTGTGTACACACAGCGACACATCAAGCAACGCAAAACCAACATAAGCTAGTCGGGCGTAGGTAGAGTAATGTATAACGCCGCGCGGATAGCTTATGTTTTTTTGCGTAGCTTGATGTGTCACCGTGTGTATACGTACTAGAAATGACACAACAAAAAAACGTCATGCGCCACATGCGAGTAGGAGAAGTGTGTGCGGGTGAAAGAGCTAGCGAAAACGATTTACTAAGTGAGGAGTGGTGATATTGCCACATTGTATGAAACAACAACAACAAATGGTTCTGAAAAATCTGCTGTTCCCATTGAATAATTAGGTATCTATAGAACAGACAATCCAAACAATATCTATGCACCACGATCAGTATTGCGGAGCGCGCACCGGGAGCGTCACGCTGCGGCGAGCGCCTGGCACAGACTAAGTAAGCATATATGCCATTTGGCCTGTACGAGTGTTACAAACAATTCAGTCCGGGTGTCGCCTCTAGTACCTCAATGTCTAGTACCCATAGGTAGGTACCATGTGAGTCGAGTAGGTTTGTAGTTTTATTTGTAACAGCTGTTTTTTTTTCGCTATTTCTGTGTTGGTCGGGAGTTAGTCCGTTAGTCCGAAAAAGTTGTTCAGGAGGACCCTCAATTTTCAGGTTTGCTACTTTTGAACTTCACACTTTATATTTGTCTACGAAAATGACATAAACTGTATGGTGTTTTGACATTTTCGCATTCAAAAATAGCAGTCCAAATTTTCATGGTTTGGGTTTCCTTTGGTGAAACAATTAAGACTAGTGAAAGGTCGCATAGATTGATGCATGCTGCTTAAAACTCAACTGATATCGAGATCGTTGGGAGACGCCCTGAGCCAATCCTCATTATCTCAGCTAATAGACGTCCACCGTTAGACATATACCTCCACCAAGGATCGCCACAAGGACCAATCCTGCACTACCCTTAGCAAACAGGTTCCCGCCGTCTTCACCAGGTCGTCGGTCCACCTTGTGGGGGGCCTACAAACGACGCGCCTTCCGGCACGCGGTCAGTACTTGAAAACTATTAGGCCCCCTCGGCCATATGTTCTGCGAGTATAAGGGTTGAGCCTCATCTGCCAACACCGAAACGCATTTTTTTCATGCTCTATCTTTTTCTGTCGCTCAAGAACGTCATTGGCTAGAGCGAGAAAGGTCGCAGCCGGTGTTGCCGCATGCGATCGCATTCCCGCTATCTTTCTCGCCTTCTCGTCTTTCGGCTGAGGTGAAGATTGTTCATACATCTCAAGTCGGTTCTTCCAATAGTAACGAAGCGTATAATTTTTAATTCAAACAAAAATACCAAAGCCAATATAAATTTTGAATATCGAAACCTTTCTGAAACAGCAGACGGTAATCGGGTATTCCAAATTTAAATTTTGTCCGGTGCATTTGCATAGACCCAGCTGTCGCGTATTTCCATTCCAATTCCGTTATCTAGCTCCACCCGGCTGGCGTTTGGCACCCGATAAAATGTGATATAGCTCGATATCTCGCTGTGTTTTAGAATGTTCACACTTTTACTTTTTTAATGTTCCGTACTATAATTGACACAACGGAGCGCTACCGTCCGTCCGTCCGCCTGTCACAGCCATTTTTCTCAGATACCGTAAGACATAGGAAAGTGAAACTTGGCACACATATAGCAATTAATGGTCTTATATCTTAAAAAAGCTAAATTTTAGCCAGAGGTAGAAAGGAAAAAAAAATTTGTTTGCTACAATATCGTGTGGTCCAATTGAAATCTAATAAAATCCGAGTCTACAAACATTTTGATATTGTATTTTTACGAGGATAGTAAAAACTGCTGTCCCCACCTCTATTTAAAAAAAAAATAATTGTAACATCAAATAAAAACTGAAAATATCATGATCATTAGAATCGAATGGCGACCGCATACCGGAAAGCGCAGCGTGGGTAATCCCCCCACAAGGTGGACCGACGACCTGCACGTCTAGCATGATTTCTCTACACGCGCGCGAATCGGCTTTTTCCAATACTACAAGTCGCGGCAAGCGCGGCTTGCGCTCTCCGAAAAGAGTGGGGACATGTTATTTTGTATGCAACGAAGACGCGTCGCGCGCGTGTAGAGATATCATACTAGAAGACCTGGTGAAGACGGCGGGAACCCGTTGGAAGAGGGCAGCGCAGGACCGGTCGTTGTGGCGGGGAAGGCTTATGTCCAGTAGTGGAAGTCTATCGGTAATAGGTCTGTGGCGGACTGCAGTCTCTGCCTACTCCTGTGCAATACCGTGATTATTATGTAAAAAATATCTAAACGTATATACAACGTGTTAATGAATTAACGCAAAACTAGAAAGTAGTTTCTTTGGAATCGAGAGCAGAATCGAATTATCATGGGTTCAACACAGGTAATTTTTTTCAAAATTCTAAATAATTTGTTTGTTAAATTTACTGAACTCAATCTCAACCCACAGCTTGGGCACTCTCATCCTACTTACTACCAAAACAAGATTCTTAAAATGTATCCACGAGCATGTTAGCGCTTTCATTAATTGCTGAAATGATAACAAATCATTTTTGTCTCAAAACTTAAAATGCGTTTAACTTTAAATTTTAAGTATCATAATAATGAAATGATTGTCTCAATCTAATTATTATGTTATAAATCAGTTGGGGTGTATGAGGTTTTGCGCTTATTCATTAACACGTTGTATAATAATCTATCTAAAGTCTAAACTATGATTATATTTATCTCGTTTAAAGAACAACCTACCCTAAGCTAAATTGAAACCTGTAGAAGCACTAATTCGACTCACGTATCTCAAAAGTCCCAAATGATTCGTCCGACTGTATTGATAGACTCCATTTAATTAGGATAACCATCTATTAAAGTACTAAAGCAGGACATGTTTTGGTTACCTTGTAAAGATTTTATTTAAACAATCTGAACAAAAAGAATTTTGTTTAGTTACCGATTCTAAAGAAACAATTTTGAGGTTTTGCGTCAATTTTTTGACCTTTATACCTACAAAATATAATTGTAACCACTTAATTTCTTTTTCTGTCATTGTAAAATACTGCATAAACATTGCCACCATGTTCCCATCGTTCTTAAACAAATCCGAGAAAATCCTGATAGATGGCAACCCTACGTCCTATATTGACGAGGTAACACTTAATGGACACGTATGTCCATCCGTCCAGGTACGGCACGTTCCCATTAACCAAGGTGCAAGGTGTTGAAATTAAAATAGGTAGGGAACGGGGAAATATGCAGAATTGAAGATCTTCTAAAAGGTTACGAAGATAGTAATTGTAGGTCGCTTGAGTGCTCTGCATAGGTACAAATGAAGTTAGATCATATTTTCAATAGGTACTAATGAATGAAAAAATAATGTTGTTTTAAAATATTTTTGTTCTAGATGGTTAGAGCATCTGTATAATTCAACTACTCTCATTGCCTCATCTCCCACTCAAGACCTTAGGCAGAATAAGAAGCTGACAATCAGCGCTGCACGGATTCAACCCCATGCCAGCACAGCTGAACCTTTTTGTCTCAGCTTTGTAGGTTCTGCATAATTTTTTTTTACTGTTACACCTACCTACAAAATATATTTACTTCCATCTTAATTTCTTTTTACGTCATTCTAAAACAAATCCGAGAAAATCTTGACACATGGCAACCCTACGTCCTGTATTGACGAGGTACCACTTAATGGACACGCGTGTCCATCTGGCCAGGGCCGGCACGTTCCCGTTAACCGCAAACAGGGCATTCAAATTAAGTCGCCGTGGTATTCCTACGCCTAGACGTGCAACGCGATGAAATTAAAATAGGTAGGGAACGGGGAAATATGCAGTAATCGAAGATCTTCTAAGGGTTAAAATGTCAGGCAGTAAAATAGTTCTCGGAATAGTAAAGGGTGAACTAAGAAATGAAGTGATACGTTAGAGAAATAAAGTGGTTGACATAGCTCAGAAAATTAGCAAGCTGAAGTGGCAACGGGCTAGTCATATCTGGCGAAGAACTGATAACCGGTGGGGTGTCAGAGTTCTAGAGTGGAGACCGCGAACTGGTAGGCATAGTGTGGGACGCCCTGCTGCCCGCTGGACAGACGACCTAAAAAAATAGCGGTGAGCGTTTGGATGAGGAAGGCCGAGGACATAGTTTTGTGGCGCGCCTTGGGAGAGGCCTATGTTCAGCAGTGAACGATGATGAGCTGATGATGAATGATGATGATGAACTAAGAAATGTTGTCTTGAATAACAGTTATTTTGTTCTCAGTCTTTGAATGTTACCGGGAAGGTTGTAACTGTTTACCCTTTTTGCTTGGTTAGTCATTAGACTGGATTAGATTATAAAATGGGGTGTTAGGGTAAACAGTTGAATACCCACGACTCTGAAAAACTTTCCCTAATAAAAAACCAACATTAAAAAAGTAAAAAATAATTCGGTCACCTATTATTTTTGATGTAAGCCAATGTATAATTATGTTTTACTTCTTAACTCTCTTTAAGATATTTTAGGTACATTAATGCGTTGGGGACCGCTATGAAATGACCATTGATTTTTTTACAACAGCGGTCCCCGACACATTAATTGACCTAAAATATCTTAAAGAGAGTTAGGAAGTCCCAAATGATAAAACATAGGTACCTTTAGCTTACATAAAAATTATAGGTGACCAAATTACTTTTTACTTTTTATATATTATGTTTGTTTTTGGCGTTGAGGGTTTTTAAATTTGTAATTTAATGTTATTTCATAATATTTAAAGTTACATGTAAACTACTGAATCGAATTTCATGAAACAAAGCGAAGAACAATAGCAAAAATTAGCTTTCTATTTTTAAAAAACGCATCTAAATTGGTCCACCCAACCAGATGAAAAAGTAAATTTTGATCGGTCTTATAGCATTGTATGGCAACTTTAGACAGTATGACTGTACTTTTATGGGTAATGGGTATTGATCTAAGGTAAAGAACATGACTATAGAAAAAAAAACGGTAACCTTGAAAATTTAAAATTTTAGAATTTTTTTATATTTTTTTCTTACGGCGGCGGGTTGTGATCTGTAAGACTTAGGTTTTTTAAAAGTAATTTCGTACCTTACAACAATATCTAAACGGCAATCGGTAATCTTTTTGGTAATTGAAAAGTCCCGGGGCTACAATACTATTAACCGTTTGTCGCTATAATATAAATAAAGTTTAATGGAAATCCATACCAAACAGAACTGTTTTTCCATTTTGTCCCGTGCTTGACTGATGATCCGTCACACTGTGCAATCAATCTCTTTTTTTCGTTAAATTTTAACATTGCCCTTCCGTTTGAGGGAGCACAGTGCAACGATACGAATAAAACATTTTGGAATAGTGGAGCCATACCACAGTGTAATATAAACGTCTAGTGGTGAAGCTGAGCGGTCGCGACAAGTCAGTCGAGCTCGGTGTGCGAGGGCTGGGGTTGCCAACCTACTCGGATTAGCGTGAAAATGGCAATAAAAAAGCAAGATGTGGCCTAAAAAAGCGGGATCGGGCGGTCAAAGTATAGGGAAACGAGAAATACGTCTAAAAAATTCTTGTCCAATAAGTGTCATATAGACGATTTTTTATTTCATTTGATAGGGATACGAAAATGCATTCATCAAGATGTTTTTGTTGCTATTTACCTTACAATATTTATTTATTGATATTGTTCTTAACTTGCTTTTTTTGATGCCGTAATAGCGTCTGATTTTATACGAATTCAAAGCCCTTTCTATACTCACTACTCTCACAAAAATGATCACTTATGTTACCTACCTCATGGAATTCATGAATATGCTACGCGAATATGTTTATGCTTAGTCTTTAATGCCGTAAGTTACCATCGTTTGTGGCCCAAAAACAGAACGTCATTTTTTCGGGTCTTATAACACACTGTGCATCGCATGAGCGAAGATCCGCCGGCTGCAATTGCTCAGTTTCACCACTAGCAGTTATTATTGCACTATGGTAAAGCAGAATCGTTGGCGTGACAATTTTTGAAAGCTTTATTTTTTGTTCGTATATAGGTACATTTTCAATCTAAAAAACTAAATCGGTATTGTAAACCGACTGCGATGCCATACGTGGCATTTATTAATAAAGCTCGTTAAAATTGTATACAAAAATGTTTTCTATTTCGCTACCAATTAAATTGAGAAGTGTTAGAAAAAAATTACTAACTCAATTTGAACATTACCCGGTTAAGGTGGTTGCAGAGTTGTCGATATCCTATAAAAGTTTGAAGCAGTAGACGCGAGTAATAATTGACAACTCTACAATCACCTTAATATTTTACCATCAAGTTTTGTATATTGTTTCTTTATTTTTAAAATTTTTCATTTTTATTCAAAAAGAAAATACATACGTAGGTTACGTACATACTTACATTAAAAATGGTTTTATATTTTTATTTTTATATACAAAATTAGCAACGTTTTAGTAAAAAGTTTTATTTTTTGGAGCGGGCCGCAACAAACTAGATTTTTTGAATTTAGAATAAAGTAATAAATAAAACTAATTATGACAAAGTATATCTCTAAAATTTGTCCGTATAAAGGTTTGAAGTACCCTTAATGAATATATTTTCAACTTAAATAGTTGGATATGCAATAGCATATTACTGAACGCAATGTTCCTGAAAGTTGGAGTTTTAGAAAATATACCCTTAATTCATATCTATTACGATAATAGACAAGTAAATAAAACTACGTGTAGAAAGCACAAAATTATCAGACATAACAGCTGAATTATGGACTCTATTGTAATACACGTAGGGTCAAAGATGAACCTTCGTAGCTATAAACCTAGTAATGAAACCGAGATAATATTTCACGGTATCCTAGCACTAAACATTAATATACTACAGAAGGTCCTCTGTTTATTATCTAGACACTTTAGTACCTACCGAAGATAACTAGGCAATTGTGAGTAATGCGCCTTTGAACTTTTTAAGGGATCCGTAGGCAAAAGGTGAAAACGGGATCCTATTCATAAGCCTACGCTGTCCATCCGTCGTCCTACCATTTAAGAGAAGTTTATTCCGAAAGTACAAATGCGCGCTGCATACAAACGAAGTCTGGTGATATTTTCAATACTAAACAATTAAAGTAAATGATATTTTTCAGAAACAATCTTTAAACTAATTTCTATGCTTGTATGAAGTCAGATTTTCGTTAAAATATACCGTTTTAATGCTAGGATTAATTTAAGATTTGTATGGAAATCTTCGAGGCACTGTAACTTTGAAACTATACATTTTAACGAAAATTTGACTTCATACAAGCATAGAGATTAGTTTTTAAATTGTTTTTTAAAAATTTCATTCACTTTAATTGGTTAGTATTGAAAATATCACCAGACTTCGTTTGTATGGTGCTCGCTCCGAATTATATTCCCTTAAGGCACTTAATTCACTTTGAACCGTAATAGCTGTAAAATGTGCGTTATTACGGCGGATTTGCTAAATATTATAAAAATGTCAAAAAGTTTACTTTCGAGATTTTCACTGGTTGATTGGACCTCGACCAAGTTTTTTTGTGTCTGTTAGTCTGTCTGTCCTACATATTTAACTTTTGAACCGTAATAGCAAGACAGTTTTTAGTTTTTAAGACAGTTTACAGAATTTGCGTTATTATGGTGAATTTTCTAAAAAATTATAAAAGGGTCAAAAAGTTGAAAATTAAGGGGGATCCTAATACAAGAAATTAATAATCATTGAATTGATAATTTGGGTAAATAACCTGTAAAGATTTAAGGTATTTGTATAAATAAATGAATATTTATATATATATGAAATGAAACTAGTTAATTATCAACGTTTTTTCTTCTCACTTTACCGTACAAACGGTAATACATACAAGCGTCAAACTTGGTGTGATTATAGAGCAAACTCAACAGTATAACTACAAATAATAAAAACCAGCCAAATGTGAGTCGGTCTCGCGCTAAAGGTCCCTAAAATTTTTTTTTGTAAATTAACATGTTGTGTGGTAACCTCGGTGCGCGAGTAGCCCGTCTCGCACTTGACCGGCATTATTTAAAGTAGACCTTCTGATGTCCTGTACACAGTAATCCTGGTCCACAGTGCATCCCGGAGCATAAATAGGTGGGTTTAATGCCGCCGTAAATCAAGATTATTCTGCCGGGGCCGTATGAAGTTTTGAATTGAGTGTTCACCACATTGTTTCCTTTATATTACGTTTTGAAACAAACGTTATTATGAGATATACCATATTTAGTAAAAATACTTATAGCGCTGTACCCCGGGACTTTTTAAGCATAAGCATATGCTCACTGCTATGCTATGCTCGGATACCGAAACTCTATCCAGTGTGACGGGGGGTGAGTCTGTCGCCACATAATTGACAGTGGGTACAATACATGCCTCGATATTGAAGCATGCAGGTTTCCTCACGATGTTTTCCTTCACCGAAAAGCCAGTGGTGTTACAAATCGTACATTAATTCCGAAAAACTCATTGGTACCAGTCGGTCTGGACGAGGATCGAACCATCGCCTCCTGCACGGCAGGCTAATGTTCTTCACTTCATATTACTTCACTTCGTATTACGTATAGGGTATAAGGTAAAACCGTCTAAAGTTGTCATACAAAGCTATTAGACCAGATGAAAAATCAATTTTGATTGATCTTGTAGCTTTGTATGGCAACTTTAGACGGTCTCACTATTACGTATGGGTATTGAACTAAGGTGAAGAACATGACGGTATAGAAAAAAATGGTAACCTCGAAACTTTAAAATTTCAGACAATTTTTTATTGATTTTTTCTTATGGTGGGTTGTGATCTTTAAGACTTAGGTTTTTACTATCATCCGAGCCAAAAACTTTTAAAAAGTAATCTGTCATCTGTGTTTTAGTGATTTTTGAAGGGCATTGCTCTCGTACGCCGTCGTTTGTATGTGAAAAAATTTGGATGAAAATCCGCGTTTTTGAAGCACAGCAACCGCATTTTCAATTTGCTCATCTGGCAACACTGGTGCTAGACCAGTATCAACCAGTAGTCTAAAATGTCTTACAAAACAACCCAGACTTAATCTCTTCTTGAGATGATGTAAGTCTTTAAACTTGCGTTAAGTCTGACCATGTCGTCTTTGTTAGTTCTAACTAAGATTACTTTTGACCACGGTTTTACTAACTAACTTGGAATATTAAAGCTAGATGTCCTAGTTAATAAAACTACAGTTTAAGCTCTCTCTACATCGCGTAATCTAGATTTTATTGACTCAGTAATGGTTCCCAACTAATTTGTTAATTCCTTGCCGAATTTTCCTACGTTCTAACCAAAACTTAGTTACACAAGGTACAAGATAAGATTGTCTAAACCAGTAGAGTTCTTTTCCTCTCGGGGTTATCCAATACTTTGCTACAACAAGCTACCAAATACTAACCATCTTTAAAAGTGCAGATGTAGAATGTTATGCTTTTAAGATGTAATTAAGTTTCAAGTAACCTCAATCTCCCAGATAGTATAAGAGATAAGAGGAATTTTGGTAACCATCAGCTTCAAGGCTGATTCAGTATTCATAGGGTTTAGAGCATCTCTGTGATGAGGATGGACCAAGTCTGCCTGCATAACTCCAGTCGGTTTATGAGTTACACCCGTTCAAAGGTCTGTATCAAATGAACGATCAGCTGCAAGGCTGATCATAGGATCCTATTGTAATATGCACTGTACCTCTGAGAACAGTACAAAAACTGTCATGTTTTGACAGTCGGCTTAGGAGATACAGCCATTCAAAGTTCCGACCTTTGAACGGCTGTATCTCCTAAACCGACTGATAGACCATGTCAGTTTTTATACTGTTCGCATAGCTACAGTGCATGTTGCAATAATACCTGCATATTCATTGATATTCATTTTTATAGCAACCATTCCAGACCTTTGATCGGCTGTAACTCCTAATCCGACTGGAGTTGTGCAGGCAGACCTGGTCAATCCCCATCACAGAGATGCTCTACACCCTATGAATACTGAATCATCTGCTGATGTCTTTCAGCTGATGGTTACCAAAATTCCTCTTATCTCTTATTTATTTATTTATATTTATTGGTTACCAAACAGCAAATTACTTAATTTGTAATACAACAAAATTTTAATTTCACAACGCCAATTACATGACAATACGCCAATTATACTAAGATATCTGTTGTAGACTTTACCCAGTGTCTGCTTCAATAGTCACCTACGTAGGTACGGCACATAATTACTACAGGGCAACACAAAGGCATCGTAAACGCTACATAAACACTGTCATGTCATACGTGTTGTAATTATCCCCCTACAATTGCTTCTACAAATGTATGCGTCGACTAGCTAACTGGAACTACACATGTTACTATGATGACGAATTCTGTTTGTCTTCGTAATTTTGTAGCTTTGAGGAGTTTGTTTAGATTTAAAATAACTGAAAAGAGAAAAACAAGCTCTATAATGACTATAATCACTAATCAGCTATCAAAGCTTTATTTGAGCTAATATAATTTGAATGTTATTAGGCAGGTATCGCAAACAGGACACAGACGATTTTTGGTTGGTTATTGGTTTGTCCCCACCTGCAATACCTACCTAATAACATTCAAATTATATTAGCTCAAATAAAGCTTTTATAGCTGATTAGTGATTATAGAGCTTGTTTTTCTCTTTTCAGTTAATAGGTTTTTTATGCAGTCGGGTTTTTTGTTTTTCTTAATAATTTAGTTTATTTCATACTTTTTAGTCTTGTGTCGAAACGGTAACATAAAAGTACTATAATATATATATTTTTGGAATCGTCAGATCACTAGCTTTCATTTGATACCCATATTGTAATTTTAATGAAACAATCTCCCTCTCTTTTTTATTTCGCAGTTGCAATATTAAAATAATATAGCCTATGTCACTCTCACAATTTTTACGAATCTAATGACACCTCAAACATTAAAATCCATCAAGCCGTTTAGGCTGTAGGCCGTGCCAAAGAAATAGATATACAAACATACATACATACATACGCTTGAAAAACATAACCCTCCTTCTGGCGCAGTCGGGTAAAAATAGAAAGGAGTTTTCTTTATTGACATGAAACACTTTTCATGGGAGGGCTTTATTGACTTCTTGCGATAAGCCTACGATATTGTGTCCAGTCTCCATGCTTTAATTAGCTGGAACTTCTGTGGTTAGTTCTATTTATGTCTATGTGGGGCAGTGTGGGGTAGTTGTGGATCGGTTGGTCCGGCGAATGGCCGGCTGCAATCACAGCACTTACTGTTTCGCTAAATTACATTTTCCTTCCAGTTCTGCTGCTTCTCAACTATCAAGTTGCCGAGACTTAGGGCCTGTTTCACAATTCAATTCAATTAAATTTTTTGTTTAGTGGCATCCGATGTGTTATCACAATTCAGCCAATGTCTCGTTATGTGGATAGTATATGAAGGAAAATGATCAGTAGTATTTATTAAGTCTAGAGTGGCAGTTTTGCCAATGTAAGTAGGTTATAATCTCAAGTGATTGTTTTAAGGTTAAAACACAAAAGAGTTCACAAAATGGTGGAGCCACGTGCAATCCTAACGCGCCGATACGCACGCGTCCGTACTCCGCCAGAATTGCATCGCGACTCCGGCCTGTTTCACCATTTCTGGTTAAGTCTTTGTTTGACATATTTCGTATGAAAGATAATTATGTCAAATTATCTATCATATAAGCTAACAAAAACTTATCCAGAATGGATGAAAAAGCCCCGTATTGTTCTGAAATATAGTCTTAACTTATAAGTTATTCCATATAAGGATGAAAAGATATTCCGATTCTTATTTAGCTTTGTGGACAATTCTGATTAGCAAATATAATGTATTTATCAGAAATTATAGGTACTATACGATATTATCTTGGACGTTACTACAGCTGTTCTAAGAATTAATGTTTTCAGTTTCTGTAATTCAAAAATTAGCCCTAAAATATTTCATTGTCATTTGAAATTGAGTATAATGGAAGATCATGATTTAAGTAAGATTGTGTACGGTACATCCTATTTTTGACTTTGATAGAAGATAGACGCATAATTATTATAACGACTTTGTTCTAAGAGTGTTTTATAACAGGACGTATTCAACAACATCTCACTCGTTTTATTTGAATAATCTGTTTTATTCAATCCCCTTTTCGTCGAAAAAAAGTTTCTTCTTGAATACCACATTTCTGTATTTGGATTAATGTTACCTGTCTTCATTATAAATATTTTAATGAGTGTAAAAATTAGGAAGTTCTTGGAAATACAGACAGACAGAATGTCCGAAAATATAAGGGTTCCTTGTTTGGCTACGGAACCCTAAAAACACCTTTATCAATTTGATACCAATAGAATCGGGTAGTTACACAATTAGTCCCCTTGACAAAATATTTAAAACCCCTGCATTTATTTACGAAATGTATGAAAATCTGCAAAAAGTTTTTTTTTCCAGCACTAAAGTTGTAGGCACCAAGCTTTAGAGCTTTTGAATATCTAATAAGGTCCAGATTGCGGTGACAGGCCGATAACCCCGACGGTACCATTCATTCCACATAAAATACCCCCCTTGTGTTAATCTTAAAAACATGGTATTAAACCCGAAAATGGTTTGAATTCCGTGCCTTCTTAAAAAGAGGTAGACTTTGCCAGTCTGGTAACCAAGACGAGATTAGATCGAAAGGAAACTGAAGGTATTAAGTATTCATTGGGATTTGAAAGGATTTTAGATACCCAGTCTGAGAAGTTTCGATGAATACTGTAAGAAAATTCTGGTTTACAGTTTATAAAGGTGTTGAATTCGACATTACCTTCAAAATTTAGAATTAGTGGTCCGAATCTCTTTTGATCCTTTGGATGAAAAGGTAGGGTATAATTTTATAGTTTAGACTATTTGATTAGTATACAGGCAAGCTCGTATCCAAGGGGGTGGATAGGTAGGACTTGTCGTCCCCCCCCACCTCACCCCAATCTCCCCGAAATACAAATATTTGTGTAGCACAGTGATTACAGCGATTTGTTTATAATTTTTTTCAATGAATATCCCCAAAAGTCGGTTTCACTAGTTCGTACGTACTTTGATTTTTTTCCATAGTAATTCATTCCTTTGGTTTGCTTCCATAGTAAAAGTCGTTCAGCTTGGTGGGTAGACTATGTGGTTTAAAGGTTAATGATACTTTTCCTTACTCCCTGTATAGCTTTCTGGCCACTTCTGATTTGCAAATATATTTAATTTATCAGAAAGATATACTATCCGACATATCTTGGACGTTACTAAAGCTGTTTTAAGAATAAGTGAGAGTGAGAGGAAGTGTTTCAAATATCTGTTTGAAATATATTACCTATATAGTAATATAAGTAAATTTGAATAATAGTAAGCAATCTAAAATGATGCTATACTGAGAAAAAAAGGCTACGAATACGTAGCCCGTCGCAGCTTTTACGTAGCCCGTCGCAGCTTACGTACCACGTAGCTTACGACGCGATTCTGATTACGAGTGTTGCATCAGTATTTAAATGGTCTCGTACTTCATAATGAAGCTTGTCTCTGCTTGTCAACTTCAGTATCGCGTCGTAAGCTACGTGGTACGTAAGCTGCGACGGGCTACATATTCGTAGCATTTTTTTGTCAGTGTGCCTACGTCGTTTTTAACTGAAATAAGCTTAAAAATTACAACTATTATTGATTATAAACATGTTACAATCATGTTGTACTATTTCGAATCAAATTAAAGATTGAAAAATTTTGTAATAACTTCCAGTAGATGACGCTCACGTCCCCTTAAGACGCAATCTTTGACTAATTATTATAAGAACTAGCCTTGCGGTAGCATTTCCTCTCTGCCACGCTATACGCACAATTGATCTTGTGCATTTACATTCAATTTTACACCGTATCACTAAGCGAGACAGCCTATAATTGCGAAATAATAACTTCGAACTTAGAACGTTTGGGGTTCACACGAGACTACTTTTCATTATTTTTAACATTCAAAATTAGAATCTAAAGTTATGGGGAATAAAATCGAATGTTACCTCGCCCCCCGTAAAAAGTGGCAGAAATGTTTGTTAGTAGAATTACACGCGTAATCAGTCCACATATAAATAGTCAAAGGACGCAATAAATTACGTTCTCTGGCTAGTGGCGAGTCCACTAGCGAAATTGGATAATGTTGCACTTCCCCGGTTTGGAAGAGCGCGGGTTCAAGTCCCGCCCGAGACAAATTTTTGAATCTTTAATTTGATAAGCTTAAAACCCTAATTATTCCGAAACTTTCAGAAGTCACAAAAATATCCAAATTAATTCAAAGGTCTTCAAATTAAACTTCAAGGCCCAGTTTCCCTGTCGCTGTCGGTAACCATAATGGCTTTCGTCCTTTTGCCGCGTCATTAGTGTTCCGTTAAAAATTTGTGCGTAAGCAAAAACCAGCTTTATTTCACGGTCGGTAGAGTGGAACAAACTAGCCGGGCAGTTTAGTTATGTACACAGGAGTGGATTTGGAACGTGTTATACAGGGTGTGTAAACAGTTGCATTACTTTAAGGGGTGATTGTACCCATGATATTGAACAACTTTCCCTAACGAACCTATAGGAAATACGTAAAAAAATTCGACTTTTCATACAAACGAAAACGTTCGATAAGCGATTGCATTTGGTATGGAAAGTCCAAATATTTTTTAAATAATTTCTTTAGGTTTTTTAGGGAAAGATGCTCAGTAAATACTACTGTTTACCCTAATATTAGTTAAAAATATACCCTGTATATTTTTAAATTCTTAAAAAATACGGAATGCTGCATCGGTTTTGGAGTTTACGAAATTCAGAAGCAACGGGAGATCGGGGGTATCGATAGCTTAATTGGACGAAAGCAAGTCTCAGACACAGATGATTTCATTGTTACTACGTAACAGTGCACCTGACTAAGGAAGTGCCAATTTCGCATGATTTTTCCTTACTTATTTATAATTACCCTAATTGTGATTTTTCTAAAATATATGGCTCGTAGGCCATAACTATGACGGATTTATCATACATATGACATAAATATCGATAACACTTCACCTATTCATTTCTCACAGTTACAGGCTTTTTAGCTTTTTAAATAATAATCAAAATTATTATATTGCCACTTTTTAATATGGCGTCAGTCTATATCATTTTGAAAACTTTGCGAAACATACCTAGATTAATGCTCAGGGTTGGAAAAAAAACAGTTTTTTTTTAATTTTATAAAACAAACAGTTCAAAATGTTTTAAACAAGTGTTTTTTTTGTTTTTTATGTTTTTTTTTCTTTTGTGTTCAGGCCATTAATTTCAAATAAATTAGACCTATAATATTTGATTTCTAGACTAGGTATTTACAAATTCGCCATAATAAATTCAATATGTACAAAAATCTGTCAGTGGATAAACATTTATTTTATATTACGTATCTCTAATCAATACTGAACGCTTTACATTCTAACAATTCTAACTAATCTTCATTTTTAATAGGGGAAACCCCAATATTCATATTATTTTATAAGGGTAATACCCTAGTGCTAGGGTGGGTATTACCCTGGTTTGAATATAGTAAATCAGGGGAGTGCCCGCTCGCTAGTCACTAGTGAGGACTACCCCACTAGCACTAGTAGTTGGTTAAAAATTATTCGTTTTATTTAAATACAATGCTAAATAAAATTTTCCTTATAATTCCTATTTCAAAAGTACAAAAATATAATATAGCAGTACAATAGCATAGAGATAGACTCAACTGGTTTTATGTCAAGCTATTTAGAGTCCTAAATATTAATTTATTTCCATTCATTCGCAATGAAAAGTAGTTTTAAACCTTGTTTTTTTCTTAATGTTTTATACATTGTTTAAAACTTGTTTTAATCTGTGTTTTTAAACACTTAATAAAAAACACGGTTTTAAATCAAACTGTTTTAAACACGTGTTTTAAAACAACTTGTTTTAATCATGCCAACCCTGTTAATGCTCATGCTAATTATTTTTATAACGCCTTGATTTTAATATGATTATTTGTATTTTTGTGGTTACCGTACAGAGCTGTAGCCCCGGGACTGAAACAACTCTTTTTATAATTAAATTTAAAAATAACTCACATAATCCACTTCAGCAACATGCGTCGTCAACTAACTTAAAATTTTTTGTGCTTACTTAAAAACAAGAATTTCACTATTTCATTTGTATTTTATTAACAGGTACTTTTAGATATTCCGTGTTAACAGCAAGGTTATCATCACCCATCTCTCATTAGCGCCATCTATCGAGTGATTTGGAACTTTTTTTTCTTTTCAACTGGCTTTCAGAAATTCCCTCATTGTTTCCACAACAGACAATTGGTTTTTTCAGGTTTAACAATACCTATAAATTTTGTATGCATTTTGGTAGGACACAGAGATACATTCTACTCCTGTGATATCATATTTTTACCTATGTGTCACAATACACAATTTTGTATTTGCATTTGACAGACTTAGCTGTATGGACTTTGTTCCCGTTGCCTTTCCGCAAGGATAAATTTAACTACAACAACAACGTATCCTGCAAGTCGATCCAATAAGTTAGTTAGTTAATACCTACAGATTGTTTGCGGGTCGACAGTGTAATACTCTTGAGGTGGAAGTTACGAAGGTATAACGAGGAGCCTAAAGGATTCATAGTCTAGCTTTAGTCTAGCTGTATGTGGCTGTATTTAGGTCTTATATCAATATTATCATCATCATCATTATCATCACAGCCTATACAACGTGTTAATGAATAAGCGCAAAACCTCATACACCCCAACTGATTTTTAACAAAATAATTAGATTGAAACAATAATTGCATCATTTTGATAGTTAAAATTTAAAGCTATTCGCATTTTAAGTTTTGAGGCAAAAATTATTTGTTATCATTTCAGCAATGAATGAAAGCGCTAACGTGCTCATGGATACATTTTAAGAATCTTGTTTTGGTAGTAAGTAGGGTGAGAGTGCCCGAACTTTTGGTTGAGATCGAGTTCAGTACATTTTAAATTTTATTAACACATAATTTAATATTTTGAAAAATAATACCTATGTTGAAGCCATGATAATTCGATTCTGCTCTCGATTCTAAACAAACTACTTTCTAGTTTTGCGTTAATTCATTAACACGTTGTATAGGGTCCTTCTTAATATGCTGACACTTTTTTAAGGAGACGATCAGACCATCAAACTGAACAACTTTCTCTATGGGATCAATGTCGAAATCGCGAAAAAAAATCAGCTGTTCCATACTAAACTGAAATCTTACTCGACCCAATTGTATTGGACAGTTGATTTTTTATTCGCGATTTCGACATTGGTCCCATGGAGAAAGTTGTTCAGTTTGATGGTCTGATCATCCTCTTAAAAAACTGTCAGCATATTAAGTTGGACCCTGTATACGTCCCACTGCAGGGCACAAGCCTCAAGATTTAGTTTCCATAGCTCTTCGAAATGCACCACCGACGCTCCCCAATATATGCACTTAGGTAAATGTTCACAAGAATCTTGCGTTGCGTGTCACGTTTAAGGGTTGAGTCTCATCTTTCAGCACGGAATCGCATTTTTTCACGCTCTATCCTTTTCAGTCGCTCCGGAACGTCATTTGTTAGAGCGAGAAACATAGCGGGAATGCGATCGTAGGCGATTTTCATTTAAAACATTATAGATTTTATATCTGTGCAATAAGATTATATTCCTGTGTAAACTATATTAGTTTGAATTTTTTATATCCACAATTTTCTCTTTTTCCATATTTCAATTCGATGTAAGTGGTTAATCCGATTGATAAACTTTTTTCATTTGTCGAGTAACGGATTACATTCAATTATGTCACGGATATTTCCAACGCGTAATAAAAAATTGGAAAATGTAAGTCCCGCGAAACAATAAGTACTAATAGGTATTTCGAAACAGTAGGTACCCTAAAAAGCGCGAGAATTTATCATTTTGTAAGGGTGTGGTGGATCTGTTACGAAGGAACTAGTCATCATTAGCCTATACAACGTGTTAATGAATAAACGCAAAACTAGAAAATAGTTTGTGTAGAATCAAAGTTTTAACAAAGGTTACATATTTCAAAATATTAAATTATTTGTTTGCATAATACACTCACCCTATTTACTATCAAAACAAGATTGTTAAAATGTATGAAATAATAACAAATCGTTTCTGCATGAAACTTAAAATGCAAATAAATTTAAATTTGAATTACTTAATAAAATAATGAACTTATTGTTTCAATGCAATTATTTCGTTAAAAATCAGTAGGGGTGTATAAGGTTTAGCGCTTATTCATTAACACGTTGTATAAGTAAGTCCGACTGCAGGGCACCTAACCTCAGGTAGTGTGTATGGGCGTTAGTCCACCACACGTGCACAGTGCGGACATACATAATGCATTGTAATTTCTTCTTCAGCGTATGCCAGGTTTCCTCACGATGTTTTCCTTCACCGTTTGAGAGCAGTCGGTATTACGTACATAAGTAAGAAAAACCCATTGGTATGTACCATGTATGTACACATGGCGACACATCAAGCTACGCAAAACCATAATAAGCTGGCCGCGCGTAGGTAGAGAAATGTATAACGTCGCGCGGCCTGCTTATGTTTGTTTTGCGTAGCTCGATGTGTCGCCGTGTGTAGAATTGTACATGGCATGTCGTCCGTGCGGATTCGAACCCGGACCCCAATATTGAGTGTCCATACCTCTCCGCAACGGGCCACCAACACTTTAAATCTGTGACAATGGGCCCGCGGTGTCCGAAACCACGAGCGCATTGTCAATTTGTCACGGATTACTAATTACGATTAAATTAACAAGATAGTGTGAATCAGATCAAACGTTCGATCAGCTGATTGCATTTAGTGTGGAAAGTAAAAAAAAAATGTATTATAATTACGGTATGTTACTGTAAAATAGCTGGTTTCTTGAACCCATTTTTACAACTTTACTCTACTTTACTCTTTCCTACCAGAAAATAAACCCAATGTCATTGTCATTCTGGAATGAATGGAATGAATACTATTGATAAAGCTAATAAACACTTCCACTCAAACTTGTCGCATCCTGAAACAACGAGCAACGTTAGTTCCAAACTGTATTTTAACTACAAGGCCAAAAGCGTTAAATTACTTTGGTGCCCGGTTGTTCTTGGATGGGTTTAAGCGAAATGAGCTAAGTTTTTACTTGGCTAATTAATTCCAGCGCACGCTGTTATCGGTTATCTTCTTACAAAGTTGTGTTTATGCAATAGGGTGACAAGAAGTTTTGTTGTTGACGTTCAATTTGTAAAGTTATGTCACATGAATAAATATGACCACAGAGCACAAAGCTTCATTTAAGCGGCCGCTGTAGATGCACTCACGCATGCGCACGTTTGAATACGTACAAAAGTCCATGCAGCGCGTTCTATACAAACTAAGTTTAATAAAATAATATTATCAATACTAACCAAAACGTCTAACCAATCATATTAATGAAATTTTATACAGGGTATTCCTTACACCCTGTATACGATCTAGAAACAAATCTCTGTGCTGCCGGTGCCGGTGGTTTGTCACAGTTACAGTGGCTCAAATATGTATTTTTTATTTTTATTTGCTTACAGGAAGATTTACCGATCAAATAGTTAGCTAAAGATTACACAATGTTGTTAACAAATCTTCACATTCAGGAAATATTTCTTTACAAATCTTAAATTAATCCTAGCGTTGAATTGTATATTTTCCGGTAATCTGATAAACTAAAGGCATAGATAAGTTTCTAGATAGTATTTAAAAATATATAATGACTTTAATTGATTTGTATTGAAAATATAATCAAACTCCGTTAGTATTGAGCGCGCTGCATCCCCTTAAACTAAAATCATCGCCGAAAACAATAAAATTGCAAATTTAAACTTTTTATGCGATTGTTTTTTTAATAGTTATGTGGACCACAACGATATTTTACACAAGATTTACGTTACCTTCATAGAAAATGGCGCGTAAAATTGTGCCGCGCCACAGCCGACTATTCAAAGAAAAGGACAATTGGGTCTTTTTACCCGACTGCGCCAGAAGGAGGGTTATTAATCAGAGTATTCACTTTACTCGCGCTAGTAAAATACATACCTGTTTCTTTGGCTCAGGCCTGAAATGTCAGTTTTCCTAAAATGTATTTTTCCCAAAATGTCTGCTTTTCCATAATGTCTGCACATGTTTTGCATAATGTCAACTTCTGATAATGTCTGTCTCCAAGAATGATAGTTTTCAAATGTTCGCTTTTCAGATAGTGCTTATTCCCAAAATATCTGCAACCTCAAAATATCCGCCTTCTTACTATTTTGGCAAAGAGTAAGTATGCAAGCAATTAATAGTCAGGGAAATCTACGGATTTTTGTATGGAGAAGGTTGCATTAATTGTACTTTTGGTGATAATTTGGAATATAGTCGATAAATACCTGAAAAACATAAATTCTCAATAATCCCCGATTTTTTATTGTGTAATATTGAATAATTAAGATATTTACAAAACCTTAAATTAAGGTATGAACAAAAATTGGAAAACTGGTGATTTTGTACAGGATGGCTTCATTCATTACGTTTTACTTATAACGATAATAATCCCCGGTTAATGTCGTTAATTTGAGTAGATATTTAATATTTTGTAAGTCTTCAAAAATTATAACCTCAAAACTAAATTATTTACTGTTTGTTTGTACACATTAAATTTGCCTCGTGATAATTAACTGTCTCTTTTGCTAGTATGCTGGAAGAAATATCTTTCGAAATAAGCTTGCCCTCTGTACATTTATATCGATTTTAAGGTATTTCTCAGGTTCCTGAGCCAATATAACCACGAAATCTCGACAAAAATGTAATAAACTAACAGTAATATTATTTCAAACGCAATTTACTAAAGTGTCTTTAATGCAATCTCAAACCTTATTTTTCCTAGACTATAAGCCTTTTACATTTAGAAAATTGATTTGAAAATAAAGCAGAAATTATGAGAAAACAAACATAATAAGATGATAGCCGTGAACATAACTTTTTATAATGCTAATATTCTAGGAATGTAAACATTATGAATTCAGAAATCCTGAGATTGTCATTGTACACATTTTAAATAGCAGACATTTTGAGATAGCTGACAAAATAGAAGTGCTAACATTGTGAAAACGCAGACGTTTTGAAACCTGTACATTTTAGGAAAACAGATATTTCATGCCTGAGCCGTTTCTTTTTGGTATAACATTGGTGGTTCACAACCCGTTATCCACGACTACCTTCTTCTTGCTCCCATCTCGCCTAAGCCCCTCTAGTAAACCCCAAAACAATGAGTAACGTCTTCCCAACGTGCTTTATCGCCCAGAAGATGAGAGCAATTAAAGTGTATGTGTGCGCAGTAGACGCTGAAATATTAGTTTGTTTACTCTACGTGAGGTATGGTCTGGCGCTGCCGTTCTCAAACTTTGTACTGTTGACACCCCCTTCGAGAACTTCTGTGGTGATCGGGGTAAGATTCTTAATTGAGGAGATTATTTGCATTTCTTTGTCTAACTTCAGGGTAAAATTGATATCATTTGCATCCTTTTAAACTACCCATTAAACTGAACAACTTTTACTATGGGAGCCAACCGATCTGAGCAAAAAAAATCTGCTGTTGCATACATTTGATTCAAGTAGGCATTGCAGTTTAGTATGGAACAGCTGCTTTTTTTTTGTACCGATCGGTTTGCTCCCATACTAAAAGTTGTTCAGTTTGATGGGTAGACTCTAAGTTTAAAAGGATGCTATCAATTTCACCCTGAATAGGGTCAGTCTCATTCTAAATCCCACTATTAATTCCGGGCAAAATACCTAAGTCTCTTAGTTATTTTTCTATAATAAAACCGGCCAAGTGCGAGTCAGGGTACTCGCGCACCGAGGGTTCCGTACCACACCACCACACAACATAACTTACAATAAAGTTTTGTTTTCTCCGGGACCTTTAGCGCGAGACCGACTCACACTTGGCTGGCAAGGTTACTCGCCACTGGACCACCACGGCATTTCCGAGCTGATGCTGCACCTGCGTCCTTGATATAGACCTCAGTCTTCTGCCCGAGGCACCAGTGAGCCACGTAGATAGGACAGGAGTGTAGGGTTGTCGTAGTCAGGTTGATGAGAGAAAGGAGGTTGCAACCAGCCTGAAACAGGTCATCGTAGATATTATATACTATACTTGGTGTGTAATAAACTAGAGGGGGAAGGAGTAGTGACTGCTAATGTTCGTTTAATCTTCTATCCATTTTGCTACAGTAACAATAAATTTGTGAGAAATGATAAGTTTGGAAAACACTGACTTTATGTAGCCTGGCTATACTCATAAAATGCAATGTCCGCCTGGTCGTCTGCCGGACAGCAGTAAATCAAATGTTCCATGAGCTTTGTCATTTCTAAGCTATAGTGGCAAACATGTTAGCGTAAGGTCTTCTGGACTTTGAAACTTTATCGGTTTTAATTTTTCTTTAAAATTTGTTTGAAGTTAGAATTTTAATTGATTTATCTTTGAAGAAGCATGTTGCAGATACAGACATGTTGCCATTTTGACGAAGCGCGTCGCAGATTTGAAGTTTGTTCTTTCTTATGCATTTAATTAATACATAATTACTTGATTAATAATAATTCGTTAATGTCTACACAAAACAAGCTATCAGCAAAAGCTTCGTCAATCATAATACAACAGCCGGTAATCAGCAACATGCTTCGTCAAAACCTTAAATAAACCTTCAGAGATCCGCAACATGCTTCGTCAACTTACAAAACTAAAATCCACCTCACGCTTCGTCAGTTTATTTATATTTATCATTGATTGAATCAGGCGTTACTTTGACGTTCATGACTTCCACAACATAACATAACAATAGGGAATCGCAATGCGGAAATAGCTCATTTACCACATGGGTCTGAAATGAAACACCCGAGCTAGCTGTCACCAAGTTTAATCAAAGAAAGAACACATGACAAGCGCTAATATCTTCTTCTATTACATATCAAAGAGATCACAACATGAGGGTTTGGTCAGGTGCCCAAAAACAAAAAACGAAATTCCTATATAGGTCATCATCATCATCATATTGTATGGAATTTTTTGTCTTCCTGCTTGGATCCGAGGAGGTCGAGTTCAAGATGTTTTAGCCAGTCTTCCGCTGCCGGGGTTAACCAATGGAGTTCTTCAATTACACCGGGGTAACGGCGCAGAGTGCACTCATTTACCACACGGGTCCCGCAGTCGCACATCGGTGACTCCCTCAGGCCCCACTTGTAGAGGTGGGAGTTGATCCTTCCATGGTTAGTTCTGAACCGGTTCAGCTTTGGCCATGTGTTCCGGTCCTTTTCAAAACCAGTCGGTTTGACAGTCGGGACAATCTGGATCTGGATCGTGTGATAGTGCATGGCGGTCAGATTGGGGCCTTTTTGACCATCTGCATGCAAACCTCGTGCGAGACCTATAGGTATACAGGTAGGACGGTAAATAATAATTAAATCCTAGCACGTTATATTAGTAATCGAAGATCAAAGCATCTTCCAACGCGGTGGTAAAGTCGAAAAAATGACGTGCAAAAGCTATCTGTGTGATATATTTTTCCTTTTTTTTCTGGATACACGAAAACTACGCCATGTATTGTACAATAATTTGTTTGTATCCTTGTAGATTGTGTGTAGTTGGTACAATAATGTATATCAAAACGTTTCTAAATACCCAAAGAAGTTATTTAGAGATAATTCCAGGCAGTGTTTCGCTCCACCTCCTAAGGGGTTCCGTGCTCGAATAGTCAATGCCGGATTTCATCTCAAAACAAATTTCAAAATTCTCAGAATCCTGCAGCCGTCTCTACGAAATCAACCTCCATATGGCCCTATGACCATCATCCGCTACTGTCTTTTCGTCCCTAAGTTTACATTATTTCCTCCACTGCTGCCCTTTCTGGAAAATTCGTCACGCCTGGTAGAGGTCTCAGGGGACAACAGGGCTGGCACTTACCTCGGGCATCACGTATCAGCATTGCAATACAGCGAGGTAACGCGCCGCCAGCGTCCTGGGCACAATCCCGTACGACAGGGACCTCGAATGCATTTTCTATTTGTCCTAAGATAGATAGAAGATGCATTCGATTGTGCGGCCCCCTGTAAATATAAGATTGTATAAAACTTCTACTATTTTTAAGATTGTAAATTTTGCACATGCCACCTTTTATTCTTAAGATTATAAATTAGTAGCAGATGTCTTAGATAATTTAATTACCTTATTATAGTAAACATTCCTGGCACCAAATAATAATTACGTACTTACTACTTCACCGTAATATCTATTTCAATTAAAATATTTGAATGATAAGGCTTACGTTAGAAAGAGAGGATTACACTGAAAAGGGTCCCGCTTATTATCAAGGGGCCTTGTTGATCCTATTTACCGTTATACTTGGAAGAAACGCAAACCGTATGGAAATTATGGTAATGAGCTAGTTTATTTTATAAGGTCTCTCGCTGGTTTATTAAGGGAGTTACTTGTTTAAATTATTTTCATTTTTCTTGCCTATGGAATACGTCTTTGGAAGGGTTGTTATTTGTAGGGTTCCGTAGTCAAACAAGGAACCCTTATAAGTTTGTCTATTCTGTCTGTCTGTATGGCTCGCCTCAATAACTCGCTCATTTTTGCACCTATTGAATCGAAATTTGACTTGAAGAAACTACATATTTTTTTAAATCTCCCATACAACGACGTGGGGTTGGAATTTTTTTTTTTACCCTATTCGGGGTTTGCTCTTGACCTCAATCCAGTCCTTAGGACATAGATGGGGTCGAAGGGGTTATTCCTTTTTTTTTTAATCGAGAGAGGTGTCGTTGGATAGGTCTTACCCAATGGAACAAAACTTCCATAGAAACTAAAACGCTTTTGTCTTGAGATATCAAAGTCAAAAATAGGGCGGAGGTATAAGAACTTTTCGTTTAGTCATTTATGTTCTACTCACTGGCGGACTAATGGGGGGGGGGGGGCGGTCCGCCCCGGACCCCGGGCCTGGGGGGCCTCCAAATCTCGAGAAGATTCGTCCTTTTTAATCGAATCCAAAATATGTTCGGAGTTAGAGGCCTCACACAAAGTCAAAGAAAGTCGGAAATAGAGTCAAAAATATTGCAATCTTTTATACTTAGTTGTTTTTTTTCGCACTCTGGAACTAAGGTTGCTCGCTCCAGTTTTTGTTCCACTCACCTTGGAGTTTGGAGTTGGAGGCCTCACACATAGTCAAAGAAAGTCGGACATGAGTAAAAAATATTGCGAATTTTAGAGCTCACTTCGCTCGCTCTAGATTTCAGGTCGTATCGATCTCGAGCTCACTCACTCGCTTCTGGGTTTTAGATTTTATTGCAAAGACATAACCTGGACCTGAAACTCCCTGGGAAATAATGATTGCTATCTACGTTCATGGAGGGAAGGGCATGTGTCAAGTTTTGCCATTGCTCGAAAAAACAGTTGATAATAAATTGGATAATAAATTGGAAATTTCTGGAAACACCGGGAGGCCTCATTTAGTTTTGCCGCCCCGGGCCTCCGACGGGCTTAGTCTGCCACTGGTTCAACTAGCTGTCGACTCCGTCTGCGTAGACCTTAAAAAAGTATCCTATGTGTTAATCCAGATCATATTCTATCTGTGTGCCAAATTTCATTAAAATCCATTCAGTTAGTTTTTACGTGAAAGAGTAACAAACATCCATCCATGCTTACAAACTTTCGCGTTTATAATATTAGTGGGATTCTCATATCTTTAATTAATAACCTACCTTATTAACCAGCGATCTAAGAATACAATTTACTCGCGTTTGTTTGAATCCGGCCTAAGAATTAAAATGTGTGAAATTTAAAAATAGCACTCCTATACGTCTCACCTGTTTTTTTACTCAAAAATGTATTTGGATTTCGCAAAACAAGGATCAAAAGAATTCACGGATCGTAGGAATGTCACCTCTCGGCAATGCGAGGTCAAAACTAGAGTCGGAATTGTTGAAATGTTCCAAAAGCACCGTCAACCTAATTTGTATTAAAGCTGGTACTCACTGAATATTAGTGTGTGAGCATTCTTTTTACTCAGCCTTTCCTCTTAAAACTATTTCGGCTTTCCCTATAGTCCCGGAACTGACTAGAATTGTATGAAGCAACTTTTTAGGGTTCCGTAGTCAAACAAGGAAACCTTATAGTTTCGTCGTCCATTCTGTATATTTGTCTGTATGACCTGCTCGAAACGAAAAACAGAAATGTGGTAGGTAGTTAAGAAGAAACGAATTTTTTCGACCCCGCAGTTCGAGTTTAAAACGCATCAAATAAAATTTAGTTCAAAACACGAATTTAAAAACTTCATAATGAAGCCGTGGTGTCCAGTGGCGAGTAACCTTGCCAGCCGTGTAGTAGGCGATGGTTCGATCCCCGTCCCCCATCGTATGTACGATTTACCTCTGGCTTTCCGGTGAAGGAAAACATCGTGATAAAACCTGTATACTTCAATTTCGAGGCATGTATTGTACCCACTGTCCATTACAAGTGGCGACGGGCTCACTCCCCGTCACACTGGACAGAAGTTTCAGTACTACTGTGAAACGTGGATGTTCTTAGTTTTCAGAATATCTATGACTACCCCTTCGGGAAATATAGTCGTGAGCATATGCTATAATGATACTGATCCAAATCCTAAGATATACAGGGTCCTTCTTAATATGCTGACACTTTTAAGGAGATGATCAGACCATCAAACTGAACAACTTTCTCTAAAGGACCAACATCAAAATCGCAAAAAAAAATCAGCTGGCCCATACATTTGGGTCGAGTACTTTTGCAGTTTTTTATGCTGATTTTTTTTTCGCGATTTCGATGTTGGTCCCATAGAGCAAGTTATTCAGTTTGGCGGTCTGATCATGCCCTTAAAAAAGTGTCAGTATATTAAGAAGGACCCTATACAGGGTGTAAGTGACAGGCGAGCAAATACTGAATCTTTGAACTCAGACCATCAAAATGAACAACTTTCACTATGGAGCCTACCTCAGGAAACGCGAAAAAATATCAGCTGTCCCATACAAAACTGCTGTACCTACCCGACTCAAATGTATGGGACAGCTGATTTTTTTTCGCGTTTCCTGAGGTAGGCTCCATAGTGAAAGTTGTTCAGTTTGATGGTCTGGCTTCACCGTTTCAGTATGTGCTAGGCTGTCACTTACACCCTGTAGATGCGGCCTACCTACGACGCTCCGATACAATATTCGAATCGAATTTGTTCAGAGACATTTTGATTGGCTCGTACGCTTTTATAGGGGATGTGGGACTTGTAAAATGTATTTCATGTTTCTATCTCAGTTTTTGTATCATCAAATTTACGATCACGACACTTCCTTGTAGATAACGCAGTTTGGAATTACATTTCGTTTGTTGTTAAAAAATGTTTGGCTAAGTCAGTAAGTTATTAGTGGAAATAAAAGGAAATCTTTGACTAATTATTATATGGACTGGTTACGCGTGTAATTCTACTAACAAACATTTCTGCCACTTTTTGCGGGGGGCGAGGTAACATGAAATCCGCAACTTTGAATTTTATTCCCCATAACGTTAGATTCTAATTTTGAATGTTAAAAATCATGATAAGTAGTCTCGTGTGAACCCCAAACGTTCTAAGTTCGAAGTTATTATTTCGCAATTATAGGCTGTCTCGCTTAGTGATACGGTGTAAAATTGAATGTAAATGCACAAGATCAATTGTGCTTATATCGTGGCAGAGGGGAAATGCTACCGCAAGGCTAGTCCTTATAATAATTAGTCAAAGAAGGAGATATGCATAATAATTGTTGTTACAAAAATACAAATCAACATTTAAAAGTTTTAAATGTTTATTTTTACTTTTTTAACACCTTGTATAGGGTACAGGGGGTTATACAGGGTGTAACAAAACACCTTAGTAATATTTAAATGGGTTGTTCGGACCATCAAACTGTTGAAAAAGGTTCTAGAAATCTTCTTCTTCGGGTTCCTCTCCATTACTGGAGGTCGGCAGTCAGCTCTACATATCCCTGTCTATCTCTCGCCAAACGAAGCAGCTCTTCGACGCTGGCGATGTCTGTCCACTTCAGGTTTGCGAGCCATGACATTCGTGGCCTACCGACGCTTCTTTTGCCCTCTACTTTGCCAAAATGTCTTTTTTACTTTATAGAAATCATGCTATGGTTAAATTGTATTGTAATAAAGTGTATGAGTATGACTTAGGAAGGAATCGAACCTCTGACCTTTGTACGAAAGGCTAGGCTTCTACTATACCACCATACAGCATTAATTCCTTTTTTTTCTGTATCAGTTACCTGCCAAAGGTATGGTATAAGTCATCATCATCATCGTCTCAGCCGATGGACGGAAATCCAACGGGTTTCCGCCGCCTTCACCAGGTCGTCGGTCCACTGTGTGGGGGGCCTAACCTTGCGGCGCTTTCCGGTATGCGGTCGTCATTCGAGAACGGCCCCATCGGCCATCGGTTGCGCGAGCAATGTGCCCCGCCCACTGCCACTTTAGTTAAGTGTGTAGTTTGTAACGTGTAGTTATTGTACAAGTATATTCAAATAATTATAAACACATTACCCTTCCTTTGCGTCGCGCAGTCGGGTAAAAAGATACTAAATTCTAGTCTAGACTAGACACAAACAATAATTTATAACTATCCATTTTAATTAAACAGCGAAAGATAAAATTCAAACATCATAAAATGTAATTCCGTTATGGAAATAAAAAATATGAAATAACTAAAATTTATTCATGGAGTACGATTCCATGTTTAAACTAACTAGGGAATTAATTAAATTATTCTTGAAGAATAATCTCGTCTCACGTGTTTTAGTCCAGCATCCACTAGTTACAAAATACTCGCGTTTTTAAAAAGGTTTTTTGTGAGCGAAGGTTGATCGAAGGAGCGAAGCCGAAAAGCTGACCAACTGGCCATCCTATCACCAAGATATAAAGGGTTTTAGGGTAAACAGTTGCATTATTTTTAGGGGTGATTGCACCCATGATACTGAACAACTTTACCTAAGACACCTATAGGAAATTCGCAAAAAAAAAGTGGACTTGCCAACTAAATGAAATCAGCTGATCGAACGTTTGCATGAAAAATCGAGAAAAAAATTCTCGAATTTCCTATAGGTTTCTTAGGGAAAGCTGTTCAGTACCTTGGGTAGAATCACCCCTTAAAGTAATGCAACTGTTTACCCTAATACCCTGTAGTACGACCAGGAAAATAATTCCGTTCGTCAACATTCGTTTGCGCAGAGCAGACCCAAATCCCCGTCAAAACCCGAAGTCATTTAATAATCAAAGTGTGCAAAGTCGGATAGCAGCGAAAAGGGCGCGTAAACATAATAGCCAATAGCTACAAGGGAATGAAAGTGTCACATCCTGATTGGTCAATATAATTTCACGCGCTATTAAAATTTTTCAACTTCGCAGGTACAGTTTCAACACGAACCCTGAAGGGGATATAATTCGGAGCGCGCTCCATACAAACGTACTATGGTGATATTTTCAATACTAACCAATTAAACTCAATGAAATTTTGCTGAAACAATCTTGAAACAAATATCTATGCTTGTATGGAGTCCGATTTTCGTTAAAATATACAGTTTTAAAGCATTAATTTAAGATTTGTATGGAAATCTTTGAGGCACTGTAACTTTAAAACTATACATTTTAACGAAAATCGGACTCTATACAAGGATAGAAATTTATTTATAGATTAATTCTGAAAAATGTCATTGAGTTTAATTGGTTAGTATTGAAAATATCACCATTGTACGTTTGTATGGAGCGCGCTCCGAATTATATCCTCTGAATGGACGCAGCAAACAAAAAGGTGCACTAACTTATTCTATAATTATATAATGAAATTGACAACAATAAAAGTAGTTAAGTACAAAAGTACAGTGTTAACAGAGGAAATAAAAAAATTTCAGTGAAACATTCATTATTTCGAAACCCTCGTTGCCAATTGCCCACTCTGGGAAACTACAGTACAATCCATAATTTTCAATGATATTTTTACCCGACCTCTATTTAATAGAAAGATAGTAAAGAAAACAAAAGAGATTCGATAGGAAGAGAGGGGTAATAAATAATTTTTATACACCGCGAGAGGTTGAACAAAGCCCGTATATTTTGTAAGGCTATTACTTTATACCTAGTGGTGCAGACGTTATGTCGAGTTTAGTTTTTGAAAGATGTACAGCCTTGATTTAGAGTCCAAGAAGTTTTATAATTGTCTAGATTTGCCGTCCAGGCCGACTCGTACCAATGAGTTTTTAGGAATTTATGTACGTCTAGCAGCCCGTCCCGGCTTCGCACGGGGTAGACAAATAAATTTTAAGACTCATTTTTCTACACCTTCGGTTACATTGTTCAAATTTTACCAAGGATCCCTAATGTTTTTCAAAATGAAATGTAGCCTATGTCAAATTGGAAGAATGTAGCATTCTATTGGTGAAAGAATTTTTTAAATCGGCCCAGTACTTTTTGAGCCTATTCATTACAAACATACAAACATACAAAAATAGGTACAAATCTTTCCTCTTTATAATATTAGTGTAGATGTAGATTTGTAACACCACTGGCTTTTCGGTGAAGGAAAAACATCGTGAGGAAACCTGCATGCTTCAATTTCGAGGCATGTATTGTACCCACTGTCTATTATAAGTGGCGACGGTCTCACCCCCCGTCACACTGGACAGAGTTTCGGTACTACTGGTGAAACGTGGATGTGCTGAGGTTTCAGAATATTTCTGACTACCCCATCGTGGAATATAGCCGTGAGCATATGCTAGATTTTGCTCACGACTTTGTCCGTAAAATATGCAGGGTGTAAAAACACCCTAGTAATAATTAAAGTAGTTAAGACCATCAAACTGAACGACTTTTATTATGAAGCCAATTTTGAAATCACGAAAAAACAATCTGCTGTTTCATAAATATAAAACTTAAGTAACTATATCTACTAGACTCAAATGTATGGGACAACAGATTTTAAGATGTTTACAGGTTTGCATCCATTGTAAAAGTTGTTCAGTTTGATGGTTTGAACCACCTCTGAAAATTTGGAAAGTGTTAACAAAATCACATAGTTTATTATTACAATGTCACACAACGGCACCTGTCTGAGTTGGTGCTGCCCAGTGTTGGGCAAAATGTAATTAACTACTAATTACTTTTTGTAATAATTGTTAATTGTAATTACTTGAAATTGTGATCCCCGTTCTGGGTCGTTTCTGGTGCAGAGGCTAGCGATTGCAATTCAGCGTGGCAACGCTGCTAGCGTTTTGGGCTCCTTTGCGCCAGGTTCGACAAGGGGCGGGTTATTTGACTGAGCGTGTTTTTCAATGGTTTGACGAAGCTTGTTGCTGATTTATGTCTGTTTATTTGTGTATCTGTGTTATTGACGACGCTTGTGCTGACCGCTATATTTTTGTGATTGATGTGTTTACTTATCTAATGAAATAAATTTTATTCAATAAAGTATTACTTAATTACTGTTTTGGTTACGATTATAAAATAATATATGCTTTTTGAAAATTAAGAATGATTGCAATCGAAAAAAACAACAAAAAAGTAATTGAGTAATTGCAATTACAAATAGTACTTTTTGGGTTACTAGCCCGGCCATTTTACGGAGTTTTGTTAGGATGGGTGGGAAGTAATTATGAATGGGACTTTTAAACTGTAACCGTGCCGGTTACAAAAAGACATGTTTGGTTACAAAAAGACCATCTGAAAACATATTTAAAAAAATTGCTACGCAACATAGAAATCGGAGTCGCGCTGCAATTCTGGCGGAGTACGGACGCGTGCGTATCGGCGCGTTGGGATTGCACGTGGCTCCACCATTTTGTGAACTCTTTTGTGTTTTAACCTTAAAACAATCACTTGAGATAATAAACTACTTACATTGGCAAAACTGCAACTCTAGACTTAATAAATACTACTGATCATTTTCCTTCATATACTATCAACATAACGAGACATTGGCTGAATTGTGATAACACATCGGATGCCAATAAACAAAAATTGAATTGAATTGAACATAGATATCCAAATTTATCTCCCAGAAGGCTTTTAACTTAATAATATTATACCAATGCACTTCGTGTTTGAATTTTGTATAATGGTAAAGCCTTAAAAATGTGAAAAAAAATTTCACTGTCAGGTTTTTTAGAACGCGATAAATGCTAAATTTAAAATTTTGGGCTCTTGCTGACGTGATTTATTTTCTATTTTGGTATATTTTTAGGTTTAAATTGGCTCTTAAATGATTTACTTACCGAAAAAAAAAGAATTCTTAATTAGTTCTGGCTCAAACCGTAAAATGATTGGGCTATTAGCAGAAACTATCTAGGGAACTACATAAAAATGACTAACCTAACCTACGGTTGTATGCAAATACTGTCCGACAACTCTTGCAACTGATATTTGCATAATCTCGGCATGAAATGTAAATACTTACTCGTAGCCCTTCCCTTGTTTGGTTTTCATACAAAAACGTATTGCGGCTGTTTTGTCATAGATAGTCCTAGGGAATTTATACAGGGTCCTTCTTAATATGCTGTCACTTTTTTAAGGGCGTGATCAGACTGTCAAACTGAACAACTTTCTCTATGGCACCAACATCGAAATCGCGAAAAAAAATTACCTCTTTCATACAAAACATTAATTAAGTTGGATCCTTCAAACAGTACGACCAGGAAAATAATTCCGCTCGGCAATCTTCGTTTGCGCAGAGTAGACTGGCAGTAGGATGTTGTTGACCTGATTTATTTTTTATTTTGGTATATTTCTAGGCTAAAAAAATAATAATTCTTAATTAGTCATGGCTTTAACCGTAAAATGACTGGGCTATTATCAGAAACCAATTTGGTAACTACATAAAAATGACCCCAAACAATAGTATACCAGTTCGACTAACCTAACCTACGGTTGTATGCAAATACTGTCCGACAACTCTTGCAACTGATATTTGCATAATCGCGGGATGAAATGTAAATACCTATTCGTAGTCCTTCCCTAGTTTGGCTTTCATACAAAAACGTATTGAAGTTACACATAGTGCGGCTATTTTGTCATATACAGGGTGTAAGTGACAGCCTAGCAAGTAATGAAACGGTGAACTCAGACCATCAAAGTGAACAACTTTCACTATGGAGCCTATCTCAGGAACCACCAAAAAAAATCATCTGTCCCATACAAAACTGGTTTACCAACCCGACTCAAATGAATGAAAGTTGTTCAGTTTGATCAGTATTTGCTAGGCTGTGACTTACACCCTGTATATTCCTAGGTAATTTATATACAGTACGACCAGGAAAATAATTTCGCTCGTTAATCTTCGTTGGCGCAGAGCAGACCTGAGTCCCCGTCAAAACCCGGAGTCATTTAGTATTGAAAGGGTGCAAAGTTGGATAGCAGCGAAAAGGGCGCGATAACAATTAGCCAATCGCGGCAAAGGATTTCAGGCCCACGAAGGTGGCACATATTTAAATTTGGCAACTGCGCAGATGCATCGGTAAGACTTATAAACCGGATACTGTATAAAAGGTGTTAAAAACACCCTAGTAATATTTACAGGGGTTTAGATTAGATTAGACCATCGAACTGAACAACTTTTACTATGGAGACAACGTCGATTTAAATAAATAAAGAGCGGTCAAGTGCGAGTCGGGCTACTCGCGCACCGTGGTTTCCGTACCACACCACCAAACAACATATTATGGGTAGGTATATTACTGTTGGCGCGCTCCATACAAACGAAGTCTGGTTATATTTTTAATACTAACCTATTAAAATCAGTGAAATTTTCAGGAAACAATCTAGAAAGTAATCTCTATGCTTGTATCATGTCAGATTTTCGTTAAAATTTATAGTTTTAAAGTTACAGTGCATCAAAGATTTCCATACAAATCTTAAATTTATCCTAGCATTGAAACTGTATATTTTAACGAAAATCTGACTTCATACAAGCATAGAAATTAGTTTCTAGATTGTTTCTGATAAGATTGCATTAACTTTAATTGGTTAGTATAGAAAATATCAGCAGACGTGGTTTGTAAATAAACTTCTCTTAACTTAAATTAAAAAGGTTTGGTTTCTCCGGGACCTTCAGCGCGAGACCAACTCACACTTGGCCGGTTTTTATTATTTGTGGTTATACTGTAGAGTTTGCTCTATAATCACTCCAAGATTGACGCTTGTATGTATTACCGTTTTCACGATAGAGCGAGATGAAAAAACTTTGATAAAATCTAATTTCTTGTAGGTATGAGGACCCTCCTTAAATTTTAACTTATTGTCATTTTTATTATGTTAGCAAATCCTCCATAATAACTCACATTCTGTGAAAATTTCAACTGTCTAACTATTACGGATCAAATTTAAAAATGCGGTTCTAAAATGTACCTTCTTATGAATTTCTTATTCTAAACAACTTTTCCAAAGGAATATAGGTAAAGGGAAGTTATCAAAAAGAAATTTCAACTTTTCAAACAAACGTTCGATCAGCCGATTGCATTTACTTATAGGTAGATATGTTAGGTAGGTATATTAGCTAGTATTTATTCTGTGATATTAGTAGGTAGATTATGCATATGAAGAGACCAACATTTTTTATTTTTAAATTTTCTTTAGGTTAGTTTGGGAATGTTGTTTAGTATCATGGCATGTATGTACAATCACCCCTTAAAGTAAGGCATCTGTTTACTCTACCTCCCTGTATAAAAATAAACATGAATAGAATATCAACCAGAAGACAAACTTCTTATAAGCGCGGGCAACTGCAGTAGTCCCGCGAAAAAAAATGGTTCTGTAATTGTTATAAGGTTCAAACTGACGTAATTATTTATTCGTTTAGCGGCGCCGGTATAATAGTTAGATCAGCACGGCGCGGCGCCGGCGCCGGCGCGCTCCGCTTGTATTGTATGAAGCTTGTTTTCTGCGAGATATCTATTCATGTGATATCACCATCGTCGTATAGAAGGTCATTGACATCAGTTCATTGCGATCGGTACGATCGACCGGAGCGACCGCGACCGAGTCGCTACCAGGGATGCCGGCTCAAAAAATCGATTGGGCGCTAAAACTGAAAAAAGCGCTATATTCCAAAATCTTCGCGGTTCAAAAAAGCGCTAAATACTTATCACATATATATAGTCATTCAAAGTTCACTAAATTAGTCTTATCATTCTATCCGTCATTCAATTCGTAGGTCCCTAGTAAAATTGAATAATAACACTTCAGATAAGCGTTCGTATTTCCCGAACACTGCGCACTCAATGGATATGTTTTGACTTTTGATCAAAATGTGTTATCGATATTTGTAATTTTTCAATCACAAAACATAAAATACAGCATATTCAAACACGAATACGCTTATACGCTTAAAACCTATTTAGTAAAATTTAAAAAAGCGCTAGATTCTCCGCTTGGCGCTAAATTCTTACGGCGCTAAACATACCAAAAAAGCGCTAGATCTAGCGCCGAAAGCGCTAATGTGGTAGCACTGGCTACGAGTTGAGAAATAACAAGGTCGGTCACCTGCCCCCGGCTACTATTCCTGTCACATTTACACTCACGCTCGCGTCTATAACGCTGTCTTTCACGCGCGAAGCGAAGCCCGCCGACTGCGGATGACGTCACAAACGATACGAACGCCAACGTGGTACCGTGTCGCTCGCTCGCAGTTCAAAATGGCGCGTCAACCGAGTAATACACATCAGAAACAAAGTGAAATTGATTTTATGTTTGACTACAATGCAGTGAAAGAAAGCTATTTTAAAGAAATACGTAAAATGCAGGCTGACGATGGTATCCAAGGGTTGTTTAGTCAAGAAAGAATAGACGATATTATAAAGATTTTAAAACAGTTCGAAGAAGAGGCGAAGGTTGCGAAAAGAGTAAGAAATGCGATGTTACCTGCTGAGAGAAGCGTAGTAAGACGTTTTATGTATAGTGAGATTAATGGGAAATGTTTACTTTTTTTCAAAAAAGGATCTCAACAGGTAAGTACCTACTTAAATAAATTTTTTTCTAATACGGTATTCTACAGGGTTTAAGGAAAAGTATCATTAACCTTTAAACCACATACTCTACCCATCAAACTGAATAACTTTTACTATGGGAGCAAACCTGTCAAAACAAAACAAAAATCTGCTTAATCAAGCGTCACGATATAAGAATAAGTACTAACGTTACTTACAGTATTAACACTTGCCTCCCCCCTCGTGTCACAAAGTGTCAACTTCACCCCCGGACAGCACCCAACAGTGAGCTTTTATGTAGCCTTATCTCACTTTGACTCACTCAGTATCACAATTATTACCAGGGTGTATCGTTACATCCTGTATGCTTACCTTGTCAATGCGATTCCGATTACGGTTGTATGAAGTGTACAGGGGTGTGGTAGCGTTGTTTGTTGGAGTAAACACTATGACGCCAAATTTTGTAAGATTGATGTAATAAAGACAATAGTACTGGTACTAGCGTCGTAGAGTCAAAAATGACGTCAGAAAGCTATCCATGTGATATTATTTTGAATAAAACATTTTGAGTTTGGTTTGGTCTTATTTATTGTTAAATATAATCATTAGTCCTTTTTTGCAGGTTATTTCAACGGAAGATACCTTTGACGTCATTTTGGAGGTACACCTGTCTACTGTACATGGTGGTCGCGACAAAATGCAGAAAGTAATCAGACCCGTTTATTATATTTACAAGCCTTGTTTGCAATTAATTGTATACGCTTGTAATGTGTGCAATGGACGTTACATTCAAAAACCAAGTAAAGTACATGAAATTGAACCAAAATTTAATGGACCGGTTTCAGTTGGAATACTCGAAATAACTGAGAGTGAATTATGTGATGGCGATTTTCAAAACGTCCTAATTTATAAAGATTTAAATACTAATTTCATTCTACTGCGACCCTTAACTCAGAAAACTGATCTAGAAGTTGCTTTAGAGCTGATAAAAATAGCAGCAGATTTCGGAGAGCCAGAGAAATTCGTAACTAGGTCTGTTTGGTTTTTTGAAAAAGTAATGGATGTGATGAAATCAATTGGTTTTTCCCCAAAACAAATATGTCTTAGTCAAGATGATAGTGAAAGTTATTGGTTACCTATAATAAGAAATTGGATGGAAAAATCTGGTAGCAAAAATTGGTCAATTGGCTGTTATGAAATCCAGTATGAAATTAATACCACGAAAAGATTTGATAAATATCCTTATCATTTGGTTTTTGATCGAATGCCAAATATAAGACTAAATCAAAATGTTATTAACTTCAAAAGACATGAAGACGTTTTGAAGTCAAAAGACAAACCTGTGGAGAATAAAACTAAGAGAAGACTTTTGATACCTGATTCAAGGGGTAAGAAGACTAGAGTAGCGATACACGCTAATTCAATCTTTAGCAAGAAAATTGATGATCACACAGAATCAACTTCTTTAACGGTTAATTCAATATCAAACATCATAACTAAAACAGTAGATACTCTTTTTAATACAAATTTAAAACCAACAGCCACTAATACTAAACTCAAACCTGTACACCAAGGAGACACAAATTTAGATGGCGTTCTCGGAAGTAATGAAGATAAACTTCAAAATTTACGTCGACAACTTGTCGACGATTTACTGCAGGATATAGGAGATATCGACGATGATCCTATAGAGATTTCGGAAGAGGAAATGGAAGGATCATTAAATGAAATGGATACTCCATTAAAAGACAGAATGGAAGATTTGAAAGAACAGCAAATGGAAGTAAGTGTAGAAGAATCCAACCAAGCTTATGAAGGAAATGTGTGTACAGTATGTCATCTCTCTATCAGCAAATATTATAGATACCGCTGTGATGGATGTAAAACAAATATACATGAACGTTGTGGTGATTGGCGTACCGGTGTACCACTTCCGAATTTAAAATCCGTCGTTGTTTATATTTGTAATACATGCAAAGAAAGAGAAAGATTAACTAATTAGGAACAACATGCATTAAGAAAGCATGCATAGCATATGTTCACGACTATATTCCCCGAGGAGTCAGAGATATTCTGAAACCTCAGAACATCCACGTTTCACCAGTAGTACCGAAACTCTGTCCAGTGTGACGGGGAGTGAGCCCGTCGCCACTTATAATAATAAATAAATAAATAAATAACGTATAATCGCTCCTTTGTATCTATATATGTATTATATATCTATGTCTAGTCATCATAACACAAGTCCAGACTAGATTCTGGTAAGTACTTTAAATGTGGCTAGATAATTTGTGTGACAATGTCTAAGATATTTATTTATAATGGACAGTGGGTACAATACATGCCTCGAAATTGAAGCATGCAGGTTTCCTCACGATGTTTTCCTTTACCGAAAAGCCAGTGGTGTTACAAATCCCACATAAATTCCGATAAACTCATAGGTACGAGTCGGCCTGGACGGGGCTCGAACCATCGCCTTCTGTATGGCATGCAAGGTTACTCGCCACTGGACCACCACGGCTTTTTTATGCATTAAAAACAGTTTTTAATTAGTTTTGGTAGTTATACAGGGTGTAAGTGGCAGCCTAACAAATACTGAAACGGTGAACTCAGACCATCAAACGGACCAACTTTCACTATACAGCCTACCTCAGGAAACGCGAACAAAAATCAGCTGAGTTCACCATTTTAGTATTTGCTACGCTGTCACTTACACCTGTATAATGAAAGAAAACCTTACCACCTGCTGATCCTAGTCATTTCATTTATAACTTGATTTTAAATAAGAAACATTCCTAATTTGGTATATCATTTACTTATGTACCCATACGAAACCCATGCCCCACCATAACTCATACCCAGCCCGTACCCCAACCCCAACCATAAATTAAGCTTTTTAAAATAACGGTCCACACAGACACGCGCTATAATATGTTGCTATACTCTTCTTACGCACGCAAAATTACATAAGCACGTCTCTTTCCTTCGTGTGAGTGAGAGGCAACGGTTAGCAACTTGCGTGCGTTAGAAGAGTACAGCAACATATAGCGGCCGTTTGTGATGAGCTTAAGTTATGAATTAGGATGATTGATCAAAAAATCACCTCACGAAAATTAAATTGTTTTTCCTGTTAAAACTCCCAACACCACAGTAAGTAAGTATGGTATTAACTAGGTAATGCGTTGACAATACCTAAGTAAGCAGGTATACTGGGAGTTAGGGTAAACAGTTGTATGACTTTAAGGGGATATAATTCGGAGCGCGCTCCATACAAACGTACTATGGTGACATTTTCAATACTAACCAATGAAAGTCAATGAAATTTTGCTGAAACAAATATCTATATATTTGTTTCAAGCTTGTATGGATTCAGATTTTCGTTAAAATATACAGTTTCAATGCAAGGATTAATTTAAGATTTGTATGGAAATCTTTGAGGCACTGTAACTTTAAAACTATACATTTTAACGAAAATCTGAATTTATACAAGCATAGAAATTTGTTTTTAGATTGATTCTGAAAAATTTCATTGTGTTAAATTGGTTAGCATTGCAAATATCACAATAGTACGTTTGTATGGAGCGCGCTCCGAATTATATCCTCTTAAGTGGTGATTTAATTCATGATACTGAACAACTTTCCCTAAGAAACCTATAGGAAATAGACAAAAAAAAAATCGACTTTTCATACAAAAGTTCGATCAGCTAATTGCATTTAGTATGGGAACTCCAAAAAAAAAATTTTGTAATTTCCTATAGGTTGCTAAGGGAAAGTTGTTCAATATCATGGGTACAATCACCCCTTAAAGTAATGCAACTGTTTACCCTAACACCCTTTATAATGAAGCCAAGGTTTTCTCAGTAAACTGAAACCTAGATTGGCTAGACGGACGCGCCCTAGGGCACTTTAAAATTAGGCTACCTACCTACCTACCTATGTTACCTCTAGGCTGAAACAACATTTTAGCCTCGAAAAATAGTAGGTACAGTCGCCATTCGATAATATCATAGCAAACAAGGTGGTCAAATATTTCGAAGCAGTTCTTATTTTCAATAATTTCTTTACACGTAACCAATCAAAAATATCTGAATGTCTAGAACATCACATAATATATCTACGCAGTCAGGGTGATCATAAACATCTGAGCAGTTTAGGAAAAGAGACCTTAATCCGTTGTTAGACATTTCATTGTAAAGAAATTATAAAAAATCAGCTGTTCAGATATTTATGACCAAATACATATACAGTTTATATATAATTGGTAACATCGACTGTAATGAATTTATAGAAAATTAGCACTGCTCAGAAATGTTTGATCACCTTGTATGCTACTATACAACGTGTTAATGAATTAACGCAAAACTAGAAAGTAGTTTGTTTAGAATCGAGAGCAGTATCGAATTATCATGGTTTCAACATAGGTAATTTTTTTCATAATATTACGTAAAATGTTTGTAAAATTTACTGAACTCGATCTCAACCCACCGTTCGGGCAATCTCACCCTACTTACTACCAATACAAGATTCTTAAAATGTATCCACGAGCACGTTAGCGCTTTCATTCATAGCCTAAATGATAATAAATAATTTTTGCCTCAAAACTTAAAATATGAATAACTTTAAATTGTAACTATCAAAATAATGAAATTATTGTTTCAATCTAATTATTTTGTTATAAATCAGTTTTGGTGTATGAGGTTTTGCGCTTATTCATTAGCACGTTGTATATCCGATGGCGACTGTACCTACCCACCTAAACCCTACAATGAATGCGTGATTGAGAAAGTTGAAGTGTTCGGTTTGAGAGTATGTAACTAAATTCTGAGTATTTTTCAAAACTGTTGATTTAAGTTTTTAGGGTTTCGTAGTCAAACAAGGAACCCTTATACTTTCGTCCGCCTTAATAACTAGCTCATTTTTAGTTTCTGAAAAACCTGTAACATAAATATATTTTCTAATACAAACTACATGGCGTTGAAATTAAATCGCGCTATCGTTAGTTTCCAAATTTTCTTTTAGGTATGAGAATCGACATTACTAGTATTTTCTTATTCTACTTATGCAATGGCTACGGAACCCCATCACAGGCGAGTCCGACACGCGCTTGGCCGGTTTTTTAAATTCGGTTCGTAAATGAGAAATTTTTGTATGTACGTTTGTAGCAATATTAATTTTTGTGGGCGTTATAATATTATAGAACCGCCTATACAGGGTGTAAAATTATATGCTTTACATAAATTGTATCAAAGTGGGTGCTTCAGATCAACAAACTGAACAACTCAAAACCTAAATCACGAAATAAAAGTCTGCTGTTCCGTAGAAGACACCAATGGCTTCCCAACCCAAATGTATGGATCTGTTTTTTTTCCATGACTTCGATGTTGGCTACATAGTGAAAGTGGTTCAGTGTCATAGTCTGATCATCCCTTAGAAAATATAACTAGGGACCAGCATTGCGGTAGCATTTCCCCTCTGCCACGTTATAAGATCAATAATTTATCATGTGCACTTACATACAATTTTATACCGTATCACTAAACGAGACTGCCTATAATTGCGAAACAATAACTTCAAACTAGTCCCGTTTGGGGTTCACAAGATAAATTATTTTTAACAAGTTCGTAGACAGTGAAAAAAATGTTACGTATACGTAGCCCGTCGCAGCTTACGTACCACGTAGCTTACGACGCGATACTGATCGCGTCGCGTCATAAGCTATGTGGTACGTACGCTGCGACGAGCTACGCATAAGCTGCGACGGGCTACGTATACGTAGCATTTTTTTCTCAGTATAACTGGCTATAGCAGTGAAAACAATAAAAGTTCTTTCGTGTCTCGTTTAATGTCCACGAAAGTATTGACTATCAAACTTCGAATCTAAAGTAATGGAATAAAATGCATAGTTGCGGATTTCATGCTACTTCTTCCCTCGCAAAAAGTGGCAAATAAATTTTGTTAGTAGAATTACACGCGTTACTGTTCCATAGTTATATTGTCTAAGGAGAGAACGATCCACCGATTTCACGCGGACAAAGTCGCGATCAAAATCCAGTTATTAATAATCTTACTATTCTCTATTAAACCACACACCATTAAGCAAATAAAAGGCCTACACTAGAACCGATGGGAAGTGTAATAAAATAGCTACTATATTATACCAAAGTACGAAGACACCTGGATCAAGCGATACCCTTCCGTATAACGTCCAAATTAAGATGTTTTTAGGGTAGTTCTTGTTTGGATTCACCGATTCACCACAGCAATTGTTCAGAACGCAGCATCAAGTGGTCTGGAAAGCGATAACGGTGAGGATTTATGACAGTATACTATGGTCGCTAAATTTAGTGTTTTGAAATTGATTTCGAAGTTTGCGTGACAATTTATAATATTGAGGCCGGATTCGGCCAAACGCGAATACATTTTATCCTTAGATTATATCCGTCCTTGTCATGTCAAGTGACATGATGAAAACCTAACAAATTAAAAATGTATAACCTTACAATTGCAATACGTACGGATACAACGACTTCTTTTTTTTTATTTAACACTTTATTGTACACATAACATTACAGAAAAAACAATTAAAGTAGACATCTACAAAGGGCGAGCTTATCTCTAAAGAGATTTCTTCCAGCAGACCCGCAACAGAGACAGTTCTAAGTATGTGAGGCAGACATAATGTGTACAGCACAATTGATAATGACTACAATAAGTAGATGTGCGTTAATATATATACATATACTATCTATAAATACCTATATAATAATACATATTTATTATATTTATATAATAATACTTCTTTCTTTAGGTAGGTATTATTCCTTGTATGGGACTCTTGGATAAATCAATGTTTGGTCACGGAATATCAGTATCGTAGCGTGGGTTTCTGCCACCCGGGGCACATAACGATTTTCCCGACCCCTTATCTTCACAAGAAGACCCACACTCAAAATAACGGAGCGAGCGAAGCAAGCTCGAAATTTTTTCGGGTTGTGGTCAGACATCTTTTAGTTTATCCATGCAAAAACTGAAACTTAGAGCGAGTGAAGCGAGCTCTACTTTTCTCCATAATACGAATCTGTTAGAGCTAGAGCTTTTTAGGAACTAAACATGTGCAAAGTAACCTAAGTAAAAGCTATGGATCGAGTGAAACAAGCACGAAATTTTTAGCACCACGTAGCACCTGCGGTCAGACCTCTTTAGGATTATGACACAGTAATTAAAACATAAATTTAGAGCGAGCGAAGCGAGCTCGACTTTTCTTTGCTCCACGAAGTGGTTATAGACAGAGCTCAATCTTATATTTTTCCCGAATTTGCGCCCCTAGTAAAGTGCCGCCTGGGGCATTTGCCCCCCCCCCCTGCCCCCTCCCCCCTCGCTACGCTACTGTGGAATATCTAAGGTTTGGTGTGGTTTGGTCGAATCCGGCCTTTATACGGTCGATTAGATTTCGGTGAGACCAGAAACTTTGCGATAAGAGGATGCGAATATGCGATAGAATGACGTGTTTTTGATGTGAGGAAAGCTACGAAATAATAAACTCACATCCACCATAACCATGATGAACTTGACTTATCATCTCTTAGTTAACTCGTACGACACATGAGAAATATGTTCCATTCTCTAAATTGACACTACATTTTCTTTAGTTATAATTTTAAGGTATAGTATCACATCATTCTATCCTGAATCCTTCCATATACTTACCTAAAGCGCCCACTGCAATATCATCATCATCATCAGCCTACCATCGTCCACTGCTGAACATAGGCCTCTCCCAAGACGCGCCACAAAATCTATTCTCGCCCTTCCTCATCCAGTCGCTCCCCGCTACCTTTCGGACCAGCAAATCGTCATACTACGCCTGCCGCATTGCCGTTCCTTGTCTCTACTCTAGAACTCAGATAAGCCATCGGTTGTCGATCCTTCGGCAGGACCAGCCCATTGCCACTTTAGTTCTCTGACGTATTCATTCAATCCTGTTGTGATCTCTCAAAGAAACACCGAGCACTGGAAAAACTGATATGTACCTAAGAGCTCCATAGCACCGGAAAAACTGCTATGTACCTAATATTGGCATTTGTAGCAAAGGTATTTACCACCCTGAATATTATTGTGGTTTTATTTGTGTATGTATGATACGGTGAAAATTGTTTTCAATTTCCGCGTTGTTTACATTGACATTTAGTTTGTGGTTCAATGATATGAATTATATCATTGCTGTCTAATTTATCAAACACATTCCTCTGACAACAGCTACACATTCCTGTCTTTGTAATGTGATAGAGTGTAATTGTAGTAACTAATAAACCTTTAGTATGTATGTTTACATACCAGGAAGGGTTGTTTTGTATTTGGACGTTATATTTTGAACATGATCATAATTATATTCTAAACAAGGTGTTACAAAACTACAAATTGTGGTTTAGTTTAGACCATCAAACTGAACAACTTTAATTATGAAATATCAAATCTCCTCTAGCGAAAGCTGTTCAGTTTGATGGTCTATACAACCCCCTTAAAAGTTTTAAATGTTTATTTTTACTTTTGTAACACCTTGTATTATGATAATGTTCAAAATATAACCAAATTAGCCTAAATCGAAGTAAACTACACATACTAGAATCTAGTCTTAAACGTGTGCTCACAACTGAAGTCAGAGATATACTGAAAAATCAGAACATCCACGTTTCACTATGTCCAGTGTGACGGGGAGTGAGCTCGTCGCCACTTGTAATTGACAGTGGGTATAATACACACCACATCTAGTCTAAACTTATGTTACAAATGCATTACATGAAGGGTGTTTCTTAAGAATCCTGATGGTTTTTTAAGAATTATCAGACCATTAAAATAAATAACTTTCTCTATATGAGACAACTATATCACCTCGAAATAGCGAAAAAAACGCAGCTGTTTCATACAAAACTGCAAACTTACTCGACTCAAATCTATCCGACAGCTGATTTGTTTCTCGCGATTTCGATGTTAGTTTCGTAGAGAAAAATGTTCAATGTTAGTTAGTCTGAGTTTTTTCAGACCGCCTTACATTACAGCCTCAGACGTGGTTTTTATGTAACGACTACTACCACCAGAGATAGTAGCCGAGACCAACGGCTTAACGTGCCATCCGAAGCACGGAATCATCTTTCTTTTCAGACAGTCAGGAGATTCAGCCTGCAATGTCCTAAACAACTGGGGAAATCGCACTATGTGACATATCACTAGGTGTCCCCCGTGGGAATCGAACCCACAACTCCGTGTCAAGAGCCCAATGCTCATAACCACTAGACCACGGAGGTAGTTAGATGAGTTCAGTTAGATGGTCTGTTACTTATCATCCCCTTGAAAAACACCATCCTTTATTTTAGGAGTTGCTTCAGATCATCAAACTGATATTCATATTCATTTATTGCATAGACAAAATGGTTGTCTTAGATCTAAATACATTATTTATAGTCCTTTAGACATGACGCACCCCATCGGGGCACTGCACTGCAACATTTGAGAGAGAGTTTGAGATTACATTATCACTTATTACGTTTTTACAGAATTGAAAATGAAATAAGATTACTGACGTGATTTGGTAGGCCCTTCACCAAAACAATACCTTAGAAAAAAAAGAAACCAATTAATTGTATTGCAGTATTTTTCAGACAATTAATCAACAATTTAACACAAAACAAAGTCGAATTAAGTACTAAAATCGCCATTTAGGCACTCATTCAAAATTTACGGTCCGTCGTAAAAACGTCGTAACTGAAATATAACGAGCCATCAAACTGTATTGTCGCTATAATTACTTCATCAATTTTATGTTACTATACCCATCCAGCTATTATGGATGAGGTACGTACGAGAAGTAAAGATTACTAGTTACTTAGTAGCAGATACATCACTTCCTTAGAAACCGATTTCATTTAAAACTCAAATCAAAAAAGTCCTCTGTAAAAAAGCATATTATAAACTGGATGATTATTTAAATGATCAAAATGCTTGGGTCTGAGGTCACTAGCTTATAGTTTATTTACTTTACTGTATAGTATCAATTATTTTATTAAATAGACTATGTATTATTGTATACATAACTTTAGCTTAAGAATTTATATTGTAATAGTTATTAAGTCGTGTTATGTTGTAGAGTTTCTGGCCGCATCTTCTCTACAGCGACAACACGTTCCGACGCGGTGGTAGCTTTAAAAAAGATTTGACGTTTGATAAGTGTGCTGTAAGCTCCTATATTGAATAAATTATATTGAGTTGAGTTGAGTTGAGTTGATGAATTCTCACGCTATAAGAGAAGTTTATTCCGAATGCGTAAATGCGCGCTGCATATACGGTTCAACTAAATATGCTGACACTCTTTTAAGGGGATGATCAGACCCTGCAAGCTGGTTACCCAGGTAATCTGAACAACTTTTTCTATGGGACAGACATCGAAATCGCGAAAAAAAATCTGCTGTCTCATACATTTGGCTCAAGTAGGTTTGCAGTTATGTATGGAAGAGCTGATTTTTTTTTTCGCGATTTCGATGTTGGTGCCGTAGAGATAGTTGTTCAGTTTGACGGTCTGATCATGCCCTTAAAAAGTGTCAGCATATTAAAAAGGACTCTGTATAAACGAAGTCTGGTGATATTTTCAACACTGAACAGTTAAAGACAATGAAATTTTTCAGAAACAATCTAGTAACTAATCTTTATGTTTGTATGAAGTCAGATTTTCGATATAATATACAGTTTCAGTGCTAGGATTAATTTAAGATTTGTATGGAAATCTTTGAGGCTGTAAAACTATACATTTTAACGAAAATCTGACTACATAAAAACATAGAGATTCGTTTCTAGATTGTTTCTGAAAAATTGTATTGACTTTAATTGGTTAGTATTGAAAATATCACCAGACTTCGTTTGTATGGAGCGCGCATTTTCGCATTCCGAATAATCTTCTCTTAACCCGTTGTATGTGGTTACAGTAACGTTTCTAATTACATTCTTCCAGCTCTTCGAGCTTTTTAGTTTCAGCTAATTTTGTTAGAGCATATTACAGGCTTTGACTATTTATATGTGGACTGGTTACGCGTGTAATTCTACTAGCAAACATTTCTGCCACTTTTTGCGGGGGGCGAGGTAACATGAAATCCGCAACTTTGGATTTTATTCCCCATAACTTTAGATTCTAATTTTGAATGTTAAAAATCATGAAAAGTAGTCTCGTGTGAACCCCAAATGTTCTAAGTTCAAAGTTATTATTTCGCAATTATAGGCTGTCTCGTTTAGTGATAAGGTGTAAAATTGAATGTTACCGCAAGGCTAGTCCTTTTAATAATTAGTCAAAGAGTACAGGCTATATCAATCACCATGTTGCCGCGGATGATATCGCGGCGGGCATCAGCTATTGAATTTGTATCCATCACAGTTCAATTTTGATCGTCGGATGTTAACTAATTCCGACAATTGAAATTCAGCGTCAGGACGTTGATTGAGATTGAATGATGCGGTGTGGACAGTTGGATGGATGTATCGATGGTTGACAAACGGCACTTGACTATTCGGGATGGAATGACAGACACACCGGGTCCTTCTTAATATGCTGACACTTTTAAGGGGATGATCAGACTATCAAAGTGAACAATTTTTTTCTACGGGACCAACATCGAAATCAGACCATACTAAACAGCAATGCCTACACGACTCAAATGTACGAGTATGAAAGAGCAGATTTATTGTGTACCGACAGTTTTGCTCCAATAGTAAAATTGTTCAGTTTGATGGGTAAAGTATGTGGTTTAAAGGTTAATGATACTTTTCCTTACACCCTGTATAATAATATAGGGTCCTTCTCAATATGCTGACACTTTTTTAAGGGGATGATCAGACGGTCAAACTGAACAACTTTCTCTATGGCACCAACATCGAAGTCGCGAAAAAAAATATCAGCTGTTCCATACAAAACTGCAAACCTACTCCAGCCAAATGTATGAGACAGCAGAATTTTTTTTCGCCATTTCGATGTTGGTCCCATAGAGAAAGTTGTTCTGTTTGATGGTCTGGTCATCCTCTTAAAAAACGGTCAGCATATTAAGAAGGACCTTTTATAATTTGTACTGCCGTGTGGTTCCGGCCTAGAATGGATCACCCAATTCTTCTCGTGGGTGTACGAAGCGACTAAGCGATTAAAGGTTTCTAAACAGAATGTTGGTAGTTAGGTCGTGAGTTTGTTTGTAAAAATAGAAAGCTTTTTAGGGTTCCGTAGAACAAGGAAGCCTTATACTTTCGTCCATTCTATCTGTCCGTCCGTCTGTCTGTCTGTATGCCCCACCTCGATTACTCGCTTATTTTTGCACCTATTGAATCGAAATTTGTCATGGCGACGGATAACAGTAACCCAAAAACAGATAAGTACAACGAAAAGAGGGTTGGAAAAAAAATGTTTTTAAATAAATCGAGTGAGGTGTCGTTGGATAGGTCTTGTCCAATAGAACAAAACTTCCATAGAAACTAAATCGTTATAATATTCATATCTGCACTCAAAGTCAAAAATACAACGGGAGCAGCCGGAAGCAACCGGGAGGTTTTCTGCCGGGGAAGTTTGAAAAAATAAGCGAATCGTAGTTAACTCTTTTCTTTGAAACAAAAAAGTTTGCTAGACTTTGTTGATATGTAGAATCTTGTGTACCGAGCGAGACATTATAAACATAATTGTAATTACCTAATGGTTAAGAGCATTGGGCTCTTGACACGAAGGTCGTGGGTTCGATTCCCACGGGGGACACCCAGTGATATGTCACTTTGCGTTTTTCCCCAGTTGGTTAGGAAATTGCAGGCCGAATCACCTGATTGTCTTAAAAGAAAGATGATTCCGTGCTTCGGATGGCACGTTACGCTGTTGGTCCCGGCTACCTATCTCTCGTGGTAGTCGTTACATAAAAACCACGTCAGAGGCCGTAAGGCGGTCTGAAAAAACTCTGACACCAGGGCTTGCCCACACGATTAGAAGAAGAATACTTAATCTGCCGTGATATTGTAAAAGCATAGTTATGAGACTCCATATCTACATAGCCGCCTTTTAACGTATCGCGGCAGTAATCGACTCAAATTTGTTGAATCTTAGCAGATTTTTAATCGCCGTTTTACATTTTCTACGAATGAAAACTTTATGAACGGTCTTTTCTTAATAATCCTTTTAAATATGACAAAATCCTTTTCTTACACTCTGCTGGGACGGCGCTGTAGATACAATACTATAGAAACAAATTCTTTTTTTTTTAAATGTTATTAACGGCTCTGGATACTAGTCCTTTTGAGCCATTCGTTATTTTTTCTTTATATTCTTTATTTTAATGACGGGATGATAGATGACGATGAATCTGTGGTCGATTTCGTAAGCTCGCGCGTTGCCGCCAAAATGACCATGTACGAGTTACTCGTAACTTGAACCAAAACTTATGTTCTGTTATAGTATTTATTTGAGATTCCTATTACTTCGGTCGCTTTACGCAACTGTTTGGTACACAATCCGCACGAAATTATGTCACAAATATCACTAAAAGCAATTTTTCACGAATTTCAAATAACACGAAACACAGCATGAGCAATGGCGCCAAGCAAACTCCAACAAATACTGAATAACTAATTAATACCTACCTTAAAAATATTTTGAACCAGGCCTAGCTCAAAAAATTCGTGTCGCACTGGCCGCACCGATAAAGCCGCTGCAAAGTGTTAATATACATAAATTACACCTATTACCCTTACAATTTGCAATCACGTTATTGAAATACTTCCATTATGCTAACAGTAACGGGTATGACCCTTGTTAAATTCTCTTTACAACATTTCCCACAATTTCGTCTTTAGCGCCTACTAAAATCTTTATAGCAATAGAGCGCAAAGACAAAATTGCTCTGACAAATTTGAAAGGAAACTTTGTAACGACGTCAAACCATTTTCTGGTCAAAAGTGTTCCTCGAAAGGTCATCCGAAGGCAAACGTTGCTCTCAATTGTTATATCCTGCAATTTATGGTAGTACAAGTGTGGTTTTATGGTCCTAGACATTCTCGACCTTTTTTTTGGTTTTGATGTCTTTTATTCGGTTGGATATGCGGTTGTCACGCCCAGGTCAGCTGGGTAGAAGGAAATAATGGCCGAGGGTAGAATCGGAATACGATTCCGTATGGAAGCAATTGTCAGGGATGTTTTAGGTCTCGGGAATATGCGGTGAATAGGCATCGAGTGTGCCATTAGGCACCTTCCTTATTCTCTCTCTTTACCCTATCTATATACTTAGGAAAGTAGTATAGATAGGTACCTATACTCCATTCCAAATAACAACGAAATTTTTAGGCTATTTTAAATTACAGAAACAGAGACTTGAAACACTCACTGCCAGTTGAACGTACGTTCATTAAAGTTAATCCTCCATTAAATCTCTTGCTGCCACTTTTTGTCTTGTTGAAATTTTCACAGAATATGCGTTATTACGGCGGATTTGTTAACAAATAATTAAAATGTCAATAAATTAAATTTAAGGGGGGTTCTCATACAAGAAACTAGTTTTATCCACGTTTTTTCTTCTCGCTCTATCGTAAAAACGGTAATACATTCTAGCGTCAAACTTGGTGTGATTATAGAGCAAACTCTACAGTATATCAACAAATAATAAAAATCGGCCAAGCGTGTCAAGAACAACAATTTTTTTTTAGTTATTATGTTGTGTGGTGGTGTGGTACGGAACTCTCGGTGCGCGAGTAGCCCGACTCGCACTTGACTGGTTTTATGAAAGTTTTTAAGAGAACGGAAGTGCAGTTTGAATAGTAGCAACGAAACTCACTCAACTATTGCTGGATACAGACACTAGTAACCCAATTACAGACGTAGCCCCAAACCAGTCTATAGACTACTGGAATATACTATAGTATACGGGAACTCTGTCCAAACAACTGCAATTGCTAAACAAACCCTCCACAAAGTACAGTCAAAGCGGACAGTGCATTCGTTTTTTTGTGAGACATCTTTACAAGTAAAAATAGCAAGGTCTTCAAAGAAATTACCAGAAATAACAGTCATCATAAACGAAAACGATTTTACCCAACTTAAAATATCTTGCACAATAATAACCGAAATAATACTGGGCGATTTTTATAAACTCAGGGTGCTTCAGATCTTTTACTACGGAACCAAAACTAAACGCAAAAAAAAAATTACTTACCTACTAAAATCGCTCATTATATAGTCTATGGACCAACTACACTCAGCGAGCATACAGCGCCCTGCGAGTCCAGTACAACAATGCGCTCAGGATGCTGCTGGGGCTGTCGCGGTTTTGCAGCGCATCGACAATGTTCGCGCAGGCGCATGTAGATGACTTCTACGCCATCATCAGAAAGCGGAGCGCCTCGCTGCTGAATCGCTTCCGGGGCAGTACTAACAGCATCCTGAGCGTGTTGGCTGAGCGGTGGGACTCACCCATGGTGCAGAGGTGGATGCTACTGCATGCCAGCTCATCACCATTTGTACAGTAGTAGGTAATGTAATGTAATGTAATTTAATGTAATTGATATTTTAATTTATTGAATTTTATTAATGAATGTATTTATTTGTGAACTAACATAGTTATAAGACAATTGTTACTAACTCAATATGGATGAATAATCTGAAATAAATGATTTTTAATTTTTATCTTTTTTATTATAAATGACTATTTTCATAAAATGAATCTTAGGGGAAATGTGAAACATTAAAATATATTATTAGGTGCAACATTTAACTTTATTATCCAACGTTTTTTTTAATCTTAGATATTGTCACACAAATCGCTGCGTAGGAGCGTTGTGGCATTATGTCATTGAGTTTATTTTGCCAATAATGTGGTGATTGAAACGTTGATATTCTGAATATGATGTATTTAGAAAACATCTGACTTTGTCCTGGCTAAATAAAGTCACGCGTCACGTCAAGCTATTTCTTTCTAATCTTTGTCGTATCTTATCTGATTTTAAAGACATTAAACTTAAAGTAATTCCTTGATTCCTGATTTTTCCAAGCATACCTAATAGTCTTCTGGAAAGTCTTCTGGCTGGCGTTCGTTTTTCGGTTGGGTGTTTTTAGGATTGCACGTGAATCCGTGTGTTCTCAATTTATTTAAACAAAGGAGACAAATCATATCTTAATACGAAGTATACAAGGTGTACGGAAAAGTATCATTAACCTTTAAACCACATATTCTACCCATCAAACTGAACAACTTTTACTATGGGAGCAAACCTGTCAGAATAAAAAAATATCAGCTGTCCCATACGTTTGAATCGAGCATGTATTGCAGTTTAGTATGGGACAGCTGATATTTTTTTAGGTTAATTATACTTTTCCTTACATCCTGTATGTAGGCACTGACACTGTGCCTAAAATAAAATTGCATGGTCTTATTTCGTTGACTGTACAACTTGATGGCAGCGGCGACCATTCACACAGTCCCGTAATTGCTTACCATACTCGAGAGGTTTCTACAGACTATTATTATTTGTTTACTGTGGTACGGTTATCTATTTCGACAAGAAGCATTTCTTTCTTTTTACCATCCTTTTAACCTTACCGTAGCCGCGTAAACTTTATTGCCAATATGGGTTAAAATATATGTTTGTTTAAATTAAATAACATAACTCTAGATCATACAATGTAAATTTCAATTTGTCTGCGTGCAACATTGACATACAAAATAATGGACGCCGGGCCTAGTAAAAATTTCTCTAAAAAAGTGTCCGAGACTAACCTACACGAACCTAAGTACGTGTGTAGTAATATAAACCAACTAAAAACATTGAAAATACTGAAATTCTTTTTCATTTTGCTTGCGTAGTTTTTACTCCAACGCACGCCGCACGCGTGCGCGTAGTCGGCCGATCAAACGAAGACTGTCGTGTAATTGGTTCCCTTCATACGTTTTGGTGCTCTCTTGGTTCGGATACTTTTGAACGCGGACCCTACGTCCAGTAGTGGTTAAGTCAATGGCGTGCAATATAGGTAAATCTACTTTTTTCCTTTGTCAGTTTCTTTTAATTTACTTCGTCAGATTGTTGAGCGAAGGTCTCCCCTTCATCCCATGACAGCATTTGCTATTCTGTTTCGCAATCATCCAGATCGTCGAGCCGTATTTTTCTTGGTCTGCCCCGACACCCGCTTCCATCCTAAGGTGGCATATTGGGTCAGGTTTTGACGATTGTTGCCCACCGCTCAAAGAGCTTGGAGGAGCTGTACAGAGGCTGTACATAATTTTATTTGTTTTGAATTGGCTGTTGTGGCTCAGGGAGTAGCTCTACTGCTTATTACTGCGGACTATTGGAGGGACCACGAAGGACCAGTGAATGAACTTAAGCAACCGACCTAGGGGCACCCAGAATGGGTACGGACTTCAACATATGACGTTGCTTGGGCTACGCGGCGGTTTGGGTAGCGGGGATCGGTGAGAGCTGTATAGTACCTAATTTAACAGCTACTGTACAGCCACTGTACAGCTTGTGTGTTACTAGGTCGGTATACCTACTGCTATACAAATTCAAAAAGACTTTCGTAAATGTTATCAACATTAATGGAAAAAACTTACCCTATTTTCGGAATAACAAACGAATTTTATTTGTTCTTTCTTTTCGCGAGAACGACGAACGAATTATCGTGAAGCCGCAACAAAATCCGAAGATCCTTTCGTTAACAAAAAAGACATTGAATGTTATATTTCAAGGGACCAAATGTACACATTATAATATCTTTTTATAGTATCGTAAAAGCACGACGGCCTATTTTCACCTCTCTCATTACGGTATCGTTGAAAGTCATGAGATTAGCGATTTGTATATTTTTAGACTTTTATGTAGGTATTACGGTGAAGAGATTGTACCTAATCTCATCTCACGGAAACACTTTAATGTTACTAGCTTTTTCCTGCGCCTTTTTTGCGGTTTACAGCGTTTTAACATTTCGGAATTTCAATCCATAATTTAAAAAAGTATTTTTAATACCGTACCACCACGCACTATTCTTTACAAACCAAATTTGTTTTCTCCGCGACTCTTAGCGCAAGCCCAACTCACACTTGGCCGTTATTATATTATATGCAATATACTGTATGTATTATGATTTTTTTATGATAGAGCAAGAACAAAAAACTTTGAAAATAATACTAGTTTCTTCTACCTGAGACGTCCCTTAAATTTTAACATTTTGTTCTTTTATTATATACAGGGTGTAAGTGAGAGCCTAGCAAATACTGAAACAGTGAATTCAGACCATCAAACTGAACAACTTTCACTATGGATCCACCCACAAGAAAAGTGAAAAAAAATCACCTGTTTCATACATTTGAGTCGAGTAGGTATGTATGTATGTATATGCTCACGACTATATTCCCCGAGGGGGTAGTCAGAGATGTTCTGAAACCTCAGAGCATCCGCATGTCGAGTAGGTACAGCTGTTATGTATGGAGCAGCTGATTTTGTTTCACGTTTGATGGTGGCACCATACTGAAAGTTGTTCAGTTTGATGGTCTGAATTCACCGTCTCACTTACACCCTGTATAATACAATGACACATATTCTGTGAAAACTTGAACCAGTTATCTATTCAAAAGATGCAGTCCTTTAAAGTTAGTGCGGGTATAAAATCCTCAAAATCTGCATTATATCAGTTTATTCTTTAATAAAAAACCGGCCCAGTGCAAGTCGGGCTACGTAACACAACATATTAAATTACAAAAGAAAAAATACTCCGGGACCCTTTAGCGCTAGACCAACTCACACTTGGCCGGCTTTTATTATTTGTTGTAATACTGTAGAGTTTGCTCTATAATCACACCGAGTTTCACGCTTGTATCTATTACCGTTTTTGCGATATTAGAGCGAGAAGAAAAAACGTTGCAAAAAACTAGTTTCTTGTATGACGACCCCCCCTACATTTTTCACTTTTTGAAATTTTTAGGGGGGTCATCAAATCCGCCGTAATACCGCACAGCCTGTGAAAATTTCAACTGTCTAGCTATTGCGGTTCAAAAGTTACAGCCCAAAATAGGTAGGACGGACGGACGTACAGACACCGTAGGCTTAGGAATAGGGTCCCGTTTTCACCCGTACGGAACCCTAAAAACACGTTATTTGGCGGCTAGATAACTTAGTTGGTCCGTAGACTTAACCTGCCAGTTATTGTTCATACCTTTGTGTTGATGTTTTCTCTGTTGATCTTTTCGTTGTAGAAGTTAAATATCACACCCTACTGATACGAGAGCTGCGTTAGTAGATTTTTAAGAACAGACACATCCGTCATAAGACACCGATCCGTCAGATTCCGTCACAGAATAGGTAATAGTTCTACATACAGAACGGCCACTCTCCGACGCTATGACTTCCGATACCCCACCTCACCTCACATTTTCTGGGAAACTTGAGGGAAGCCGAGCAAGGGAATGCAGTCACCCGTTGGATTTGATTCCATAAAATTTAGTCTTTTCAGTGCATAAAAAACGTTAAAAATAACACTAAATTAACATTTTCAGTAATTCTTTAGCTCAAATACTATTTATAATAACAGAACGAACGATAAAAAGTAACGAAATGTTGATGATGTTCATGCGATGCGTGGTTATAATACCAATTGCCAGCCTCCTGCATCCATGTCTCATCAACGCCATCTATCGAGCTATTTTGTACTAAAGTTTTACTTTTTAAATTAGCTCGAAGAAAATCCCCCATTGTTAACACGAAGTACTTCGCTTATGAGTTATGTACCACCCCCCCACTAGATTTTTAAAACACTAAAAACGAATTTATTTCTGTACGTCGTCCCCCCACTAAAAACCGTTTGAAAATAAATCTGTTTTAGATGTTTTAATACAAAGTTCCTAGAAATGCCATGGCAAGAAGGCACAAGAGTAATATGTCGGGAAATGCATAAAACATCTTTAAACTGGGCATTTTTATCACCTACCCCTAAAATAGAACGGAAACGTTATGCCATTTTTGGCTTCTTGCCCCAGACTCGTAAACTTACCACACTGTGCGTGTAGGCTTTTCATAGCGGAATATAATTTTAAGCTATTAAAATAATATTTTAAGTGTCCGGCACTTAATAGCGTTAATGTTATTATACATTTAAAATATTGGAACGCGCAATTCGTTGCGGGTTCTGTGTCGGAATAATCAAATAAAAAACCTGGAACATAATTAAACAGAGTGTATGGGACAGCCCTCCTCAAACTGAAACGGTGAACGCAGTCCATCAAACTGAACAACTTTCACTATGGAGACTACCTCAGGAAACGCAAAAAAAATCAGCTATGCCGGGTACATTTGAGTCGTTACAGTTGTTCAGTGTGATGGTCTGCGTTCATCGTTTCTGTTTGCGGAGGGCTGTCCCTTACACCCTGTATAATAGTAGAGAATTTTATTCCTAAAGCTCCCGAGCGCGCTGCGTACAAACGAAGTTCCGTCCTATTTTCTTTATTAACCAATTAAAGTCAATGAAATTTTTGGACATCTAGGTATAATGTATGTGCACATTGCATTTGTCAGATTTTCTATTAAATTAAACAGTTTCAATGCTAGGATTAATTTAAGATTTGGAAAACTTTGAGCCTCGATAATCTGACAAATGCATAGCACAGATATTGGATTATATGTTATTTAAAACACATTTTTTTTCTTTAATTACTAAATGCTCAAATTAGGACAGAACTTCGTTTTATATGCAAAGCTTGGAAAAGCTTTTCATAATAATGACTACGGAACCCTATCTGGGGGGAGTCTGACATGCTCTTGGCCGGTTTTTTAAATAACTATACACTATAGGATAAGTTTAGGTTAGGATTACTTAGGATACCTTTGTTTTCGAATATAATTTTTTTTCATTTTGAAAAAGTAGGTCTTTTCTGTTCAAGACCATGTATGCAACTAATTCTTATTTTCGAGTCAGTATAAGTTATATCGCATAGGAATACCTCATGCTGTTGTGTAAAGATTAGCCAGTCAGCGATGGTCGTATCGAGGCTGACTGCCCAGGGTGCGCCAGACGAACTCAGTTTCTGTCACAAGGGGAGACTCTTTCCTTGCTCCCCTGCACCTGATAAAAAGTCTACATATTCCGCTCTTCTCTTACATCTTGAACGATATACCGTCTGTAGCTTTATTTAAGGCTCTACCGCCCGATTTTACCGTAAAATTTGGTAACTTTTAAAATATTTTTTAATACTTTAACTATGCCATTTTTAAGAAGAAAGAGCGTGGTTAGAGTTTTTTTTCTCTGACTACCCCCTTCGGGGAATATAGTCGTTAACATATGCTTATGCTTATGCTTTTTTAAAGAAAACTAAACTGAACAATCTACAGGACACGATAAGTGATTTGGTTTTCTCGAAATCCATTTCAATTGTGTATTAAAACTGGAGAAAAAGGAATCTAAAATCACCCCTTTTTTTCCAATTGTAACCATTTTACTCTTATATTGTTGATCGGAACAAAATGAAAGTTTACAATAAACTTCACAATACAACATAGAATGATTTGGATTTCCTATTTCTTGAAAATTCATAAAATTCATGAAATTTTTCAAAGGAAACTGCTAAATTCTGACTTGAGCCACGCGCTCGTTCACATCGATTAGTAAGGATAGTCGAGTTCCCGGGCGGATACGCCTTAAGCAGCTTTGTGTTAAAATTTCATAATATACCCATTGTATAATTCGCATCTATCTGTATAATCATAAAAAGTTATTGGTCTAAGGAAAAAGGCAACATTTTACTGAAGTTGTAATGAGTTTTAGAGTTTCGGCGACACTAATGTCGCGACTTCGGGTGAAGTCGACAACTTGAAGATTCGTGGAAAAGTTCACTAAAAACTTTGTTTTTGTCTCGCTTCTAAAGTTGCCCATTTTGGAAAAGACTGAGTCGAACCCGCGCAATTTGTATGGAGTTTTTGAAAGTCACTTCATTGCATCATTCGTTGATGATTTTAAACTTGACTTTCAAAATCCACACTCTAGTTCTCCGTATAGCCGTACCGAAATATACCTGTAGAACCTCGTTTTTTATAACAGATTTAAACAAAGAAGGTAGTTATCAATTCGTCAGAATGGTTTTTTCTCCGTATAGTATACCTACCGAAATGTAGAACAACGTTTTTTATAACAGACTAGCAGCCCGTCCCGGCTTCGCACGGGGTAGACAAATAAATTTTAAGACTCATTTTTCTACACCTTCGGTTACATTGTTCAAATTTTACCAAGGATCCCTAATTTTTTTCAAAATGAAATGTAGCCTATGTCAAATTTGAAGAATGTAGCATTCTATTGGTGAAAGAATTTTTTAAATCGGCCCAGTACTTTTTGAGCCTATTCATTACAAACATACAAACATACAAAAATAGGTACAAATCTTTCCTCTTTATAATATTAGTGTAGATTTAAACAAAGAAGGTGGTTATCAATTCATCAGATTAGTTTTTTCTCCGTATAGTACTCGTATACCTACCGAAATGTAGAACAACGTTTTTTATAACAGATTAAAACAAAGAAGGTGGTTATCAATTCATCAGAATGTTTTTAGGGTTCCGTACCCAAAGGGTAAAAACGGGACCCTATTACTAAGCCTACGTTTTCCGTCCGTCCTACCTATTTAGGGCTGTAACTTTTGAACCGTAATAGTAAATCAGTTAAAATTTTAAAAAAATATGCTTTATTACGGCGGATTTGTTAAAAAATAATAAAATTGTCAAAAAGTTAAAATTTGAGGGGGGGTCATACAAGGAACTAGTTTTTATCAACTTTTTTTCTTCTCGCTCTATCGTAAAAACGGTAATACATACAAGCGTGAAAATTAATGTGATTATAGAACAACCTCTACAGTATAACAAAAAATAATAAAAACCGGCCATGTGTGAGTCGGTCTCGTGTTAAAGGTCCAGGGCAAAAAAAAATTGTTTAGTTATACGTTACGTTGTGTGGTGGTGTGGTAAAGAACCCTCGGTGCGCGAGTAGCCCGACTCGCACTTTACCGGTTTTATTTCCTATCTCTGTTGTTATAAGGTAGGTAATGCACGCGTGATAATTGATAAAATATATAGTAACTTTATGAAAAACGCTAAAATATGTAAATGGAACAGTCGAAAGGGGTCGCCCTAGACCTAAGTATGCAGACCAAATTGACAGCTTACTTAAGAAGGGTCAGATCAAATGTACCCGAAACCGACGAGCGTGTATGAAACGACTTATGACTGTGGAAGAGGCAAAAGAGTAGAGAGGTATGGCAGGATCGTAGCCGATGGCGATTAATTGTCTCTGCCTACCCCAATGGGACGCAGGCGTGAGTATATGTATGTATGTATGCTAAAATATTTTTACATACAACATTTATATTCAAGCCAATGCTCTTGTGGGGGTAGGTAGAGACACGCTACTATTACGAACATTGACTTACCAACCAACTACATTACAACATATACTTCTCTTGCCTTGTGAACGTTCATACATCTTTTCACGCCCTTCCGTCGTTTGATGTACTGGAGTGGAGGATGCTGCGCTCTTGTCACTTTCGAAAAAAAGGATAATGAATTTGATCATGGTATAAGAACCTCTCCCGACACTTTAACTTGATATTATTTGATTTGTCAGTCTTCTTTCATTCATTCTCTCCATGTGGCTGAACCATCTATGTTGGTTTCTTAGGCGCGGTTTATACAGAAGAGATGTGTGGCCGTGGCGGATAGTCAAAGTAATACAATTATAAACCTTATAGTGCATAGCAAAGCGTCGTTTGGAGAATTACGCCCTCGCCTCCAGGCGACGTCACCTGGAGGCACGGGCGCGATTCTCTGGACGCTATGCTACGTACTATAAGGTTTATATTGTGTTACTAGATTATCCGCCACCGCCACACGTCTCTTCTGTATAAACTGTGGCTTAGATTTTGGAGTTTCATGTCTCAGAAAGTACCATTTATAACTTTATGGAACGTACCTACGTAAATTAATATTATAAGAAATCAAAAACAAAACAACGCCAAGAATATTAAATATCTACGTAAGTGGAGATTGCATTACAATGATTTTTTTGAAGCCAAAACCTGTGACCTGGATGACGTTACTGATGTTTCCCATCTCAGTTACGTAAAAATAAGTGTGTCAATATATATTAGTGACGTCATCAAGGTCAGTTTTAGCTTCAAAAAAATGTTTGCAATGCAATCTCCACTTATGTAGGCATTTAATCTTCTTAACAAATGCTCATCAACAATAAGAATTGTCAAAAGGCCCTCGAAAAGACAAAAATAGTGTACTCCGCAGCGATATTTTATACATTCTGGCAGTAAATTAATTAACTTGGAGGAATCCTCCTTGCTAGAGATTAATGGGATGTCCTCCTCTCCAGTCGCAATGAAAAAGTGCGCTGAGAAAAATGAGCGAATGTTGGACATTCGTTTTGGGGCCTAAGGCGCAGTTTATACAGTAGAGACGTGTGGCGGTGGCGGATAATCAAAGTAACACAATTATGAACCTTATAGTACGTAGCATAGCGTCGTTCAGTTTGATGGTCTAAACCACCCCTGAAAGTTTCGGAACATTTTTTTTTTTTCGAAATGACTTATACAGCGTTGCTCAGGGAGCAGTTACTGCTTTTTACTGCGGACTATTGGTGGGACCAAGAAGGGTCTTAAGCAACCGACCTAGGGGCACCCAGAGGGGTACGGACCTCGGCTATGGGGCTACGCGGCGGATTGGGTAGCTGGGATCGGTGAGAAGTTTCGGAACGGTAAAAAAATCATTCGGTGTAGCGAATTATATTTCAAAAGAAACCACTCATACACGTTCACGGCAGAAATTAACATATGATAATGTTAAAACTATAATGAAAACCTGTCACCACAGTTCGGCAGTCATGCAACCAAAGTGGCGAGTGTAATTTGCCCGTAACCCTGATCTGCCTTCCGCCTTCCTGTAATTAAAAGCCTCACTTTCTGCGAAAGCCTGCGTCTCGGCTTCAGTGTGGCTTGCCAGACATTTCACACGTCTTCCAATTACTAGAGAATTTTCGCCTCACGGAATTTACGGAACGTGTAACAACATTCTAATTAGGTTGACGATTTTTGAATATCACTTAGTTCTTTGTAATCTGTATACTGGGAGATTTTGAACTCAATTTTCAAAGGATGATGCCAGAAAACGTACGAGCTCTGGTATGCTTCAATAGCTATTTGTAATACATTTTTGAGCTGATTTAAAATGGCGTCTAATTAAAAATGCTAGTTCTTTCAGAGCTATGCTGTACTAAAACATGTCAGTTTAGCAATGGCTATTGCTATAATAATGTTTGGTGCCCTAATATTTTGCACTTTTGTGCATTAAGGGAAGTTTATAATTCCAAAATGCGCGCTGTATACAAACGAAGATCCGTCCTAGTTTCAATATTAACCAATCAAGGTGAATTTTTAAGACACGATCTAGAAACCAATATCTAGCATAAGCATATGCTCACGACTATATTCCCCGAGGGGGTAGTCAGAGATATTCTGAAACCTCAGAACTTCCACGTTTCACCAGTAGTACCGAATCTCTGTCCAGTGTGACGGGGAGTGAGCCCGTAGTCACTTATAATGGACAGTGGGTACAAATAGGCCTCGAAATTAAGGCATGCAGGTTTCTTTCACGTTTTCCTTCACCGAAAAGTCAGTGGTGTTACAAATCGTACATAAATTCCGAAAAACTCATTGGTACGAGTCGGTCTGGACGGGGATCGAACCATCGCCTCCTGCATGGCAGGCAAGATTACTCGCCACTGACCACCACGGCTTTTTTTAGAAACCAATATCTGTGATTTACATTTGTCAGATTTCCTTTAAAATATATAGTTTCAATGCTAGTATTAATTTAAGATTTGTATGGAAAAAATAGAGCCACAATAACTTATAGAAATATATATTTTAACGGAAATCTAACAAATTTAAACTACAGATATTGGCGTCTAGATAGAGTCCGAAAAAGGTCATTGACTTTAATTGATTTATTTTATTAATATCCAAAATATAAACAAACTTCGTTTGTATGGAGAGCTCATAAAACAATACGGTAATATTCAATCGCGTCATTCGGTGATAAATATTTTTTAGAAATAAAACACAAAGGTATTTTAGGTTGTCATTTATTCATAGAAATGACAAAAAAAATATCTCGTCTACTATGTCTATATTTAATCATAACAGAAAGAGTGAAAACTCTCTCCGAAATTCGAAAAAATCAATACAATATTATCTTGTCCTTTTCAAAGTGAAATACAGAAGGGGAATATTGTGCACTACGTCAAAAAAAATTCATGCTCGCTTTGTGTTGTTTCACCTCTCTGTTTGAAAGCAAGTAATTGATCATCTGACTTCTTAGGGTCCCGTTCTGAAATGATCTAATAGAAACGTCGAAATACTGCATAATAAATACTAGTACCTACCGGTACAGAAGAATCACTTCGAAAACAGATTTAAATAAATAGCTATTGTCTCTGCAAAACCATAAAGTGCAAAGTTATTCGCACCCGTCCTATCGTACAATTCGCGAATCTACCAACCGTCACAACAGCGCGCGTGCAAACAAAAATGAACCGAGTCATTAGACATGAAAGATTCCTTTACATAGTCCCTCTTTCATTCTTTCACGTGCTTGCAGCGTGACATCGCTAGGGTTTTCAAGTCTCGCATTGACTACTCACAAAATGGCAGCAAGTCTAATGAGATTTGACCAAGAAGTTTACACGGTACACCTAACCTATTGCCAGTCACCACTCGGTGGGGATCGCCGTCAAGCGTACCTGAACTGTTTTTTTGAATATGTAGATCAATCCAACGTAGCAACGCTGCTAGCGTTATGGGCTCCCCAACAAACATTTTGGCGATGCATAGCGCTTTTTTTATAACTCCAAGAGGGAAAGAGACGCTTTAGTGGCTGAGATTATAGTTGATGGCCATATTGAAGCATTAGTGTACAACGTTATCTCTTAGCGATAAATTAAAGTTCTATAAGAACGATATGATATTGGGAGTATAAAGTTTGAAGACGCATTGTAGCGATTTTAACAGCTACAATGCAGCTAAAGCATCTTGTCTTAATAGCTTTGAAAGAAAATTACAACTTTAAGTTCTACATAGGAAATTATTAGCTCTTGTAGTTGTACAATAGTAATAACAAATGCCAGAGGATCTATAATGGTGCTAATGAAGTATCTTCTAATGCCAGATATCCTTTGCGCCGGCCGGAATCGACTAGGGTGGATAATTTGACTTAGCTAGTTGACGATGCGTAGTACTGATCACTGCCTGTGTTTCTTTGTTTTGATGAAGCTTGTTGCTGATTTATGTCTGTTAGTGTATTCTTGTTTGACAAGGCTTATGTGGGCTGATTTTAATTAATAAGTAGATAATTTGATTTTCATACCGTACCGATATCGTATCGCATTGGTAAAACAACGGTGTTTGAGGATGGTCTGCTTTAATATTGAATAGTAATAATTGATTCTTACCGATCCCCGCTACCCAATCCGTAGCGTAGTCCCAGCAATGCCCATTGCCGTGCCCATAATGGGTGCCCCATGGGCAGGTTGCTTAATTCACTGGTTCGTTAGACCAGGGCACTTCGCCGTCACTGGTGTGGTCCCCCAATAGCCCGCAGTAACAAGCAGTAACTGCTAAAAAAAATATTTTATTTAATAATACCTACCGAAGAAATTATCTAATGACAGTGAAAACCGTATCAAAATCCGTGGCGTGGTTTTGAAGAAATAAGCGGCGAAACAGAAATGATGAGGATAGACGCGGATAGAGACTTTTATACTATTCAGAGATTATCAACAACTAGCTTATTACACTAACAGCACTTTTATATTTCACATTTAGTTTCTTCAGGACAACCACGCCAACCACAACAGTAAAGTTTTTACAAGAATATTTCAGTAGCGTCTTTGTATTCATGATTATAAAAACAGTTGCTATTAAACCTACCTACCTATATAGTGTACGTAAACAAGTACTTATAGTTGTATATCAAATCTTATCCTACTATCCTATCCTATCCTTTTTGGTATTGGTATTGGTTGAGCGGGCTCATTTTCCGCAACTCGACGTCTTAGGCGCCTATTTTGCGTGAGGTGGGAATGACTATTCTTGCCACCCTAGCTCTTCCAGGAAGCCCACCAGCTTGAAGTAAATATCCTATCCTATCCTACTATTATTACAATTGTGAAAGTTTGTGACGATGTTTTTCAAACACGCAAAAATGCCGGACGGATTTGGATGAAATTTGGCACACCGATAGAATATTATGTTCTGGGTAATACGTAGGATAGGTAGTTTTTAAAGATTTGCAGACGAAGTCACGGACCACAGCTACTTGTATATAAATTGTGACTGATAGAAGCAATAATGGATGTTTCGTGTTTAAAAAACAATGTTTGCGGTCTGTGAAAATAAAGCTAAAAAATATCGAAGTTAAGATAACGGAACCCTACTTGTGTGTACCGACTCGCACTAGACTGGTTTTAAAAGAGAGTGTTGCCAACGTGAAAAAACAGTTCGTTGCTAGTTCCGTTGATTCGAAGTTTTCTCCATAAAGGCAAAATTGAAATGGCTGGTTCTTTTGGATATTGGGTGAAAAAATATTTGTTTTGAGCTGAGACAGCCAGGGGTGTATTCTCCTAAGGGCAAAATGGTCAAATCTAGTTTTTCTCCCCACCACCCAAGAGAAAAGATATTGATGAAAAATACGTTTTTTTTCGGACCTGCCTTCAATTGAAGCGGGATGGTTAATTGAAAACTTATGCTTGTAAGAAAGAGACGCTTGCACTGGAATAACTGGGCCTTAAGGGTATATTACTGTTGGCGCGCTCCATACAAACGAAGTCTGGTGATATTTTCAATACTAACCAATTAAACTTAATAAAATTTTGCAGAAACAATCTAGAAATAAATCTCTATGCTTGTATCGTGTCAGATTTTCCTTAAAATGTACAGTTTTAAAGTTACGGTGCCTCAAAGATTTCCATACAAATCTTAAATGCTAGGAAGCATTGAAACTGTATATTTTAACGAAAATCGGACACGATACAGGCATTGAGATTTGTTCATAGATTGTTTCTGCAAAATGTCATCGAGTTTAATTGGTTAGTATTGAAAATATCACCAGACTTCGTTTGTATGCAGCGCGCATTTACGCATTCGGGATAAACTTCTCTTAAACTCAACACTAGTTTAATTCTTAAATATCAGGTATTTTAAAACCTTAGAAAATTTTCTGACACAACTCGTGGCTACGGGCCCATTTCCGGCAAGTTGTAGTTAGAGGGGCGGCCAAATAGATTTACCCAGGGGCGCAGTATTTGCACAGGTCCCAACCTAGTAAGACGAAAACAATGAATCCATTTAAAAACAGTTCCCTCTTGTTCTGCTTTTGATGTCTATGGAATTCGAGTAAAAATAACAATTTTGAAACCGACCGTATTATTGTAACAATTGATTCCAGCCACAGATTATTAAATCAGTAGATACAATGACATTGAGAAGGGTAAGATAAAAACTGCGGCGATGGGTTGCCAACCGGGACCTATTGATTAAACGGGGTGAGCAAAGAGGACCTGATAATAGGACATCCTTGAACTATACAGGGTGAAATTGATATAATTAGCATCCTTTTAAACTAAGAGTCCTACCCATCAAACTGAACAACTTTTACTATGGGACCAACCGATCGGAGCAAATAAAATCAGCTGTTGCATACATTTGAGTCGAGTAGGCATTCCAGTTAAGTACGGATTTTTTTTTGCTCCAATCTGTTTACTCCCATAATTTTTTTTTTCAGTTTGATTAGTAGACTCTTACTTACACCGACACGGTGGTAGCTTTAAAAAAGATTTGACGTTTGATAAGTGTGCTTCAAGCTCCTATATTGAATAAATTACATTGACGTTGACTTGACTTTGACTTTAAAAGGATGCTAATGATATCAATTTCACCCTGTATAACCTGTCTAAAAAACTTGAGACAGGATGCACTGGGGAAGTTTGAACTTTATGTGACCAGGCATGTCTCTGCTTGGTTTCCCGTTCAATCAAATTCACGACAAGTCAAATTCCATTAGATTCTGAATTTACGCACGCACATCTTGCATTTAAGTTACATCTTGCGTACGTGACCGGCTTTTGAAATTATGAAGTCACCTTAGTAGTCTTTATCGACTATGAACATTATCGTTTTATTTATAAGCATAGCGTAGCATATGCTCACGACTATATTCCCCGAAGGGGTAGTCAAAGATATTCTGAAACCGACTACCTCCGATTTTTCCGACGACTTCTGATTCCAATTCTTTTTATTTATCTCACTTTAAAATACATATAGGGTCATTCTTAATATGCTGACAGTTTTTTAAGCGGATGATCAAACCGTCAAACTGAACAACTTTCTCTATGACACCCACATCGAAATCGCGAAAAAAAAATCAGATGTTCCATACTAAACTGCAAACCTAATCGAGCCAAATGTATGTGGCAGAAGACTTTTTTTTCGCGATTTCGATGTTGTTCCTATAGAGAACGTTGTTCAGTTTGATGGTCTGGTCATCCCCTTAAAAAACTGTCAGCATATGAAGAAGGATCCTATATTATTATACAGGGTGTAAGGTAAAGTATCATTAACCTTTACACCACATACTCTACCCATCAAACTGAACAATTTTACTATTGGAGCAAAACTGTCGGTACACAATAAATCTGCTCTTTCATTCATTTGAGTCGTGTGGGCATTGCTGTTTAGTATGGAACAGAGGATTTTTTTTGTTCTGATAGGTTTGCTCCCATAGTAAAAGTTGTTCCTGCTTGATGGGTAGAATATGTGGTTTAAAGTTTAATTATACTTTTCCTTACACCCTGTATACATAAAACAGAAACAACTGCTCGCTATACGTTACAATTCTAGCACACTTATTTAGCCACATCCACATTCATACCTACATCTCATGCACTTCTGTTGGTTGCTTTCATTTGGCTGAAACTTTGATATAAAATGCGTATCGCAGATAGACGTTATTTTGTATATTTGTATTTATCTTAACTTTTTCCTAAGAATTTTAGGTACATAATAAAACATGTTTCTGGGATTAAAGAAGACAAAGGAACGAGGCAGACAAGACAAGTAATTACATAACCCAGAAGAATATTTTTCAAGCCAAGCTTATCCATTACTTTCTGCCTGTAGACAAACAAAGATAAAACAGTCCACCGTTACCACAGAAAAGATCTATACAGTACAGCAACTTCATGCAAGCGCTCGAATCGACGCACGCCCACAGAAGAATAGATTAATATGCATCACAGAAGAGCGCCACGTACACGGCCCGCTAAGGTACTTCCGGGGCTCAAAAGTACAGAAGCCGTAGAATGTAGCATGTGATACGGCTATATGACCCCTTTTATCTCGTTCTTTCACGCGCAAATAGGAAGAGAGCGACGGCGCGATAGCGTTGTATCACGCTGCCATACTACGGCCTCTGAAGTACCTTAGCGGGCCGTGTACGTGAGCACTTGCATGAACTTAAACAGGGTCCTTCTTAATAATGCTGACACTTTTTAAGGATGATCAGACCGTCAAACTGAACAACTTTCTCTATGGGATCAACATCGAAATAGCGAAAACAAAATCAGCTGCCCGATACGTTTGGCTAGAGTAGGTTTGCAGTTTTGTATGGAATAGCAATGTTTTTTTTTTTATTTCGATGTTGTTGCCTTAGAGGAAGTTGTTCAGTTTGATGGTCTGATCATCGCCTTAAAAAAGTGTCAGCATATTAAGAAAGACCCTACATATGTCTTTTCTATGGAAGTACCTTAGCGTGCCGTGTACCTGAAAGAAAGAAAGAAAATATTTTTATTTGCATACACCACAAAACACACTGACATAATTATATAGAAAAACTTAATTTAAACACACAATTTAAACAAACAAAAAAGACATAATTAAGACCAGTGTGTGCCGCAGCAACAAACAAGGCTACGACTCAGCATTATGCTGGGCTCAACGAGCTCAGCGCTGATTTTCTGTCGCACCCAAATATTGAGTGCCAATTCCGAAACTCACACCCCCAAAATCGCGATTGAATGAAGCATAATCTCCATAGTAATTTTATGACATTTTCACTGATGATTTGAACGTTCATCAGTGTGCGTGCGTCGATTAGACCGCTTACATGAAGTTGCTTTACTGTATATTTCCTTTCTGTGCCGTTACTTACATTAAGGAAAATTGTTGCTCTTATATTCGCATTAGGCGGTGTTGCGTAATTTCAGAATAAAGTGTTTAAATGTAAAAAGCTTCTGTTGTCCATCATTATGAAAATTATGTAAAGAAGCGTGGCGAATCTGGACCCATTATTTTTTAGAAGTCATACTAGTACTGGGCTATGATTATTTCAAACAGAATTATTTAAGGAATTTTCTAAAAAAGAATACGCATCTCTTGAAGTTGGGATTTAATAGTAGAAGTGACTAGTAAATTGAACAAATACGAGTAAGCCAGTAGCAAAATAGAAATAAGAGAAGAATATTTCCCGAGGGGGTAGTCAGAGATATTCTGAAACCTCAGAATATCCACTTTTCACCAGTAGTACTGAAACAACACAGCACACCCACACACACCACACACCACAGCCTATAGAACGTGTTAATAAATAAGCGCAAAACCTCATACACCCCAAATGATTTATAACGAAATGATTGCATTGAAACAATAATTTCATTATTTTAGTTAAAATTTAAAGTTATTCGCATTCGAAGTTTTAATACAAAAACGATTTGTTATTATTCCAACAATTAATAAAAGCGCTAACGGGCTTATGGATACATTTAAAGAATCTTGTTTTGGTAGTAAGTAGGGCAGTGACACTCGCCTGTGCGGTGGGTTGGCAACGAGTTCAGTATATTTTAAATTAAATAAACAAATTATTTAATAAATAATAATAATATTGAAAAAATGTAATCAATGTTGAAACCTTGATAATAAGATTCTACTCTCGATTCTAAACAAACTATTTTCTAGTTTTGCGTTTATTAATTAACACGTTGTATACGTCCGTTCAACTGCAGGGCACAGGCTTCCCCTCAGGAAGGCTGTATGGGAGTTAGTCCACCACGTGTGCCCAATGCTGATTGGTAGACTTCACATACACATCCGAATTTCTTTTTCAACGTATTCAGGTTTCCTCACGAAATTTTCCTTCACCGTTTGAGAGCATTCGGTATTACGTACATTCAGTTAGAAAAACTCATTGGTATTTACATGGCATTTCGTCCGTGCGAATTCGAACCCGGACCTAACATTAAGTTTCCATACCTCTCCGCAATGCGCCACCGACTCTTATTGCCAATGATAGTTCGTAAAATAACATAAAAATCGTATCCGCAAAGCAGGTTTCGTCAAACCAAAATCACATTAATCTATAGGTTGAAATTGATATCATTAGCATCCTTTTAGACTAAGAGTCTACCCATCAAACTGAACAACTTTTTCTAATATGGGAGCAAACCGATTGGAGCAAAAAAAAATCTGCTATTGCATACATTTGAGTAGAGTTGACAGGCATTGCAGTTTAGTATGGAACAGCAGATTTTTTTTGCTCCGATCTGTTTGCTCCCATAGTAAAAGTTGTTCAAATTGATAAGATAAGATAAGATAAGATAAATATTCTTTATTTGCACACCAAGAATAGAAGAACTAGACTAGACTAGGGTAGACTTTTAGTTTAAAAGGATGCTAATGATATCAATTTGACTATGTGTAATATTATTTTCGCTCAAGAAAATATGACGAGCATTTTCATCATGTTTTCATTCGGCAATAAGGTCATGCGTAAACTTAATAACGTTACTCAAAGCTCATATGTTAAGCTGCTACGACCGACAGACAGGTCGTCAGGGAAAAACTCTCGGTCACAGAGCAATGAAACATATTTGTCGCGGCCTGCTTACTACGGAATTGCTATAATATTGTTAGCGGAAATGTGATTAATGGCGGACCTCTCTCTGCGTTATCTATGGATGGCCCCTTTTCGAAAAGACGCCAATTTTAAGCAAATATCAAAGGTAAGCACCATTGGCCTCTAAATATTATTACCACACTGGATTGGCGGTTGTCAAATAATTGTTGTGTCCAGGAAGTTGGGAAAGGTATTGCCTAAACCTGGAGAGATGACTGCCTTTACAAGCGGTGAAACATGAAACTACTCCTTTACTTGGCGGGTGGTAATGTTCGTCCTTCTTTTTAGTAAGCAAACTCTACAGTATAACGACAAATAATAAAAACAGCCAGGTGTGAGCCCTCCTTGCGCTAAAGGTCACGTAGATTTTTTTTTTGTAATTTAATAAGTATGTTGTGTTACGTATGTAGGGATCGTGGCCTACCGGTGTTTTATTCGGCTCCGCTAGAGAGGTTTTAGTGGACTGTAGTTTTTCTGGTGGCAGGAGTGGTTCGATGTAAAGGAAAGTCTTGTTTGCAGCACTGGAGGTTTATTTTAGTGATTTTTACACCAGAGTTAGTTACACGCACAAGCACCGTACCAATATGGAAGGGGGAAGCGGAAATACAACTTGTTTAATTACTACATTTTATGTTGGTATGTGTATGGTACGGTACCCTCAATGCGCGAGTATTCCGACTTGACCGGTTTTTATTTTCTTCTATGTGAAATTGTGAATAGCGTTTATAGTATTTTATACTCTGTGTTGCTCTCATGATATTAAGCTGTGTTGTGATGACATAAGCAAGACGTTGCGAGACAAACCAATCCACCATGCTCCCCAACTTTTCGTTGCCTATTTTCACGACAGACATTTTCTGCTGTAATAATTTTCCTAATGAAATATCGCTTGTAGGAATTCTTCTTCTTATCGTGTGGGCAGCATGCCCTGGTGTCAGTGTTTTTCAGACGTAATTACGGCCTCAGACGTGTAACGACTACTACCACGAGAGATAGTAGCGGGAACCGTCGGTATCTCAATATCATTTGTATAAACGATCTATCAAAATTATAAATTATTTCCTTTCGACCCATATTTTTATTGGACTATATTTGCTAGTTAGAATTGGCCAGAAAGATAACTGGGAATCGGAAAATCTGTTGGTCCTTATATGGAACGACATATAACTTTACCTAACTGAATAGATTGTCCCATCCATAAACATAATCGTCTCAATTTATACTTCAAGAGCAGAGTCTGAAGTTGCGTTGAATTAACTTCGTGAAATGATGACTTATAGCTCAAAATCAATCAACAAACTTGGAATTGCTTAGAGATCTGCATTATTAATTCACATCTCCATAACACTACAAACAAATTATAAACCACCTATAACTAATTCAGAAGATAAATCACCTCAAGTTCAGGGTATGAAACCCTTAATAAATTATGTAAGTAGGTACACAATAGAGACGCTTTCGGCTTTCGACTCCGTAACCGAAACAAGATATCCGAAGGAAAAACTAATTCCTAATTCGTCGAAACGATTCTTCTTATCGTGTGGGCAAAGCCCTGGTGTCAGAGTTTTTTCAGACCACCTTACGGCCTCTGACGTGAATTTTATGTAAAGACTACTGCCACGAGAGCTATCTATATATATATATATGCTGGTATATAGATAGCAGGGAATCATCTTTCTTTTCAGACAATCAAGTGATTCGGCCTGCAATGTCCTAACCAACTGGGGAAAATCGCTAAAAGTGACATATCACTAGGTGTCCCCCGTGGGAATCGAACCCAAGACCTCCGTGTCAAGAGCCCAATGCTTTTAACCATTAGACCACGGAGGCAGCGAGGCAGCAGTCGAAACGATGGAAGAATAGTTTTTGAAAATCTAGATGCGTATCAAATAACATTTGTAATTTATAATATAAAGCTTTGAAATTTTCTACCCGATTTTCTAAACTATTTTTCAATATTATGTCAAATATTACTTTAAATTGTACCGTCTACGCGTAACTCTGTAACCATCTTAACATAAAGTCCCAGACTTAGGACCTATTTCACCACTTCCGAATAAGTTCTTGTTAGCTTATCAGACAGCTCATTACACATATTCTTCATATAAAACTATAAGATAAGCTAGACAGAACTTATCCAAATGTGGTGAAACAGACTCTTAAACTACCGGGATAAATCCCCCCCTCGTGATAAGTCCTTCGTTATAAGTAATTAAACTAAATTCGCTGCTGGCAATAATTATAACCATATTCTAGTAAAAGTTACTAGATACTCTCCGTGCGTATAACTGAAACAGAATTCAAATTAAAGCTTCCGATGTTATTTTATAATGAAATTTCGCCGGCTACTCGTGTTAAATCCATTTCATTTTGGGATAAAAAGTGGAATGTTTTGAGTCTATGGGCTGCCATATTATATTGAAATCGTTTCGATAGTTTAGCGCGAATACGTACTTATTTATGTATGTATGAAGGGTAAATTTAGTGTGGTTCTCACAAAGCGTAGTTAGGTTTAGAATAACTTCGATATTATTAAATATACTTAAATTTTAGCGATTTCAAAATTAACTTCAAAAACTCTGTTGTCACAGATTTTTTTTTCGTGTTCCTTTTTATTTAGTAGATTTTTATACAGGGTCCTTCTCAATAAGCCGATACTTTTTTGAGGGGAGGTCAGACCGCCAAACTGAACAACTTTCTCTATGGGACGAACATGGAAATCGCAAAAAAAAAATTAAGCTGTCCCATACTTTTGGCTCGAGAAGGTTTGCAGTTTTGTATGGAACCATTGGTGCCATTGAGATATGCCTTATATGTTTGTTGTAATGTGTTGTTGTGGTTGTAATCTAAGGGCTTGTTTCACCACTTTTAGATAAGTTCTTGTTAACTTACCTATCTAACAGATCGTTTGACAATTTAGTATGACATTTTTTCAAACGATCTGTAAAATAAGCTATCAAGACTTGGGATACTGTTTATACCTATATTTATCTTTGACGAAGCATGTTGCAGATTTGAAGTTTGTTATTTCTTATGCATTTAATTAACAAGACAATAAACTGTTTAATAGCTATTAAGAAGTGGTGAATCAGGCCCTAATTCTGGTCTTTTACTAAAATCTACTTACAAACACAAATTTTCTAGTAAAGTTAACTGAAATAAAATAAGTGAAGGAAAACATCGTGAGGAAACCTGCATGCTTCAATTTCGAGGCATGTATTGTACCCACTGTCCATTATAAGTGGCGACGGGCTCACCCCCCGTCACACTGGACAGAGTTTCGGTACTACTGGTGAAACGTGGATGTTCTGAGGTTTCAGAATATCTCTGACTACCCCCTCGGGGAATATAGTCGTGAGCATGTGGTGGTGGTGGTGGAAATAAAATAGGTGTCAAATTTTTTTTGTTAGTAAACTACTAGACACTTTGTAGTTTTTAATTAGATTTTAATTACCAAAATCAACCCGAGAGCACACGACATTTATCCATATCCGTTATCTGAAACTTCATAACCATAACACCCCTATTACGTACCTTTAGACTGGGTCACATCTTGAAAACTGTGACCAACTCTAAACAAGGTCTTAGCCCCACGGGTGCTATTTATGTTCGCGATAATGAATTAACTTTGGTAACATCCTGTAAAACTTCGTTGCACAACTGCTGTTGTTTGTCCATAAAATGTCTGATTAGGGAAGACGTGGAAATGTTTTGTTCAAGTTGAATCTTTATAGTGTCACTAAAACTAGCCAGCCATTTAGCTCAAAGGTAAAGAGATTTAGTTAAAGATTATGGTGTAGAGGATATAAGCTTCGATTTCTATCATTATCGTCAGCCTATCATCGTCCTCTGTTGAAGGACGGCCTCTTTCAAAGCACACCACAAAACTCAAACCAGTCTTCTTGATCCAGTTGTTCGCCGCTGTCAATCTCAGGTCGTCTCCTTCCGTAAACTATATTGATTCGTATTACTGTCTACTACTGTGATTAGAAACCGGCGTGCTTCAATTTCGAGGTAGGTGCCTATTGTGTCCACTCCACTGTTTAATTAAATTAGCGACAGACTTGCTACCTACCCTATATATTCCGATTCGAAATTCCGAATCAGGATTACGCTATCATATAAATTTTCCCCGTCCTTATTTCCGTTCGGAATTGCGTAGGTATCAAATCCTATACAAAATCACAATTACTGATTCGAAAATCATCAAAATTCGCACCAAATTTAAAAATGACCGAATAACTGATTAAAATTGGTCTTACGAAAAAATATAAACAAAGCAATTTTAGATCATAACATTATCTATACAATGGCGTGTGTCGCAAGTAAAAGTGACTTCAACTTATAAAGTAGATGCACGTAGGTAATACAGATTTTTTTCAAATATTTAGACTTTCATCAAATAACATTTGCAATTTATAATATAATTATGAAGATATAAAGCTTTGAACTTATCCATAGACAATTTCAACGCTTTATATCTTCGTAATTATATTAAAAAATTGCAAATGTTATTTTACACGCGGCATCTAGATTTTCTAAACTATTTTTCCATATAGGGTCCATCTTAAAATGCCGACACTTTTTTAAGCGGATGATCAGACCATCTAACTGAACAACTTTCTCTATGGGTCCAACATCAAAATTGAGAAACAAAATCAGCTGTTCCATACAAAATTGCAAGACATCTCGAGCCAAATGTATGGGACAGTCGACTTTTTTTTTCGCTATTCACTGTTGTTCCCATAGAGAAATTTGTTCAGTTTGATGGTCTGATCAAACCGTTAAAAAGTGTCAGCATATGAAGAAGGAACCTGTATATAAAATATTACTGTTATTAATACCGTCTACGCGTATTGTGCGTCAAACTTTTGTATGAAATTGACAACTCTGCAACCACCTTAAGGATTCTGATAAAAGCTAGCACTTGTTACAATGCATCTTCATTAAAATCTGTCTGTTTATATCACTGTGTAGTGTACCGGCTTCTACGCAAATTAAGAGTGAGAGGGAGAGAGCCATATTTCCCAGTGCGGATTGATGGAGACAAGTTAATGGCCGTGTCAGACAGATATCCGACTTGGCTTAACAAATACCGACGTCTACGCTGCAGTATCCGGGAACAGCTGCATAACGTGCTTCCAGATGCATAGAAGTGCTTGAGATGAGATGTTAAGGGGACATCGATCTAATTGAGTCGTCAGTTCAAGATGTATTTGTAGTAGTTAGTTCGTTTATTTAATTTACTGATTGTTAATTAATCTTCTTATCGTGTTGGCAGCACTGCCCTAGCATTAAGAGTGTGTACCTCTCTGGTGTTAAGAGTTTTTCAGACCGCCTTACGGCCTCTGACGTGGTTTTTATGTAACGACGCCTACCACAAGAGATAGTAGCCGGTGCCAACGGCTTAACGTGCCATCCGAAGCACGGAATCATCTTTTCAGACAATCAGGTGATTCAGCCTGCATTGTCCTAACCAATTGGGGAAAAAAGCACAGTGACATTTTACTAGTTGTCCTCCGTGGGACTCGAATCCATGACCTCCGTGACAAGAGCCCAATGGTCTTAACCATTAGATCATGCTGGTGGCAGTATTTATTAATAATACAGTGTAATAAAATCTAATTAAATCGGTAGGTTAGGTTTAGGGCTACGACACATTGATCGATGGCGAACGTTGTCCATACTAATTGTGTTTTTTATACGGACAAACCGTTCTATTCGCATTCATACTGGGAGCCTCAGTTGTTGGGGAAATAGGCACAGAACGCGGGCCGCGAGCGCGCGGCTTCTTGCGCCGCAGGAGCGACGCACTAGCTTAAAACAAACGCGCGCAGCTCGCGGGCGGTTCGCGACCTGCACATTTGCCTCGCATTCGCCATATGTGGACACACCCTAAGCAATACAAATAGGATACAATATAGTTACAGTGTTCTTCCGAGAACGTCATAATTATCAGAAACTGTGACCGCAAACCACGTTGGTATTACGCAGAAACAAGACATTGGTCCGTGGTTTTACGATATATCCCATGTAATCCAACCTCACTGTTACACTGTTTACTAGTAACATCATCATCTCACCCGATAGACGTCCACAGCTGGACATAGGCCCCCTCAAGGATCGCCAGAAAGACCGGTCCTGCACTGCCCTCATCCAACGGGTTCCAGCCACCTTCACCAAGTTATCGGTCCACCTTAGTTACGTTACGCGGTCGCCACTTGAGAACTCTTCGGCCCCACCGGCCATCGGTTCTGCGAGCAATTTGTTTACTAGAATACGAGTTAAATAACAAATCAAATCTCAAAATTCTATTCAAAACCTCACAATGACAAACACAATGTTGTTTGTAATGAGATTTTGTCCAAAAGTCACATATCAAATTCTCAAGGCATCCATTCCTGTTAATAACACAGAAGATCTGAAAATTCACAATAAAGGGAAAATGCTTTCGAAGAATCGTTTTGTAGAGCCACCGAAATAGCGATGTTCACTTATTTAAACACTTTATTGTATACATGGATACATCATCATCATCAACTCAAGATGTCCACTGCTAGACATAGGCCTCTCCCAAGGACCGCCACAACAACTGGTCCTGCGCTGCCCTCATTCAACGTGTTCCTGCTACCTTCACCAGGTCGTCCGTCTACCTTGTAGGAGGCCTATCCACGCTGAGCTTTCCGTTACGCGGCCGCCACACGAGAACTCTTCGGTTCTATCGGCCATTTGTTTAGCGGTCCCGCCCTTTGCCACTATAGTTGAACAATTCTTCCGGCTAAAGTCCTTCTGCTAATATCTTCATCTCTGAATCGATCTCCAAGGGAAACTCCGAGAATAGCCTATCCATAGCCCTTTGCAATGGATACGAGTAATACAGATGACATTGTAAAAGTGCTAGCTTATCTCTGAAGATATTTTGTTTTTGCAGATCCGCCAAAGTGTCCATTTAGGGTTCATGACAGACATATTTGTATTTGGGGATCAAAACCCTAAATATGCTAAAAATGGATATGACTACTTTTTTGTTCTTGTCAGAGTACCTATATTTTTAGGCTGCCAAAAAGGTCATTGACTCGATCATTAAGCACAAGCATAATAAAAAGTCTTCTTCTTCTTCCTCTCTTCCAGTTACCCGTACGTGGGTTATAACTCTCCACCGGTTGCGATCTTGGGCAGCACTGTAGATATCCTCCCACGTCATGTTGAGGCTTTTAGCCTTCCACCGAGTGGCGCCAGGTTATTTTAGGGCGTCCCCTATATTCAGGGTCCTTCTTAATATTCTGTCAGTTTTTAAGGGGATGACCAGACCATCAAACTGAACAACTTTCTCCATGAAAAAAAAAACAGCTGTCCCATACATTTGGCTCGAATAGGTTTGGAGATTTTTTTGGAACAGCAGATTTTTTTTTCGCTATTTCAATGTTGGTGCCATAGATAATGTGGTTCAGTTTGACGGTCTGGTCATCCCCTTAAATAATGTGTCAGCATATTAAGAAGGACCCTGTATAACGAATAGTGCCATCTAACTTATACATCAATTAGTGTTAGCCGAAGCCAACTGCTCAACATACTTTCTAAAACCTGAGCGCACGGCTCGAGATAAAATAGGTACCTACCTAACTCAAAAGTAGTAACAGTGTAACTCAAAAATTACTTGGGAAAATCTACAATCAAACGCCGCTTTCCTAGCCACATGCTGTTCAGCTTTAAATTGCTCTTCCAGTGTTCACATTAGCATCTGTTTACTCTTCGCGACAAGTCGATAAGAATCATGTTCGTTACCTTTTGGCTACATCGTCGACTACAACACGAATGTGTGTTTAACATAGGCACTGAAGTGCGACAGCATTTGATCTTAAAGAGAAGGGTTTCACAGGAATCTGTTATTTGAGTGCGAATTTCGTGTCAAAGTATAAATGCGTATATTATGCATGAAATCCTTATAGCTTTTGATTTAGTTACGCTACTGATCAGTGGTGCGATGCGAGTGGTATGGTGCCTATGGTGGTGGATTACCGCTAAAAGCTTACTGCATTGTAGCTGCTATAATTGTCAGTGACAGTAGAATGTGGCGTGATTCTAGCGCTTACTTTCCTACAGGCCCCAGGCAACGAGGAGTAGGCGAGATGCTCGAAATTTTGGAATAGTGTTAGGGTGCGTCCACATCTGACGAATTCGCGGCGAATACGCCTCTCACGAGCTGCGAATTCACCGCACATTCGCTAGATGTTGACACACCCTTAAAGTTTATAATGTAAAGTAAACAAAAAATACCTAGTTGAGTTGCTTATGTAATATTTATGCGTATGATGTTTTGCGTAAATACAGTTTCTTCTATGCTATAAAATGAGATTAAAAGTACGAACGAGTTTGAGAATACTATACTATATAATATTACTGTATACTACTATAATATACCGGGGTCTTTCTTAATATGGTGACGGTGTTTAAAGGGATGATCAGACCATCTTCTAACTGAACAAGTTTCTCTACAGGACCAACGATGAAAATGTGCAAAAAAATCTGTTCCATACTAAACGAAAAACCTACTCTACCCAAATGTACCTATGGGACAGCAGATGTTTTTTTCGCGATTTCGAGTTTGTTAACAGAGAAAGTTTTTCGGTATGATAGTCTGAACACCCCCTTGAAAAACTGTCAGCATAATAAGAAATTAAGATCCTATATCTACATACAGGATCCTTCTTTATATGCTGACACTTTTTTACTGGTATGATCAGACCGTCAAACTGAACAACTTTCTCTATGGGACAAAAATCGAAATCGCGGAAAAAAAATCAGTTTTCCCATACATACATTTTGGTTCGAGTAGGTCTGCAGTTTTGTATGGAACAGCTGATTTTTTTTCGCAATTTCGATGTTGGTGCCGAAGAGAAAATTTTACAGTTTTACGGTCTGATCATCCCCTTAAAAAAGTGCCACCATATTAAGAAAGACCTTTTACATAATTATATTTAACACATTTTCTACGGACATCTCTAATCTTGCGCCTATCACACACACAGTAGGTACCTACTGCGATGTATTTAGGATTTAGGCGAATCATTTAGGCAAAAGACATTGTCAGGTTTTCAAAGAAACTTAGGCCATCAGTATACACGCTGAATAATACATATGAAACCATATGGAAATAATATTGTCGTAATGCCAATTATTAAAATGGCAAAGGAAAATGTTGAGAGAAAGTTCGTGGTTTGCAATTCTACTATGTGAAATTACCTATATTTTATTTATAGTTTTAAATATTAAGTAGTCTGCATTTTAATAACGATCCCAGGATCGGTTGGGAGGCTTTTTATACTTAGAGAAAGAAATCACACAAAAACAATGTCTTTATCTTCGATAGTAAAACAATAGGGTATTTGACAGGTTTTTAAAAACTGTTCTACGTTAATCACTGATGTCTAAGGACTCTTTAGAAAATGTATATTATACGCATACCATTGCATAAAGAGCAAAAAAAAACAAAACCACAATTATTATTTAAATATCCCGCGAAAACGCTTTTCATATACGTGACTACATGTAGGTGACGTCACGATGACGTAATCTTTGTACGATACTCACACTCTACACGCAACTGTTTACATGCAGTTTACGTCATCAACCATTCGGCCAATCACAGTCGGTTACGATCACGAGACTAAGGTAGACAAAAAAAATATATTCTTTGTCGATTTTCTCTTAACATATTTAGTATTTTTCTTAACTGACTAACTAGTTGAATTCTATAATTCATATTCAATACGGATGCCATCAATAGATCCTTTGTTTTACATGCTGTCAAATACCCTATTGCGAAGTTCTAGTAATTAATAAATAGTGTCATAATTATTTCTTATGAAATAATATTTGATCAATTCTTGCTAAATTCCCCCTTTTACACTACATAACAACATAAATGCACAAAGTATTTCATCTTTTTGGGGTGCATGCTCAAATTGCACTAAACAGAACAAAATCCATGAAGCTTTGGAGTGGCTTTTTATCTTAGCGATAAACGTTTAACGAGATAGCATTTAATAATCCCATTCATTACTCATAAATGAATTCTTCCGAACAGAATTGTTAAAAAAAAACAAATAAAACATCTGTTAATGCAGAACAGCTCTGACGATTCCAACAGGTCAAAGGAACGCGGTCTACGGTCGCGTTGACGGATTATCATTAAATGTGATAAATGTACAACACATTATTAAAATACAGCTTATTTTAGTACAAACTAAGTGAAACCCTGATTTTCCATAGACAGCTTCCGACATCTATCGGTGATGTTTCGAAGCACTATGTCTTGGATTTCGGTTTGTATCTAAACTGGAGGGCGACAGCGCTAATTTAAAACATCCAATCCTAATCCAATTTCAGTTTCACATTGCAATCCAATTACTATTCAACTGTGCTGAATTCCGCATCGCGCTAAACTCTATGTGACTGACAGCCTTTAACGTCTGTGCGATCTGTCAAAACGGCTCTAACGGCTGTCAGATAAATAGCGCATTACTGAATATGTGGTTCGCACACGGTCCAATTATGTTTCAGTTGAGATTTATTTAGCGCCATTGCTCTCCTAATCCGATAGCGCGCTACACCTCACCGCTGTAGTAGAGAGAGATTTCGCTCATATCAATCACTGTCTTGTTGGTCCACTGGTCTAGACAACCGGCTCACGATTCGGGTGGTTATGGTTCGGTGGTGTTGGCCGACCGTCTTTTTCAATTTATTTCACAATGTGGCTCCCCCTGGTGCTGATAAGCGGTAACGCTAATAGACGTCCTAAAATCCCAGATGACTTACCTATCTATAACCAATATATATATTAGTCTATGCACTCACACATAGCGCGCGTTACACATATTAGTCTAGGAAAAATAAGGTTTGAGATTGCATTAAAGACACTTTTGTAAATTGTGTTTGAAATAATATTACTGTTAGTTTATAACACTTTTGTCGAGATTTCGTGGTTATATACGCTCAGGAACCTGAGAAATACCTTAAAATCGATATTAATGTACAAATGGCAAGCTTATTTCTAAAAATATTTCGACCAGCATACCAGCAATAGAGACAGTTAATTATCAAAAGGCAAATTTAATGTGTAAAAACAAACAGTAAATAATTTAGTTTTGAGGTTATAATTTTTGAAGACTCACAAAATATTTAATATCTACCCAAATTAACGATATTAACCGTGGATTATTATTGTTATAAGTAAAACGTATTGAACAAAGCCATCCTGTACAAAATCACCAGTTTTCCATTTTATTGGTTTGTAAATGTCTTAATTATTCAATAATACAACATAAAAAATCTGGGATTATTGAGAATGTATGTCTTTCAGGTATGTATCTACTATATTCCAAATTTTCACCAAAAGTGCAATTAATGCAACCTACTCCATACAAAAATCCGTAGATTTCCCCGACTATATACCCTGGCTGAGTGTGTGCACCTGTTCGTACGACCACAGAATAAATACTAGTACTACCCGTACAGAAGGATCACTTCGAAATCAGATTTAAATAAATAGTGATTATTTCTGCACGGCAATAAGGTTCAAAGTTATTCGCACCCGTTCTATTGTACAATTCTCGAATAACCTACCAAACGTCACACAAGCTGGCAGCGTGACATCGCTAGGGTTTTCAAGCTTGTTTTCAAGTCTCGCATTGACTACTCACAAAATGGCGGCAAGTCTAATGTGATTTGTCCAAGAAGTTTATACGGTATACCTAACCATTGCCATTCACCGCTCGGTGGGGATCGGCTGTCAAGTGAGACGAGCTGTGGAGTGAGACAGGCCTAGTACGACCTCTTATTAATTTCATTTCATTATTATTCTTAAGTTAAAAGCCTTCCGGGAGATAACATTTTGATTTCTATCTTGCTTAGTGAATTTTTAATATTTTCAGGTAGTCTTTTTGTCACTAAATTGTTCCAGTTACAGTTTCAAACCCCCATACATAATTAATTCCTACCCCTCCTAACAAAACTGCGTAAAAAGACTGGGCTAAAGAAAAAATCATTCCGTTCCGATGTGCTGTCGTACCAGTCGGCCTAGCATGCCGCAGATCGCGTTGATTTGACTGTACCTTAAAGGAATTTAATAGCCGAGCTTCACTACAGACAGTCACGCGGGAATACTTTACTAAGAACAGATGTGGGGTAGGATGTACTGTTGAGGGCACTTCTTATGTTACGTATCGTGTTCTGAAAATTTTTGCAAACGAAACGACATATTTTTACCCGACTGCGACTGCGGAGGGTAATGATTTTAGAGTCTATACAGGGTGTAACAAAACACCCTAGTAATAGTTAAGGGGGCGCTACAGACTATCAAACTGAACAACTTTCACTATAGAGCCAACTTGGAAATCGCTAAAAAATCTACTGTTATGGTGTTTTGTTACACCCTGTGTATGTATGTTTGTCTGTCTATTTATTTGGCACCTCCTGCGCTTAAAAGGCTTGTTGGATTTTTACATATTATGAAATGTCTTTAGATGATAGATTCGTAAAATTGTAAGTGTAGGCTATTGCATGCGCATGCATGCAATATCCTACACTAAACATTGGTCACTACTATATTCTCCGAGGGGGTAGTCAGACATGTTCTGAAACCTCAGAACATCCACGTTTCACAGGTAGTACCGAAACTCTGTCCAGTGTGACGGGGGGTGAGCCCGTCGCCACTTGTAATGGACAGTGGGTACAATACATGCCTCGAAATTGAAGCATGTAGGTTTCCTCACGATGTTTTCCTTCACCGAAAAGCCAGTGGTGTTACAAAACGTACATAAATTCCGAATAACTCATTGGTACGAGTCGGCCTGGGGATCGAACCATCGCCTCCTGCACGGCACGCAAGGCTACTCGCCACTGGACCACCACGGTTTTTTTACTTGCGTAGGCTATAACTACTTTTGAATAAGACAAATTGAAAAATAGAGGGGGAATAAATATGTTTATTTGTTTAAATTACAATATGGTATCAATAAAAGTTAATAAAAATACGATAATAATGATATAGTACCTGTATGCTTCCGTTTAGATAAAAAATAAGAAAATATGAAATACCTTAACCAAATTATTTAGAAAAACAAAACCCAGAAACAAAATGTTACCGAGGGGAAAGGGTGGACTGTATAAAGGCAGGATCGGCTTAGTATAAAGCGTTTAATCGTAAAAGGGAAAACAGGAATCCACACAAATAAATAAAAAGCAAAAAACAGAAACCAACAGAAAAGCACCGACAAAAGCCACTCGACCTGAGCGCGCAAGTCAAAACCATAGCGCATAAAAAAGTATTTACATCCGGCCTGATGGCCAGTTCGTAACACTCTCCACCTTCTTCACCAGACTGCATAAAAAAATTACTAACAGAAAAGAGAAAAATAAGGTCAATAGTCTACAAGACAGGATCTTGTTTAGGCAAATACAGGGTCCTTCTTAATATACTGACACTTTTCAGCTTGCATTTGGGTCAAGTAGGTTTGCAGTTTTGTATGGAACAGAAGATATTTTTTTCGCGTTTTCGATGTTGGTGCCATAGAGAAAGTTGTTCAGTTTCACGGTCTGTATAACTTGAAAGCTATACTATTGTAAAGATCGCAGGCGGGGACAAACTAATAACCAACAAATAAGTATGATTTGTCATTTTTGTTTTGTCCCTAGCTTTTTTTTTCTGAAAATAAAAGTTTAAACTCTTTTGATTTTCGATTTCGTGATCGTCTTTTTCGGAGCTTCGTTGGAATAGTTTGAAAATGTTCCCACAGTCAATGTCGGTCGGTTTTTTAAAGATAATGTGACCCCTTCTATTGAAATGTTAATGTCATTGAAAAGACTTGGTACTGATTACTTCTTAAGCCTTCAGTATAATATTATACAATAATTCTAAGTAATGAATAATTTTAATATCCAATTTTCTTTGCAAAAAATAATATGTAAAGTATCTAGGCGAACGCTCTACATCTTTCGGCTTCATAAGCTTTCGCATCGAAAGTCTTAGTACGAAATTGATAATTAAATTACCAAAATCATTCTGAGCCTTAAAAGGTTAAAGCCTGAAACATTTTCATAATTTCTAGAAACCAGAAAGTTGAATTTATTTAATAATACCTAACATGTAGTATAAGAGATAGACGTACTTTTTTATATCATCAGCTACAAGGCTGGTTCAGTATTTAAAGGGTGAAGAGCATATCTGTGATGGGGATGGGGATGGGGCTTAGATCATAAAACTAAACCTCTTTCAGAAGTAAGGAAGGTAGGTGATATATTTTAGGTATATTTTAGGTATTACGGAGACAAAAAAATGTCCCATACATTTTAGTCCCGTCAGCACTGCAGTTTTGTATGAAAGAGCAGATTTATTTCACGATAGTGAAAGTGGTTCAGTTCGGTGGTATAAACCATCCCTTTAAATATTAATAGCGTGTTTTTATTCTTGGATTGACACTAACTACAATGAAACAAAGTTTGTTAAATAAAAACTAACAAGAGTAGGTAATTTAGTAATCTCTTAATATTTTTACAGACTCAGTAACTTCTTTTTATATCGGCAAAGTATATTACAAACCAATCAAGTTACTCACCGAAGTTACTTAGTTTGTTTTGGTTGGCTGAAATTTTTTACGAAAGTTCCTTTAATTCGGTCGTAAATCCGAAAACTTTTTAACGAAAGCTTTGAGAAGAGCATAAAAATTTTACGTTCAAATAACTTTTCTAGTGTGAAGCCACAGCATTTGGGACCTACAAAAAGTATGTAATAGCTTATAAGGAGAGCACTGTAGGGCAGAGGTCTCCTTTTAGTACTAAGGTCTCTATTATACAGTATAAAAATGTTGATCTGACGGATTCAAAAAATAGCACTGCAGGAGGCCAAGCATACCACCCCCGAGAAAACGAGAAAAATCTAGATGTCCCTCGGTCTTGTTAGAGTTCCGTACCCAAAGGGTGAAAACGGGTCCCTATTACTAAGCCTACGTTGTCCGTCCGTCCTACCTATTTGGGGCTGTAACTTTAGAACCGTAATAGCTAGACAGTTGAAATTTTCACAGAATATGCGTTATTACGGCGGATTTGTTAAAAAATAATAAAAAATGACAAAAAGTTAAAAATTAAGGGTTTTCATACATGAAACTAGTTTTTATAAAACTTTATTCTTCTCGCTCTAACGTAAAAACGGTAATAGCGTCAAACTTGTCGTGATTATAGAGCAAACTCTTCAATATAACAACAAATAATTAAAACCGTCCAAGTGTGAGTCGGTCTCGCTCTAAAGGTTCCGGAGAAAACAAAACTATTTCTAAGTTAATAAGATGTGTGGTGGTACGGAACCCTCGGTGCGCGAGTAGCCCGGCTCGCGCTTGACCGGTTTTTTACTTTGCGTATTCGAAAGCGAGGGCGCATGACGGTTGTCTCGTTTTGTCAAAACGTGGCAAGCAAGTTATTAATAAACGTCGCTAATTAAAGCCAATCACGAGTTTCAATTATTAACCTTTAGAATTTGTACCAAAATTACAGTTTTCATCGCCTATAAATTGCGGTTTCAAACATTACCCGATGCCACAACTAGCGCTTTCACCCTAGTGCACTAATTACACTGCTATGGTACACAACGGTGCATTTACCCTGGCAGTGCCATCGATTCAGGTCAACCGCTAATGAGATTCTAGACGATCTGGAATTCTAGACTTTATTGCACCGGAACAATGAATGCTGATCTAATTAGTTCTTTTGAGGATTGAAAAATTACATAAAACGGAACAATCTAATTTTATCCTGTAGTTAATGGGATAAGGTTTCTTTTGGAGTGTTTTGTAAGGTTACAATACGTTAATTCTTTTGGACAGAATCTTTGTTACAACTATCAAATATCCTTTCTGATTATCCCCAATAAGGTATACTCGGGTAAGATCGGATTAAATCAAATATTACGAGAATTCGTCGGTATTTTGTATTTCTAGCAACATAGCGTGAGACGCCATTTCATGCTGCCTCTTTCTCTATACTGCGATTGTCGTTACGATGTATTGGTAAAGTGTAAAGGACCGTCACAGAAAATTAGGAGATTTTGGGCTTTTCGTAAGTAAAGATCGGATTACAGACCTGATGATTAGACACTAGTCCGATCTTTGCCCGAGAGTAACTTTTCGTATAAAAATTGCCTCATAATAATGTGTCAAGCCAAAACTGTTGTACCTAGATAGGAATGAAAAAAAAAATCGTAGCTAAACTTTGTCATATTGTGAACATTATACACTGATTATACACTTCTTTGGAAAGAGATTGTCAGTTAAGAATCGAAACATTTTTAGGAACCTTCTTCAAACCCAACGAAAAACCGTCTGATCTTACCCGAGCCGAGTACACCTTATGCTGTGAACAATTGAATCTGATATCATAATTATATTGAAAGATCCTGTACGCCAATTACTTAAAATATTTTCACCAAACACAGGCTAGGTGAATGAAATCTGAGAACTGAAAGATAATCTTTACATAAGTACCTATCATATATTTACGAGAGGAAATTGTGGTAACGAAATAAATGGAGCACTTCAATTGCGGTTTATTTGGCTCAATTAGGGGTAAAGAGACTACACAATAACCTTTTATACATAAAATCTTGACATCGTATCAAATTTCGTGCTGGCACGAGTTTCTTGATCTCGTTTTTAGATTTTCCATGCTCTAATCTTCTGTTCGTTTAATATCTTTACCATTTTTTTACTATGCAACGCCTCGTCGATGCCCACGCATGCGGGTTTACACTGCCACGCATGCACGTGATCCATGCGCCATCCATGCGCTGTCTAACCTAACCTAACCTAACTTGACAGCGCTATGCAGTTCAAGTACATAAATCAGCAGACGAAGCCGATCTAACTGAAAAGGGTAGTGAGACAGAGGTACGTTATTTCCCCGAAACTGTTCACCTATGCGCTGTTTTCAAGATGCTCAGTTGGAACGGACAGGGCTTTTGTGTAAAGAGCGAGTACATCCTCATTTTGCCCATTACATTAATTGTCGCTATGGGGGATCGCTGCAGGATCTCAGTGGAATGCTTGCGTAACGTCGGGGTAAGACCTTAATGCCGCTTCTCCACGGGTCGGTCTTGGGATAAACCTAGACAAGACAAAAGTCATGCATAATTCTAATATCGAGCCAGAGGCGGTATACGTCGGTGAGGTGGATCTAGAAGTTTTGCAAGACTATGTCTTCCTTTAAGACTAAAAGACTAGGTAGAAACAACTTCGATAAGGAGGCCGCTAGGCGTATCCAATTCAACTACGATTGACTTGATTTGACTGCTTTAGGAAACTCCGTCATATATTTTCATCGGCCCTACCAGAATATCTCAAAACGAATGTTTTCAACCAGTGCGTCCTGCCATTGTTGACCTTTAGTGCGGAAACGTGGTCTAGTTCATCAATTCAAAGTACCTCAGCAGGCTATGGAGAGAGCTATATGCACGGTGTTTCTCTGAGAGATCACATCAGTTATGAGGTTGTTCGTCGGAGAATTAGATTGTTTGACTTTGCTCAGAAAATTAGCAAGCTGAAGTGGCAATGGGCTGGTCATATCTGCCAAAGAACTGACAAACGATGGGGAGTCAGAGTTCTAGAGTGGAGACCACGAACTGGCAGGCGTAGTGTTTAATGTCCTGTTGCCCGCTGGACCTACGACCTAAAAAAGGTAGCGAGAAGCAACTGGATGAGAAAAGCCGAGGTTAAAGTCTTGTGGCGCACTTTGGGAGAGGCCTATGTTCAGCAGTGGAGGATGATAGCTTGATAATGATGATGATATTGAACGGGTCCGTCTTAACATATTGACGGTTTTTAAAGGTATGATCATCCCCTAAACAAATCATCAGAATATCAAGAAATACCTTGTGTATTATGAAATTTCCGGTGCTCGTGCCTCCAAAAAACGAGCATTTAGATATTTATAAATTATATACTAATCTATAGAAACTAGGTATTCCAAATCCAGTTTCTATAAGTAATCTAAAGGACCAAAATATCTACATAACATAGTGCTTAACTAAAGTGTTCTTAAGCTCAGAGAGGTGTGTTCTGCATAAAATTGAATTAATTGGTGCAAATACAAGAGGTGCTCCGAGCTTCGAAGTGGTGAATGGAAGGAAATTGCTAGTTAAGTAAGACTAATGGCCGGCCGCCAATTTTGGCCCTTGTCTCTCAAGAATCCCTTGCTAACAGGTTTGTAACTCTATAAGCGCCTCTTTAGGCGTCGAACTAATGAGCGCTTGCTGTGTGGAACTGTCAGCAACAGCGCACAATCTTGACATAGAGACTAGATATGTACCGTAAAAAACGGTACAGATGATAGGTACATAAAAACGGCAGTGTGCCTATACTGGGTGATTTTTAGGGTTCCGTACCCTAGGGTGAAAACGGGACCCTATTACTAAGCCTGCGTTGTCCATCCGTCCGTCCGTCGGTCGGGCCTACCTATTTAGGGCTGTAACTTTTGAACCGCCTAATAAAATTATGTAGAAATTATGCAGAAAATGCGTTATTGTAAAATGACAAAAAGTTTAAAATTTAGGAGTGTACTCCTCATACAAGAAACTAATTTTTATCAACGTTTTTTCTCCTCCCTCTATCGTAAAGACGGTAATACAAACGTCAAACTGGATAAACTCTACAGTATAACAACAAATAATAAAAACCGGCCAAGTGTGAGTCGGTCTTGCGCTAAAGGTCCCGGAGAACACTTTTTGTAAGTTAATTTAAATGTTGTGTGATGGTGTGGTACGGAACCCTCGGTGTGCGAGTTAACCGACTCGCACTTGTCCGGTTTTATTAAAACACTACAAATTTTCAGGGGTGGATGAGACTATCAAACTGAATAAAATGTTCTAACACCAAAACGAGGTAGCGGGCCCCAAAGATAAAATGATAATGGCAAATGAATATAAATATGAATAAAATAGGAGATTCAAATTATACTGTGACGAACAAGATTTAAAATTTATTTTATCTATCTTCAAAAAGAAGCGACCACCTAAATTTTAGAAGGCAATCCGACGCACGAATAATCAAGCCAATTAAAGCTAAAAATGCAAATCACCCGTCGTCCTGTGAAAATTCTGCATTTTCACTTTGTACTATCTGCCAGGAACAAAAATTCCTTCTACCGCACAGGAGTGGAGACAAAAAAACTGTTATACGGATGAGTGCCGAGCTCTGTTCTAATTGTAATACCGTCCGCAAAAAAGTACAGATTTAAAATTCCCAGGTGAAAATTTTCTCTGGTAGGTACGTAGCGGTGTAGCGAATGAACTACATACAAACGCTATGGATACAACACGTTTATTCCTCATAGTTGAGGTAAGCGATCAGATTAGTACAGGACCGTGAGGAATAGCGAAATAAAAGGAAGTCCTATACCCAACAGTGGGTTGTTGTGGGCTGATGAAGGAAAGCTCAGATTGGGGCGGGCCGCAAAGCGGTCGAAAATGTGTATTTCGCATTATAGGGCGGTCCGGGTCGCAACGCATTAACGGATTTTTAGTTTGACGTAATACTTGCAGACGACAAAAGTTCCGCTTGATAAAACACACTAAGGCGCAGTTGATACGGAAGAGACGTGTGGCAGCGGCGGATAGTCAAAGTAACACAAATATAAACCTTACAGTACGTAGCATAGCGTCGTTCTGAGAATTACGCCCGCGCTTCCAGGCGACGTCACCTGGAGCCGCGAGTGCGATTCGCCTTTACGACAAAAACGACGCTATGCTACGTACTATAAGGTTTATATTGTTTTACTTAGATTATCCGCCACCGCCACACGTCTCTTCTGTATAAACCGTGGCGAAACGGGCCGCATCGCACGGATGGAAATCCGCCGCGTAAATGTGAGACCCGCTTCGTAGTATGCATTAGTTCATAAATTGTATAGAAACAATTTGGGCGGATTTTAGTTCTGCGGCCCGCCCCGATGCCGTCGTAATATGAGCAGGGTGCAGTAGGTATGTTTCTAAAGTATTTAGCTATATGTAAAATATGTTTCACAAGTTCTACCCTGGCTTAGCACTATGTTAGTAGTTGTTCACGACGCTAGGAAATTTTAAGCTAGATACATTAAAATGCAGAACGCGTGCAACTTTGTCATTCTACACTTGCCGATCGCGTAAACAGCTTTGTCGTCCACACTTGTTTTCGGATACAAAGCCTGTCCTGGCTTACGAGTATTTAGGTTGTAGAGAGTCTTACCAGCCAAAAAATTGTAACAACATTTTTAGGGTTTCGCAGTCAAACAAGGAACCTTCTGTCTGTCTGTCTGTCTGTCTGCCCCGCTTCAATAACTTGCTCATTTTTCCACCTATTGAATAGAAATTTGGCATGAAGACAGATAGTTGAAAAAAAAAAACATTTTGGTTGGTTAGACCTTTTTTAATGGAATACTCATAAAAACTCTCATAGAAACTAAATCACTATAACGCTTCTGCTTCGAGATATCTGCGTCTACAGAAGAAAAGTCGAGTGAATGTGGTAGAAATGCGCTCCTTAAACGCATAGTCCTTTGAATCAGGAAAGATGTAATAAGGAATTGGTGTGTGTTGAAAGATGTGGTAACAAGGATTGAAAGACGTATGCTTAGATGGTTGTTTCTGTCATATAGAGATAATGCATGAAGAGGTTAAAAATGAAGAGAGATTTACGTTTCTGTATATCTTCTTTTTTTCATGTCAATGGTTCTTCAGTGGTATTTTTTAATTTACAGGGTATCCAGCGAGCTTCATAGAGTCGGTGTGTATTGAAGTCTTCTCTCGTGCTGGTGCTCGGGCACAGTAGGCATTCTAGCAGATGAAACCTCGACTGGATAGCTTTGCCGCAATTACACTGTATTAGGCCAGGTTCCCTATGCCTCCAATTGTTCAAATTCAGTCTGCAACGACCAACCTAAGTGCGATTCAGATTTGAGGATTTCCACACTTGGCATTGCAGATTGTGCCCGGGATGTAGGTGTTCCTTTGGGGAAATGAACTCTGCTGGTGGAGGGAAGGTATCCTATCTTTCCACAGACTACATTTATAGCCTTCATGCAGCGGTGGTAACTCCTACGAATCTTGAGGTGTGCTTGTGGAATTTGGTGGCTATGTAGAGGGTGTCGATGATTTGCATATCAATCAAACGTGAATGGAACGGTTAGGGAAGGGGTCCAAAGAGAACTGTCATAACATGATCAAATTAATGACCTCATAGGAAAAGGATATGTAACAAGAAGCAGGCATTTTTTCTTATTTTGTAGTATCCTGAGCCTGAGTATCCTGACCTTTTGTAGAATTATGAGCATTTTTAGGTGTATTTGTATATACAATTGGGAAGCTGTATCAGGGACGCAGCCGCAGTGGAGTAAATGAAACGTCTTGTACCGAGTAATGGCTTCTATACTGTAAATAAAGGTTATATAATGCCAGTAGGTGCAGTATTTCCAAAATAATAAGCATAAGCTCACGACTATATTCCCCGAGGGGGTAGTCAGAGATATTCTGAAACCTCAGAACATCCACGTTTCACTAGTAGTACCGAAACTGCCCAGTGTGACGGGGAGTGAGCCCGTCGCCACTTGTAATGGACAGTGGGTACAATACATGCCTCGAAAATAATAAGCGTTCTTGTTATAACATATTTTATTTCATATGGTTTTTGCAAGTGACCCTTACTGACCGTAATGAAAGACATTTGACGTCAAAATGGTTCTGAAAGCGATCACACAGTCCGTCTGTGTGTCACCAGATTTAACAGTAGATTTCTATTCCAGTCTTGATTTCGCTTCAGAAGTTAACTTCTTTTTAAGAGTTTTTAAGACCAGTGACATTGTTTCCGATGTTTTGCTTTGTTATTCCGTAACTTTTGCAATTTGCAGAGATTTACGCTTTTTATGTAAATAAATTGTTAAGCTGTTTCCTTACATTGTTTTTAAAAAAGTTTACTTTTGCATTACACTAAGTATTTTAAGTGCAAGATTAGAAGACTTCTATTTAATTATTTTATTTATATTATATCATCCCACTGCTGGGTAAAGGCCTCCCCTTCATCTTCCATGCATCCACCCTTTGAGGAATATATCCAGGACGTGGCTCCATTTCTTCCGGGGTCGACCCTAACGGTGACAGTGACGTCTATTCTCCGGTATCCAAGGTGTTAAAACTTTTTTGATAATGAAATTTTTAAGTTATTCGCATTTTAAGTTTTCAGGCAAATATTATTTCAGCAATGAATGAAAGTGCTAACGTGCTCATGGATACATTTTAAGAATCTCGTTTTGGTAGTAAGTAGGGCGAGTGTGCCTGTGCGGTGGGTTGACATCGAGTTCAGTACATTTTAATATTTTACAAACTAATTATTTAATATTTTGAAAAAAATATCTATGTTGAAACCATGATAATTCGATTCTGCTCTCGATTCTAAACAAACTACTTTCTAGTTTTGCGTTAATTCATTAACACGTTGTATAAGAATATTTTTTCGTCCTTATTTGAAATAAAGTATACAAAACAATAGTTCTCTTTCTGCGTATTTTATGTTTCAGAATAGAATAGAATAACAGTGTATTAGTTAACTATGTTTTCTTGTATTACTATAATTTATAACTACCCTAACACACCACTAACTTGCCTCCACCAACACGCACTGGACCCGCGTGGTGGAGTATGGCCCACTCCCTCTCACCCTTATTCGTGAGAGGAGGCTTTTGCCCTGCAATGGGATTCTAGAGGCTATACCTTACTTACTGTAATTTATAACTAGAGATCGAATATTCGGATGCATATTTACCTAAACTTCATTTTTGGCTACGAAATTATGGAAGCTGCTTCTTAAAATTTTCTTTTTTAAATAAATTCCTTATGCAAGGAAATCCGGTAATGCATTACTAATCGGATGCATAGTGAGGAAGCGACTTTTTAAAACTCTTTAATATAAAAATAAAAAATAAAATTGTCGTGTAAATGTTTTTCGGTAAAATAAATCCCGGGATGACAGGAAGTTCAGGAATGTATAACTACTCGGATGCATAGTATGGAAGTGACTTCTCAAAATTATTAATTAAAAAAAAAAAAAAAATGTCGATATAAAAGTGCCATAATAGCCAACTCCTCAACTTTAGGTAAATATGCTTCCGATTATCCGATCTCTATTTATAACATACCTACCTACATACATACATATTCATACGACAATAATCCCTTTCGGAATGATTCAAGTTTTTGCCAAAAATCTTCTTAAGCGTTTTTTTTTATGTTTGTCGCATTTATATTATAACATTTGAAAGTTAACGATAACATTAAAAAAGTTTATGAAAATAAAAAATATTTTACGAAGCAAGTTTGAAAAATACATTGTGGTTTAAAATCGAATCCTATATGAGATGCGATCGTAAAATTCTCTCGTATATCGTAAAATGGATTATAAACGAATAAACCGCAGCATCTATAAAAGCCGAAAATGAAAAGTCAAGCCAAACAAATACCGGATTTACGGCATGGGGATCCGTAAAGTTTGAATTGTGAATACTCATATTGAATTCCAACAAATTATTTTCCGGGAACAACCATTAATATCTATAACAGAACTAGATAAACAATCAAAGCTACAAAAATAGCAGAGCCAAAAGAGCTCCTTAAATAATAATATGAAATAAATATCTTGGACATTGTCACACAAATTATCTAGTCACATTTAAAGTACCAGAATCTAGCCTGGACTTGTATTATGATGACTAGACAACGAGACAGAATACATATATAGATACAAACGTCCATGACTCGGGTACAAATATTCATATTCATCATACAAATATTTGTCCCTTACGGGATTCGAACCCGCGACCCTCGGCACAGCAGGCAGGTTCACTACCGACTGTGCTATCGGGCCGTCATAGACCGTCGTCGTTAATAGCTCTTTCATCGACTAGCTGACAATAAACCATTGGGTGGTAACCCAACAGCATGATTGATTTGTGTGGGTTATGGTGTAAATTCGAACAAAAATTTTCTAAAATTTGATATGAGACTTGGAGCTAAGGTGTTACAATAGTGAAATAAAAATTTAAAACTTTTAATGGGGTTGTTTAGACCATCAAACTGAACAAATTTCACTATGGGACCAATTTCGAAATCGCGATAAAAATATTCAGCTGTCCCATACAATTAATAATATAACATTGTATAATAAATGTACCTAAATTTGGTCTTGTACCTTGGCAGAGAGAGGGTAATGCTATCGCGCGACTGGTCCCTAGTTAAATGATCTAAGGCCTAGACTGATAATTATGATAATAGTTTTCAAATGTATGGGACATTTAATAATATAACATTGTATAATAAATGCACTCATTTGGTCTTGTACCTTGGCAGAGAGAGGGTACTATCGCGAGGCTGGTCCCTAGTTAAATGGTCTAAGGCCTAGACTGATGATTATGATAATAGTTTTCAAAACAAAATTACTTTGCTCTTTCAAAGTATTCATTGTTTCACTTCAAGCTCAAATGAATACTTTTTAATAAGTAATGCGATTTCAATCTTATCATTAAAATGCAAATTTAATATTAAGAGGTTTCCCTGACCGAACGACCTTGACCCTTTTAGAGCCGCCTCACATTTACTAAACTAGGTAATTTTAGTAGGTATTATTGACTGGCTTCTCCTTCATTGTGTCACTGTGGTGCCTTCTAATCCAAGGAAATCCATATCGAAAATCATAAGAATTCGCACAATATTGTACAATTATCGAATTAACTTATTAAATATTGGTCTTATCAAAAATATAGTCTATAGCATTTAGATCTTAATATTGTCTGTCTACACAATGGTGTGTGTCGCAATTAAAAGTGACTTCAACTTATAAAGTAGATGCACTGAATACATATTTTTCCCCATATTTAACACAGGCTTTCCTTTGAACACAGGTTTCATATGTATTTTATAGAAAAATAAGCAATATACTTCATAGCAAATAAATGTTGAAGATTATTGCTATATTTTTCATCAATTTGTATGTCTTTCAAATAACGAGAAGATAGCTTAAGGGGATATAATTCGGAGCGCGCTCCATACAAACGTACTATGGTGATAGTTTCAATACTAACCAATTAAAGTCAATGAAATTTTGCTGAAACAATCTTGATACAAATCGTTAAAATAAACAGTTTCAATGCTAGGATTAATTTAAGATTTGTATGGAAATCTTTGAGGCACTTTAACTTTAAAACTATACATTTTAACGAAAATCTGACTCTATAGAAGCATAGAAATTTGTTTTTAGATTGATTCTGAAAAATTTCATTGAGTTTAATCGGTTAGTATTGAAAATATCACCATAGTACGTTTGTATGGAGCGCGCTCCGAATTAAATCCTCTTAACCAGCCAAATATGACCCGGCCTTTTCACCTATGGGGAGCATCTTAAAATTTAAATAAACCATCCCGAAACACCTTTAAATATCTTAATCCCTTTGTTTCTCAAAACAAAATGTGAAAACGCATTACCGTGGCGTTAAATTTATTAATATAATTATAAAGATTTTGATCACTGAGGAAATAAACGCTGTCTTTTGAACCGGCTGTCTTACTTCAGACCTTTTGTTCTAAATGATAATTTTAGACGAAGGAAACTGTTTTAGAGGGCAAAATTACGTTTTCGGGTCAAAGAATTTACCGTGAAATGATTACGAAATGGTTACCTGGATTACTTTTAGTATATTTTCTTTGTAAAGGGAATTTTATTGTTGTTTTAATCGAAACCGTGTCTGGCTGGTTGGTTGTAGGTCAGAGGAAAATAGAAAACATTTCGTTTAAAATATACTGGACTTTGCTATTTTCTGTTGGTTCCGCAGTTTTCAAAAGAAACAACTCGCAAGTGCCAGCTTTTAAACTAGAAGAAACCACATTTAATTAGGCCCATTTACTCTCAGGAGCTACGATACTTTGTGAAACAAAACGAGGTGATGTTACTTTAGAATACAACGGCATACATACATCTTAACTGTTATAAAACTGTAACAGAAGTGTGCACTGCACATTATAGATATTTACAAAAAAAAGAAGATTCTGACATGGTTTTTGTATGTCCCTGAATCATAATCAAGCTTTTTTAAAATTTTTGTCCGTCTGTTTGTTTGTATGTTTGTTTGTGCGAGCAACACGCAAAAACTACTGAACTGATTTAGATGAAACTTTATTGTTTGATAGCTTATGATCTGAATTAAAATCTGGTATATAATTTGTGCGGACTTTGTTAACTCTAGTACATTATAATATTATAAATTCAATTTAATATTTCTTATCATGGCTAGATCGTGTGAAAGTTCTTTTTTTTTTAAATATTTAATGGACTGTTAGCAGGTGGTTAGGCAGGTGCGTCAGCACTGCACTTTCACTATTGTCAAGTAGTTTGTGGTAATATCTATCCCATTTTCAGGCATTGTTTTTGATCAAGAACAAGCAGAGTTTGAGGATTGCGAAGCCTCTTGGCAGGCAAAAACGCGACGCGCGAACAACACGCGAGTCAAGTGCTCGGGTCAGAACCTGCAACGTGACTCGTCGAACTTCATAACGTGCGGGCAGCAAGCCCTATGGTGTTAATTTTTCTTCAGACCGCCTTACGGCCTGAACGGTGATTCTGCCTATGACAAGAAAATAAAACACACTATAGATAATGCAAAACTGAGTTCGCTAAAAATGATGTGATTCAACGATTAGTATGTTATGATGCTCATGTGGTACGGAATTGCAGGTCTGAGGTCTGAGGTACAAACATAAATATCTACACAGGCTTCAAATTTATAACACGCCATAGAAATAAAAGATTGATGATATTGGAGACAATTTTAAGGGTTACATGTTTGCCCGTGTGACCCCTAAAACAAACATGAAAGAACCTTTAATATAAGTTTAAATGAAAAAACCACAACGTTATCGTTCGACACGACCTCTTTTCAAAGGAATTTTAATCACATTGAAACAGTCGCATCTAATACGATTCTGTGGTTTTATTTTAGACTTTTGAACTGTACTGTCGAGTTTCACAGTTAATACAACTTTTGGATGAGTTGAAATTTTTGGGTCTCTTTATAAAATGCAGATTTATTTTGTCAAGCGAAACTGAATAGGTGAGGAATAAAAAATTTTTATACAGTCGGGTTTTTTGTTTATCTTAATAATATAGTTTATTTCATACTTTTTAGTCTTGTGTCGAAACGGTAACATAAAAGTACTAAAATATTTATATATTTGGAATCGTCTGATTACTAGCTTTCATTTGATACCCATAAATTGTAATTTTTAACAAAAAAATTTTTTTTATTCCCCCTCTCTTTTTACCCGACTGCGCCAGAAGGAGGGTTATGTTTTTCGAGCGTATGTATGTATGTATGTATGTATGTATGTATGTATGTATGTATGTATGTATGTATGTATGTATGTATGTATGTATGTATGTATGTATGTATGTATGTATGTATGTATGTATGTATGTATGTATGTATGTATGTTTGTATGTCTATTTCTTTGGCACGCCCTACAGCCTAAACGGCTTGATGGATTTTAACGTGTGAGGTGTCATTAGATTCGTAAAAATAGTGAGAGTGACATAGGCTATATTATTTTAATATGGCGTCTGCGAAATAAAAAAGAGAGGGGGAACAAACAATTTATTTTTGTTTATAATTACAATATGGGTATCAAATGAAAGCTAGTGAACAGACGATTCCAAAAATATGTATATTATAGTACTTTTATGTTTTCGTTTCGACACAAGACTAAAAAGTATGAAATAAACTAAATTATTAAGAAAAACAAAAAACCCGACTGCATAAAAACCTATTAACTGAAAAGAGAAAAACAAGCTTTATAACCTCTTGACAGTGAGCAGCCATCCATCCACCTTAACCCTATCTGTGAAACCGGCTCCCGGTATAACCACAGGCATAAGATTTTGCCTCTGTGACATATTTCGAACAAAAGCACACAGAACAAATGGTTGAATTAGCTAGCCTGTTTCTTCTTATACATTTTGTGATAATTCCGATGGAGAGAGAATATAAAATAATGGTAGTTTAAAAAAAACATCTACACCGGCTGCCGGTGTGACCACAGACAAGGGACAAATGTCATATACCGGGAGCCGGTATAGGTCACTCTACAAAGGATAACCACTAATCAGCTATAAAAGCTTTATTTGAGCTAATATAATTTGAATGTTATTAGGTAGGTATTGCAGGCGGGGACAAACCAATAACCAACCAACAATCTTCTTTGTCCCCGTTTGCGATGCCTACCTAATAACATTCAAATTATATTAGCTCAAATAAAGCTGTTATAGCTGATTAGTGGTTATCCTTTGTAGAGTGACCTATACCGGCTCCCGGTATATGACATTTGTCCCTTGTCTGTGGTCACACCGGCAGCCGGTGTAGATGTTTTTTTTAAACTACCATTATTTTATATTCTCTCTCCATCGGAATTATCACAAAATGTATAAGAAGAAACAGGCTAGCTAATTCAACCATTTGTTCTGTGTGCTTTTGTTCGAAATATGTCACAGAGGCAAAATCTTATGCCTGTGGTTATACCGGGAGCCGGTTTCACAGATAGGGTTAAGGTGGATGGATGGCTGCTCACTGTCAAGAGGTTATAAAGCTTGTTTTTCTCTTTTCAGTTAATAGGTTTTTATGCAGTCGGGTTTTTTTTAATTCGTAGACGCCATCTTGAAATAAAATACCCTATGTCACTCTCACGATTTCTACGAATCCAATGATACATCGTTAAAATCCATCAAGCCGTTTAGGCTGTAGGCCGTGCCAAAGAAATAGACAAACATACATACATACTTACATACATACATACTTACATACATACATACTCTCGAAAAACATAACCCTCCTTCTGGCGCAGTCGGGTAAAAGTGTCAAATAAATTTAACATAGGTGCCCGAAACCAAAAACAGCGAATTGTTTTCGGGTACCTATATTTTACTCCCTAAGTGTGTCTGGAAGAAATCGCTTTTTAGCGATAAGACCGCATATTTTTGTACCGTCTGTATTTCCTGTTTGTTTACTCTCTGTATACTATGTTTTTTGGTGTAAAATAAAGTATAATTGATTGATTTTATTTATTTATCTTTAATAATACAAGCGTATAAGCATAATGCAATAAGTACACTAATCAATCAATAAAAATATACTTAATTTTACACCAAAACATAAACTGTAAAATACAGAGAAAAATTACAGGGGGCACAAATTACGGTGGTATTAGCGCTAAGAAGCGATTTCTTTCACAGATGGCGGCTATAATATATCGAATAGTCAAGGTATGTACATTTCTGACGCACACAAATTAACAATGTCTTGAAAATGTTACACTATGTAATTGAATATTGGATTTATGTAATTGTACTTTGTATATTTTGTTTTGTTTAAAAGAAGTGTGTTGTAGAGTTTCTGGCCGCATCTTCTCTACAACGGAACACCTTCCGACGCGGTGGTAGATTCAAAAACATGACGTCAAAAAGTTATCTATGTGATATTATTTTGAATAAACAATTTTGACTTTTGATTACATAAGCATATCTTGTTCCTGTGTATGCATTATGTAAATACACTAACTAAAGGCAAACCTTTAAATCACGTACTCTACCCATCAACCTGAACAATTTTTTACATATCAATTTCCATCACTATAAAAGTAATAATACCAAAAGAAAAAGGTCGTTGTATCCTTCCTTATTGCAATATTGTTAGGTTTATATGTACATTTTAAACATCTATTTACATCCATTTTAAAATCAAATCACATGACAAAAGTACGGACTTAAGAATAGAATTTTCTCGCGTTTGAAATCAAAGTCATTTATTAAACAAAATGCTTTTAGTTTAGAAATTATATAGGTTTAACTGTATTTGTGTCTAACAAAGAGATTATACCTAATAGAGTGAGCCATACCAATTGTAAAGTGTCCACTTTTTTTGACGTTAAGTTAGTTTGAGTTCGTGGTGTCAAGTAGTATGGACAAAAGGCACCAAGTGACATATGGCCTTATGTTTACGGTCACTTTTCACACACACTAGCTCAAAAAAAAGTGGACAGCCGCATAAACAAATATCTATAGTTCCATCTCCTTCTACTATTAAAGGTACGTCATAAGACAAAAGAGACTAACTACAATCGTAAATTTATGCGGACTCTATGGAGATCCTTCCTCTGAGGTGTCTAACCTGAGTACTCGCCACTTGGTAGTGAAGCTGCCTACTGAGCAGATTGTCGCGGGTTAGAATCCTGCAAATGACATAATTAATTTATTTGGTCTAAACTAGATTAGTACTTGAATTGTGACTATAGTATTTCAAGATCCCACTGCAAGTTTTATACAGTATCTATTTAGGCAATGATACATATTCCAGTGGAATAGTCATCATTTAGGAGTCCTAAAAATATAGGGTCCAACATTTTACAATCCTAAATCATCCAGTAGACCAGTACAGCCATACTGGGTGATTATTTTTACCGTTTCGAAATTTTCGGGGGTGGTTCAGACTATCAAACTGAACAACATTAACTATGGAAGCAAAATTGAATTCGTAAAAAAATCTCTCATACTCGTTTCATCCATTTGAGTCCAGTAGTCACTGCTGTTTAGTATGGAACAACTGACATTTTTTTTATTTCCGGTTTGATCCCATAGTAAAAGTTGTTCAGTTTATTGGTCTGAAATCCCCCCCCCCCCCCCTGAAAATTTCGAAACGGTAAAAAATCATCCAGTATAATAAAAGGGGTTGCGACTTGTTACGGAGTTGCAGCCTTATTGACAAGACACTTTTTCTTTTTGTACGAAATTTCCACTGACAAAATGTATCATTGCCTAAACAAATGCTGTAGAAAATTTACAGTGGGATCGTAGTCTATAGCTGGATAGGTGCCTATTTATAACAATGCCTAAGATATTTATTGCAAAATTGTAAAAGTAATAAATGATGTTCTCTACATTTTGTTTCAATTTCTTCAAAAATATTCTGCAGTAAACAGTCGCTGTCCGTTTGAAACCCGACTCAAGCAGTCCATAGACGTACTAGTACAAAAGATATCAACTATTGTAGCCAGGCTCCACAAAGGCAAGGTTTACCCGTAAATACCCCTAATGGCGCTTTACTTTGTGGAAATGTTCCATTTGGCTTAACCATAAGAAATTTCCGCAGCATTGTGTAAAACGTGGTGTTACTAGTTTTAGTGCTAGGACTTTGCAGTCTTAGAAGGGAAATAAATATTAATATTTTTGCTGTGTGCTCTGTTAAAACTTTTGAAAGTTCTAAAAAAGTGCGATGTTACTTCGACGAAAAATTTTTCACATTCGATAATATGATTGATAGTAAATTTATCTAAGAAATAATTTATTCATTAAAAAATATACTTTCTGGGTGATTTAGTATCACTTTTCTCAGGGGTGATTCAGACTATCAAAACTGAACAAGTTTTAGAATAGGAGCAAATATGAAATCCTAAAAAAAATCAGCTGTTTCATACACCAGCTTTGTTTGTGTAAATGTAATTTGAATGTTATTATGTAGGTATTGCAAAGCAATAACCAACAAATTCATAGCCATATTCATATTCATTTATTGGTTGGTAAAATAGTTCCAAGCATGAAACCCGGTTGGGCACTACAACATTTACCTACTTACAATTTTATTTATTTATTTACTTTATTTATTTATTTATTAATTAAAAAAATACGTAGGTTCTATAGTTTTTCTTTGTTCCCGTTTGCGATACCTACCTATTACCAAATAACATTCAAATTACATTTGTACAAACAAAATTGGTATAGCTGATTAATAATTTATAGGCCTTGTTTTTCTCTTTCCAGTTTTTTTTTTCTTTCAGTCGGATTTTTTGTTTTTCTTAATAATTAAGTTTATTTGATACTTTTTACTCTAGTGTCAAAATGGTTGCATAAAAGTACTATAATATATATTATTGGAATCTGCTATTCACTAGCTTTCATTTGATACCCATGTAGTTAAGTACTACATTTTGATTTGAAAAAAGTTTTTAAAATCAAAAAGATATGTATAATTCCCCTCTCTTTTTAAATTCGCAGAAGCCATCTTAAAAGAATATACCATATGTCACTCTCACAATTTTTACGAATCTAAAGACACCTCATACGTTAAAATCCATCATCCGTCACAAAAAAAAGACATACATACATACGCTCGAAAAACATAATCCTCCTTCTGGCGCAGTCGGGTAAAAATGATTTCTAACACTATTTTCCCTACCTCCTCTTTTGGATGTCACGCTCTAATAAAATCCCTAGCTATAAATAAACTCCGTACAAAACCGAACTTGGCCTATCATTTTCCATCCTCAATCAATCACTAACGTAATTTAATCTTCCTGTGATTGATTATCCACTGATTCGCTATGGCGATTACTACGAGATCAGCTCTGTTATAAAAATTCTTTTGAAACTATACTTCATTTCAAACAAGGACGAAAAGATTTTCCAATTCCTATGTAGCTTTCTGGCCAACTCTGATTTTCAAATATAGTTTATTTATCAGAAAGATATACTATCCGAAATATCTTGGACGTTACTAAAGTTATTCTAAGAATAAGTGAACACTTCCCGTGTTTCAAATATTTGCGCGTTGCTATTTGAAATGGAGTATAGTTTTGATTAAAAGAGACTATACTCCATTCAAAATAGCAACGAAATTTTAAGGCTATTTTGCATTACAGAAACAGAGATTTGAAACACTTCCTCTCACTTATTCTTAGAAGAGCTTTAGTAACATACAAGATATGTCGGATAGTATAATTATGTATCCAATAAATTAGTTACATTCGGTAATCAGAATTGGCCAGAAAGCTAAATAGAAATCGGAAAATCTCGTTGTCCTTATTTGGAATGAAGTATTGTTGGGAATATAAAATTTTAATAACAAATCAAAACCGATTTCAAAACAAAAAGTAAAAAATTATATTGCAGCTAATGAATTTTACGTTATCATCTATAACGGTCCGTTGCACGTATGTTTATTAATATTAATCCTCCTTTAAATTGCTTGCTATATTTTACTACGTCAACAAGACAATAAGTGACAGCAAGATGAGCAACTGGCAGTAAGACTATTAATGAGTCGGGTTTGCCTCGAAAGGGGGCATCGGGCTCACTCCCCGTCGCACTGGACAGAGTTTCGGTACTATTGAAACGTGGATGTTCTGTGGTTTCAGAATATCTCTGACTAACCCCTTGGGGAATAAACAGGGTCCTTCTTAATATGCTGACAGTTTTAAGGGAATGACCAGACCATCAAACTGAACAACTTTCTCTATGGGCCCAACATCGAGATTGCAAAAAAAAAACAGCTGTCCCATACATTTGGCTCGAGTAAGTTTGCAATTTTGTGTGGAACCTCCGATTTTTTTCGCGATTTCGATGTTGTTGCCAAAGAGAAAGTTCTTCAGTTTGACAGTCTGATCATCCCCTTAAAAAAGTGTCGGCATATTAAGAAGGACCCTATAGTCGTGAGCATATGTTATGAGAAAACTGATTAAGATGTGAGGAAGATTTTGTAATCAGTATTAAAATCACGTCATCATCATGTCAGCCTATACTCGTCCCACTGCAGGGCTCAGGCCTACTCTTAGGGAGGGTGTATGGGCGTTAGTCAACCAGTAGACTTGGCACAAACGCATTGGCATTTCTTCTTCAGCGTATTATGCAGGTTTCCTCACGATATTTTCCTTCACCGTTTGAGAGCGTTTTACCTACTTAAGTTAGAAAAACTGATTGGTAGATGGCATGTCATCCGTGGGAATTCGAACCTGGACCGGAAGATTGAGTTTCCAGTGCACTCCGCAAAGCGCCACTGACGCATGAAAATCACGTAAATAATAAATTTTAAACGTGGCTCTATTGTGTTGACGATAATTTTGTTAATTAATACAGCATAATATGCTTGCCATTGTTCTGTAAAGTTCCCCATTGTCCCCTCGGAGAAACATGGAGATACGTCCATACCCCACCCTGTCAGGTTCTTCGTCGTAATCCAGTGAGATCCCACAAGAAGTCACCAACCAACGCCCAGAAATGCTATTTTTGAATCTCACACTTTTAAAATCATTATCGAATAATGCATTAACTTCGTAAAGTTTAGGCACGCACTTTGGATTATGAATTAGGCATAAGCATATGCTCACGACTATATTCCCCGAGGGGGTAGTCAGAGATTTTCTGAAACCTCAGAACATCCACGTTTCACCAGTAGTACCGAAACTCTGTCTAGTGTGACGGGGGGTGAACCCGTCGCCACATGAATTAGGACATTTATATTTTAATTATTATTTCGAATATGAATATGACATTCAAAATTTGTGCTCTCCAGGGTGCACCGGCCCATACCCACTCATCCAAAGGGGCAAGAAGTAAGACGGGAACACGTAGGTTACCAGCCTAATAATAAAATGTAATGTAATGTAAGGTGGACCAACGACCAGGTGACAGCGGCGGGAACCCGTTGGATGAGGGCAGCTCAGGACCGGTCGTTGTGGCGATCCTTGGGGGAGGCCTATGTCCAGCAGTGGACATAATGATGATGATGATGGATGATGGATGGATGGATAAATACACTAACATGGCAAAATTCCTAAAAGTGAAAAAAGAAAACAGTGGAGCGAGAGTTAGGTAGTTTATTAAGCCGGAAATAACACTGCAAGTACGATTAATATTTATAGCACGGTCGTGTGATAAATAGAAACTAAGCTGACAAACATTAGCCTAACTCGGCTGATCTCTAATTGACCACTTTATCAGCTTTCCTAAGAATTCAGGATCTTTATCGAAAGTTGTGTTATAGGTATCTACTATCTAGTGAGCTCTTTTATGGAATAAAAGCCTTTACCACTGTTTTCATCCGCGTTGAATCGATAATAGTCTAGGAAAAATAAGGTTTGAGATTGCATTAAAGACACTTTAGTAAATTGTGTTTGAAATAATAATACTGTTAGTTTATAACACTTTTGTCGAGGTTTCGTGGTTATAGAGGCTTAGGAACCTGAGAAATACCTTAAAATCGATATAAATGTACAAAGGGCAAGCTTATTTCGAAAGATATTTCTTCCAGCATTCTAGCAAACGAGACAAGGCAAATTTAATGTGTACAAACAAATAGTAAATAATTTAGTTTTGAGGTTATAATTTTTGAAGACTTACAAAATATTAAATGTTTACTCAAATTTACGATATTAACCGGGGATTATTATTGTTATGAGTAAAACGTTTTGAATGAAGCCATCCTGTACAAAATCACCAGTTTTCAATTTTTTGTTCACACCTAAATTTAATGTTTAGTAAATGTCTTAATTATTCAATAATACACAATAAAAATTCGGGGATTATTGGGAATTTATGTTTTTCAGGTATTTATATACTATATTCCAAATTATCACCAAAAGTGCAATTAATGCAACCTTCTCCATACAAAAATCCGTAGATTTCCCCGACTATAAAGCCCGTTTTGTCTAATCCTGGGAGAATACTGCGATAAAAAGTAAACCCCGGTTATCATATCTGATATGAATGTCAGTGTAGTTACAATATCATAGGTAATTAATGTACCTATCATTATGTGACCACAAGGATTGGGTTTAACAGGTTGTCACTTCAACACAGTGAAAACCGCATTGAAATCTGTCGTTTGCAAGCATACCAGCGAACCAATTTAATTATCCGCTAACTAGTACAGCGCGTCTAGCTTGATTTCTCTACTTGCGCGCGACTCGGCTTTTTCCCATACTACAAATCGCGGCAGGCGCGGCTTTCGCTCTCCGAAAAGCGCGGGTACAGGTTATTTTCTATGTAGCGAAGGCGCGTCGCACGCGTGTAGAGAAATCATACTAGACGCACAAACTCGAAACTCGAAAAGTGACATGTCAAATTCTCCTTGTTAATTGAACCAAATAATACTATAAAGTTCGTGTGAGATGTCAAATTAGCAAGTTAGAGATCTCACTTTCGAGTTGATGTTCCGATGACCACGTGGTAAAGAGGTGCTTTTCCACGGCTACACAAAAGTCGGAAAGGTAGGTCACACATTACTTGGATAACGAATGCCCAGAGGGACATGAAGAAAGTTCGCGGCCTATCTGATGACGATGCTTATACGACTAAAGAAGAAGAAGACTTTCGAGTTAACGTTCGAGTTTCGAGTTTGTGTTTTATAGAATAGCACAATTTTACTGTCCACACACATACTGCTAGTACTGCGAGGCGTACTGCTACATTGCTGGCGACGATAGGCTGATTTTCCACCAGAGATATGCGTGGTAACGAGATGGTGAGCGAGGAAACAATCCGCCAATAGCGCGCTTGCTCGATCACGTTATTGAGAAATTGAAGCAGTCTCATTGGACAATTTTTCGTAGTTGCGTAGTGTTTTTAAATTGGCGTAGTGTCGTCGTGTCGCTTCTTTACGTAGTTATAGTATATACAACGTGTTAATGAATAAGCGCAAAACCTCATACACCCCAACTGATTTATAACAAAATAATTAGATTTAAACAATAATGTCATTATTTTGATAGTTAAAATTTAAAGTTATTAGCATTTTAAGTTTTCAGCCAAAAATGATTTGTTATCATATCAGCAATGAATGAAAGCGCTAGAGTGGTCGTGAATACATTTTAAGAATCTTGTTTTGGTAGTAAGTAGGGTGAGTGTGCCCATGTGGTGGGTTGAAATCGAGTTTAGTAAATTTTAAATTTTACAAACAAATAATTTAATATTTTGAAAAAAAAAAAATCCTATGTTGAAAACATGATAATTCGATTCTGCTCTTGATTCTAAACAAACTACTTTCTAGTTTTGCGTTAATTCATTAACACGTTGTATATAGGTATGTTAGTCAGGCAACAAAGTCATTAAAGATTAGCTGGTTAGGGTTGAAATTTTTCATTAATTAGTGTATAATTGAAGACCTCTAACTTGAAATCTACAGGGTGTAACAGAAGAGTGCAGTAACATTTATTAAAGAGGTAGCTTAGAGACTAAGTATGTTCAATTTGATAGTCTAAGCGTTTTGACATTATTAAAATCCGATTTTATTATATTTTGACATAATTATACTTGGACTATATTTTGACATTAATACTTGGATTACATGTTGTCATTATATTCCAACTACTACATTTCGACATTATTATTTTTACATTATTATAATTCGACATTAGTAAATTATGACATTTTTATACTTCGTCATTTTTACACTTCGACTTTATTGAACTTAGACATTTGTCAGTTTTTATACCTAGTCATTATTCATTTTAGACATTAGTCGCCTAAATCCATATTTTAGCGATTTCGAATTGGCTCCAAAAGTTCAAAATCACCCCTTTTGATATTACTAACCATTTCTGCTACACCCTGTAAAAATGTTAAAAACTAATGAAAACAAAGTTCGTAGTTCAAATTGAAGACAATAATCAAACATCAATTATTTCCTCAATCTACTTATATGTACTTATATTATGTGACGGTCTTTAACAATATTCTTTTTCTAGTTCAAGTGGCAATGTAGTGTGCTAGTTCTTCACTTAGCAAGCCACTTGAACGAGATCAAAGATAACACTTTTATGGAAAAGTCTATACAATAAGCAAAAACCGATACTAAATGGCTTATTATATTATAATATACCTATTTGGGCAATCGAGATTCGCTGGGTGTCTTCCGAGTTAATTTAGAAATACTTCATCCCTGAGGAATATTTATTAAGGGCCTATGTCGAAAAATAATTGAAGCGAAATGGGCGTGTGATAGCTTATATTACTGCCTGATGCGAGAGAAAGAGACAGGGCGGCGCGCGTGCCTGAAACGACGCAAGCATAAAACAAACTTTATTTAATTGTAAATGTACTATTTATGTAAGTTCAATTCTGCTCTAATCAAAATTTATAAAAAATCTATCTCTTTTTATAAAATCAAGCCTCTTGTTTCTAATATTCACCGTTTAGCACTTCCAAGCGTTTATCGATAAAGAAGGAGGCTACTTTGGCTTGTTTTTCTATCGAGAAAATGTATCTTAATCGTGTTTTGGCTGTAATCAAAACTTCAATTATATGTTCAATTTACACATATCCGCAAATCATACTCCTACTGTTAGTACTTCATAAGATATGATGCTTTGAAGAATCCTATTTTTTTCACATAGCCTCTTAATAAGAAAAATCATATTCATATTACATAAAACTTAACCTAAAAAAAAAAGAAGAACAAAACTTATACCTACTATAAATAAAAATCATCCTCTAAATCGCCGCCGCTTGACGGCATGGTGCCCAGGAGGCTGGCAGCGTTGCCTCTTTGTATGGCCAGACTCATTCGCTTTCCGAGGTAGCTGCCAGCCCTCTGGTCACTCGAGGCCTCGATTAGGCGCGCCGATAATTCTTTAAATAATCGGCCCGCCTCCGGCCCCCACGGACCCAGTGTTTCAACCCCAAACGGTGCAAATATATATCCCTCGCATATAATATATTACTCTCATCCCTGAGAGAATCATTCACATATAAAAATATAATCTTGATTTTTTTCCAACGCCATTAACGTAGAGATTTCAGTATTAAGCTGAAATATGCATGCTACCTGGCTGTCATGTTTGAGATTTGCCTTTTCCTACGGATTACGTATTTTCTATTGCTTGTTTCTTTTTTTCGGGTCTGTGGTCGTTCCCTAAAATATTGAAATTAACATAACGTAAACAAACATTCTTTTTGGATACAAAAACAAACAACAAATCTTATTTAGGCTGGCTTACACCAGAATGTATCAAGGCCGTAGAAGGAGAAGTATTAGAGGTCAGAACATGTTTTGACAAATTCACTCAATAAGAGATGCACATAGCAAATTAGCTCTAGGAAAAAAGGAGAACTTATTGCTGTCTTTATCGACGTACCCAATTTTGTGTACTACATACGGCCACTGACCAAGAAATTGATAATTAAAATTGTATGACCATCGCTGTCTCATTCGCGGTAACACTGACACTCTGTCTACTAGCGCAAGTGACATTTCTTAGTCAAACCACTGAATAAATACTAGTAGTCAAACTTATTTCGTTAAAAATACTTTTTGGTGCAAGCCAGCCTAAATTTTCTTATCAATATTCTAAATAAATTCTAATAGACGTGGTGGTCCAGTGGTGCCTGCCGTGCTGGACGTGATGGTTCGATCCCGGTCCAGGCCGACTCGTACCAATGAGTTTTTCGGAACTTATGTACGATTTGTAACACCACTGGCTTTTCGGTGAAGGAAAACATCGTGAGGAAACCTGCATGCTTCAATTTTGAGGCATGTATTGTACCCACTGGTCATCATAAGTGGCGACGGGCTCACCCCCCGTCACACTGGACAGAGTTTCGGTACTACTGGTGAAACGTGGATGTTCTGAGGTTTCAGAATATCTCTGACTACCCCCTTAGGGGAATATAGTCGTGAGCATATGCTATGCTATGCTATATTCTAAATATTAATTTTCTTGAAATTTCATAAAGTCACTTCTAGTTCCCTCCACTAAAAGTCTGCGCACTCTGCTAGAGGGCCACTTGTCCGCCCCTATTGTTACGGACGCAAGCCTAGATTGCTTCTTCAAAGGCCATACTTCTTCTTAATACAGCTTTCGTACAGTTTTAAAGGCCATTGGAGTTTTGATTCTCTTCTTCAAGTCTGAAACTAAAGTTAGACCACAATATAAGAAAGAGTATCTAGTCCTTCATAGTTACACTCTTTATTTTACTCAGTCTAAATTTAGCTGAAGCTTGAATTGGTAGTAAATTCATAATTTGTAGCCATAAAAGTTTCATTAACGGATGATATTTCTGACTAAAATAGGTAACAAAATATCGAAGTACCCAAAGAAACACAAAAAATGTAGATACTGGTTTTTGCTCTTGTACTTCTAAAAATATTCCGGCGTGATCGCTAATTAGGTACCTAACTTATCTCTGACTTTTACTGTACCTATTTAGCTCCAGACTGTGTTATTACTTTCCTCACATTATCTTTATTAGCAACCATAATTATAAGGACCGAAATGAAGATGCCCAAAATTAAGCTTTCACCGAAGTGTATTTTCAAGTTCACTGCCCCGAACCTGAGTCTAATGTACGAGTACCTATTGTTTACTTCTTCTTAATTTAATCTTTTAAAAGTTTTGGGTAATAATGTCTTTTGGGACTACGTTATATTTTTTAAGTAACTTAGAAAAAAGTTTTCATATCAATCCGTCTGCGTTTTTTAAATTACCTAATTTGAATAATTCCTTTTCTGATTAAGATACCCACGAATTGATTCCATTTGAATTTGTTGAAGATCTTGATGACGCGACGGTTGAAGCATTTGCTTCGTATCGATGTACCTCTGGCATGTGCATAACTGATATTTCAGTTATTTGTCTGCTCTACGCTCCACTGCTTCACAAAATGTCCTTCTGTTCTCGCCCAATCTTCTTTATTCAACGCAAACTAGGACCAAAGGTTCATGAAGTCATTGCATCGGCATCTATTTTATAGATTCCATTTTCTTTTTCTTGGTGTTCCTCACCGGAGGCATGCGTCATATCTTCAGTTGTCGGGTCTAGCAGTTTTGGAGTGTAACTCTGTTTTTTGTACTCTCATTTACATCTATATAAAATGCTGCACTCCATCGCTCGTTGGTAAATCTTCAGACTGGGCTTTAATGGATCTAAATAAATAACTGTGTGATGGTTTATTATACAGGGTCCTTCTTAATATGCTGAAATTTTTTTAAGGGGATGATCAGACCGTCAAATTGAACAACTTTCTCTATGGAAACAACGACAAAATCACGAATACAAAATCTGCTGTCCTATACATTTGGGACCGAGTATATTTGCAGTTTTGTATGGAATAGCTGATTTATTTTGCTACTTCGATGTTGGTGCCATTGAGAAAGTTGTTCAGTTTGACGGTCTGATCATCCCCTTAAATAATTGTCAGTATATTAAGAAGGACCCTGTATGTGGCATTTTGAAAAACGCCCAAAAACCTGTCTGCAGGAAGATAACGAAAGACTGCAAAATCTGCATTTCACAAAATTATACCAACTTAATCCAAAGTAAAACTATTATACCAAAACAGCCTTCCATACATCCTTTCCATTTCTCCAAATACACTCTTTCTTAACATTAACTCGAGCATACTTCCGAATAAACATAGTCGTTTTCCTTTTTTCTGGCATATTTATCGACCCTTATTAAGCGTAAACGGCCAACGAACTTGCGTAGCGTAATGATAACAATAGAAAGGGAGCAATTTCGCTGTAAGGATTAGGCTATTAAGTAAGCGTTTAGGACGAAGTGTAACGGGTTCAGAAAGCTCTGAAGACCAAAGGTTTCTTTTAATTGAAGAAAATTTTATTAGCCTTAAATGCTTTCCTTCGTTATCCCCATGCGTTCTTGTGTTGCTTTTCGTTAGGTCTGCCTCGACTTGCGACTCGAAACAAGTTGGTAGTAGTTTTGGATTATAGGTTCTTTAACAAGCAGCAAACATGTCCAGCTCAATCAATCCAACAAATTTTTTCAAAAGTTATATTTATATTCTTTGCAGTTATAATATGAAAGTAAGTGGCAGTTAAGTATATTGGAAAAGCGTTGGTAAGACCTATCCCGCTAGTATGATTTCACGACGTGCTTTCGCTGCATAGATAATGACCTCTTCCCTCACTTTCAGAGCGCGACGAGTAGTATGGAAAAAAACGACGGTCTGGATGCTATTGGATCGAAAAGGATGGCAAAATAGGGAGACGTTTATGCCCTAGCAGGGGTTGGATACTGGCTGTAGATGATGATGAAGTACCTACCAGTCAGTTTGGCTATTATACAATTATACTTATAAATGCATAAACTCACGACCGTAATCCGTATGACCACTCGGTCATGAACTTTGCTACAACTACAAACATTCTGTTTAAGAATTTAGTTGTAGCAATGCACACATTTAGCAATTTAAGTTTCAGGATGGAATGACGTGTCAAGTGATGAGAGGTGGCTAGCCTTTCGCCCACATAAACACAGCGTAAGAAACCTTTAATCCCTACGGGATCCCTACTAATTGGGGTGATCCTTTCTTAGCCGGAACAACACAGCGAAACATTTATAGCACTAATTATTGATACAATTATTTAGTGGACATATAAAAACTTAAAAACGCTAATATAATTCTTGCTTCTGATGTTTCATAGCCCAACTGGAGAGGACATTTCGGTTAGAAAGTGTCAGAGTAATCTTTATTTATTGGTCCGTGCTTCGTTCTGATTTGTATTGTGCCATTGTATCGTGGCTCAATTGCAAATTTGCTGCAAACTACAATGGTAACGTACAGTAACCTTATTGTCCGACGGCGTTATGTTCAGAAATGTTTAAACATTGTGTAAATTTATCTAATACCTATTATGTGACGTCAGGTGGTTTCCATTTCGGTTATTTCTTAAACCTTAATTTCTTTTCAAAGTACATTAGATTCCTGACATATTATATTGTTATATCATGCCTTGTGGTTCCGAAATATTTAAGTCTGAACTATCCATTTCATGTCCTACTCCATCGATTACTCCATTAATTTTTTTGTGTTGTACGAGATGACTAATGGAAGAGATTTCTTGTGCAGTGTTTTTATGGGTGAAATACCATCTATTACCACTTGACTCGTCCTGAATATTTCCTAATCCTTCCTAAGGTTCCATCCTAAGGTTCCTATCCTGAAACCTTTATCCTATAGGGTCCTTCTTAATATGCTGAGACGGTTTTTTTCTAGTCTATTAATTCTTGATTTTTTCGCGGCAAAAGACATAATGTTTTGAAACTGCTGCTGGTTTATACCCTTGGGTGAGCTCCATCAAAATTAGTAATTCTTCCTCCCCCTCCTCCCGAAACTTCACCCCTCCCCCCTTGAAAAGTGTCTCAGTCAGTGCTACAACTGCATGTTAATAAACATACCTGGTAGTTGTAGCAAAGCTTCTCACTACCGTAAAAGGAATATATGTTTGTAGGAAGATAAACTCCGTAATTACTAGATCTAAGCAGGAAAAAACGTAAACAAATACGCAGAAGGAAAAGGAAAACATTATTCAAAAACCCTGAATGATACCGGTAAATAATAAAACAAATCAGATTACGGTAACGAAACCGACAATCCGTGTCCTTGATATTATTAACTGCCGCAGTTAACTGCTATTCATTCAACCGTAAGTTGTTGTGCAGGAAGAATATAACTTTTACCTATTTTGCAACAAAACAGAATTCTCTATGAGTAACGGAATAATCATAATTTATTTGTAATATTCATTACATGTCACACATAAATTAATTAAATTTAACTAAAGTAATTAGATAAAATAATTACTTCATTAAATACGAATTTAAAATGTCAAAAGAAAATAATCATAAATGTCAATAATCATTTTGTGGTTACTTTAAGTAACATAATAATATATTCATTATGACTGTAGAAGGACTGCTCGATAAGCCATTTACGGAGCTTGCATTTAAAATTAATAAAGCTCGGAGCATTGCGTACTTCAACAGGCAGCCTGTTGTAGACTGGGGGACCCATCGCATGTATCGTTCTGGTTGCTTTCTCCAGTGAATTTGGGATTGAACTAAGGAGTTTTCTACTTCTCGTATTGTACGTGTGACGTTCGCCTAGCTTCTGGTACTTTTCGAGGTTCGTTCTTACATATGTGGCAACCTGATATATTAACAAACACGGCAGTGTCATTATTTCAAAACACAAAAAAAAAGAACAAAAAATATACATTTCAATGCGGTGGTAGAGTCAAAAACCGGCCAAGAGCGTGTCGGACTCGCCCATGATAGGGTTCCGTAGCTATTTAATAAGTATAAAAAAAGAAGAACAGTTTTTAATCTTACCTAAGTGAAATTTTTGAAACACAATGATAGCGCGATTTATGTTTTTTAACGCGATTTCGATGATGGTCCCATGGAGAAAGTTGGTCAGTTTGATAGTCTGATCATCCCCTTAAAAAGTGACCGCATGTAAAGGAGGACCCAATAAATACGTCAAATGTCGCCGGCGGGGACAGCTACGACCTCTGCCCACTCCTTTCTGTTCTGGCGTCGACAGACGCTACAGGTACATCCCAGGCCACTTTTCACCGATCCCCGCTAACCAATCCACCGCGTAGCCCCAGCAACGTCCTATGCCGAGGTCCGTAACTCTCTGGCTGCCCCTAGGTCGGTTGCTAAAGTTCCACCATTTGACTCGGTAGACCCTTCGTGGTCCCTCCAATAGTCCGCAGTAAAAAACAGTAACTGCTTCCTGAGCAACGCTGTAATTGTCATTTCCAAAATCAAACAAAAACATACAATACATAATAAAGATACAAACATCGAATCCATGATTCGGAAACAGACATTCATATTCATTATACAAATATTAGCCGCATTAAGGGATTTGAACCTGTGACCCTTGGTACAGCAGGCAGATTCCCTACCGACTGAGCTGTCGAGCCGTCTGTCTGACTCTCTAGATACAATTAATTTACGAAAATCCACGAATAAATATTCGTGGTTTAAATAAACCGTAAATTGATTCCATCCCAAGAGAAATAAGCAAGGTAATTAAATGGGAAATCGTGGTTACATTTAATCCATCGTTAAGATGTTAATGGTTTTCTAGGATTGTCTATAATCGAGTCCGCAAACCAATTAGTAGATTTCTGACAGATATTTAATTACGATTTATACAACGTGTTAATGAATAAGCGCAAAACCTCATACAACTGATTTATAACAAAATAATTAGATTGAAACAATAATTCAATTACTATGATAATTAACATTTTAAGTTATTCGCATTTAAAGTTTTCAGGCAAAAATGATTTGTTATCATTTCAGCAATGAATAAAAGCGCTATCGTGCTCGTGGATAGAATCTTATTTTGATAGTAATTAGGGTGAGTGTGTCCTTGCGGTGGGTTGAGATCAAGTTCAGTAAATTTTAAATTTTAGAAACAAATTATTTAATATTTTGAAAAAAAAAAATACCTATATTAATTAACCATGATAATTTGATTCTGCGCTTGATTCTAAACAACTAGTTCTAGTTTTGCGTTAACTCAATAACACGTTGTATATTAATCACTTATACTCCATTCTAAATAGCAAGGAAATATTAAGGCTATTTTGAATTACAGAAACAGAGATTTGAGACACTTCCTCTCACTTATTCTTAGAACAGCTTTGGCAATGTCCAAGACATGTCGGATTGTATATCTTTCTGATAAATAAATAATATTTGCTAACCAAAATTGGCCAGAAAGCTATATAGGAATCGGAAAATCTCTTCATCCTTATTTGGAATGAAGTACAGTTATTCTTGACTATTATAAAACTGTAACAGAATTGTGTCTGCACATTGACGATATTTACAAAAAAAGATGAAGATGTCGATGTCGATATGATTTATAGGTATCCCTGACGCCAAATCAACTTTTTTTAGAATTTTTGTCTATTTGATTGTGTGTTTGTTTTTGCGAGCTTCATCCGAAAACTACTGAACCGATTTGATGAAACTTTTTTGTTTGATAGCTTATGATCTGACTTAAAATCTGGTATATAATTTGTGCGGACAAAGTCGCGGGTAAACTCTTAAAGTCGGGCCAATTTAATTAACATCTGTCAGTTTTAGCTTCGTAGTGAGGTGACCTGCTTAAAATCATCGATTAAAGTGAATGAATCGATAGGGATTTCAAACATAAGTGAATCGAATAATATCTGAATATCGCGGTTTGTTGGAACTACGATTTACTTAGATTTTTTTGGTTTATATCCCTAGTGTTAAAAAATAAAAAGGGTTCACTGACGCAACATTGTAACGACGTTCAATTCTTTAGAACAGAAATAATTTATTATGTTTAGAATGGTTTATTAGTGAAAGTAAATCGTAAAATTACCTTCTTTGGCCATTATTACAATAAATATGTAATCGTAATTAAAAAGAGTAAAGTAATTGTTAACTTCGAAAAAAATATATTATTCTATGCCCGCCATTACAAGGTTACGTTTGATGAAGTATCAATAGATGTCAAATGTGACCTATTCAGTTGGACCGACTTTAGTTATGAATAAATTGATCGATAAGACTATTTTTAGCTACAGTTTTCTGCCTCGTCGAAAGCGTCAACGAAATTAGAAGACAGTATTAAAAGAAATATAGGTCACTGCAGGAAAAAAAATCGGCCAAGCGTTTGGGTAGTGTATAGTAATAGTTATACAGGGTGTAAACTTAAAGCGTTAATATAATTTCATGGTGGATGGTGTTTCAAACCATCAAACTGAAGAACTTTTAGTATGAGACCAAATCAATTTCAAAAAATCAGCTGTTTCATACATTTTCGTCGAGTTTGAAATTTTTTATGGAATAGATGATTTTTTTGAAGCCGTGGTGGTCCAGTGGCGAGTAACCTTGCCTGCCATACAGGAGGCTATGGTTCGATCCCCGTCCAGGCCGACTCGTACCAATGAGTTTTTCGGAATTTATGTACGATTTGTAACACCACTGGCTTTTCGGTGAAGAAAAAACATCGTGAGGAAACGTGCATGCTTCAATTTCGAGGCATGTATTGTACCCACTGTCCATTATCTGGCAACGGGCTCACTCCCCGTCACACTGGACAGAGTTTCGGTACTACTGGTGAAACGTGGATGTTCTAAAGTTTCAGAATATCTCTGACTACCCCTGACTACCCCCCTGTAATATAGTCGTGAGCATATGCATGAGCCCGTCCGTTTGTCACACCGATATAAAGCTATGAATCGAATCTGGATTTAGATCTCAATTTCAATTTTGATATTTTTTTGTTCTGACCGGTTTGCTCCCATAGTAAATATTATTCAGTTTGTTGGGTAGAGTATGCGGTTTAAAGGTTAATGATACTTTTCCTTACACCCTGTATACATTGAGTGCTCAAAACTAGCGAAGAAATAAAAGTAAATCAAAGCTATGTCTGTAGCGGTAAATACGTGCTGTATTTTTTATGCATGCATACTTGAAACCAATCAGAGCGAAATGCTGATTAGATTTGTCCAATCAGAGCGCTCTGAGTGGCCAACGATCGCCACGTTTTTGTCATTCACTTTATTATTCAAATTCGCTTCGAAAAATGCAAATAAAGTTAGAAAAGCATTATCAATAAAATGGAGGTGGCTCCCCACGCCAAGAACGTCAAACAAATATTAAACTTGCAGACTGAAACAAAAATAATAAATCAGAAGCGGATAAATGTCTTGACATCAGAGCTTAGTAAAAACAATGTAAAAGAAAAAAAAAATCATGAAAAAGGGAATTTTGGGGAAGGGAGTCCGTCCGTGAGTTTTTCGGAATTTATGTACGATTTGTAACAAGACTGGCTTTTCGGAGAAGGAAAACATCGTGAGGAAATCTGTATGCTTCAATTTCGAGGCATGTATTGTACCCACTGCTAAAAGACTACTACTAAAAGGTTTCATCTGAAAATCAACACCCTGCTTTCGGGCAAGGTCTATGGTGAGCTGGGACCTATTTGCTGCTGTAGCATACAATAAATTACATGGTGTTCTGTTGATGTTTCGTTTTATTGTTGTTTTGTAAACTGTAATATTTATGTGAGTGTTACTTATGAAAATAAATGGTTTATCTATCTATCTATCACTGTCCATTATTTATAAGTAGCGACGGGCTCACCCCCCGTCACACTGGACATAGTTTCGGTACTGCTAGTGAAACGTGGATGTTCTGAGATTTAAGAATATCTCTGACTACCCCCTCGTGGAATATAGTCGTGACCATGCTTTTGCTAAAAATAGGGACAGCTTTCTCAAACAAATCAAATCAAAATCAGACAAGCAAAAGGCCTTCATAGGAAATTTTCTTAAATCTAAAACGCAAATATTCTACGTCAATGTTTATTTGTGTTACAGAGTGTCCCTTCAAATCAACAACAACACAAACTCTTGCGAAGAGTAAACAATTTGGGAAAACAATTTCGGTTTCACCTTGTCTTGACTTCCGCGTAAAATGAAGGGGATTACAATTCACTTTTGAAATTGGGCCACGAAAACTAATTGTTACCCGTTTAATATTATTAGTAGCGAAACTTTTTATTTCATGTCAGCATGAGCTATATCGCATGACGATCTGCACCCCGATCATGCTAATTTAAAACATCGAAGTTCAATGCTTATTCAATTTCAGTTCTAACAGTCATAGTCATAGTCATATATTTTATTGCTTCATGTGGTCTTACATTTAAACTTGTTCATGACATGAGCTCTGTTAGAGCACTGCAAGATTAACACGAATTGCTAAGTGGACACAAAATATAATCTTATAATTTACCTAATAACATTAAATTAAAATAATGAAAAACAAAGTTAAACAGTTATGGTATAGACTCTGTTTAGAATTCTTTTCTTGTATAACAATCATTAAACTCATGATGTATGTATGTATGTTGTTTTATATGTGTTTTGGCTAATCTTAACTTATTTACTATGTGATTGACAGCTGAAACGTCTGAGCGACCTATCAAACGGCTGTCAAATGATAAACGCGATACCTAATGTGTAAAAAGTAGAGCTTCGCACGTAGTCCAATCACGGTTCAGTGAAGATTTATTTAGTGCATACGGGGCCCAGGTGTACAGGGTGGAAACTTAAATGCTTTACATACTTTAGTTTAGCTTCAGACTATCAAACTAAACAACTTTCACTATGGGACCAACATTGAAATCGCGAAAAAAAAATCTGCTGTTTCATTTATTTGGGTCGAGACGCCATTATTTTTTCGCGATTATAAATATTGGTCCCATAGTGAAAATTGATCAGTTTGATGGTAGGAAGCCCTTTAGTATGTAACGAATTTAAGTTAACAAGCTGTATAGTAGTCCAACGAATTTCGGTTATTTAATTATATGGCGACTTATACTCTTTCACACCGCACAGTGTTCTCATTTGGCTGGCGTAACCTCAAACTCCGTGAATATATGAAAATGGTCTAAATAAGTAGATGCCTATTTAGAATTCAATCAAAAACATTGCTATGGTAAAAAGTTATTCTAACTGCACAATTAGCATTGAAGGGTATCAAAAAATTAAGACATGGCCGCTTTCTCTTTACGTCGCTTCTCTTACGGTCAGTTACACGTGCGTTCATTAAAGTTAATCCTCAATTAAATCTCTTGTTAGCTTTTACTACGTCAAAAAAACAAAAAGTGTCAGCAAGAGATTTAATTGAAGATTAACTTATGAACGTACGTGCAACTGGCAGATAGTAAAATACGCTAGTTCACGCGGCATTATAGCGACTTTCTACGTCGAGTCTGCTGTCATGTTATGCACTGCAATTTTCTAAGCGCAAACATTATCACAATCTTAACTTCGTCGTTGAAACATGATCTGTCAATTCGGTATTCGCTAATTTTATGAAAAACATCGAAGAATTGAAAGATGTTACATTTGTGAGCTAATCGATGTTTTAACAGCGATGTGACGTTTAGAGTATTGCACTCCGCAAGTTCGCACACGATTTGTATTGGAGGCTACACTGAGAAAAAAATGGTACGTATACGTAGCCCGTCGCAGCTTACGTACCACGAAGCTTACGATGCGATACTGACTACGAGTTTTGTTTCAGTATTTAAGTTGTTTCGTAACACTCGTAATCAGTATCGCGTCGTAAGCTACGTGGTAAGCTGCGATGGGCTACGTATAAGCTGCGACCGGCTACGTATACGTAGCATTTTTTCTCAGTGTAGTTTCTCGCATAATATAAACACATTATCGCAACTTACTAGACGTTCTAGGCCAGTGTGTCGACCCAGAAAAAATACAATCAATTAAATAACAATCAATCAATCATAAACGCTTCTTTCATAGCCAAACAAGTCACTTCTTCGCATTCCTACCGAGGCGCTGACTGAAATTGGCCTCTACAAATTTTGCAATGAGAGTGATAATTTCGTTTGAGCGTGACCGGCCTACTAAACATTTAGCTCATACTTGCTCACAATTATTGTACCCAAGTTCTTTATGTAATAAGAAAGGTTAGGCGTATTCTACGTTGAAAGAAGCTGCGTGTCGGAAAATGTATTCTATTCTAATACCGCAAGTTTAAATATTGTTTCTAGCCATGTGACTTAGGTACCTACCTAATTACTCTCGGGTGGTTTGTACAAAAGTTTTGGACTATACCGAAGGAATTAAGTCAGGTTATTATTATTATAAATTTTTTCGGTGTGCAACAACACATTTTTTAGGGTTCCGTAGTCAAACAAGCAACCCTTATACTTTCGTCTGTCTGTTGTAATTACAAACTAGATGGCATTGTAGGAAATCAAATCGCGCTATCGTTTAGGTTGGGCGAGTACGACACGCTCTTGGCCGGTTTTATTTTATTTTATATCGACTGTCAATTTGTGTTATAAATGCTTCGATCTTTATTTATAAAAACGAGTAACACAAAAAAAACATGATATATACAGGGTGTAAGTGACAGCCTAGCAAATACTGAAACGGTGAACTAAGACCATCAAACTGAACAACTTTCACTATGGAGCCTACCTCAGGAAACGCGAAGAAAAATCAACTGTCCCATACAATTTATTCGGGTAGGTACAGCAGTTTTGTGTACCTACTCAAACGAATATCTACTTCGGCATAGGTCAACATGTCAATTTGGACAAAAATCTGCTAAGATCCAAGATACAGATGGGCTAAGATCTTGCATGAGATTGTGCAATTTGCATAAATGTTACAAAAGTGTTTATCACTTCAGAATCAGATATTTCGTTTTTTTTTCAAAACATTGTTGACCTTATTTTGTAGTTAATTAGGTACTGAAGCCGTTACATAGCATCGGAAGGTTTCCAAGCACTTTACCGGGGAAAGATAGTTCAATTAAACTTTGATTAGTTCAGTAATTGGGATCACGTGTAGTGTAGTGGATGGAGTACTTTGTGAAATAATCAATCAATTTTGCAGTATACAATTTTGTGCTTTAATTTAATAAGAGAAGGGTTTCAATTAAGTGTTTTAGATTTAGCATAAGCATGACATGGCATGACTAAATTCCCCTCTATATAAGGTCTAAAAAAATCGATATCGGTCCCATACAGAAAGTTGTTCAGTTTGATGGTCTGATCATCCCCTTAAAATAGTTTCAGCTAATTTTGTTAGACCTTATATAGATAACATAATTATTCAGTTATGTAGGTAATTATATTCATAGTCAGGGTCCTTCTTAATATGCTGACACTTTTTTTAAGGGGATGATCAGACCAACAAACTGAACAACTTTCTCTATGGCACCAACATCTAAATCGCGAAAAAAAACTGCAAACCAACTCGAGCTAAATGTATGGGACAACGGATTTTTTTTCGCGCTTTCGATTTTGGTCCCATATAGAAAGTGGTTCAGTTTGACGGTCTGATCATCCCCCTAAAAAAGTATCAGCATATTAGGAAGAAACTTGTATGTAGGTAATTATATTTCACTATAAATGTGTATAAATACATAGCGTGAATAATTTGACTTATATGATTGTTGATGAATAATAAAAAAAATGGACGATAACAGGAAAGAAGTCCCGCATGTCGTGTCGACAACGCTAAAACTAATTTGACTTATCTTTGTACGAATTAGAATGTGTTAATTTACAAAAAGCGCTCCTGGTCCATGAAGGAGTTAATAAATAACGAACAAGATCAAAGAGCAAGTCAAAAGCCAAGTATTATTAGACCAAAACTTTTCTCACAAGTGCGTTTCCATGCCATTTTAAATTAGAGTAAGTCTGGCACGCAATCAGAAAGTAAGTATTAGCCCAGTAAAGTTACGGTGCGCTTGTATGGTGAAAGTAAATAATTTATAACTGCCGTTTTTTTTTCTTTTATACTTTAGATTATACTAGTTATCATTTCGATTGAAAATCCTACTAAAAATTTCCTTAATTAGGTAACTAAACGAAATAAAAAAAAATTTAAATTGGAATAAAATAGTAAACCTATACAATTTTGCTGTCTAAATTAACATTACGTTAAACGAATTTCTATTATTTTTAATAGAAGTAAATCCAAAGGAAAATCACCACGGGACCTTTGTTTTTAAATAAGTAGAAATTACGATATACTCAATTTTAGTACTCACTTTACATAGTGTATGTAAATTCATAACCTAAAACAAAAAATAAAAAAATATAAAATCTGACACTATAAATAAACATTTATATTTTAGTTCTATAAATTAAAAATTCGAAATTTATTTGGATTCGTCAATAAAGTATCTTAATATCATTTGTATAATAAACGATCTAGCAAAAAAATTGCTTATTATAAATTGTTTCCATTCGACGCGTATTTTTGCTGGGCTATACACATTTACGTAGGACTTACCAAAGTACATACTCTAAGAATACAGAAAATAATTGCCGCTCTCTAACTAAGTTACAAACTTTTTCCGACTTTCTTCCCCTTTTTTGCGGAAGGAAGATACAAATGTTTTTTTCTCGTTAATCTTCTACTAACGACCTCTATTTTGTCTCTTTTTTTCCTTGCTTGGTCAGTTTTGTGGCTTTCTGTAGCGCAATAAAATAGCTTAAAGAATAGGAATTGAGACTGAATTACGATGCGCAGTGCAAATTTTCGGTTAGAGGTGGAATTCAAAAAGTAGGTTTAGTACAGGTCGGACGACGGATTTTGTTTGCAAAATATGCGTACCGCGGCTTGACTTCTGTAATGTATTTTTGGGGTCATAAGGATATAGAGTTTTGATGTTGCTGGTTAGAGTTGTGGTCCAAACAAATTTCATGACCTAATTTTTTTTTATTACTACAATTTTATTCTATAACCTATCATAACTTTATAGGGTGGGCTATCAAATGAAATGGCTTCATGAGTTGATTCCAAAAATATTAATACATTTTAGCCCTTTGTTTCCTAAAAATAAATAAAACAATTTCAAAAAATACCAAGTTTAATGAATTTTTGTAAAATAAACGCTCAACGGAATAAAAGCAAGCAAAAACTAACTTCATAAAAGCAATTTTGAAAATAAACATTATTTTGTAATATTTTCAAAAATTGCTTTGATTACACAAATGACTGTGAAAATTATACCTATTTCGTGGAATTTGCGTTTAATGTTTATTTTGAGTCTGTATTTTTAGTTATCGTCCGATTTGAATTTGTTTTACTGTTTATTTTTAGTTTGTGTTTATTCGTTTAAATGTATTTAATGTCATCCATGCCGCGTTCCACAAATAAAATTATTTTAAAAAACATAATGCGCTGATAACTGCGATTAAATCAAACTTCCAAATAATATCCCTTTTGGTGTGATTAGAAAATAATTTAATCAAATCAAATCACATATCCATGCAATCACATAATAATTTATTTCAGATCAATAGATCCATATTAGCGTTAGTAAGGGTTTAAAATTATGATATGTTATGTTATTTAACCGCGACTGCCAATATGAATATACAGGCAGGGTGTAGGTAAGGGACAGCCCTCTGCAACTGAACAACTTTCACTATGGAGCCCACCTCCGGAAACGCGAAAAAAAACAGCTTTCCCATACATTTGAGTTGGGTAGGTACAGTAGTTTTTTATGAGTGATTTTTTTACGTGTTTCCTGAGGTAGGCTCCATTATGAAAGTTGTTCAGTTTTAGAGGATATAATTCGGAGCGCGCTCCATACAAACGTACTATGGTGATATTTTCAATACTAACCAATTAAACTCAATGAAATTTTTCAGAATCAATCTAAAAACATATTTCTATGCTTGTATAGAGTCAGATTTTCGTTAATATTTATAGTTTTAAAGTTACAGTGCCTCAAAGATTTCCATACAAATCTTAAATTAATTCTAGCATTGAAACTGTATATTTTTACGAAAATCTGACTCCATACAAGCTTAGATATTTGTTTCAAGATTGTTTCAGCAAAATTTCATTGACTTTAATTGGTTAGTTTTGAAAATATCACCATAGTACGTTTGTATGGAGTGCGCTCCGAATTATATCCCCTTAATGGTCTGAGTTCACCGTTTCAGATTGCGGAGGGCTGTCCCTTACACCCTGTAAATAAGTGGCCGCCATTTTAAAACTATAATTGTCTCTACATTCACTAAAACATTCTACAAATTTAAAATAGGTACTACTAACACAAACTGTGTTCCAATATAAGTAATTAGTCTGTGCTCAAAATTTCAACCTATAACAAAGTTTTCATCCATCAAACGAAGCGTCAACCAAAATTAAATTGGGCCGGGATCAACATCGTGGAAGCCTGATATTATTACAACTTCGATTAATAATCCTTCAAAATTTGGACCTTTGCTATATTTACCTACGTATTTCATATAGTTTTTAGAGTTGCGTATCCAAAGGGTGAAAACGGTAACCTATAACGGACCCTATGCTGCTGTCCGTCCGTCCGCCCGTCCTACCTATTTAGGGCTGTAACTTTTGACCTGTAATAGCTAGATAGTTGAAATTTTCACAGAATATGCGTTATTACGGTGGATTTGTTAACAAATAATAAACATCTCATAAAGTTAAAAATTAAGGAGGGTCCTCATACAAGAAACTAGTTTTTATCAACGTTTTTTCTTCTCGCTCTATCTTAAAAACGGTAATACATACAAGCGTCAAACTTGGTGTGATTATAGAACAAACTCTACAGTATAACAGCAAATAATAAAAACCGGCCAATTGTGAGTCGGTTTCGCGCTAAAGATTCCGGAGAAAACAAATATGTTTCTAAATTAATATGTTGTGTGGTGGTGTGGTACCTAAACCTCGGTGCGCGAGTAGCCCGACTCGCACTTGACCGGTTTTATTTTAGAATGAAATGGAATAGATTTATTGTAAGGTTGACGCCTCGCCTGCGATCCCACGGCAGGGCAAAGTCCTCCTGTCACGAATAGGAATATCCCCATAGTGAAAGTTGTTCAGTTTGATGAAATTAAGCATTTAAGTTTATACCCTGTAGAAAGAAGAGACACCAAGTTTAAAATGTTTTAACGAACACAGACATTGACCTACTTTTCTGTTTCTGATGAATTCGACGGAAAGATACCCGTAATATTTATTACCAAAGCAGCAGAATGTAAGCAAACTCACAGTAAATCAGAAAACGTGTATTGTATCCGAAAAGTAGTAATTTGTTCCAAATAAGAAGTCCTACGAAGTAAGACATTTTCAAGTTTATGTCAAAGGCGATAAGAGTGCATTCAGGGAACTTCTTCTACCTGGAATGAACTGTAGTGATTCGATTTGCGAACTAAATAAACTGTTGCCGAATATGAGGTACTGAAACCAATGCGATCCACGGTTGCGATATAGTCGCGGTAACTCTTCGAATTCTGGACTAAGAAACCTATAGCTACTCACTTCTTTCTTTCGTGTCGCGGTAGGCGTATTTTTTTTTCGTAACAGACAAATACAGCTCAGGGAGCGATTACTGCTTATTACTGCGGACTATGTGGGGACCACACCAGTAGTGGGAACCTTGCCCACCCAAGGGCATCCTTAAGGGCATTGGTCGTTGCTGGGACTGTGTGGCGGATTGGGTGGCGGGAATAGGTGAAAACGGTAAGCGCAGCTTTTGCTCTCAGAAAAGTACTCTTCCCGTATTTTTCAGAAGTTGGTTTTATGAGCTTCATAAGAAAAATACGACGGCCAGGATTTGACTAACGAGCACCACGCCTACAAACTCCTCAGCAGTTTGGAATATTAAAATGTGTAAACAAAGATGTAAGATTCTGAAATAAAGAAATAATAATAAATAATAATAATAGCTGGCTTGATGACATCAATAAAAGCATGGACAAGACTGAAGACATGGACATGAAGAAGACAATTGGCACAAGACCGAAATGAATAACAAAATGGGGAGGTTTAGGCCCTGCAACTGGTGGATATGTACTTATGTAAAGAAAAAATACATTCTACGCTTCAGCTCGATTCGCGGGTACTTGGCAACATTATATCGTACTTTTATATAAATTCTTCAGTATCAAATTTGACCGAAGTACCGCTACGATGACCGCAGACCGCGTTGGTTTGACCGTATCTTGTGCGAATAAGAGACTAATATCTCGATCGTAACTTACCAAAAATATCTTACTGTAGCAATACAGGCAATGAGGCGGTAATTTGTGATATTAGCAATAGCGCTTATGAAAGGAATTTTCTATTATTAAGGCGGCGAATAGATACGCTGAAGCCGTGTTTTTTTGCACATTTTCACAATACATAATACCTATTTCTCATCTTATACAAGGTGTAACAAAACAAATACCCTACCCTAGTAATATTCAAGAAGTGGTTTAGATCATCAAACTGAAGAACTTTCAATAAATATTGGAGACAAAGACGACATAATAAAAAAAAATCTGCTGTCCCATAACGGATTGACAGGTTACGGAGTTCTTATCCCGTCCGATAGAGAATGTTTCAATCTATAATTTGATTCAGAAATGATAAATGCAGCATTACTCTGGGAGCATCGACTACTTATTACTGTGAACTAATCTCGATTTCGTATTCCTGTTACCTCCTCCAAAACTAAACCGATTTTAATAATTATTTCAAGAATATTAAGAGAAAGACTTTGACGATGTGTGTATGTTTTGGTTTTTTTGTTTATATTTGTTTCCCGGATGTCTGAAAACAGGCGGTAAAATTGGGCATTTTAGGTAATTAATTTATGCAAAAAAGCAAAACATAGCAGAGGTAACATAGATTGTATGGTCAAAATTGTTTTGCTCTATTGTCAGTATCCAGGGAGGAAATAGGGGAATAACGTTTGTAGGGACAAAACGGTACTAGTCTATCCTCTTAAGCGATCGGTCTAAGGCAAGGCATGTCAAACTCAAAGGTATTGGTGGGCCAAATGGATAATGATAGTACCTACAATCAGTGGGCCGCAAAGAACTGAGAGAAATTAAACTCACTGCATCGATCATAGAATAGGACTGATAATCGTTTCTTTTAGAAACAAATTTTTACGCTACGACTCAAATGGTGGTGGTAAATAAATATAAATTCCTAAGTACTTCTAAAAGTCAGCACGCTCGCGGGCCGCATCAGGAAGCTGTTCTTAAAGTTAATTCGGGCCACAAAAAGAAGCAGTGGGGCTGCATGCGGTCCGCGGACCGAAGTTTGCCATGCCTGGTCTAAGGGCACCCGGAAGGGTATGAACTTGGCATTAAGGGGATATAATTCGGAGCACGCTCCATACAAACGTACTATGGTGATATTTTCAATACTAACCAATTAAAGTCAATGAAATTTTGCTGAAACAATCTTGAAACAAATATCTATGCCTGTATGGAGTCAGATTTTCGTTAAAATATACAGTTTCAATGCTAGGATTAATTTAAGATTTGTATGGAAATCTTTGAGGCACTGTAACTTTAAAACTATACATTTTAACGAAAATCGGACTCTATACAAGCATAGAAATTTGTTTTTAGATTAATTCTGAAAAATGTCATTGAGTTTAATTGGTTAGTATTGAAAATATCACCATAGTACGTTTGTATGGAGCGCGCTCCGAATTATATCCTCTTTAGGCGTGAGAGTGATACAAATCCGATACTTTGTCAAACATGGTCTGAGTGTGGTTTATTTACAGCCTTAGTAAACCATGAATCACGAATCAACCGTGCCCTCAATCTTACTTTACGACAAGAATGTAAATAGGAAAATATTACCAACTAAACCTAACTCAGTATAGCTCATCCATCCGCATTTATTTCGTAACGTCCCTATTCCAAATAAGTATACATATTTTCAGGTCCTGATCCTTACAAATCCTGTTGCCGGAGTTATAAAAAGTTAACTCTCCCTTAACGACCTTCTGTGTCTCCATTCTTTTAACGGCCCACATTTATTTTCAATGAAGGTTTAGTCATTGACAAACATTACGCCAATGAAATGGGTTTATTCCGATATTTTAGGGTAGGTACATATTATGGAATAAGCGCTTTTCGATTACTTCCTAAACACTTATAGTACTGGTAGCCCCGGGACCAGATATAAATGGCAATTTTGATTTGTCTTATAGCTTTGTATGGCAACTTTCGACTGTCTTACTATTACGTATGGTGAAGTAACTAAGGTGAAGAACATGACAGTATAGAAAAAAAAAACAATTGACTAGAAATTAAAAAAAATTCAGTATTTTTTTTTTGTTACTGCTGGTTGTGATCTGTAAGACTTAGGTTTTTGTATCAGCAATTTACCTTACAACAATTTCTAAACGGCAATCGGTAATCTTTTAGGTAATTATAAAGTCCCGGGGCTACAGTACTATAAATAGATGGTTTGTCCAACGCTCTTTAGAGTAGTAACGCAAAATCGTTTCAAAATCATGTTAAGACTATGCCTGCTTTTTTTAAAGGCGAAGGGATCAAACCCATTCTGCCATTTCAAACGTAGGTGAAGAGTTTAAAATTTTCGATTAAAATGAGTCGTGATTTCGTAAAACGGTAAATATTCCATTAAAAGATGCGTTCGCATCTTTCTAATCATCTTTTCTATCTTTATTATTTTAAAGAAACATATTTTTAAATGTTGACATTTACTCGCGAAGACCGTCGCGCCATCTAGCCATCCCCCAGAAAACTGTTCGCCGATAAACTGTAGTACAGTTTGGCGTGGTAATTTTTAAGACACACATTTACCCAATAAATAAAAATAAAAAATTAAAAAAATTGAAAAACGCTCACTGGAACCTATATTTGTGTTCCGCAGAGCATGTACACACGGCGACACATCAAGCTATACAAAACCAACATAAGCTGGCCGCGCGTCGTTATACGTTCCTCAACCGACGCGCGTTCAGTTATGTTGGTTTTGTATAGCTTGATGTGTCGCCGTGTGTAAAGCATATTTATATTCGGTGGGTGTCCGTCTGTCGCAATTCATAGGCCCCATAAAAGTTAGCCTTAGCAGATTTTTTTTTTAATTTTCTCGTTCTCGTATGAGATACAAACAAGTTAAGATGCAACGGGAAGCGATAAAGCACGCTTCATCTTATATCTCTACAATCTGTGATAGAACGCGCAGAGGAAAGTCTGTCTTACTAGAGGTTAGGTTAGGTTATGTTAGACGATATCTGTCGATTTTGCGGAATCGCATAATAAGCCACCTGCGTACCCCTGTCAAAGAAAATCCACTGGAACTTTGGCGCATACATATTGAATCCAATCGAAAATTACTAAGAACTGAAGCTACGTTAATAACATGAAGAGGTAATAATCTAAAAATAAAAAACCCGACTGCATGAATAAAATGATTAACTGAAAAGAGAAAAAATAAGTTTATTCCCTCCTTTTTAAATTCGCAGATGCTATCTTGAAAGTATATTATGCCCTATGTCACACGTGTTTTTTTTTGGACTGACAGGTTAGTAAAAGTTGTTTAATTTTATGGGTAAACTATATGTGGTTTAAAGGATAATGATCCTTTTCCTTACACCCTGTACAGGCTGATGATGATGAATATCTTTTCAGTGATTATGGTCAAGTCACAGGTTCTCTCTCATCTTTTGCTTACAAAAACACTGTATTCGAACCTTTATCGTTTAGTTGCCTCCAATATACCCACGGGAACAAATCCAGTGGCTTATTCTAACCCGGAACACACTACACTGGTCTCTACAATCTACATAGTCATTTAGCATAAGCATATGCTCACGACTATATTCCCCGAGGGGGTAGTCAGAGATATTCTGAAACCTCAGAACATCCACGTTTCACCAGTAGTACCGAAACTCCGTCCAGTGTGACGGGGGGTGAGCCCGTCGCCACTTATAATGGACAGTGGGTACAATACATGCCTCGAAATTGAAGCATACAGGTTTCCTCACGATGTTTTCCTTCACCAAAAAGCCAGTGGTGTTACAAATCGTACATAAATTCCGAAAAACTCATTGGTACGAGTCGGTCTGGACGGGGATCAAGCCATCGCCTCCTGCACGGCAGGCAAGATTACTCGCCACTGGACCACCACGGCTTTTCAGATTTAAAAGTTATGTAAAACTTACTAATATCCTGCTAGGCTACTTTAGGGCTATAAAACAGCCCCAAATCTCATCTCAAGCCACTACTACCCCAATAAACCCACAAGGCACCTTTCAGATTGAAATGGGAATCAATCTACTTCAAATTAAATGTTTATCCAATTTCAAAGGTTTTTATTTCAAAGGTTGGCTAGGGTGCGTAATCCAAGGATTTTGGGAAGGATATCGTGTCAAGACCATTGATTTGTTTGATGTTTCAAAAAGCGTAATTAAAAATAAGTGTGCTGTTTTTGACAACCCTTTATCGTTTATTTTGTTTTGTGGAGAAAATTAAAATCTATTTCAAAACTAAAAAAAGGAAAACCGTTTAATTTCGTATCTACAGGGTGAAATTGATATCATTAGCATTTAAACTAAGAGTCTACCCATCAAATTGAACAACTTTTACTAAGAGAGCAAGCCGATCGGAACAAAAAAAAATCTGCTGTCCCATACTGTTGCATACATTTGAGTGGGACAGCAGTTTTTTTTTGCTGCGATCGGTTTGCTTCCTTTATTAAAGTTGTTCAGTTATTAGATTCTTAGTTTATAAGAAAACTCTAAATAAAACCAGTCAAGTGCGAGTCGGGGTTCTGTACCACACCACCACACAACATATTATCTTAGAAACAATTTTTTTTCTTCAGGTCCTTTAGCGGGAGACCGACTCACACTTGGCCGGTTCTTATTATTTGTTTTTATACTGTAGAGTTTGCTATAAGGCCGAGATTCAGAAACGATTTTTTTGGTCTTAGCTCGAGCTAAGCTTGGCGAAAATGTATGGATTTTGAAAGTCCGAACTATGACTTACAAATCGTCTCTGAATCTCGGCCTGTAATAAAAACCAAGTTTGACGCTTGTATGTATTACCGTTTTTACGATAGAGCGAGAAGAAAAAAAACGTTGACTAAAACTAGTTTCCTGTATGAGGAGTAAACTTAAATGCTTATACTAACATACTGCGGGGGGTGCTTCAGTAATCATCGACGAAGTCACGGGTATCAGCTAGTCTTAACTATTATAAAACTGTAACAGAAATGTGCCTGTACATTGAAAATATTAACAAGACAAAAGTTACGATATGGTTTTAATGTTAGGTACCTATCCCTGACCCAAAATCAACTTTTTTAGAATTTTTGTTTGTCTGTTTTTTTGTTTGTGTGTTTGTAACAGCATCATCACACAAAAACTACTGAACCGATTTTGATGAATCTTTTTTTTGTTTGATAGAGCTTATGATCTGAGTTAAAATCTGGTATAAAATTTGTGCGGATGAAGTCGCGGGTAAACTCTAATAACTCTTATACACTCGCGTGCAACCAAATCGACTCAACCCTTTAACGCGCATACGGGATACCGTTTCTTAATAAAGGCATAGCTGATATTTAAAAAAACATACATCGTTATAAAGCTTGGAATCTAAGCTTTAAAAAAAAACATTAATCATTTTTTTTAATTGAAAGTTGACTATAGGTATAGGAGAAATGATAAATTAAGAAATGAATTGAGGTTAGCCAATCCTTTGAATAAAACCAAAAATTTGAACGAAAACAAGGAAAATTTATTAAATTAATACGTAGTGTTTCCTCCCCTAGCCTTTATAAGAGTTTCTACGCGATTCCTCATTGATCTGATCAATTTTTTTATGTCTTCTTGAAGAAACGCTTCCCACTCCTCTAACAACGCCTCTTTTAGCTCCTGGATGTTCGAAGGAGCTGGATCTCTGGCCCGGACTTTGCGTTTGAGCTGGTCCCATACATGCTCAATCGGATACATGACGGGACTGAGCGCTGGCCAGTCCATGGTCCGTAAACCGACTTCGTCGAGGAACTGCCTAGTGACACGTGCAGTGTGACACCGGGCATTATCGTGCATTAACACGAAGTTATCCCCGACAAAGCCTGCATACGGGACCACATGATCAAGTAGGATGTCGGTGATATACCGATCAGCGATCAGACCGCCTCCTCGGCCTCCCCCAGGCAAGAAAACGAGGGCTGTTCTACCCTCTAGGGATATGCCAGCCCACATCATACAGGAACCGCCTCCGTATGCGACTGTTTCACGGAAACAGCACTGTGCAAAGCGCTCACCCGGACGCCTATAAGCCCGGCCTCTCCTGTCACTGCCATGCAGACATACTCTGCACTCGTCAGTGAACAGGATAGGCAGCCATTGGTCGATGCTCCACAGACAGTGCTCCCGTGCAAATTGCAAACGCGCTTGCCGGTGACCTGCAGTCAATTTTGGGCTTGTGGCAGGCCGTTTTGGGGTCAGGTTCGCTTGCTTTAAACGTCGTCTGACTGTCCACTCACTGAGAGCCACCCCTCGGACTCGCCTAAGCTCCTGCTGGACATCAACACTGGTAAGGTGGCGATTCCGCAGTGCAGTAGAGACAATAAAACGATCGTCCCTCTCAGACGTGCGCCTTAGCAGGTCAGATCTTGGTCTACGAGTAAAGGCACCGGTCTCCTGGAACCTTCTTTATACTCTGGACACAGCAGACTGGCTCAAGTGCAGCTGACGAGCGACAGTTTGCTGACTAAGGCCTTGTTGCAATAAAGCCACAATTTGGGCGGCTTCAGTTAGCGTAGTATCCATAATTTTGGATAAACCGTAAGCTTCACAAGTGGAGATGTTATCAGCTCAACTTCAGATAAGCGACTGATAAAAAATTTCAGTCACAGGTGGTTTTATAAGCGATAGCGTCGCGCAACTCGTGAGTTCCACGCGTAGCATGTTTTCCTGTATTTTAATTTAAACCTCAATATAAAAAAAAATACTGTACCGATTTTCATGATTAATGTTTTTTTTTAAAGCTTAGATTCCAAGCTTTGAAATGATGTATGTTTTTTAAATGTCAGCTATGCCTTATTTAAGAAATATTACCCCGCATGCGCGTTAAAGGGTTGAGTCGATTTGGTTGCACGCGAGTGTAGTAATTCATAAACGTACAAACATTGCGCTATCCAGAATGATCTCATTCTATTGACTAAAATATTCACATTGAACGATCAAGAATATCCTATAGACTAAAAATTTTCATTTCAAATGAAAATTCTGTCAAGTGATCTGTACTCAACCCTTTTAATATCGAAGTTATCGAACCCTCCGGCATATTTAGTGATCGTGTTCGTGATATATTAGATTTTATTAGCCTGTGTAAGGAGAGACCCTTTTTGAGAATCTTTGACGTCCCAACATTGCCTATCGTATGTTATTTGTCTTATTAATACTGACCCTTTGCTTCGGTTCGACTTTCACATATTTATTTTGCTCTAGTTATAGTTTTAAGCAGCGTCCACATTATAGTAGATAATACATTGACACGGTGTACAGTCAGCCTCAGAAAGATGTATACGTGGACAAAATATCATTACGACGTATACAGCTTTTGTTCCAAAAATTGTACACACTTACATAGACATTTGACCCAAATCTTTCTATACAACCGAAGTACATAGGCATCTGTACTAGCTATTGACATAACTAAGTAACCAAATTGTGTTTCAAAAAGATGTGTACAATACATATATTTTGCTATCGAAATACTTCACACGACCCGCTCTATAGCCCAGTCATTTTACGGTTTGACCCGGGACTAATTAAGACTTGTTTTTTTTTGTACATTTGGTACATTTGAGCCGATAAATATACTAAAATTAAAAAAAAATCACGACAGCATCAGCCCCAAATTTAAAATTTAGCATTTATCTCGTTCTAAAAAACCTGAAGGTAAACTTTTTTTTTTCAAATTTTTACTGCTTTACCAAAAATGAAATATTTTTGTCTACTTTGAATAGTCTTTTTTGTCGGTAAACGGTGCCGGTTAAAGTTTAAAAGTCCCATACAAAATTACTTCCCACCCTTCTTATCAAAACTCCGTAAATTGAAGTTGTACATAACTGTATACATATTGAGACATAATGTGGATACTTAGTTATGTTGATAGCTTTTGCAGATGGTTATGTACTTCGGTTGTATATAAAGATTTGGGTCAATAGTATACTTCGTTTTGGTGCAACATAACGTATTTAAGTTATGTAACTGTAAGTGTGTACAATATATTGGAACAAAAGCTGTATACGTCGTAATGATCTTTTGTCCACGTATACATCTTCTTGAGGCTGACTGTACTGCCAAGAAACTTTGCTTACGCTACTAGATAGAACATCAGCGTAACCGCGTATGAGATAGCGATATTGAGTTTGAGATGTACAATTTATCATTGAACTAAAGAAATGTGGCTACATCGCCGCAATTAAATAGAACAGCGCCGTAATGAACCGCGGTGTTCAATCTAGTAAGTACACACGGCGACAGATCAACCTACCCATAGTTGAACTCTATGGTCATGGACATAAGGTCCAACTATGGGTAGGTTGATCTGTCGCCGTGCGTACATAAAATACTTTATGCAATTTACATACAAATTATCTTGGATGGGCACATGTGCTCATCTATAGTACAAAAATAAGATTTCGTCGATAAGGTCGGCAATAAGATAGCGAATTATATCTCCTATTTTTTATCTAAGTAGAGCTGCTAATGTATCTATTATTGAGTAAATATTACAAAACCCTCTACGCCTTCTCCATCTAGGTAATATCGTGCCATTGTGTAATAAAAATTAATAGTGATGAAGCTCGGTCGCATCGGGTCCAGCTCGCGCGATGTGCGGAGGGCGGCGGGCGGCGGGCGGCGGGCGACGGGCGTAACCTAACTGAACTCACTGTTAGGGTACGCGCGCAAGCAGCGGGGGCCGCGACGCGCCTCTCCCGGCCTCCGTACCCCTCACGATTGACCTTTCGCGTCTGTTGAGCTTCACCACTATTACTTTTTATTACAATATGCCCCTGCTATCTGTATTCGAATAGCAGCAATCTAGATCGAATAGCAGGATTCGTATGAGGCAACTAATGTCATAATCATCACGCTTCATCTACATTTCTGAGTCCCACACCATATGGCTATTATATGCGGGGTTTACACGCGTACGTCGTAAATAGCAAATAGACTAGGCCGCAGGTGACTAAAATCGCAAACGCTGCAACTCTGCTTTGCAAAATAAGCTAGTCGCTAGCGACTTTAGTCAGCGCACGGTGTAAATAGGGGCTTGTGTGGTGTACTAAAACGGGATTTACGCAGGTAGATTTTTGTCGTGCGGCTACGTGCTATTTATACATTGCTGCGTGAGGGTGTTGTTTCAGGTCGATGTCAAACTAACCAGTCGATGCACTTCAAATCTTATTTAGCCGCACGGCGAAAATCGACCCACTTCGTGAGGCGATTTGGTTAGCGAACGGCGAAATTATAGTCACAAGTAAAAATCCCCCATTTGAGTCACTGTATCCGATTGTATTTCTGATTGTAAATGTTTCTTGTTCCATCAGATTCACTCACTCATGAACCTAAAAATATCTTGCGCACCTGACTGTTTTTGTAAATAAGCAATTGCAGCGAAATAAGTCAGAGAAATTAAGATAAGATAAGATATACAATGTATTAATGAATAAGCGCAAAACATTAATTTCATTATTTTTATGCTTAAAATTTTAAGTTATTCGCATTATAAGTTTTCAGGCAAAAATGATTTAACATTTCAGCAATGAATGAAAGCGCTAGAGTGCATACATTTTAAGAATCTTGTTTTGGTAGTAAGTAGGGTGAGTCTGCCCGTGCGGTGGGTTGAGATCGAGTTAAGTGAATTTTAAATTTCAAAAACAAATTATTTAATATTTTGAAAAAAATTACCTATGTTGAAAATATGATAATTCGATTCTGCTCTCGATTCTAAACAAACTACTTTCTAGTTTTGTGTTAACACGTTGTACATTATAGGGTCCAACTTAATATGCTGACACTTTTTTAAGGGGATGATCAGACCAACAAGGAGAACAAGTTTCTCTAAGGAGACCAACATAGAAATCACGAAAAAAAAATTCTGCTGTCCAATACATTTGGCTCGAGTAGGTTTGCCATTTTGTATGGAACATCCGTTTTTTTTTGCGATTTCGTTGTTAGAGCCATAGAGAAAGTTGTTCAATTTGACGGTCTGGTCATCCCCTTAAAAAGTGTCAGCATATTAGGAAGGACCCTAGTTATACAGCGTGTGAATGAATTAACGTAAAACTAGAAAGTTTTTTGTTAAGAATCGAGAGCAGAATTGAATTATCATGGTTTCAACATAGGTATTTTTTTTAAACATAAAAAAATGTGTTTGTAAACTTTAAAATTTACTGAACTTGATCTCAACCCACCGCACAGGCACATTCACCCTACTTACTGTTACTACCAAAAAAAGATTCTTAAAATGTATCCATGAGCACGTTAGCGCTTTCATTCATTGCTGAAATGATACCTAATATTTTTTCACGAAAACTTAAAATGCGAATAACTTTAAATTTTAACCATCAAAATAATGAAATTATTGTTTCAATCTAATTATTTTGTTATAAATCAGTTAGGTTTTGCGCTTATTCATTAACACGTTGTATACTTTTTTATTATTTGTATCCGCAACACCTTCTCATAATTTCACTGGTGGTGTCATGAACACTTCATGGACGACACAATATGATCGCGGCCTTCAAAGGATCTCGGTACACACAGTTATTTAATGTTTCATCCTAGGATCTATAATTGAACACAATACATTTGGTTTCACCTCTCTCAACAATGTCTCAAAATTAGTAATCGGTAACTATTGTGCAATTTGCGGCAAACATTAGGGGTGTCAATTGTAACCGATATTATTGGATAAGAATTACAATGTTATGCAAATCTTTTTCTTTTGTGTTTCCCTTCCCTAGTTAGATTTATTTTACGGTGAGACATTTTAACGGATAATGATAAATAAGAGATATAAATTGTAATATGTGTAGTCGATAAAGTTTTCAAAATATAATTGAAATGGCACTCCGCACCGGTTAGAACATGTAAGAATAATATTAAAAACTCAAAACCAACAAAAACTCATTACCAACCCTGAAAATGCTGCGAATCGCACAATAATTACAGATCTATACTCATTATAAAGAAACTTGGTATATCCGCACAACTAAACATTCTAAATTCTTTCTTATATTTTTTGTTCCAATCAGACCCAAATTTTGGAAGCTCATTATTCTAGGATGCTCATTATTTTTTCGTTGTTGATCTACATTTTGTTTACGCAACACAAAATTTTCCGTCTGCTAAACTCGTTAGGTACAAGTCACAAGGAAAATGTAAGAAATTTTGTTTCAAATTCTTGTAGGTACAACCCCTATTTTTTAAATCCACGCCCTACGATATCTTCCACTACCTGTTTTGCTAACAAGGAAAATGGCGAATACAAAGGTGCAGAAGCGACCGTCGCCGACGCGAGCTACCGAAACGACGTCGTATAATCAAAGACAAAGTGGGTCTTGCTAAAAGATACACATTAGGTGATTTGAAAGGGTTGTGACTAGCTAGATGGCTTCGCTTCGCAAATATCATACTGTGTATCATGAAACAAAAATAAATAATTCTTCTGATCAGTCGATAAGGTACGGCATGCACGGAAAAAATTATCGGTGACAACCTTAGACTACTTATATAGGGATCAGCAGCCTCGTGTTAGCATTTCCCCTCTGCCACGTTACAAGATCAATTAATCATGTGCATTAACGTAACATTTTATACCTTATCACTAAACAAGACAGCCTATAATTGGGGAACAATAACTTCGAACTTATCTCGTTTGGGGTTCACACGACACAAATGTGGGAGAAATGTTAGTTAGTAGAATTACACGCGTAACTCGTCCATAATGTAAATACCGAGTTTAAGGTGACAACTATTTTATTTTAGTAGAATTGACTAAACAAATTCTTGTTTTAAGTATATTTGTGTTAAATATTCTATAATTTAATTTAAAGCAACAACGTCGCTAGTAAAGTCTACTAAAATAAAATGAAAATTTTTTGTTAGGCTGCCACATATCCTAGGTTAGGTTAGGTCAGATGTAGATTAAATATTTATTTTAATTATTTGATGCTTAGATTCGATTTAATAAAGTAATTTCAGATTCTGGTGCCTAACTAAAATCTACTTAGGTACAACAACAAACTTTCGAGTAAAGTCTACTGAAATAAACAGTTTTCAGTTCTATTTCCCGGAATATGGGTCCTATTGATGATTTTGCCCTTATCCATAAACAAATCCATAGCTTTCTAATCTTGAAAGGTCTTGTTTGTAAATATAGTTAGCTTGTTTTGGGAAAAGAAAAAAAATATTTATTTTATTGTACTACCCATCTAAACAAACAAGTTTTCTCGGTATGTCAAAAGGTTCTTGTTTGTTCAGGGATTTCTAAAGGGAATTGAGTTTAGGATCATAGCAAAGACTTTTAGAATCATAGCAAGGGGCGATGTGTTGTCTCTTACAACCCCAATGGGAGACCAGTGCCATTCGGTTGGGTATCTAAATTAACAATTTTTATTTCAATAAAAATAAATTCACATTTACAAAGACACAGTCACATCTACATTGTAATGATCCCAAACGTAAGCCAACAGGAGCCCGATTGCGCTAATTTAGAACGTCGAAGTTATATTTTATCCAATTTCAGTTCTAATCACATTGCAATCCAATTACTATTCAACTGTGCTAAATTCCGCATCGCGCTAAACTCTATGTAACTAACAGCCTTTAACGTCTGAGCGATCCGTCAAAACGGCTCTAACGGCTGTCACGATCTGTACCGCGATGAGCACAATACCAAATGTGTCAACAGTTATGGTTCGTACGTAGACCAGTCACGGTTCAATCACCGAATATTTACCGCGATTGCAGCCCAGGGCTTTTTACTATGGAAACCGTAAAACAACGAAACCAAAATGTAACATACATGACCGAACCGTGCTGGTTATTTTCTATGGAGCAAAGGCGCGTCGCGCGCGTGTAGAGAAATCATACTAGACGTGCTGGATGCGAACCCAGGAACTCTGGTATGGCAGTCCGGCTTTTTCAAGGATGGCGCGTACTAAGACCATTTTTTAGAGTTGTCATGTCGGTCCGTCTGCCCGTCTTTCCGTCTGTTTTCCGGCTTAGCTCAGAGACGCTTAGTACTAGAAAGTTGTAATTTGACATGGATATACATATTAATCACGCCGACAAAGTGGTAAAATAAAATATTGAAAAAGATTTTTTTAGGGTACCTTCCCTACACGTAAAGTGGGGATGCAATTTTTTGTTCTCGTCTATTCCATAGTGTGGGGTATCGTTGTATAGGTCTTTTAAAAATCTTGTGGGTGTGGGAAAACCATTTTTCGATTTAGGGACTCCTTAGCGAAATATTATGCTTTAAAGTGAAAATTTTTGTTAGAGTTAAGTGTGTGTCCCCCCCCCCCCCCCCCCCCTGCCAGGTAAATGGTTGCTTTAGGATACGTGGAAAAATTCACGGTAGTAGTGTTTATGACGAATTTAAAAGGCAAACTATCCCTGATATGTAGGCTTTAAAAGTTACCGAGTAATAGTCGACCAACTTGTAAAATATACTTTTTAGACTTTATTAGCCGTAGTATAAAACAAAAAGCCCCCTTCAAAGTTCATTTGTTGTGACGGGCAACTACAGAACCCTAAACAGCGCGTGGCCCGACACGCACTTGGCCGGTTTTTATATGAAACTTGGCCGGGTTTTATATGAAACTTGGCCGACATTAAAGTTTTGCTTTTGGACGAATTAAGACTTGGACAATTCGGTACCGGGAACGAGGTGTTATACTAACTTTTAAATTTACAAACCGTAATTCCTTACTTTTAAAGATAACAGTGTATTTTATCCTAAAATAAAATACCTAATCGAATAAAGAATTTAGTAAAGACGTTTGTACTTTGACTGGAAAACTTGATAAGCTCTCAACGTCTCACATAAAAATCTCTCGGACAGGTTTTATTTCACGTTACAGATAAAATTATTTGATTCTTAGGTCCCCCTTGTACAGATAAAATATATGCGCTCCAGGGATTTGGGAGTGTGAAAACGGTCGAATTTACCTTAATTTTTCTTAGAAACTTATTACATTTCCAGTTATCTAAAAATATTTACTTCTTCTTCTTATCGCGTGGGCAAGCCCTGGTGTCAGAGTTTTATCAGACCGCCTTACGGCCTCTAACCTGGTTGTTATGTAACGACTACTACCACAAGAGATAGTAGCCCGGGACCAAAGGCTTAATGTGCCTTCCGAAGCACGGAATCATCTTTCTTATCAGACAATCAGGTGATTCAGCCTGCAATGTCCTAGTCAACTGGAGAAAAATGCATAAAGTGACATATCACTAAGTGTACCCCGTGGGAATCGAACCCAAGACCTCCGTGTCGAGAGCCCAATGCTCTTAACCATTAGATCACGGAGGCAGTATTTATTTACGATTTGTTTTGCTAGTCTTTGACCCTTTTGGACCCACCATAAGCATATGCTCACGACTATATTCCCCGAGGGGGTAGTCAGAGATATTCTGAAACCTCAGAACATCCACGTTTCACCAGTTGTACCGAAACTCTGTCCAGTGTGCCGATGCCGGGTGGTGAGCCCGTCGCCACTTATAATGGACAGTGGGTACAATACATGCCTTGAAATTGAAGCATGCAGATTTCCTCACTATGTTTTCCTTCACCGAAAAGCCAGTGGTGTTACAAATCCCACCCACCCAGTCATGCCTATTTATCTTATTAGTCTACTTGTGGAGCAAATGGAAGTTTTCATTTCCTCTACTGGTTAGGACTGCCTAATGACAAATTTCAAATAGATTATGTCAACAAAATCGCTAGTAAAGTCTACTAAAATAAAATAGTTGTCACAGATATTTTTTTAGATTCTGGATTGAAAAAATGCCTGGTTAAAAGTAGCCGAAATCGAAGGGAATGTATGAAAAGATGTATGCACTTAGAGGAAGCAAGAGAGGTATGTCAGAACCGCCCAAAGTGGAGATCTATAGTTTCTGCCTACCCCTCTGGGAAAAAGGCGTGAGTTTATGTATGTATGTATGTACTGGATTGAACCTGCACCATATCTTAGGTTAGGTCAGATGCAGATTTAATATATAGGGTTCTTATAATTATAGGGATGATCAGACCGTCAGACTGAGTAACTTTCTCTACGGCACCAACATCGAAATCAGGAAAAAAATCTGCTGTTCCATACAAAACTGCAAACCTCGAGTAGGTTAGTCAAATGTTTAGGACAGCCGATTTTTTTAGCGATTTCGATATTGGTCCAATAGAAAAAGTTGTTCAGTTTGATGGTCTGATGATACCCTTAAAAAAATGTTAACATATTTAAATGATCAAAATGCTTGGGTCTCAGTGTCACTAACTTATAGTTTACTGTATATAGTATCATTTAATGTATAACTGTATCCATAACCCTAGCTTAAAAATTTATATTGTAATAGTCATTAAGTCCTGTTATGTTGTAGAGTTTCTGGTCGGATCTTCTCTACAGCGACAACACGTTCTGACGCGGTGGTAGCTTAAAAAAAGAATTGACGCTTAATAAGTGTGCTTCAAGCTCTTATATTGAATAAATTATTTTTGGCTTTGACTTTGAATTTATTAAGAAGGACCCTGTATATAGAAAATTATCATTTTGTAATGTTGTGGTTGGTTCATAAACATACTTACCTATCTATCTATCTCTCTCTTTCGCTGGAATTTATTTTAGACTTAAACCACAGAACAGATAATAAACAGTACTAGCCTCGATTCGTTTCATATGCTACGTTTGCTCTACCTCCAAGCTGTAAAGTATCAAAAACCGGTCAAGTGCGAGTCGGACTCGTGCACGGAGAGTTCCGTACCACAATAATATGCTGTTTTGCTGCCTGCCTGCTTGTTCTCTCCGGAATCCTTAGTTAGAGCCCGACCCATACTTGATCAGTTTTTATTATTTATTGTTTTGCTTTAAAGTATGTATTACCGTTTTTACGATAGAGCAAAAACAACAAAATGTTAAAAACCATTTCTTCCCTTTATTATTTTGTCAGCAAATTCGCCGTAATAACGCATATTCTGTGAAAATTTCACTGATTTAGCTATTACTCAAAGGGCTGTATACCTTTTATAGGTAGGACGGACAGATGGATGGACGGACAGTTAGTAATTCAGGAGATCTTGTTAGAGCCAGTTGAAATAAATCTTTTTTTTAAATTAAAAATGGGTTTGCTCTTGACCCTTTGACTAATTATTATAAGGACTAGCCTTGCGGTAGCATTTCCCCTCTGCCACGGTATAAGCACAATTGATCTTGTGCATTTACATTCAATTTTACACCTTATCACTAACAGACAGCCTATAATTGCGAAATAATAACTTCGAACTTAGAACGTTTGGGGTTCACACGAGACTACTTTTCATGATTTTTAACATTCAAAATTAGAATCTAAAGTAATGGGGAGTAAAATCCAAAGTTGCGGATTTCATGTTACCTCGCCCCCCGCAAAAAGTGGCAGAAATGTTTGTTGCTAGAATTACACGAGTAACCAGTCCGTATAATAATTAGTCAAAGTCTTGACCCCAATCCAGTCCTTAGGACAAAGATTTGGTCGAAGATGCAGCGAGCTTACTTAAAAGAAGCCTACTCACTCGTACTTTAAAATAATTCGGGTTGTAAGCGCTCGGAAATACTGACGCAGATTTAATATTTACTCGTATTTAAAGAAATTAAATTCATCTCTGGAAAAACCACAACGCAAAGAGAGCCCAATCTTTTATTAACATAAAATTTCGCAACCTTCTTGTTAAATTATGAGATGTCGTTTGTGTCAAATGGTAAAAGGTTAACCTTTCACCCACATCGTCACCATCGTGCCCTCTTCCCATCCTGCCATCGTTATTTGGGGTCCGCGCAATATTTCAACCCCTTACTATCCTTCGCTTTTGTACCCAACTGCGCGACGCAAAGGAAGGGTATTGTGTTTATCAGCCTTTGTATGTAAGTGGGTTCCTTCGTGGCAAACTAAAGACCAAACGCGTGGGCCGATTTTGATGATTCTTACGTTAATCGATTTGTCTACATCTTGCAAGTGTCACTAAAGAAATGACAGTAACCAAAATTCAATATGGCGACTACCAGACGCCATACGCCATAAGTACATTTTACAAGTTATTAGACTATTACTCGTTAACTTGTAAAGCCTACTTAGCGGTGATAGTTTTCCTTTTAAATTAGTTATATACACTACTGCCGTGAATTCTTGCACATATCCAGAAACAACCGTTTACCCAAGTAATTGTCGTCGGTAGTGCCTGGTATATATCCAGAGTTGAATGGTCGTCGCTGCCACAAGTTTCATTTAATGGGACCCATGTCCCATTCAGCAGCAGAGTAAAAAATCTTGGTATATACATTGACTCCACACTGTCCTGGGTACCGCAATTAGAAATCATAAATAGGAAAATGTTTGCGTCGGGGGGAGCGTTGAGTAGGCGCCGTAATTTTCTTCCTACTGCCACCAAAACTGCGCTTGCCCAATCTCTCTTATTGCCGGTCCTCGACTATGCTGATGTTGCCTATATTGATCTCAATGAGGAGTAACTAAATAAACTAGAGCGTCTCCAAAATTTCGCAATCAGATTCATATTTGGTCTCCGGAAATACGATCATGTTTCCGAATTTCGTATCAAGCTCAAGTGGTTGCCGATCCGTTCTCGTAGAAAAGCTCCTTCCCTACCTGTATTTAAAAGACTGCTCAAAGATCTCTCTCTCTGACTACAATGTGTCCTTTTTGACTATTATATTTGTATTTTATATTTAACATTATAATTATTTATGTATGTATATGTATGAATATATATATATTTGTGTGTATGTATGTAAAAATTATATTTACTCTATATATGTAGACAGGTACATAGGTACCTAATAGTGCACCGCCGTAGCATTTGTCTCTTTAAATAGTTCTTCCATCCAATGGTTGTCTGGAAGAAATCGCTTTTAGTGATAAGACCGCCCTTTGTACCCTTCTTATTCTTGTTTTAAATTGTATTTTTCTATTCTTGGTGTGCAAATAAAGAATATTTATCTTATCTTATCTTATCTTAACCGTTTAGCTGGCAGACTGAGAGGTGGCAACCCTAGTTTTACCAGTTCTTTACATTGGTCTCCTTCAGATGACACCTCATTCACTTCCCAAACAGATCGGTGGAAAAACTACTACCATAAATCATCATGGTAAAGGCACTTGCGGCAAGATTTTGCTAGGCAACCCGGCGGTGTTGTATGATCGTTTACCAAAAAATAGGTGCATAATTTTACGGTAGGATCTTAGTCTATAACTACTATTTATTATGTGTTTTTTATTTTTTATTTATAATTAATGGCTTTTTGCTTGTGTGTTAGCACCGCATTTCCGCCAATGTCAAGTAGTTTGTGAGAGTATCTATCCCAATCTCAGGGATTGTTTTTGATAAAGAACAAGAAGAGATTTTGGAATGCGGAGCCTCGTGGCAGGCAAAGACGCGACGCGCGGACAACACGCAAGACAAGTTCTCGGGTCAGAACCTGCAACGTGACTCTATTATGTGCTGTTATCCTGCGAAACAAGGTTTGACATGCACGTCTGACCTATATAAATGACAAATTGGAAGAGAATGACAAATGTAACTTTCACTACAGAATTCTGTTAGGCTTCGTGTGTCTAAGAGAGACGAGCACCGAGCATGAGTAAACACTGGTCGAATTAGCACACGGAGCACGTCAAGACGAGACTGACAGGCATATTATGTCGCTATGAGACGCACATCAACATCTGATAATATCTAGGGTGAAATTGAAATGAGTCAACTAATTTTCAAGGCTGTTCAGACCATCAAACTGAACAAATTTTTCTATGGGAGCAAACGTAAAGTCACAAAAAGTATCAATACAAAAAAAATATTTATTTCAATGAGCACTTGCTTTACATTTAAAATTAGTTCACAACAATCTAAGCATAGGCTTGCAAATTGACAACTCAGGACTTAATCAAGTACTACAATTTAACGGTACCCCCACACTAGGCTAAGCCTGGCCATGTGGTGGGCAGGAATACGCTTACTAGTATGAAATTACGATACGACTACAGTTACAATGAGAATACAATAAAAACTACGAAGTGAATAAAAAAACTTTGATAAATCTTTGAAATTTTGAGATCATACGAAACGATGTGCCGGTGCACCCATGCTATTGCATGTACTTATGGTATGTGGCTGTGATGGAGCGAGTAGTTTAGTGTTTAGATTAAAGGTTATGTTACTATTTTCATAAATTGTTCGGTTTGTGCGTGAGTCCATGAGCTTAGCAAACTATAACATTTCTTTTTAGCTTCATGTAAAGAACTGCTTCTAGCGCCACACTCCTTGATAATGCCATTGTAGATATGGGGAGAAATAAAGTTTTTGAAGCGTTGCGCATAGGAAGTTTTAACCAGTGGAGTTGGAATATTGCAAACACGTCTTTTTAACCTACTTTGGTAATCCGGTGAGTTAAGGAATAATAAAATCACTTGTTCCATAAGTACATATTGACACATCAAGCTACGCAAAACAAAATTCAGCTGCTGCGCGATGTTATACATTATTCTGCCTGCGCGCAGCCAGCTTATATTGCTTTTGCGTACCTTGATTGTGTCACCGTGTCTACTAAACTGCAATGCCTACTCGACTCAAATGTATGAACAGCTGATTGTATTTTGGAATTTTTAGGATTGCTTCAATAATTAAAATTGTTCAGTATGATGCTCTGAAACACTCCTAAAAATTTGTGGACTCAATTTAATTACACGCAGTAGTTTAAAAATTGATTTAAGTATAATTTTCTCTCACAATTAAAAGATTTTGGGCATCCTATTTACAATACAATAGTTTTTATATGCACAGCCGAAATACACAAAAATAACTTAATGATTCAAACAAAAAGGGAACAAATGGCGGTTTGTCCACTAACAGAGATTTCTTACAGATCACCAATTTGCAATTACAAACCAGACAGTATGTAATTGAGAAACAATAGCTACAAACTAGTCTCGTGTAGGCGTTGTTCTCTACACGAGACTATTTTTCACACTATGATTATTGTAACACCTAACTACTAATGTTCTGGCGAATTAACGTTTTATTTCATAATGTTTAACATCAAAATTATAAGGGCGCCGTAGGACGTATTCTGATCAAATCGGTTGCGTCCTACAAAAAGGGGAGGTATGGAGTACTCGAAACCGATGGGCATGTATGAAGGCAAAAGATGTAAGGATCGTAGTAAATGGCGCGCCCTGGTCTCTGCCTACCCCAGAAACAGGCATGACTTTATAGATAGATAGGCAAAATTGTAAGTAATGAAATCAAATTACTACACTTACATACAAAGTTGCGGATTAAAAAGTGACAGAAAAGTTTGTTAGTACAATTATACACGTAACACGTCCATAGGTAGTTAAATGGTCCATAATGAAATCGGATGCGCACTAAAGAAGGGTTGAATAAATGCACCTGGAACCGACGAGCATGCATGAAGAGACTTATGGATGTTGAAGAGGCAAGATATGTGTGTCAGAATCGTAGCCTACCCCAGTGGGATAAAGGCGTGAGCATATGCAATGTATGTATGTACCTAAACGCTTACAATCTTCAACGTAGCACAATGCCGACAGCTCTCACGCCACAGTTGCGTCCTCACTTCACCCCTCACACGAATAAAAAATAAATGCTCAAGAAAAATAAAAAGCACCTAAATGGAAGCTTCACATTTCTGACGCGAGATAAGAAATAACATCGCTCCGGTACAAATATGCCCCGTTTCCGTCTTAGGCACTTGCCACACTGTAGTTGAAGAGAGTAATAGATAAGAGAAATTGTATTTTTGGTGGGTGCCATCACAGAAAAGAAAACTAGTGGAAATCATGAGGTTGAGTAGTAAATGAGGACTATTTAGTTCATGAGCGTGACATATGCTCACGACTATATAGCCCGAGGGGGTAGTCGGAGATATTCAGAAACCTCAGAACATCCATGTTTCACCAGTAGTACCGAAACTCTGTCCAGTGTGACGGGGGTGAGCCCGTCGCCATATAATGGACAGTGGGTACAATACAGGCCTCGAAATTGAAGAATGCAGGGTCTCCCTCACGGTGTTTTCCTTCACCGAAAAGCCAATGGTGTGACAGATCGTACATAAATTCGGAAAAACTCGTTGGTATGAGTCGGTCTGGACGGGGATCGAACCATCGCCTCCTGTACGGCAGGCAAGGTTACTCGCCACTGGACCACCACGGCTTTTATCTTCTTAAGTCCTGTGACAAAAAATTCATACAATTTTCATAGTGACTTATGAGTCTTATGACTTTATTTGTTGAACGAAATGTATGAACAGATATGTCATAGCGCACATATCCGTGGCAAGCAATCTGCACCAGCATGCTACTTAAATTAGGGGGAAGCCGGGTTCTCTGTTCTTTGGGTATCATACAAAAGTGAAATCTGTGATATCCTGGCGTGATATCAACCATGAAGGATGGATTTTGAAGAGGTAAGACTGGTATATGAGATTCGAAGCGGCGATCTTTTGTTTCTGTCTACCGTCATACGCGTCATATGACAATTATCAGGAGCTAAAGTGGTGGAGTCCCGTTGTGGGTCTGCTATTGGGTAGTAGCTCCGCGTGTCGGTCGTCAGTTGCCCTATCCCCGTCCTACAACGAAGCTCCAGTGGTGGCTCAGGATAGTGTTCTTTTCGAAAAACAACCCTTGAAGTCACCAGAATACCTATAAAACCGTACAACTTCAATCACTTTTGCTACATAAACTAGACATTGGCAAAATCATCAAATCCAAGATAGCAGCCACATTTTAAAAGTAGAATAGAGCTAAAGTGGTTTTGGAGTGGTGCATCGCGAATTTATCGACGAGCCGCACCGCTCAGTGTGAATTACGCCTTAGACGCAATTTCCGTTAAGCCAACTTCGCCTTAATTTATTTTCGTGTGTTCATACCGTTAAATCTTTACATTCTTATCTCCGCTTAGTAATTTGATACGGCGCGTGGTAGATTAAATTTTAATGAATCCTTTAACGGGTTCAAGTTAATTTTATACAGGATGTTCTTCTATTGAGTCGATGGCATGACATATAGTGTTTGACTTGACATTGTGGTGACGAGATTTGTCGACCTGCTGGTCGACTGTATAGACTTGCTTGTTGCTTGTCTTTTATTTTTCAAAAAGTTACAGATAATAATTCGGTATGACAAGTTTTTTTAGAGGCCTGAATCGAAAACCATTTCGAGAAAATTGTCTGAGTAATAATATTTTCTATGTCTCTGACATAGAAAATATTATTACTTTAGTTAGTTTAAAATGAAGGATTACAGATATTTTTAATGAAATAACGTCGTTTTTCGGTCGGTCCAGTGACGTAACTGGAAAACCTGTAAACTCCTTGGTAAACTTAAAATCAACTTAAAAAACTGGCCAGTATGAAAAAAATACATTCACAATGTCAGAAATTGACAATTGACGTTGACGTTTCTGTTTCCAGCATAGAGTTAGAAAGAGAAAGCAGTTTTTTTTTTAAAATAAAGCAGCAAGTAGTTTTTCTCCATGAACTTAGAATTATTTTCTCTCCACCATTTTTGCATTTAGAGATTACAGATCAAAGTAATTTAAAAATTAAATTTATATTGATAAACTCGATGAATCGCAATAAAATTAAATTGGTTTCTTAAAATTATGTCTTATATCCGTAAAAAATATAAAACGAAGACCAAAAAAACTTGACATACCGAATTATTATACGCGGTGTAGAATGGTAACACCCTAGTAACAGTTAAAGGGGCGGTTTCGACCACCAAACTGAACAACTTTCACTCGGGTGTCAACGTCAAAAATATTAAAAATAAATTTGTGCCATACATTTTGATTTTAAGTCGAGTAGGTACTGCGTTTTAAGTATGAAAACACTATTTTTTTTCTTTATAGTGAATTTTGTTCAGTTTGATTACTACGGAACACGCTCCTTTTTTAAATTTTCTTCGAATTTACAGACAAATTTCGCGTCAAAAATGTGCATATTAAAAAGCACAATTTGAAAACTAGCGAGGAACTCTTTCACAAAGCGACAGAAATATTTTAAAAATTCCTGAAATGCACGAGGAAGGCTTTCACAAAACGGTGCAAGTTTGAAGCGGTACTTTGAGTCTTTGTTCGCGGTTTTTACACATAATTATTGGCGTCAATATTGTTTGAAAGTAATACAGAGTGTAACTTTCAAAGTGTGCAATTTTTATTGATGTGATTAATCAGGTGATGATGATGAATCGGTTTAAGGTACTTAACCTCTTGACAGTGAGCAGCCATCCATCCACCTTAACCCTATCTGTGAAACCGGCTCCCGGTATAGCCACAGTCATGAGATTTTGCCTCTGTGACATATTTCGAACAAAAGCACACAGAACAAATGGTTGAATTAGCTAGCCTGTTTCTTCATATACATTTTGTGGTAATTCCGATAGAGAGAGAATATAAAATAACGGTAGTTTAAAAAAACATCTACACCGGCTGCCGGTGTGACCACAGACAAGGAACAAATGTCATATACCGGGAGCCGTTATAGGTCACTCTACAAAGGTTAAGTACCTGATTCATCATCATCACCTTATTTAAGAGCTACTCTCTTGTCGATGGAACATTTGCCAAACCTGTCTCTGTTCAGCTAGTGTCTTGAGTTTTTGATATTTCCTCCACATGGGCTAGATAACTCTGTCTAAGCCTTCCTCTGCCTCTCTTCCCCTCTATTTTCCCTTCCAGTATGGTTTAACAGAAATTGTCGTTTCGTATCAAATGTCCGATCATTTGTCGTTCCTCTCCGGTTTTCGATTGTATTTATAATAGTTCTCTTTTCTCTAACAATTCTTAAACTGGTTACGAACGAATAACAATTTATGATTAATTAAAATTTCGGATGAGTTTCATAATAGGTCACTTTTTTTATCGATATTCAGCACACAATAATTAATCAGTTACTATTCAACTGCGCTGAATTCCGTATCGCGCTAAGTTTGACTTATTTACTAATACGATTGAAATACAGCTTGAAACCTCTGAGCGATCTGTCAAACGGCTATCATGAGCTGTCAAATGATTAGCGCGATACCTAACGTGTAAGAAGATCTGATTCGCCTGCGGTCCAATGAATTTTCACTGTTTGTTTTTTTTAACAATCAATTAACTCTTGCTTGAGTGCAGTGCTAAAATGCAGACTGCGGATTGTTTTTGATCAAGAACAATTAGAGATTGAGGATTGCGGAGCCTCGTGGCAGACAAAAACACGACCCGCGAACACCACGCGAGACACGTGCTCGTGTCAGAACCTGCAACGTGACTAGAGATTTATTTAGAGTGATCGTCTTTCAGGTCAGATCAATAACGTCATTGGGTTAGATACCTATGAAAATTATACAAGGTGTTACAAAAGTAAAAATAAACATTTCAAACTTTTAAGGGGGTTGTTTAGACCATCAAACTGAACAACTTTCACTATGGGACCAACACCGAAATCACGAAAAAGAAAATCAGCTGTCCCATACCTTTAGCTCGAGTAGATTTGTAGTTTAATATGGACCATCAGAATTTTTATTCGATATTGGTCCCATAGAGAAAGTTGTTCAGTTTGATGGTCTGATCATCCCCTTAAAATAGTTTCAGGTAATTTTTCTAGACCTTATACAACGTGTTAATGAATAAGCGCAAAACCTCATACACCCCAACTGATTTACAACAAAATAATAAGATTGAAACAATAATTTCATTATTTTGGTACGTACAATTTAAAGTTATTAGCATTTTAAGTTTTCAGGCAAAAATGGTTTGTTATCATTTCAGCAATGAATGAAAGCTTTAACATGCTTATGGATACATTTTAAGAATCTTGTTTTGGTAGTAAGTAGGGTGAGTTTGCCCGTGTGGTGGGTTGAGGTCGAGTTCAATATATTTAATTTTTAAAAACTAATTATTAAATATTTTGAAAAAAATTACCTTTGTTGAAAACATGATAATTCGATTCTGCTCTCGATTCTAAACAAACTACTTTCTAGTTTTGCGTTAATTCATTAACACGTTGTATAAGTGGTCTAATCTTACTCGGGGTTTTCAGGACATATTTTATCGCTCGTACACTTATTGTAGTAATTTGTGCACTAACCAAGAGGCACTAACTTTAAGATAAAGTAGTTAGCATGCTCTGAGTAGAATATGCTTTGTAAATTTTCAGAGCTTTGTTAAATTACATGTTGAGTTTCCAAGTAAGTTTTGGACTTCATTTGGATTTAGATAGAAAAAGAAAAAGGCCTGAAGTGACTATTAGTGTTTTACAGTAAATGTTTTTAATTCCCTAAAAAAATCGATCCGTTTTCTGGTCAAAATTCATGTGATTATACGAGTAGACCATACTATAAAGTTAAACAAAAAATAATAAAAACAGCCGTCGGGCCGTGTGCCGTGTGTGTCGGGCTAACGCTAAGGAAGCCGGAGATTTTTTTTGAAAATTTTTGGTAATTGTTGGTACGGAACCCTAGGTCCGCGAGTCCGACTCTAACTTGGCCTTTTATTAATGTCAGATCTCATAAATATTTTCTTGGACTATATCCATGCAATTTCTTAGTACAAACTAGGTGGAATGCTGATTTTCCATTAGTACGGAACCCTCGGTGCGCGAGACCGACTCGAACTTGGCGTTTTATTAATGTCAGTTCTCTTTATAATTTTCCTTGATTTAGATCAGGTTGAGGCGGCGAACAGAGTGGTCCGTACAGTGCATCGCATACATTGTTTAAGGTAGGATTAGTGTGGTTATTATTTACTAACTACTAACTGAGTGTGCTGTTACTAACTATACCATGTAGACAACACTAGAGTAGCAGGCAGACATAGTCCGAAGAATTCAGTATTGTCAAGTTTTTTTAGGACTTCATTTTTAAATTTTTACGGATAGAAGACATAATTTTAAGAAACTAATTTAATTTTTCTGCGATTCATCGAGTCTATCAATTTAAATTAAATTTTTAAATAAATTTGATCTGTGATCTCTAAATGGCAAAAGTGGTCGTGAGAAAATCATTCGAACTCCATAGAGAACCTTTGCTTGTTTGCTTAATTAATAAACATAAAAATCACCTGCCTTCTCTTTCTATTGCCGTGGTGGTCCAGTGGCGAGTAACCTTGCCTGCCGTGCAGGAGGCGATGGTTCGATCCCCGTCCAGGCCGACTCGTACCAAATAGTTTTTCGGAATTTATGTACGATTTGTAACACCATTGGCTTTTCGGTGAAGGAAAACATCGTGAGGAAACCTGCATGCTTCAATTTCGAGGCATGTATTGTACCCACTGTCCATTATAAGTGGCGACGGGCTCACCCCCCGTCACACTGGACAGAGATTCGGTACTACTGGTGAAGCGTGGATGTTCTGAGGTTTCAGAACATCTCTGACTACCCCCTCGGGGAATATAGTCGTGAGCATATACATACATATACATACATACTTCTCTTTCTAACTCTATGCTGAAAACAGAAACGGCAACATCAAATGTCTAATTCTGACATTGCCAATATACAGGGTGTAAAAAGTGTCAGCATATTAAGAAGGACCCTATTCAGGGTGTAAGGAAAAGTATAATTAACCTTTAAACCACATACTGTCAGATCAAAAAAATATCAGCTGTGCCATACATTTGAATCGAGTAGGTATTGCAGTTTAGTATGGAATAGTTAATTTTTTTTTTCTTCTGACAGGTTTGCTCCCATAGTAAAAGTTGTTCAGTTTGATGGGTAGAGTATGGGGTTTAAAGGTTGATGATACTTTTCCTTACACCCTGTATAGGGTACTTCTTAATATGCTGACACTTTTGAAGGGAATGATCAGACCGTCACAATGAACGACTTTCTCTATGGCACCAATTTCGAAATCGCAAAAAAAACTCACTTACTCACTTTTTTACAGAACTTCGGAGAACAATGTCAAAAAACGTCGTGTTAACAGCACTCCTAATTATCGGTATAATGACATCATGCAAGATGGCGTTCGCAATCTACGAGTACGACGGAGTTGGTACTCTCTCACATTGTGTATTTAATCACAGAAATAGTGAATGCCCTGTTGGAACGAAAAAGAATATATGGACGGGCACATGTAACCGAGTTGAGACATATTATCGTAAAGGAAGTTACGACCCTCAATACGATAATTACTATTGAGCGTTAAGAGTCCTTTTAACGTTCAGTGGCGAGGCATCACAATATTTAAGGGCCTATGTCGAAAAATAATTGAAGCGAAATGGGCGTGGCTTAGCGCAGCAAGCGCCCCGCGCCCCGCTACCGAACATCGTCGCGCACTAGCCCGCGAAAATCAAATCACTCAAAATGCGTAGAAGACGCTTCGCTGTTAATATATTCCTATATACCTTTTGTCGTATGAAAAAACACAATATATTATAATTAAGTATCGTTCTATTTATCCTCCTTGATCAATTATTAATTTGTTACAGGATCAATTACGGACAACCAATTTATAGATAGAAACAATACCTAACTAACGATACTCTTTAATTGATTTCACTTAAAAAACTTAAAACTCATTAATATCATACCGAAAATCACTGTACCTATCTAGAAGGAAAAAAACTATCATTACAGGATTTTGTTTTACTTTATAGTACAAGAGCTACCTGTTGGTCTTCGGTTCGGTTCTTGGTTAGGCTTTACGTCTTTAGGTCCCGTAATCAAATCAATTCAACTTCTTATTATGTACTTGTAATTGATATAATACAAGTCAAAACATTCTATGGTCAAAACATACCGACTATCTAGATGAAACCTGGAAGTTATTTTACGCCGTCAACAAAAATGTAAGAAGAACGTGAAAAAATAAGTTTCGTAATACTGCAATAATCTCAGTTATTCTCGATACCACAAGAACTTTCAGGTTGAGAAGTTGTATAACACTCATAAACCTATTTTGAAAATCCATAGGTAATTCTAAAATACCTCGCATCCCTCAGATGCATGGCATAGCATTGAAGGATGAGGATGATGCAGGATATTATAACAGGTATGAATGAATTTTAAAATGGTAAATCAACATTTATTTACAAAATCACTAATAATATTTATCTTACGACCTAAAATCAACATTTATTTACATTAGTACATTACGATAAGTGTGACTTAAGTAGTTCATTATTGCACAGCGTGAAGTTAGCACCCGAGCACAAGCAAGGGTGCTAAACGTATATGCAGGTTTAGGTCACAGAGTGCTGGAAAATTATTTACAACTTATTACCTTTTCTTTTCTCTCATACTTCTGGTATGTTCCTGCCTACGTTTCAAATTTAATGTTTTGTTCCGTTTTGTTTTTCATTACCACTGTTTCTCCTAGTACCCCAGGAAAATTAGGTGAAAAAAAGGGTCAACCTCGGATTGAGAGATAATAAGCTACAAACTTCTTTAAATCATCGTTATGACATCCAATACGTTAGGTCAAATGTCACATAAAATCTCGTTTATGCAGGTCAAAAGATTCAAGGTAAAATATCAAAAAACAGGTCTTTAGGAAATATCTTCTTTTCTATGCTCTAAATGACCTTTGAAGTTTTAAAAAAAATTGTAGAACTTTAAATTTTCTTCAAATTTGGTCATTTATAATAGTTAACCGTTCTTGAGATAGATAGGTAGAACGCAAAGAGTTGTAACTCCCATAACGGTTTGCTCCCATAGTAAAATGATACTTTTCCTTACACCCTGTATAATATTATTTGGCGTTATTAATGAAAATACATAATTTCAATAACTATACACGAAAGAAGATGATGAAGAATTATTTCGAGTTTGAATCAATCGGGATAGAAAAACGAGTACAGAATAGTGACCCTGAGCAGCGCGCATTGAAGATATTGAATGAAACCAGTCACCGCCTGCCCGACAGACGCTTCAAAACAATACTTATATGGAAAGAAGACGACATGAAGATTCCGAACAACTACAAAAACTCACTCAAACGGCTGCACAACCTAGAGAAGAAACTAGACCGAGATGAAGACCTGAAAAAGAAATATGAAGAAAGAATGCAAACCCTCTTCACTTTGGGCTACGCCGAGGAAGCTACCACACCGCCGGTGCCAAATAAAACATGATACCTACCCCACTTCGCGGTCATTAACCCCGCGAAACCGAAGATAAGAGTAGTACACAACGCCACAGCGAAGACAGCCGGACGCAGCCTGAACGATATGCTACTCTGCGGTCCAGACTTGCTGCAATCTCGACGAGCGACGAGAGAGGGAACCAGCGACCGCGAGAGTACCGCATGACTTCAGTGATCTTCGGCGCGATGTCATCACCATGCACCGCGCTATACGTGAAGAATAGAAATGCTTCAGACTTCAAAGAAAAGTATCCTGCAGCCGCACGAGCCATTGAAAAGAACCACTACATGGACGACTACATAACAAGTTTTCCGACCGAAAAAGAAGCCAAAGAAGTATCGAAATCAGTCGACTACATTCATCGGCAAGCCGGCTTCGAGCTATGCGGATGGGTGTCCAATACAAATTCAGTAGTACAGAAGTTTTCCGCCAATTCGGGCGGCGCCACGGTCTCTATCGGCGGGAGCGAGGTCCGATGGTACAACGGGCCGAGCTTCCTACGAAACCACGAACGAGAATGGCCACAAGAGACGAAGACAGAAGCACCGAAGACAGAAGAAGAGAGGGGACTTGTCACGTCACCCACCAGCGACCTGACCACGCTCACCTACCTCGAATCGAGCGATTTTCGTCGTTCCCACTTTTGCTACGAGCTACGGAGCACATGCTACAGTTCGTCAATTTATGTCGAAAGAAGAAAAATGAAACAGTATATTGGCTACGAAGCGCAAACGAACGAAAGAAAACAATAAAAACGACTCTGATTCAAAGATTGATAAGAAAACACGCAAGAACGAGACACCGTACGTGAAGAAATGAGATAGCAACACCATCGGTATCGAAACGCACTATCTCATTCGCGCTGAGAAACTATGGTGGAAACCTGTACAAGAAGATTGTCTTTCCGAAGATTTACGTCGAGTAAGGAACGGCGCGGCGCCTCACCCGGGAGACAAGCTGTCGGCGCTATCAGTGGTCGTCGGCGAAGATGGCTCAAAGGAAGAATCCACGTAGCACCTGACATCGTTGAAGACTTTGCGAGCCCGACCGTACTCGACGGGAAACACTTCTTCACGCGACTGTACATACAACACGTACACGAGCGACTACATGGCGGTATCGAAACAGTCGTGAATGAGCTACAGCAGCGACTATGGGTACTGAAGATACGACCGACGGTGCGTGAACGTCATCAAACACTGTCAACTATGCAAGATACGAAGAGCGAAGCCTACTTCTCCGGCGACCGGCGACCTGAGGAGGTTCGTGGCACGAAGAGGAGTGCCTAAGGAGCTATGGAGTGACAACGCGACGTGCTTCAAGGCTGCGGAGAAGGAGCTCGCCAAGGCCGCGCTGGCGGCGGTCAGCGAGGAGGCGACGGCGCGGCGCATCACCTGCCGCTACGTGCCCCCGGCCTCCCCCTTCATGGACAGCGCGTGGGAGCGCATGGTACGCACCGTGAAGGAGGCACTGCGCGTCAAACTCCACGAGCAGTACCCTAGCGACGAGACACTGCTCACCCTGCTCGCCGAGGCGGAGAACACCGTCAACTCCCACCCACTCACACACGTGGCGGTGACCCCAGAAGAACCGGAGGCGCTTACACCCAACCACATCCTGTTGGGACCCAAACGACCTCACCGCGCGCAAGCGCAGCGCGCTCAACGATGGCGGACGTCTTCTGGAGCCAGGTCAAAGAGTACCAGCCTCTACTCCAACACCGGCGGGAGCCTCACACGACCAGCGCACGCTATCGGCGACCTGGTACTCGTCTGCGACCCCACCCTGCCCCGCAACACATGGCCGACAGGAAGGATCGTCGCGGTCTACCCAGGGCGAGACGGCGAGGTGAGGATCGTGGACGTCGTAACCAGCAACGGGCATGTCCTCCGGAGACCGACCAAGAGGATCGTCGTGCTACAGGTTGGATCGCAGAGCTGCGACGGCGGGAGAAATGTGCACGACAGAACCTGAATTGACTACCTTTGTACATAGTTTTTTACATTACTTTGTTTATTTTGTTTTATATACCCTTTTATACTAGTAGGATAAGTTTAGGTTAAGTGTTCATTTCAATAAATAAAATGTTCTTATTAGAATTAGGGCTTAGCACATAAGTTGTGTAAATAGTTCTAATAGGATTCTTATTCGATTTCTCTAGTGATTTCTACCCCAGATTAGATTAGGTGCACTTCCCTAATAAAATTAACGCATAGCACAAGTAAATAAAACAATTAGAATCGAGTTAGAACTTATAAACTCCAATTAGAAGTTATGCCAATAAGCTTCACTACCTCATTAGAAGGGGTAGAATCCTATTAGAAATAATTGTTAGAAAGAGACAGAACGCTCCATCTCTGTCAGCGCATACAGGCGAGCGAGGGGGGCCCCGGCGTCCGGAACCTGTGTTATGAGGAAGCGGGGGCCGGGGTCATATAAATATTGTACCTTTCCTTTTCGTTCTGCACTCTGTTATGCACCGGCGGATGATGCACCTGCTATTTTTAGAATAAGAAAATAAGTATCTTAACTATATAATTATATTGGTTTGTAAGCGTAGAAATTAAGATTGTATGAGAAATAAAGAGATTTGTATTCACGGCAAGAGTGCGGGGTAAGGAGGGGTGGTCGCTTGAAAATGATATAAAATGGCGCCAAATCGGCGTAGATTCATTCCGGATCCAGCACTCAAGAAAGAAACAACTTGGAAGAAGAAACTCTCTGCCCACTCGCCTTCCCTACCCTGCCCTTCAGCCTGGCTCACCATACTGACTACCCATACAATTAAGGGCCACAGAGTTTTCAAACTCTCATACCAGGCAAGATGTTCCGGAGCAATAGAATCCTTCAACTCGGTAAAAATACTGACAACGGTTCATAAATACGTTTATAACCAGATTCCATTATGACAAATAAATTTAATTATTTGAAGAAATTGAAAAACAAGATAGTAAAACCGAAAATTACGACGACTTAAAGATAATAACAGCTAGCTCTTGGTCTATGAAGTCCAAAAAAACTGCTATACATATTTGAGTGAGAAATATACTTAAGAGAAGTTTATTCCGAATGCGTAAAAGCGCGCTGCATACAAACGAAGTCTGGTGATATTCTCAATACTAACCAATCAGTAAATGAAAAATTTGCAGAAACAATCTAGAAACTAATCTCTATGCTTGTATGAAGTCAGATTTTCGTTTAAATATACAGTTTTAATGCTAGAATTAATTTAAGATTTGTATGGAAATCTTTGAGGTATTGTAACTTTAAAACTATACATTTTAACGAAAATCTGACTTCATACAAGCATAGAGATTAGTTTTAGATTTTTTCTGAAAAATTTCATTGACTTTAATTGGTTACTATTGAAAATATCACTAGACTTCGTTTGTATGGAGCGCGCTCCGAATTATATTCTCTTTAATGTGAAGCTGCTATGGCCTCGAATTTATTTTAGATTGTATTTAATATATTACACTATAATATTTACACGTAAGCTGGATAATTAATCGTAATTCGGAAATTGGGCATGCGAACGCAGGTCTGACGCGGGCAAAGGCCACAGCCGACTGAGCTTTTTAATAGATTGTGATAGCTTATATTACTGCCTGACGCGAGAGAAAGAGATGGGGCGGCGCGCGCGCCTGACTAAATAAAACGACGTAAGCGCCAAAACAAACTTTATTTAGTTGTGATTTTACTATTTATGTAAGTTAATTTCTGCTGCAATCAAAATTTATAAAATATCAATCTCTATTTTTTAAAACAAGTCTCGTGTTTCTATTATTCACCGTTTAGCAGTTCCAAGCGTTTATAGATAAAGACGGAGGCTACTTTGGCTTGTTTTTCTATCGAGAAAATTTGTCTTAATCGTGTTTTGGCGGCAATCAAAATTTTAATAATATGTTCAATTTACACATATCCCGAAATCATACTCCTACTGTTAGTACTTCATGATATCTGATGCTTTGAAGAATCCTATTTTTTTCACATATCCTCTTAACATTCTCACTGCCAGTACCATGTACGTTCCTTAAAGTTAATCCTCCATTAAATCTCTAGCTGTCACTTTTTGTCTTGTTGACATAGTAAAAGCTAGCAAGAGATTTTATGGAGAATTAACTTTAATGAACGTACATGCAACTGACTGTAAATCAAGAAATCTTGTAATAAAAAGTGCTACTCCGATTTACTATAAAAGCCTACAATAAATAAAGAATCTGAGATATGTGTTTCATTTCTGCGTTTCGTATTAAATTAAATTGAAATTTCCACCTCCCACCGGTGGTATATTAGTAGGTAAATTGAATATCTGCCCTCGGGGAATGTAGTCGTGAGCGTATGCTTATGGTGACAAAAAGGCTGAAGACTCGTCATGGTAGACGGGAATACCGCGGCTATTTTGTCCTAACCTTATTTAGAGCTATGTTTCGATAATACAAGGTGTGAACTCAAATGCGTTACATACACAAAAGGGTGCTTCAGACCATCAAACTGAACAACTTTCACTATTGGACCAACCATAACATCGCGAAAAAAATCTGCTATCCCATTAGTTCTGAACATGTAATGCATTAAAGTTTACATCCTGTATATCGATCACACATTGAAAGTTGTTCAATTTGATGGTCTAAAACACCCCCTAAAGTATGTTACACGCTGTGTGTTAGGTAGGTAATTACTACATAAACAACGGCCACTACCTGCCCCTTTCTAACTTCAGACACCGCACCTCACCCCGCACTTCGAGGGTAATTTTAGGGGAGTTGAGCAAGCACATACACGGGAAGGCGCATGTGCCGACGACATCTTTCATGGAATGCTAGAGATGTGCTCACATACAGGGTGTAAACCTAAATCGACCATATCCCGAATGACGAAATCAAACGCCGAACAAGGGTGTTTTGTAAAAAACGAATTCGGTGTCAAGTTTTTTTTTGAGAGCTAAATCCAAAACCATTTCGAGATAATTGTCTCAATAATAATATTTTCTATGTCAGAGAGTTTAAAATGAAAGGATTACAGATATTTAAAAAAATAAGGACTTTTTTCGGTCCGTCCAGTGACGTCACTGAAAGACCTGTGAACCTCCCTGGTAAACTTAAAATCAATTTAAAATAAATGGCCATTATGAAAAAAAAAATACATTCACAATGGCAGAATTGACATTCCAGCATAGAGTTAGAAAGAGAAGACAGGATTTATTTTTAAAATAAAGCTGTAAGTAGTTTTTCTCCATGGAGTTCGAATTATTTTCTTTCCACCATTTTCGCATTTAGAGATTACAGATCAAAGTAATTTAAAAATTAAATTTATATTGATAAACTCGATGCATCGCAATAAATGTGATTATGTCTATGCGCTATATCCTGTTATATCAAGTTAAGACCTTATTGTACCATATTCTTGCAAATAAATGAGTTCTATTCTATTCTAAAAAAATTATTGGTTTCTTAAAATTATGCTTTCTATCCGTAAAAAACCTAAAATGACGACCAAAAAAATACTTCACACACCGAATTAGAAAATGACATTATGTGGCGATAATGTCCAACACAAAGCGAATAATAAGGAAAAACTGATACCACAAATATTTTTATAAATCTGTGTCATTATTTTGTATTTGATAACGTTGCTTACAAATAATAAAATCAAAAACCCGACTGCATAAAAAAACCTATTACGAGTACAATCACTAACAACTATAACAACTTTGTTTGAGCAAATATAATTTAATTGTTATTAGGTAGGAATCGCAAACGGGGACGAAGAAAATTTTTGGTTGGTTATTGATTGATTTGTTTGTTTGTCTGCGATACCTACCTAATAACAATCAAATTATATTTGCTCATACAAAGTTGTTATAGTTATTAGTGATTATAGAGCTTGTTTTTCTCTTTTCAGTTAATAGGTTTTTTTATGCAGTCGGGTTTTTTGTTTATCTTAATAATTTAGTTTATTTCATACTTTTTAGTCTTGTGTTCAAACGGTAACATAAAAGTACTATAATATGTATATATTTGCAATCATCTGATTACTAGCTTTCATTTGATACACATATTGTAATTTTTAACAAAAAAAAATTTTTATTTTCCCTCTCTTTTTTAATTCGTAGACGCCATCTTGAAATAATATACCCAATGTCACTCTCCTTCTGGCGCAGTCGGGTAAAAATTAATTGAAACGTGTTTTTTGGCGGTCTACAAGAAATAAGAAAGCTCTAAGCGCAATTATCGTCACAACCTTAAGATATGTTTATTCCGAATGCGTAAATGCGCGCTGGATACAAACGAAGTGTGGTGATATTTTTAATATATTACCAACCAATTAAAATTAAAGTCTAAATTTGAATTACCCAATTAAAGTTAATGAAATTTTTCAGAAACAAGATTTCCATACAAATCTTATATTACTCCTTCGTTTTTATGAAGCGCGCTCCGAATTATATTCCCTTACTTCGTCGTTGAAACATCAGCGAGCTGTAAATTCGGTATTCGCTAAGGTCTTTGTCATGTGTCAAACTGATATAAAAACATGGACGATCTGAAAGATGTTACATTTGTGAGCTCATCGATGTTTTTGACAGCGATGTGACGCTGCACTCCGATCTATTGCTGTCGCGCTGTTCCCGAGCCACCGAGTTACTAGTGCGAAAGTGAAAACTGCAGCACGGACTGATTTCACTCACATAAAATGGTCCAAATCATGATTTCGTACTCCTCTGTTTCCTTCTCTAAAACTAAACCGATTTGTTTCAAGAAAAATAAATGAGAAAGGATTTGGCTATGTCTGTATGTTTTCCTTTTATTTGTTTATGCTCATCAAAGCTTGCTGGATGTCTGAACACAGCGGTAAAATTTAGCATTATTTCGTAATTTTCGATGGCTCCTGGTTCTTTAATGAATTCATTCACGGGATTCTTTAATTAATTCATGGAAAATAATCAAAACAGGGACATGATATACGTATACCTATACGTTTTAAAGAGTTTTTACTGATAATTGTGTTGCAATAAAGTTGTTCGTTTTAGTGGTTCTTTATTGTTTCAATTCCATTGTCCATTTTCCTTTGGCAATTTCCATTGTCTCCAAAAAAACTTGACATACCGAATTGACACGAGTCAATTCTCATCATTTTTTCATCATCAGCCCATCATCGTCCACTGCTGAAAATAGGCCTCTCCCAAGGCGAGCCACAAACCTTTGTTCTCGGCCTTCCTCATCCAGTCGCTCCCCGCTACTTTTTTTAGGTCGTCCGTCCAGCGGGCAGCAGGGCGTCCCACACTACGCCTAACAATTCGCGGTCTCCACTCTAGAACTCTGACACCCCATCGGTTGGCAGTCCTTCGGCAGATATGACCAGCCCATACTTTATTCCTATGTAATAGCTGTGCACGTCAACATCGCAGCTTTCTTCTTCAGAATTCTCTTACATACGTTTTAAGTACAAAAACACGTTTATTTGAATAACTTTGCATACACAAGACTGAATTTAATAAAATAAATCGTAGTGATGTAGTTGGATGAAAGGATACTAAAAATTACAAAAAGTAAAATGGTGGTAACCGCACTTTACTACTTTATTCGGCCGATACTGATTTGTTGCACACAGCAAGTTGGAAAAGGTATTGTCGTTGCACATAATAAAATGTTTGTTTATGTGTTACAAAACTTTGTTTACACTGTACCTATTCGATTTTAGTTTGACAGATGTGTTGTGCTTTGTTTGTGTTGTTTTTGTTATAAAAATTACTTCAGATCTTTCAAAAATTTAGTACAATAAAGAATTACACTACATGTGATTAGGACCGTCCTTGAATAATTTAAAATAATTTATTTATTTTAATTCAATCCATTCATCATAAATGATCATTTCAGGCCTTAAAAACAAAATGGTTTCAATTATACCAACAAAGTTATTTATTGCTTCAAACAATGCTTCAAAACATAAACTCGACTAAATTAATTACGTTTTCATAGGTTTGTATATTATTGTTGTTTTGCTCAAGTCACAGAAATGGAACTCGGAACGTTTTCCATCTGTATAAACAAGGTGTTTACGGAATCTAGCAGACTTGACGACTCGTTGGGAAATTAGTTTGACGTTTGGTTTAAAGTTATGACTATATTTCTTTAATTTTCCTTGCTTTGCTCGCTGTATTTTAATTTCTGTCTTAATTATTATACATAGTCCTAAAGAGAACTGACCGGACCACAACTAAAACGCGGTGCAAAAAATTTTGAGTTCACTACGCTCGATCCATAAACTTTCACTAAAGTGCACATATTTTGTGTACGTACAGTGTACGGTACACATACTCTGGTTCCAACCAAGCTATTCATATTGCGGAGACCAGTGGAGCTTACTTCGATCGCTCTAAGTTTCTATTTATTAATAGATAAACTAAAATATATTTGAACTCAACCCATGTAGTTGTGCTAAAAAATTTCGAGCTCGCTTCGCTCGCTCCGTTATTTCGTATGTAGGCCTTCTTGTAAAGATAATGGAGCGGCAATCGTGGTGTGGCCAGCTCGTCAGAAACCCACGCCACGTTGCAATGTTGGAGATTTGGGGAGACATGGGAGCATAGATTGTTCAATAGCGTGATTGTTTGAAGATATTTGTCCCTGTGGGGTAGTTAATTCAATACCACAGCGTACTACATTAAATAACCACTTCTGCCCTTCATTACTTTTACTAATTTCAGATATAATACCGTACCTCACCCCTCTCTTCAGGGGATATTTTAAGAGCCGAGCAAGTCTCTAGTCGGACTTTTGATCACCGATTTATCGTGGGTCATTCGAGCGGCTGAAACATTGTTTTGTCTTCAAATTGAAAAAGAGTTCCTCCCTGGTCTAATGGTTAAGATCATTTGGCTCTTGACACGGAGGTCGTGGGTTCTATTCCCGCGGAGGACTCCTAGTGATATGTTACTTTGTGCGTTTTTCCCTAGTTGGTTAGGACATTGCAGGCTGAATCACCTGATTGTCTGGCTCGTTAAGCCGTTGGTCCCGGCTACTATCTCTGGTGGTAGTAGTCGTTACATAAAAAACCACGTCGCAAAGTGGGCTGAAAAAACTTTGACACCAGGGCTTGCTGCCCACACGATAAGATTGAATTTTAAAACAATGGCTCTAACAATTCCTTCTTAAGAGGATATAATTCGGAGCGCGCTCCATACAAACGTACTATGGTGATATTTTCAATACTAACCAATTAAACTCAATGAAATTTTTCAGAATCAATCCTAAAATCAATTTCTATGCTTGTATAGAGTCAGATTTTCGTTAAAATGTATAGTTTTAAAGTTACAGTGCCTCAAAGATTTCCATACAAATCTTAAATTAATCCTAGCATTGAAACTGTATATTTTAACTAAAATCGGAATCCATACAAGCATAGATATTTGTTTCAAGATTGTTTCAGCAAAATTTCATTGACTTTGATTGGTTAGTATTGAAAATAGGACCATAGTACGTTTGTATGGAGCGCGCTCCGAATTATATCACCTTAAAACGATATTTTAATTAAACTTCAAATATGCCTACCACCTAAAACTATTGTTAAAAGGTAAATTGACAACAATAGAAATGCTATTGTTTCAAATATTATTGTAAGGGTGTGAAATGAAAGCTGAATAGAATTACAAAATTGTATTCAAGTCTACTTTAACTATAAAATATAATTAATTAACTCATTTATGGAGAAAGTTCAATCACAATTATTCAAATAATATATTTTATTCAGTTGATGTTAATTTAAAAGAACAAGCTTCAAATCTGCTTCGTCAAAAATTTATTAATAAACCAGCAACGGCAGCAAAAACTTAAAAGAATCCTTTCAGAGAGCCCGAGCGTGCTGCATACTACTGCTAATGTGTGCGGAGAGGACAAATGATCGAACACTTGATACGAAACGACAATTTCTTCAAAACCATACTGGAAGGGAAGATAGAGGGGAAGGGAGGCAAAGGCAGACCTACACAGAGTTATATAGCCCAAGCGAAGGAAAAGGTTGATGTCGTCTCGTGTCAAGAACTCAAGACACTAGCGGAAAAGAGATAAGATTGGCGAATACTCCACCGACAAGAGCGTGGCTCTTAAATAAGATGGTGATGATGATGATACTGTTGCGTGCGAGCGAGACAGGAATACGCATTTGCTCAAGAGGTAACCACCAAGTAACCTGAGAGGGTGAGGTTAAAAGTCGGTGGGATGCAGGGAGTGTCCGTACTGTACTTAGTACTAGATACTCTTTCTTATACTGTGACTATACTATACAACGGAATAAATACTAGTACTATCCGGACAAAAGCATCTCTTCGGAAACAGATTTAAATTCGCGAATAACCTACCACCCGTGACAACGGCGCGCATGCAAACAAAAATGAACCGAGTCATTAGACATGAAAGCTTCCTTTACATAGTCTCCCTTTTTCATTCTTTCACGTGCTGACAGCGAGACATCGCTAGGGTTTTCAAGTCTCGCATTGACTACTCATAAAATATCGGCAAGTCTAATGAGATTTGAACAAGAAGTTTACACGGTATACCTAACCTATTGCCATTCACCACTCGGTGGGGATCGGCCGTCAAGCTTACCTCAGCTGTGGAGTGAGACAGGCCTATACAGGGTCCAACTTAATATGCTGACACTTTTTTAAGGGGATCATCAGACCATCAACCTGTACAACGTTCTCTTTGAGACCAACATCGAAATCGCAAAAAAAAATGCTCTTAGTATAAGAGATACGGGGAAATTTGGTAACCATAAGCTGCAAGGCTGATTCAGTGTTCATAGGGCTACACCCTATGAAGTCAGTTTTTGTACTGGTCACATAGCTACAGTGCATATTACAACAATATTCTGTGATCAGCCTTGCAGCTGATCGTTCATTTTTTGCAACCATAACTGACCTTTGAATGGCTGTATCTCCTAAACCGACTGGACTTATGCAGGCAGACTTGCGTCAACCCCAAACAAACCCCAAACCCCAGTCAAACCCCATCACAGAGATGCTCTACACCCTATGAACACTGAATCAGCCTTGCAGCTTATGGTTACCAAAATTCCCCGTATCTCTTATACTATCTATAGCTATACAAAACTGCAAACACACTCGAGCCAAATATATGGGACAGCTGATTTTTTTTTCGCGATTTCGATGTTGGTGTCATAGAGAAAGTTGTTCAGTTTGACGATCTGATCATCTCCTTAAAAAAGTGTCAGCATAATAAGAAGGACCCGATATTTAAACTACAACACGAATCTAAAACATTTTTCTGGATGTCATGTCTCCGAGTAACTCACTCGCATTTTAGTAATATCAGCAGATCCAGGTTATCTGATATCGGTTTCATTTTATCACAAGTCCCACATCTACCTAATTACCTACTGTTCAAAAAGTGAATAAAACTTTTGAGATAAGAAGTGAGTCTCAGAAGTTAATAAGATAGTTATCTTAATGTAGAGCACGCTTGGCGTACTCTCTTAATTTGAATGTCCAAAAGTTCTAGAAGAAAAAAAACCGGCCAAGAGAGTGTCGGACTCGCCCATGATAGGGTTCCCTAGCCATTGCGTAAGTAGAATAAGAAAAAAATAGTACCATCGATTATCTTACCTAAAAGAAAATTTTGAAACCTAACGATTGCGTGATTTAATTTCCTGCAACGTCATCTCAAGTCAAGTCAAAATTGTTTATTCAAACTAATATCACATAGATAACCTTTTGACGTCATGTTTTTGAATCTACCACCGCGTCGTGTAACACCACTGGCTTTTTAGGAAAACATCGTGAGGAAACCTGCTTGCTTCAATTTCGAGGCATGTATTGTACACACTGTCCGTTATAAGTGGCGACGGGCTCACCCCCCGTCACACTGGACAGAGTTTCGGTACTACTGGTGAAACGTGGATGTTCTGAGGTTTCAGAATATCTCTGACTACCCCTTTGGGGAATATAGCCGTGAGCATATGCATGAACCGCGTCGGAAGGTGTTCTGTTGTAGAGAAGATGCGGCCAGAAACTCTACAACACACTTCTTTTAAACAAAACAAAATACAAAAAGTACAATTACATAAATCCAATATTAAATTACATAGTGTAACATTGTCAAGACCAGACATTTTGGTCATTCAAATAATCATTGAGTTTATAGTAACCTTTTTTACAGAGGACTTGTTTAACATGGGACTTAAACTTTTTGTCTGTCAATTTTAGAATATTCTCTGGTATCTTATTATAATAACGTATACAGTGCCCATTGAAAGATGTGTTGACCTTACTAAGTCGAAAATGAGGGAATACTCATTTATTTTTCTAATCTATTTTGTAATTAGAAAATATATTTACAAGACCTATCCAACGACACCGCACTTGATTTGTAAACTAAATTATTAAGATAAACAAAAAAACCCGACTGCATAGAAAACCTAGTAACTGAAAAGAGAAAAACAAGCTCTATAATCACTAATTAGCTATATTTGTTATTCAGTTACTAGGTTTTTTATGCAGTCGGGTTTTTTGTTTATCTTACGAGATTTAGTTTATTTCATACTTTTTAGTCTTGTGTCGAAACGGTTACATAAAAGTACTATAATATTTATATATTTGGAATTGTCTGATTAATAGCTTTCATTTGATACCCATATTGTAATTTTTAACAAAAAAAAATTGTTTATTCCCTCTCTCTTTTTTAATTCGTAGACGCCATCTTGAAATAATGTACCCTATGTCACTCTCACGATTTTTACAAATCCAATGACATCTCAAACATTAAAATCCATCAAGCCGTTTAGGCTGTAGTCCGTGCCAAAGAAATAGACATACAAAAATACATACATACATACATACATACGCTCGAAAAATATAACCCTCCTTCTGGCGCAGTCGGGTAAAAAAACTAACTTTTTCCAACCCCTCTTTCGTTGACGGGTCGACGACGATGACGACTTGAATCTAACAAAAAATGACACTTTAAAGCTTAATATTTCGATAACGGATCCCAAAATCGAAAAGTAGTTCTACCACACCCACAATATTCTTAAAAGACCTATCGAACGATACCCCACACCATGAGATTGAATAGATAGAAAAATATGACATCCCCACTTCAGGTGTGGGGGAGGTACACACGGCGACACATCAAGTTACGCAGAACCAAAAAAGCTGGCCGCGCGTAGTAGAGTAATGTACCTACCTATACCTATGCATCGACGCTATCGTCGCGCGGCCAGCTTATGTTGGTTTTACGTAGCTTGATGTGTCGCCGTGTGTACACTAAAAATTTTTATATATTTTCAAGAATTTATTTTACTGCTTTGTCGGCGTGATTAATATGTATACTCATGTCAAATTACAGCTTTCTAGTACTAAGCGTATCTTAGCTAAGCCGCGGACAGACAGACGGACAGGCAGACGGACGGACGTGGCGAAACTATAAGAGTTCCTTGTTGATTACGGAACCCTAAAAAAGCATGCATTTACAGAGAGAAATGTATCTTAGTTTCTGTAATTTAAAATACCCTGAAAATGCCGCTATTTGGAATGGAGTATAGTATAAATTATAGTGAATATAATTAATAAAAATATGAAAAACTGAAAAGCATCTCTACATTTGATTAAAATACGAGATTCAATATCAACATTTGTTCAGTAGAATCCGTGCAGGCTTAATACTTGTTTGCGCCGATATTTATACACAAAATTATAACGAGATATGCTAGATCATTTTGAACTCTGTTACTTCACCATGAAGTTAAAACTACTCTGACTACAGAATGTCATGTTCTTGTTTACGCTTCTCAAATATACGAAACCGTATTTACTTATTTGTTCTAATGAGGCCTTTACCAAGACTAGTAAATTGAAGAACCAGTCATCATCATCATCATCTCAGCCGATGGACGTCCACTGCTGGACAGTAGTAGGGTCAACACGTCTTTCATGGGTCACTGTATACGCTGTTATAATAAAATCCCCGAGAACATTTTTAATCTTTCCGAAAACATGTTTAAAACTCCGAACAAAAAAGTCATCTTTAAAAAGCATATTATAAACTGGATGATTATTTAAATGATCAAAATGCTTGGGTCTGGGTGTCACTAACTTATAGTTTACTGTATAGTATCATTTTTTTAATTAAATAGACTATGTATTACTGTATACATAACCCTAGCTTAAGAATTTTAGTCATTTAGTGTTATGTTGTAGAGTTTCTGGCCGCATCTTCTCTACAGCGACAACGCGTTCCGACGCGGTGGTAGATTAAAAAAGAGTTGACGTTTAATAAGTGTGCTTCAAGTTCCTATATTGAATAAATTATTTTGACCTTGACATAGGCCTCCCCCAAAGATCACCATAACGACCCTGCGCTGACCTCATCCAACGGGTTCCCACCGCCAGGTAAACGTCAACCTTGTGGGGGACCTACCCACTCTGCGCTTTCCGCTACGCGGTCGCCACTAGAGAACTTTTTGGCCCCATCGGCCATCGGTTCTGCGAGCAATGTGCCTCGCCCACTGCCACTTTAGTTCAGCAATTCTTTGGGCTACGTCAGCTACTCTGGTTCTTCTGCGAATCTCTTCATTTCTGATTCAATCCAGCAGGGAAACTCCGAGTATAGCCCTCTCCATTGCCCTTTGGTTGATTTTCATACTTTTTATGAGGCATTGGGTGAACGACCACGTCTCTGTTCCTTATGTCATCACTGGCAACACACACTGCTCGAAGACTTTCGTTTTAAGACACTGCGGTATTTAGGTCGTGAAGATACAACGTAGCTACGTACTAAATAAGGTAACGATATTTTGGTGTCCCAGATTACCCCAAATCACTGATTTTTAGGGTTCCGTAGTCAAACAAGGAACCCTTATACTTTCGTCCATTCTGTCTGTCTTTATGCCCCGCCTCTAAACTCGCTCATTTTTGTACCTATTGAATCGAAATTTGGCATGAAGGCATAAAACAGTAAACAAAAAACAGAAAGAGACATTACTACTTTTCTCTTATTATACCTACATACTGCGGGTCCGACACGCTGTTGGCCGGTTTCTGGATTTATTTAAATTTTTGTGTCTCTGTTCGTTTGTCCGAGCATCACGCAAAAGCTACAGAACCGGTTTTTATGAAACTTTATGTGTTCAAAACTTTATGATTAGACTTAAAAATTGGTATACATTTGATCTCGCTAACATAATAATAATATAAATAAACCAACAATAATAATACGTGTTAAAAAAATCGTTTTGTAAAATCTTACGAAATGATTAAAAACTAAATTTTAACATGAAGGGATTAGGATTAAAGCTGGTTCCGTTTCAACCGAAATTTCACAAAATTATTCTGAACTAAAATAAGGAAAAACTCGTACTTGTTTACACTAATGATTTCTCCGCACACAAATTGCGGCAGAAGGAAATTTTAATATCACGCCGCTTTTGCCAGACCGAGTCAACCCTGATACGTCTCAAATGTTTGAATAAAAGACTACAAATGGATGATAATGACAAATTCTATTCGTAAAAATACGTACCGTTGGATTTATGTCGACTCTAAGCTATCAATCTTGTGAAAGGAAATTCCGCTTTGAGATAGAGTTTTCTTTAAAAGCCAACTTTATAATATAATCCCTTTTTCTCTATCCAGTCCGGGAGGGGCGTTTAGTAGCGAGCTTAAGTGTGGTCTTTCACTGAAACGTAGTGCACTGAATAAATTTTAAGTTAAGATTCATTTGAAAGTTTATGTACTGGGTGGCACTGAACGAAGGACTTTCACGAAAATATCGCAAAATATTAATGAGGTGTAATCGTTTATTCGAGAGAGCTATGCTCGGTGTTTCAGAGATCACATCAGAAATGAAGTGATACGTCAGAGAACTAAAGTGGTTGACATAGTTCAGAAAATTAGCAAGCTGAAGTGGCAATGGGCTGGACATACCAGCCGAAGAACTGACAACCGGTGGGGTGTCAGATTTCTAAAGTGGAGACCGCGAACTGGTAGGCGTAGTGTGGGACGCCCTGCTGCCCACTGGACAGACGACCTAAAAAAGTAGAGGGGAGCGATTGGATGAGGAAAGCCGCGGCCAAAGTTTTGTGGTGCGCCTTGGGAGAGGCCTATGTTCAGCAGTGGACGATGATGGGCTGATGATGATGATGATGAATCGTTTTATAATGATTACTGTTAATTACAGACATTTAGTATGTCTGTAATGAAAATCTGAAAAGATAAAAGCATAGAGATTACTTTCTAGTTTGTTTCTGAAAAATGTCACTGACTTTAATTGGTTAGTATTGAAAATATCGGTTAGCCCAAGACTTCGTTTGTATGGAGCGCCAACAGTAATATACCCTTAAGTATTCGTTTAGAAACCTATCTTTTTTATGAAACAAAAGTCAAATAAAATTGTATGTGAATAAATGAGTAAAAATACTGACTAAACCTAAGTATATTTTATCTAATCGAGTAAGTAAATCTAAACGAAGCACGAGAAAGCGATCGCTTGTCGTTTAAGAGTATGATCGATCATGAGTATCATGTTTGCAATAGATTGGATCGCTTTGTTCATACCAATACTTTGGAAAAAACATGACATGAATTTATGTTCATTAGCGAAGGGAAAGAGAAAACGGATTGATGGTTGAAAGTCTTTGTGTTTGTGTATAGAGGTTTTGATTTACATAGCATAGCATAGCATATGCTCACGACTGTATTCCCCGAGGGGGTAGTCAGAGATATTCTGAAACCTCAGAACATCCACGTTTCACCAGTAGTACAGAAACTCTCTCCTGTATGAGGGGGGGTGAGCCTTCGCCACTTGTAATCGGTAGTGTTACAATACATGCCTCGAAATTGAAGCATGCAGGTTTCCTCACGATGTTTTCCTTCACCGAAAAGCCAGTGGTGATACAAAATCGTACATGAATTCCGAAAAACTCATTGGTACTAGTCGTTCTGGACGGGGATCGAACCATCGCCTCCTGCACAGCAGGCAAGGTTACTCGGCACCGGACCACTTCTTGACGACGACGACGACGCCGACGGTTACATTGATTATTTTATTCATGACTGAAAACATAAATTGAACCGCCTAATAGTGACGATTTTAGTACCACTGGGTGCAAAAATATGCCGCAAATGCGCTGTACGCGTGCAAAAGACTCCATTCTCTTGCTCGGCTTCCCTCAAGTTTCCCAGAAAGTGTGAAGTGAGGTGGGGGATCTGAAGTCAGAGAGGCGGGGAGTGGCCGTCCTGTATGTGAACTATATACTATTACCTATTCTGTGGTGCAAGGTAAGAGCGTCCCTTGAGTTCGTCTCTCAACCCTGGGCAGTCAGCGGTGACAGTGATACGAGCAAACCTGGCTGGCTAATCTTTCCACTACAGCACGAGTGATTGTCATGCTGACTGGAAAAGAAGAATGCACCCAATCGATAGAATTTTGTTATTGTTACATTGGTGTAAAGAAAACTTTAATCTAATGTTTGACCCTGCAGTTACTTTTATACAGGATTTAGTGTGTAAGAGCCTTAAGAAATTGTCAAATTAATGCGGTTTACAGACGTAACGGGGTTGTTGGTAAATGGATCTGACAAAAGCAGTGACAGTCGCATAATGGTAATATTACGTAGGTATACTATTATCTGTTTAGCCACGGCGTCGTCTCTTGGGTTTGATAATACGTTTCTGGCAACTATGTAGTTTAATAGAATTGTTAATAATGTAATGGTTATATTAGAACTTACGACAGGACTACTTACTTAGATCAGTTGGCCTGAAATAACGTTTTATATTTTCCAATGTCCTTTAATTATTATCGTGAGCGACTGCTTTGTGCTTAGGGAAGCTAACTAGCTCCCCTACGATCATTTCTGAGTAGCTAATCATTCCACTGCAACATGAGTGACCAGTGTGTACTGTCAGTGATGACATACGAAGCTGAGTCGTGGACAGTCACTCAAGGCTTCTAATAAGGCTGAAATTCACCCAATGGGCAATGGAGAGGGGCTATTCTCGGAGTTATACTCTTGGAGATCGAATCAGAAATGAAGATATTCCCTGAACCTGAGTAGATGACATAGCCCAAATATTTGCTAAACTAAAATGGCAATGGTTTTGCTCGCAGAACCGATGTCCAATAGGGCCGAAGAGTTCTCGAGGGCGATCCAGTCAAACGGTTTAAGAGTCGGGAGTTCCATATTAAAAACTGGTCGTGACTGATATCCAGAATGTACGAAACGTGCGCTAATATTAAAAGGAATTAGTATGGAATTAGAGCACGCATCAGATAAAAAAATATATTAGGGAGTTGCGAGAGTCTGGGTTGAGTATTGGAAAGCGAAGCGTGAGTAGGCAAGGTGGACCGACGACCTGGTGATGGCAGCGGGAACAAGTTGGATGAGGGCAGAGGACTGAGATGATGATGATGATGAATGATTGACATGTTCATGTCTTTAAAGTTATTCTAGTGTAGTGCTCAACCGCCCAACGCGCAGTATATCAGTATCAGCATATATATAAGCTTTCGCATCAAAAGAATAGGAAATAACGTTGTTATTCTTCAATTTTGACCTCTCGCTCTTGTGTATAAAGTCGATTGGCTGTTATTAAAGAGCCATGCTCGACTAGATATGCTATTGAGGTCGCAAACTCATCCGGGACGAGCTCAGTTGTCCGCGCTTCGCTCGGTTCCCTATTGTTTTTCCTTCCATTTCATAGAGTGATGTCATGAGAGAGTGAGCCAGTGTTTCAAAATTTTACACTCTCATTTTGTTTTGATTTCTGTTTGAGCGCAAAGGGAGTAGTTTACTTTTTGAAATTTTGTTCGCTTGTTGAAAACTACTGGGACGCTTGATTTTTTATGGTGTATCTTTGGATTTTAACGTTTGAGATGTCTTTAGATTCATAAAAATTGTGAGAGTACAATAGGGTATATTATTTCAAGATTGCGTCTGCAAATTTAATAAAAAGAGAGGGGTACTAAATATTTTTTTTGCAAAAAATACAATATGGGTCTCAAATGAATGCTATTAAATAGCAGATTCCAAATATTTATATTATATTACTTTTATGCTACCAAATGTCCTACCTGATGTTGGGCGTAAACTTTATTATTAAAAATAGCAAAAAACCCGACTGCATGAAAAAAACTATTAACTGAAAAGAGAAAAACAAGCTCGCGAGTCGGTAGTGAACCTGCCTGCTGTGCCGAGGGTCGCGGGTTCGAATCCCGTAAGGGACATAAATTTGTATGATGTATATTAATATTTGTACCCGAGTCATGGACGTTTGTATCTATTTATGTATTCTATATCGTTGTCTAGTCATCATAATACAAGTCCAGACTAGATTCTGGTACTTTAAATGTGACTAGATAATTTGTGTGACAATGTCCAAGATATTTATTTATTATTTATTTATTTGAAAAATATGGCAAGGATATTCAACATCAGGGCTTTATTTGCTATGAATTATATTTCTTATTTTTCTATAAAATATACAGGGTGTACGTGATCTAGCAAATACTGATACGGTGAACTCAGACCATCTAACTGAACAACTTTCACTATGAAGCCTACCTCAGGAAACGCGAAAAAATCTGCTGTCCCATACAAAACTGCTGTACGTACTCAAATCAAATGTCTGAAGCATCGTACCGCATTAACGCATTAAATTTTACTCTATCAAAAAGTAATTTACAATAAAATTAAGCTAAAACTGTAAAATTATCCTCATACTCTATATTTTACGTTTCATCCACTGCTGGACATAGGACGTTATTAAACCTTCCTTAAAGTAATTTTAGACAAATATTTGTTCAAAATTAATTTCATTTAGAATTCCCCAATAGTTTATTGACTTTTACTGTTAATTGAATACGAAATTCTGTTTTGTAGAACTGTGATTTTCTGAACTTTTCTGTTTATGTTGTTATTGGTCAATTTCCGCATTATTATTAGATTTTCGACGTATTTACTTACTGAAACTTCTTTTCCAAAAACATTTCCAAAATAAACTTCGAATTTAGGGTTGATGCAAGTTTCCCAAGATGCAAGATTGTTTGTATTACTCGTGGTAATCATTCGATACGTTATTGTGTTCGAATTTTTTTTCCTAATCATTAAGAGGATTTTACACTCTAGCGTACTCTATAAAAATGATTTTTGATTATATTTTGTATAAATGTAATCAAACCAATACAATCAATCTTTCATTCCAATAATGCAATTTAAAACACTATCTTAAAACTGTTCTGTATGTGGTTTGTATAATTTTCTTTAAAGTCTATAGTTTCGAAGTTAAAGTGGCTCAAAGATTTCCATGCAAATCTTAAAATTAATCCGTACAGATTAAAACTTAATTTTTAAACGAAATCTGACAACCCAGAAAGATTCGGTTCTGAACCGTGTCTAAAAATCAATTGATTTTAATTGATTAGTATTGAGCAGCGCTCGGGTGCGCTATAAGGACCTTCTTTTAATCATATTACGTTTGGTTTTAGGGATCCATACCCAAAGGATGAAAACGGTCCGTCCGCCCGTCCTACCTATTTAGGGCTGTATCTTTTGAACCGTAATAGCTAGACAGTTGAAATTTTCACAGAATATGCGTTACGGCAGATTTTTCAAAAAATAATAAAAATGTCAAAAAGTTAAAACTTAAGGCGGGTCTCATACCAAGAAACTAGTTTTTATCAACGTTTCTTCTTCTCGCTCTATCGTAAAAACAGTTATAAAAACTTGGTGTGATTATAGAGGAAACTCTACAGTATAACAGAAAATAATAAAAACCGGTCTAGTGAGAGTAAGTCTCGTACTAAAGGTCCTGGAGCAAACAAAACGTTTTCTAAATAAATATGTTGTGTGGTGATGTGGTACCGAACCCTCGGTGCGCGAGTAGTCCGATTTGATCGGTTTTATTTTTATCGATGTACCTAATTTTATCCTAGACTACTTCCAAACCTTACGTCTTCATCCAACTATAACAATTTCGACCTTTTCCCTTTAGATTTTGTAAAAGTTTCCTGGTCATCCAGTTATCATTCATCTTTTAGTTGCAAGTCATCAGAGCCTATTGCTTTCGTAATACAATGCCTGTCTGGTGTTCTTTCCACATAAGAATTCTCTTCACAGACCATTTATGACTTAGTAATAAGTTTGATTATAGTTTGGCTTGTGGGTCTTCGTATCTAGTAAAAGTATAATGCCTATCGAGTTTCCATCTGTCTTTTTCTGAAGGACTCAGAATTTTCTCTTCTTTGAATTAAAACATTTAATGACATACTTAATACGTGAGGTACCGTAAATGAAAGTTTTTTTCAAGATTTGATTTTACCATTTTGTCGGCGTGATTAATATGTATACCGCTTTCTAGTACCAAGCGTCTCTGAGCTACGCCGCGGACAGACGGACAGACGGACGGACTATTCGTTACCTGACTTAACTATTCGTTAAGCCAGGTCAGAGGCCTATTATGGCGGCGTGAAAATTCTCTGACAGCAGGTTGACCACTAAATTGCAACCCGCATTAGGTCTGCGTGGTGGAGTATGGCCCACTCCCTCTCACTCTTATTCGCCTTTGCCCTCCAGTGTGATTCTACAGGCTATAACTTACTAACTTTTTATAAAAAACTGCAAACCTATTCGACAGTGTTCAATTTGATGGTCTGATCATAACGCGACCTTATGTAAAAACTCGTGGTTCCATCCCGCATGAAACCGCAATAGGCCCGAGTGAACAGAAGATGGCGATACAGTACCGGGCGATGCATGAGATCTTGCTGGCATCGAGCCAAATGCGTATACTTGCCTTTAGGTACTCGCTCGCTACCTGAACGTTAAGTAATAACACGCGAGTTTTACTTTCATAGCTTACTGTTAGTGTTAATGAAACTATTACGAGAATGCGGGATGGAAAGTTAATGCATTTCATTTTTATATTCTACTAGCGACCCGCCCCGGCTTCGCACGGGTGCAATGCTGATACTCAATATATTACAAAACGCGCCGCCGGCCCCGGCCGGTACCGCCGCAACCGCTGTCCCTGCATTTTAAAGCTGTAATATCTTTGAAAATTTTTATTTAAGTGACATATTGTAAAAAGCCATATTGATCTATATTAAATGCACAATATATATAAGGTGTTTAATTGGATAAAGATTAATGCTGTATTGCTTAAAATCGCTTCCTAAAGAAGCCATTATTTCTCGTAAAAAGTAAAGAATAAAAAATGGTTATTGTGGGTTATCCCTAATAGATAGACATATACCATCGCGAGCTTTTTTGTAGATCTTTTTAAGGTGTACAATACTGTAGAACATTATTTTGATCCATCTCGTAGGGTTCAGCCAGCGTTTGCAATGTAAGCGCAAAAAATGTGTTTATTTACGACTTCACTTAGAAACATCTAAAATTATCAGTGTTTCACTACTATATTTATACATATATTATACATATAAACCTTCCTCTTGAATCACTCTATCTATTAAAAAAACCGCATCAAAATCCATTGCGTAGTTTAAGATTTAAGCATACACACATACAGACAGCGGGAAGCGACTTTGTTTTATACTATGTAGTGACGGTACGAGATCCGACCGCAAAACTATGCACCTATTTGTTTGGTGAAAAATTTTTTTTTTTTGAATTTACTGCTTATTACTGCGGGCTTTTGGGGGTGGCCATACCAGTGACGGCGAAGCGCCCTGGTAGGTCACCCAACCAGTGATTTAAGCAACCTGCCCAAGGGGCACCCCAGGGGGGTACGGACCTCGGCAATGGGCGTTGCTGGGATTACGCGACGGGTTGGGAAGCGGGGATCGGTGAGAACCGGCCAGCTATGTGCCGGTAGCGTCTGTAGACGTCAGATGATGGAGTGGGCAGAGATCGTGACTGTTCCCCGCGGCGGCGATGGGGATTTCGAGTATTACGGCGACGACGCAACATGTCTATGATTGGTTTGGTGAACGCATTGACTTACCAACTATTGGACAAAGGGTCCGCGCTCAAAAGTGTCCGAACCAAAAGAGCATCAAAACGTAAAAAGAGAACCAATTACGCGACAGTCTTCGTTTGATCAGCCTATTACGCGCACGCGAGGGCGCGCGGTCCCCATCGTGCCGCGATGGGGGAGTGGGATGGAAAAGAATTTCAGCATTTTCAATGTTTTTAGTTGGTTTGTGTAGTTTAGTCTAGGACACTTTTTTCTGAGTACTAGACCCGGCGTCCATAGTATTCGACGTCAATCAATGGGTGAAATAAATGTGATTTAAGTGAATGTTTATGCAGAGGTTCATACAACGCTGCCGGGTTGCCTAGCAAAATCTTGCCGCAAGTGCCTTTACCATGATGATTTATCGTACCATTTTTTCCACCGATCTGTTTGGGAAGTAAATGAGGTGCCATCTGAAGGAGACCAATCTAAAGAACTGCAAAACTAGGGTTGCCACCTCTCAGTCTGCCACAACTTCGCAACGCAAAGGTGCAGTTTATACAGAAGATACGTGTGGCGGTGGCGGATAGTCAAAGTAGCACAATTATAAACCTTATAGTACGAAGCATAGCGTCGGTTGGAGAATTACGTCCGCGCCTCCAGGCGACGCGACGTCACGGACGCCTCAGACGGCATGGTGCCTCGATAAACGTTTTATCGCGCCTGCAAACTCGTTCGTTCGCGCGCAAAAAGAACGGGAGCTAGGGCGCTATAGAGCTTTATCGCGCCATTATGCCGCGATCGCTGATGGCGCGGGCGCGATTATCCTTTACGACAAAAACGACGCTATGCTACGTACTATAAGGTTTATATTGTGTTACTTAGATTATCCGCCACCGCCACACGTCTCGTCTGTATAAACCGTGGCTAAGGGTTAAAAATGACTCCCTTGAACCTGGCAACCCTAGTCACACCTACACCAACCCTAGCTAGGGACACTATGATCTTTCATCCAATCTTCATCAATTATATTTTTATTGAAACACATCATCGGTCACTAATTCTAGCTACAAATGATAACAAATGGATTACAATATCACGCTCAATTTCCTACGTGACTATTCACTTAATATTGACTGTTGATTTACTTAATCGTATTGAATCGGGAACAATGACTTCGTAGAATAGCATCTTGGAGAATTGTTGGGAAATCAAATAATCCTGTATTAGAATTGCTTAAGGGCCTATGTCGAAAAATAATTGAAGCGAAATGGGCGTGGCTTAGCGCAGCAAGCGCCCCGCGCCCCGCTACCGAACATCGTCGCGCACTAGCCCGCGAAAATCAAATCACTCAAAATGCGTAGAAGACGCTTCGCTGTTAATATATTATTAGTACCTTTTGTCGTATGAAAAAACACAATATATTATAATTAAGTATCGTTCTATTTATCATCCTTGATCAATTATTAATTTGTTACAGGATCAATTACGGACAACCAATTTATAGATAGAAACAATACCTAACTAACGATACTCTTTAATTGATTTCACTTAAAAAACTTAAAACTCATTAATATCATACCGAAAATCACTGTACCTATCTAGAAGGAAAAAAACTATCATTACAGGATTTTGTTTTACTTTATAGTACGAGAGCTACCTGTACGTCTTCGGTTCGGTTCTTGGTTAGGCTTTACGTCTTTAGGTCCCGTAATCAAATCAATTCAACTTCTTATTTTGTACTTGTAATTGATATAATACAAGTCAAAACATTCTATGGTCAAAACATACCGACCATCTAGATGAAACCTGGAAGTTATTTTACGCCGTCAACAAAAATGTAAGAAGAACGTGAAAAAATAAGTTTCGTAATACTGCAATAATCTCAGTTATTCTCGATACCACAAGAACTTTCAGGTTGAGAAGTTGTATAACACTCATAAACCTATTTTAAAATTCATAGGTAATTCTAAAATACCTCGCATCCCTCAGATGCATGGCATAGCATTGAAGGATGAGGATGATGCAGGATATTATAACAGGTTATGAATGAATTTTAAAATGGTAAATCAACATTTATTTACAAAATCACTAATAATATTTATCTTACGACCTAAAATCAACATTTATTTACATTAGTACATTACGATAAGTGTGACTTAAGTAGTTCATTATTGCACAGCGTGAAGTTAGCACCCGAGCACAAGCAAGGGTGCTAAACGTATATGCAGGTTTAGGTCACAGAGTGCTGGAAAATTATTTACAACTTATTACCTTTTCTTTTCTCTCATACTTCTGGTATGTTCCTGCATACGTTTCAAATTTAATGTCTTGTTCCGTTTTGTTTTTCATTATCACTGTTTCTCCTAGTACCCCAGGAAAATTAGGTGAAAAAAACGGTCAACCTCGGATTGAGAGATAATAAGCTACAAACTTCTTTAAATCATCGTTATGACATCCTATACGTTAGGTCAAATGTCACATAAAATCTCGTTTATGCAGGTCAAAATATTCAAGGTAAAATGTCAAAAAACAGGTCTTTAGGAAATATCTTCTTTTCTATGCTCTAAATGAAATTTGAAGTTTTAAAAAAAATTGTAGAACTTTAAATTTTCTTCAAATTTGGTCATTTATAATAGTTAACCGTTCTTGAGATAGATAGGTAGAACGCAAAGAGTTGTAACTCCCATAACGGTTTGCTCCCATAGTAAAATGATACTTTTCCTTACACCCTGTATAATATTATTTGGCGTTATTAATGAAAATACATCATTTCAATAACTATACACGAAAGAAGATGATGAAGAATTATTTCGAGTTTGAATCAATCGGGATAGAAAAACGAGTACAGAATAGTGACCCTGAGCAGCGCGCATTGAAGATATTGAATGAAACCAGTCACCGCCTGCCCGACAGACGCTTCAAAACAATACTTATATGGAAAGAAGACGACATGAAGATTCCGAACAACTACAAAAACTTACTCAAACGGCTGCACAACCTAGAGAAGAAACTAGACCGAGATGAAGACCTGAAAAAGAAATATGAAGAAAGAATGCAAACCCTCTTCACTTTGGGCTACACCGAGGAAGCTACCACACCGCCGGTGCCAAATAAAACATGGTACCTATACCACTTCGCGGTCATTAACCCCGCGAAACCGAAGATAAGAGTAGTACACAACGCCACAGCGAAGACAGCCGGACGCAGCCTGAACGATATGCTACTCTGCGGTCCAGACTTGCTGCAATCTCTGCCGGGAGTTGTAATGCGATTTCGTCAACACCAACACGCCGTGTCAGCTGACATAAAGGAATTAATGTTTATGCAAATATAAGTTCAAGAGGACGACAGAGAGGCACTACGATTTCTATAGCGGGGCGACGAGAGAGGGAACCAGCGACCGCGAGAGTACCGCATGCCTTTAGTGATCTTCGGCGCGATGTCATCACCATGCACCGCGCTATACGTGAAGAATAGAAATGCTTCAGACTTCAAAGGAAAGTATCCTGCAGCCGCGCGAGCCATTGAAAAGAACCACTACATGGACGATTACATAACAAGTTTTCCGACCGAAAAAGAAGCCAAAGAAGTATCGAAATCAGTCGACTACATTCATCGGCAAGCCGGCTTCGAGCTATGCGGATGGGTGTCCAATACAAATTCAGTAGTACAGCAGTTTTCCGCCAACTCGGGCGGCGCCACGGTCTCTATCGGCGGGAGCGAGGTCCGATGGTACAACGGGCCGAGCTTCCTACGAAACCACGAACGAGAATGGCCACAAGAGACGAAGACAGAAGCACCGAAGACAGGAGAAGAGAGGGGACTTGTCACGTCACCCACCAGCGACCTGACCACGCTCACCTACCTCGAATCGAGCGATTTTCGTCGTTCCCACTTTTGCTACGAGCTATGGTGCGCATGCTACAGTTCGTCAATTTATGTCGAAAGAAGAAAAATGAAACAGTATTGGCTACGAAGCGCAAACGAACGAAAGAAAACAATAAAAACGACTCTGATTCAAAGATTGATAAGAAAACACGCAAGAACGAGACACCGTACGTGAAGAAATGAGATAGCAACACCATCGGTATCGAAACGCACTATCTCATTCGCGCTGAGAAACTATGGTGGAAACCTGTACAAGAAGATTGTCTTTCCGAAGATTTACGTCGAGTAAGGAGCGGCGCGGCGCCTCAGCCGGGAGACAAGCTGTCGGCGCTATCAGTGGTCGTCGGCGAAGATGGCTCAAAGGAAGAATCCACGTAGCACCTGACATCGTTGAAGACACTGCGAGCCCGACCGTACTCGACGGGAAACACTACTTCACGCGACTGTACATACAACACGTACACGAGCGACTACATGGCGGTATCGAAACCGTCGTGAATGAGCTACAGCAGCGACTATGGGTACTGAAGATACGACCGACGGTGCGTGAACGTCATCAAACACTGTGAACTATGCAAGATACGAAGAGCGAAGCCTACGTCTCCGGCGACCGGCGACCTGAGGAGGTTCGTGGCACGAAGAGCAGTGCCTAAGGAGCTATGGAGTGACAACGCGACGTGCTTCAAGGCTGCGGAGAAGGAGCTCGCCAAGGCCGCGCTGGCGGCGGTCAGCGAGGAGGCGACGGCGCGGCGCATCACCTGCCGCTACGTACCCCCGGCCTCCCCCTTCATGGACAGCGCGTGGGAGCGCATGGTACGCACCGTGAAGGAGGCACTGCGCGTCAAACTCCACGAGCAGTACCCTAGCGACGAGACACTGCTCACCCTGCTCGCCGAGGCGGAGAACACCGTCAACTCCCACCCACTCACACACGTGGCGATGACCCCAGAAGAACCGGAGGCGCTTACACCCAACCACATCCTGTTGGGACCCAAACGACCTCACCGCGCGCAAGATCAGCGCGCTCAACGATGGCGGACGTCTTCTGGAGCCAGGTCAAAGAGTATCAGCCTCTACTCCAACACCGGCGGGAGCCTCACACGACCAGCGCACGCTATCGGCGACCTGGTACTCGTCTGCGACCCCACCCTGCCCCGCAACACATGGCCGACAGGAAGGATCGTCGCGGTCTACCCAGGGCGAGACGGCGAGGTGAGGATCGTGGACGTCGTAACCAGCAACAGGCATGTCCTCCGGAGACCGACCAATAGGATCGTCGTGCTACAGGTTGGATCGCAGAGCTGCGACGGCGGGAGAAATGTGCACGACAGAACCTGAATTGACTACCTTTGTACATAGTTTTTTACATTACTTTGTTTATTTCGTTTTATATACCCTTTTATACTAGTAGGATAAGTTTAGGTTAAGTGTTCATTTCAATAAATAAAAATTTTCTTATTAGAATTAGGACTTAGCACATAAGTTATGTAAATAGTTCTAATAGGATTCTTATTTGATTTCTCTAGTGATTTCTACCCCAGATTAGATTAGGTACACTTCCCTAATAAAATTAACGCATAGCACAAGTAAATAAAACAATTAGAATCGTGTTAGAAATTATACATTCCAATTAGAATCTATGCCAATAAGCTTCACTACCTCATTAGAAGGGGTAGAATCCTATTAGAAATAATTATTAGAACGAGACAGAACGCTCCATCTCTGTCAGCGCATACAGGCGAGCGAGGGGGGCCCCCGGCGTCCGGAACCTGTGTTATGAGGAAGTGGGGGCCGGGGTCATATAAATATTGTACCTTTCCTTTTCGTTCTGCACTCTGTTATGCACCGGCGGATGATGCACCTGCTATTTTTAGAATAAGAAAATAAGTATCTTAACTATATAATTATATTGGTTTGTAAGCGTAGAAATTAAGATTGTATGAGAAATAAAGAGATTTATTCAGGGCAAGAGTGCGGGGTAAGGAGGGGTGGTCGCTTGAAAATGATATAAAATGGCGCCAAATCGGCGTAGATTCATTCCGGATTCAGCACTCAAGAAAGAAACAACTTGGAAGAAGAAACTCTCTGCGACCACTCGCCTTCCCTACCCTGCCCTTCAGCCTGGCTCACCATACTGACTACCCATACAATTAAGGGCCACAGAGTTTTCAAACTCTCATACCAGGCAAGATGTTCCGGAGCAATAGAATCCTTCAACTCGGTAAAAATACTGACAACGGTTCATAAATACGTTTATAACCAGATTCCATTATGACAAATAAATTTAATTATTTGAAGAAATTGAAAAACAAGATAGTAAAACCGAAAATTACGACGACTTAAAGATAATAACAGCTAGCTCTTGGTCTATGAAGTCCAAAAAAACTGCTATACATATTTGAGTGAGAAATATACTTAAGAGAAGTTTATTCCGAATGCGTAAATGCGCGCTGCATACAAACGAAGTCTGGTGATATTTTCAATACTAACCAATCAGTAAATGAAAAATTTGCAGAAACAATCTAGAAACTAATCTCTATGCTTGTATGAAGTCAGATTTTCAATAAAATATACAGTTTTCAATTCAATTCAATTCAATTATACTTTATTGCACACCAAAACAGAACATACATTTGAATACAGATTAATTGAATTTAAGATTTGTATGGAAATCTTTGAGGTATTGTAACTTTAAAACTATACATTTTAACGAAAATCTGACTTCATACAAGCATAGAGATTAGTTTTTAGATTTTTTCTGAAAAATTTCATTGACTTTAATTGGTTAATATTGAAAATATCACCAGACTTCGTTTGTATGGAGCGCGCTCCGAATTATATTCTCTTAAATGTGAAGCTGCTATGGCCTCGAATTTATTTTAGATTGTATTTAATATATTACACTATAATATTTACACGTAAGCTGGATAATTAATCGTAATTCGGAAATTGGGCATGCGAACGCAGGTCTGACGCGGGCAAAGGCCACAGCCGACTGAGCTTTTTAATAGATTGTGATAGCTTATATTACTGCCTGACGCGAGAGAAAGAGATGGGGCGGCGCGCGCGCCTGACTAAATAAAACGACGTAAGCGCCAAAACAAACTTTATTTAGTTGTGATTTTACTATTTATGTAAGTTAGTTTCTGCTGCAATCAAAATTTATAAAATATCAATCTCTATTTTTTAAATCAAGTCTCGTGTTTCTATTATTCACCGTTTAGCAGTTCCAAGCGTTTATAGATAAAGACGGAGGCTACTTTGGCTTGTTTTTCTATCGAGAAAATTTGTCTTAATCGTGTTTTGGCGGCAATCAAAATTTTAATAATATGTTAAATTTACACATATCCTGAAATCATACTCCTACTGTTAGTACTTCATGATATCTGATGCTTTGAAGAATCCTATTTTTTTCACATATCCTCTTAATGGAGTTGATTATACTAATACAGGTGGTTTAGTTTCCTATACAATGGGCTTACAATGCCTTCATGAGCATTGTTCCTAGTGTTTCTTGGTGTTGTGATGCCGCTGGTGCAGTGTGGTTCTGGTTTAGAATGAACCACCCCAATTCTTCCCGTGGGTGTCGTACAAGGGATTAATAAAAATTTTTAAATGACTAATACAGCGTTGCTCAGGGAGTAGTTGCTGCTTTTTACTGCGGACTATTGGAGAGACCACGAGGGGTCTAACGAGCCAAATGAATGAACTTAAGAGGATATTATTCGGAGCGCGCTCCATACAAACAAAATCTGGTTATATTTTCAATACTAACCAATTAAATTCAATGGATTTTTTTAGAAACAATCTAGAAACTAATATCTAAGTTCGTATGAAGTTAGATTCTCGTTAAAATGAATAGTTTTAAATGTTTCGGATAGCTTAATTCTTTTTCGTGATTTAGATGTTGTTACCAAGGAATTTTTATTTTATTACCCGACTGCGCCAGAAGGAGGGTTATGTTTTTCGAGCGTATGTATATATGTATGTATGTATGTATGTATGTATGTATGTATGTATGTAGGTATGTATGTTTGTATGTCTATTTATTTGGCACGGCCTACAGCCTAAACGGCTTGATGGATTTTAACGTTGGAGGTGTCATTCCATTTGTAAAAATTGTGAGAGTGACATAGGCTATATTATTTAATATAGCGCCTGCAAAAAAAAAAAAAGATATGGGTATCAAATGAAAGCTAGTAATCAAACGATTCCAAATATATTATAGTACTTTTATGTTACCGTTTCGACACAAGACTAAAAAGTATGAAATAAACTAAATTATTAAGATAAACAAAAACCCGACTGCAAAAAAAACCTATTAACTGAAAAGAGAAAAACAAGCTCTAAAATCACTAATTAGCTATAACAGCTTTATTTGAGCTAATATAATTTATTTTGATAGTCTAGTCATCTCTTTAACAAGTGTCAGCATATCATAGTCAGCGTTAGTCCACTACGCGTGTCCAATGCGGATTGGTAGACTTCACATACATCTGAATTTCTTCTTCATGGTATGAAGGTTTCCTCACAATGTTTTGGCAGCAGCAATGTTAAGGAAGAATACCATAATTATAAGGTAATGGTGCTGTTAGTGACAGACAGACAGACTCAGACGGACAGACGCACTGACCGAAGGTTCCTTATCGGACTACGGAACCCTGATATAAAGTTGTTCCCAATTTTATTACGGCCTCCGGCTAAATCGGATATTCGGATATTAAAGGAAGGGTAATATTTGATTATGTAATCGAAATATAACATCGATTATCATAGCCTTTATACTTCTAATAACTCTTATCCCTTTCTAACCAACTTCAAAAAAGTAGGCCATTTCAATTCCTTAGTATTTTAGGGAAAAGAAAAAAGAAAGGAACCCTTATGGGATAACTTTGTTGTCCTTCCGTCTGCCTGTCTATCAAGATAAAGACCAATTTTTTCATCCATGCCTGTTAGTAATACCCAAGATCTGAAAATTCACAATAAGGCAGAGCGCAGATTAGAGTCATGACAGTCTTAAGATAGACTATTGCTTTACAAAAATTATGAAGACGCTTGCAACAAAACGTCTCATAGACAGAGTTGTGGGAAAATGCTTTCGAAGAATCGTTTTGTAGAGCCACCGAAATAGCGATGTTCATTTATTTAAACACTTTATTTTATACATGGATACATTGGTCGTGAGTATAAACTATGGATACAATATCATCATTATCTCAGCCTTGTGGGAGGCCTACCCACGATGCGCTTTCCGATACGCGGTCGCCATTCGAGAACTCTTCAGCCTCATCAGCCATCGGTTCTGTAGCAATTCTTATGTTCTTCTGCAAATATCTTTATTTCTGGTTCGATTTCGCAGGGAAACTCCGAGCACAGCTCTCTCCTTTGGGGAATGAAAATTAAAGGGAAACTTATATCGGTCGTGCCTAAATCCAGTACCTACCTATCTGATAAAACGATTTAGTAGCTAGGAACAATTATTTTCATCGTTAGACTTAGGTAGGGTCTCCATCAAAAACGTATTTTGAAGACCTTTTAGGTTACAAGGTTTTTAAGTACCCACCCTTATTGATGTGGGTAGGAAAAGTTATTTAACCGAATCTGTAAAGGGAGTGTAACCCTGAAAAGACACATTAATAATTAAATCACCGTCCTTTCACGTAATCTCTCAGACATTTTCGAAACCTGAAAGGGTCTTGTAAAATATCTTGTTTTCAGGCCGAATCTGTTAGGTGTACTTGTAGGTTAGGATATTGTATTTAACATTGATTTAAACTCACTTTATTGTTTCTTTGAAAAGGGATTTTAAATACAGAGAATGGATTATTATGAAATAAAAAAAAATTCATCCGAGCTCTCTCTTCAACTGTCGAGAAGTGATATTTTTTGAATTTCACACTTTCAAAGTCATGCATGATCAAATGACTGTCAAGGCATAAACTGAGTTAATTCTTCTGTAAATGCTGCCGCTGTTAATGTTAAGAGGATATGTGAAAAAATAGGACTCTTCAAAGCATCATATGTCATGAAGTACTAACAGTAGGAGTATTATTTGCGGATATGTGTAAATTGGATATATAATTGAAGTTTTGATTAGAGCCAAAACACGATTAAGAGACATTTTCTCGATAGAAAAATAAACCAAAGTAGCCTCCGTCTTTATCGATAAACGCTTGGAACTCCTAAATGGTGAATAGTAGAAACACGAGACTTGATTTTAAAAAAAGAGATTGATATTTTATAAAGTTTGATTAGAGCAGAAATAAACTTAAATAAATAGTACAATCACAATTAAATAAAGTTTGTTTTACGCTTGTGTCGTTTCAGGTGCGCGCGCCGCCCATCTCTTTCTCTCGCATCAGGCAGTAATATAAGCTATCACACTCCTATTTCGCTTCAATTATTTTTCGACATAGGCCCTTAAAGGGTTTCTAAACTTAGTATGAACATGGAGTCTCTGTTACGGTAGTAATTATAGTAGTGCGGATGTATAATCTCAATAGCAATTTTGACATTTTCTACTGCTGATTTGAATGACATACAAAAATTTCACTCCAGTGCTGCCCATATAACAGCCACCCGATTGCGCTAAGTTAAAACATCTAAGTTCTATTCTTATCCAATTTCAGTTCTAATCACATTGCAATCCAAAGTATTCAACTGTGCTGAATTACGCATCGCGCTAAACTCTATGTAACTGACCGCCCTTGACGTCTGAGCGATCTGTCAAAACGACTCTAACGGCTGTCAAGAGCAGTACCGCGATTAGCGCAATACCAAATGTGTCAAAAGTTATGGTTCGTAAGTAGTCTAATCACGGTTCAATCACCGAATTTTTACTGCAATTGCAGCCCAGTAAAATCTGTAATATCTCGATAAATTTAAAACCAGCAACAAACACAATCTGAAATTCTCTTGGAAATGTATCGTTAGTAAATCTTAAACACGACTATTGAGGGCAACACTAGACGGTCGGATAATCTAACAGGAATTCTGCAATATATGGACCCTTCATTACAACTAAGATTGTTCAAAAGGGGCTGTTAAATCAACCAGTAGGTAATACATTCCATTTGACATTAAGAGCCATACTAATCACTCATGCCTAAGGGTAGGATGTCAATAGATTGTTTTAGTGGTCCCAAAATCTGTACAATGCTCGTTCTATTTTCAATCACGGTTAATGTTTGGCGTCTAGGCAGCTTTTGAAGTTACAATTTCCTTATTTGCGTTTAAATAGGTTGTGGCGTCTTTTGCATTTGTGATGTCAATATTGATAAGAATGGTTAAAATTCCATTACGGACTATCTTTATTTTTAGGATGTTCTTTTACAAACCGTAATAGTGTAAGTGGAATACAATATAATCCAGAGAAACAAAAAAAATCTACTTCAACAATCCATGCTCTGGCTGCAATCTGCATGTCTGTTGTGTTTATAGGCAGAAAGGAGAAACCGTTGCAATTTCTGGTGGAATGATATTCGAAGAACCATTCCATTTAACTGTCAGTCTTACTCGAGCTTCAAACTACGAGCTTCAACTTGGGACTATAAGCTGCAACATGATACAATATCCTTTCATATTTATAATATTAGATGGAAGTAGGATTGGGTAGGATTATGCAACGTGTAAAGAGGCTATGTGAAAAAATAGGATTCTTCAAAGCATCATATCTCATGAAGTACTAACAGTAGGAGTACGATTTGCGGATATGTGTAAATTGAACACATAATTGAAGTTTTGATTAGAGCCAAAACACGATTAAGACACATTTTCTCGATAGAAAAACAAGACAAAGTAGCCTCCGTCTTTATCGATAAACGCTTGGAAGTGTTAAACGGTGAATATTAGAAACAAGAGGCTTGATTTAAAAAAAAGAGATTGATTTTTTATAAATTTTGATTAGAGCAGAATTGAACTTACATAAATAGTACAATTACAATTAAATAATGTTTGTTTTATGCTTGCGTCGTTTCAGGCGCGCGCGCCGCCCTGTCTGTTTCTCTCGCACCAGGCAGTAATATAAGCTATCACACGCCCATTTCGCTTCAATTATTTTTCGACATAGGCCCTTAACTAAACGATTGTGTAGAATCGATAATTATTTTAACACTTTTCAAAATTCACAAAGTTCATTCATCAGCAGGATGCTCGTACCTAGTGGTCAGACGTGTGTATAATATAACGAGAGCTAGTATTTTTAAACATTATGTTTTGGTACCTTTGGTAGTTTTTGGTTATTTGTAGTTTTTGTAGTTTTCGGTACCTAGTTTTTATTGTTTTTAGTACCTACATTTTGGTTTATAACCCCCGATGCAAAAAGAGGGGTGTTATAAGTTTGACGCCTATGTCGGTCTGTCTCTCTGTCTATCAGTCTGTCTGTCTGTGGCATCGTAGCTCCCAATCGAGTGGACCGATTTCGATGCATTTTTTTAATAGAAAGCTAATTTTTGCGAGAGTGCTCTTAGCTTTGTTTCATTAAAATCTGCGTTTTTCAAGTAACATTAAAAATTCCGAAATAACATTAAATTACAAACTAAAAAAATCCCCAACGCTAAAAACAGACATTTCAAAATTGAACAATAATTGGGTCACCTATTATTTTTAATGTAAACAAATGTTTGTTTTACTTTTTAACGCTCTTTAAGATATTTAAGGTCAATTAATGTGTCGCGGATCGCAAGTGATTGTCGAATGAAAAATCAATTACCATTTCATAGCGGTCCCCTACGCATTTATTAACCTTAAATATCATAAAGAAAGTTAAAAAGTAAAACAAACATTTGTTTATATCAAAAATAATAGGTGACCGAATTATTTTTAACTTTTTAAATGTCTGTTTGTAGTGTTGGGGGTTTTTTATTGGTAAATTTTGATCCTATAGATTTTTGTTGTTTTGGCAGATATTTTTCCAAAAACATCAAAAACACAAACACTACCAGAAACGAAAACACCTAATAAAAGATCTGGGTAATGATACTACCAAACAGTACCAAAAGTACTAAAAACTACCGAACATTACCAAAGTACTCATTTAGTTAGACTCGACGAAAATGGCATAAGCATAACAACCGTTAAAGAAGTGTTGCTTGACTATTCACCAACAAATGAAGGTCGCGGTTCGCACCGCAGTCGCGCAGGTTTGGAGGCCTAGTTTCGCGCCGTAGACGCTCCCGCTTCGCGTCCCGCGTCCCGCATCGTAGACGCCCAGATTTGGCACAAGCTTAAATATTATTTTCCCAGAATCGATGCAACGGGGTGACATAAAGTCAAAAGCATGAGCTACCGCAAACAGTTGGCCGTGATATTGCGGTAACAATGGATTTACGTCGCCGGATATTACGGGCCTGTCGACGACACAGTTTAATTAACCTCGGCTTATAATTTATTTCATACCTGACGGTAAAACCGGCCATTGACACGACATAAAAGTAGTATAGAGAAGAATCGATGAATGAAAAAATTACAAACAAGCTGTTCTGTTTCTGAGCATAAGTAGAATAAGTAGAGTAAGTAGGAGGAGGACACATTATATCCCCTGTCTCGTACTCGTATCCCCTTAAAAAGTGTCAGCCTATAATATCGTATACGCGTACCTTCGCCCCTCACCGAAGACAAGATATAAAGCCAGGAAATAGGTATTGTCTATACCTGGAGTACAGACTCAAGCGGTGAAACATGAAAATACTCCTTTGCAGGCGGTAATGTTCAACCTTCTTTCGTACGTTTTCATCGTCGTTGTGGTTTGTCCCATTCCAACGACGAAAATAAAAAATAATTAGAGTTTTTATTTAATTTTTGTTCTTGTTGAAAGGGACAAACCTAAAGTTTAAACCTCGACGTACGGAAGAAAGTTGAACATTACCGACCGCCACGGCAAATTTTCGTGTTTCACTGCTTGTAAGGAGGATTGGTATTCTTTATCATTCTAAATCCATGTATACAATTAATTATTAAGAAAAATAAAAAACGCGACTGCATGAAGAAATTATTAAAGGAAAAGAGAAAAACAAGCTTTTCTAATCATGAATCAGCTATACCAACTTTGTTTGTGCAAATGTAATTTGAATGTTATTAGGTAGGTACCGCAAACGGGACAAAGAAAAATTACAAAACCTACCTATTGTTGTTGGTTATTGGTTTGTCCCAGCCTGAAAACCTCCCCAATAACAAGGAAAGATTCACAACACTGAGAACGCACCATCAAAAGATAATTATTAAGACGAATTTGTTTATTATTCTGCCCTCATAATATAATTACTTCAGTCGGCAGCTGGCAATATTAGCAAGTGCCTGTAATTAGGTACTCAAATGTGTTTGAGGATCTTCAGAATCTTTGAGTGACTTAATATTTGCAAAATTATATTATTAAAGATGAGATCCGACATCAAAATAAGGTTTAAGATTTCGTGGTCCGAAGTTAAGGAAATAAGACATTTTAGACATTATTTTATCAAACTAATTTTACTTACATTTTCACCATTAGTTTATCGTAAGTGAAATCATAAAAAATCTATAAATGTATTAATTCTTTTTAATCGAAAATACGGCACACTCACGCACTTTTCGGAGGGCTGGGCAATCGCGTTAATCATAGAAAATATTCGCCTAAACCTATGGCTCCTTGAGTAGCACAAGTACGATTGCCAGGCAACTTTTCGTTTCGTTACTTAATATTTATTCCGAAAGAGTTCTGGCTACTACTGCTTCCTTTTTTTTAGGAGAACAATTGAGCTTGCTTCGCTCGCTCTATGTTTCTGTTTTAATTACTGCATACATCATCTAGAGTTGGTTCTAATTACAGCCCAGTCTTGGATAGTCGTGGTGCTAAAAATTTCGAGCTCGCTTCGCACGCTTCGTAGTTTTTACTTAATTGCGCCGAAAGTATCGAAAGGCACTGCGTGGATGTACTAAAAGCTTTCTGACCACAACCAAGTAGATATTTGTGCTAAAAATTTTCGAACTCGCTTCGCTCGCTCTGTGATTTTATCATAAGTAGGTGTTCTCTGAAATGGCAAATGCAGTCTCTGCCCCGCGCGGTAGAAAACTTGCTACGTCACTGGGCGCCTGGAAAATAATCCTAGATACAGGAAGGAGCAGGCCGGAGAATAGGAAGAAGACACGTGACCGCCCAGCAACAGACCTGCAACTAACTATTAATTAGCGTTCTATGGCGTTGAGGACATTGCTAAATCAACGCAACGTATAGGAAAATCAATCACTGCCACGCATTCAGCTTATTGAGTTGACATTAGTATCGAAAATCTGTCAAAAATGGTGCAAAAATACGAATGAAAGTTCAGCCTTTCGTTATTTGCACTAAAAATCCATTTCACACTTCAATTTTAAACGCAAACAATTTCAGAAGCTCGCTTGTCTGTTTTAGTCCGTGTTTTTATAAATATAAATCGTAACTTCAACGATTTAAAGGTTAATTTAGCTTAGCCTAGGCTATATTATATTAACTAGGATTCATTTTAGGAGAATAGGGAATAAAATGATTTTCTACTGAATTCAATTAACATAAATCAGCTTTTGGAAAGTGGAAAGTAGGTACTTGAATTTAATTTTTAATAAACTTGTTATTTTACTGACAACTTGACTTGTTGTTTGTTTGACTTAACATTTTTTTATTTACATAGTAAGTAAGCAAGTTATGGCCTGTAGAATCACACTGCAGGGCAAAGGCCTCCTCTCACGAATAAGGGTGAGGGAGTGGGACCTACTCCACCACGCGGTTAGTGGTCAACCTTAATATGCCTCTTATCTGGCTAAAACAGAATATCTCAGCTAAAAGTCAGGAATAGGGCGCCCCCCCCCCCCCTAACTTTTAAAATACTGGAGTGAAAAATCTGAAAGTTCCGTTGGAAACTATCTTAATAATGTCACAGAGAATATCAAGAAACTTATCACGCAAGAACGCTTTAGCTTTCCAAACGGCATGTATGTAATGTCGTAAACAATCTCGTTCAGTATGCAGTCATCACACACAGACTTTGTGAGGTTGACCTCCTTGTCAGGAATGTCCAGGGAAATAATGTTTTAGCGAGAGAAATATCAAATACAGAAATAGTATTTCCTGTCAGTATACATACTACTCGTAGAAGCAAATTATTCTGGGCTGCAATCGCGGTAAATATTCTCCTTTACGACAAAAACGACGCTATGCTACATAATAAGATTTATATTGTGTTACTTAGATTATCCGCCACCGCCACATGTCTCTTCTGTATAAACCGTGGCTTAGATTCACCACGTCATACAATAACAGAACCAAAAAAATGGCACATCTCTAATGTCACTCTAATGCCTACGTACGAACCATAACTTTTGACACATTTGCTATTGCGCTAATCGCGGTACTGCTCATGACAGCCGTTAGAGCCGTTTTGACAGATCGCTCAGACTAAAGGCTGTCAGTCATACTAGGTGTTAAAAAGTAAAAATAAATATTTAAAACTTTTAAGGAGGTTGTTTAGACCATCAAACTGACCAACATTCACTACGGGAACAGTATCGAAATCGCGAAAAAACTACCCCCTTAAATGTTTATTTCAATTTTTGTAACACCTTGGATAGAGTTTAGCGCGATGCGGAATTCAGCACAGTTGAATTAGTAATTGGATTGCAATGTGATTAGAACTGAAATTGGATAAGAATAGAACTTCGATGTATTAAATTAGCGCAATTGGTCTCCTGTACTGTCTCGATAACAATGTTTATGTATGTAACAAACTTTTTTTAGTTATACATGTGTCTTCGTACCTAATAATGCTAACGATTAGACCAAATGGAAAAAAAATGTGGCCCAATGGTGTGGTGGTGGTGGTGTTGGACCAAAGTCGCCAACCCGCAGATATTATCAATCAATTTGGTGTGGATAAGTCCATGTCGGCGACCAGCACCCGCGTGGGCTAACTGTCGACAAATTGACGACATTTTCGGTGGGTCAATGACTTCGGTGTGTACACACCTTTAATGGTCTGATCATCATTTAAATAAACTAGTTACTTAAAACTGATAACACACGTTTGAAATTCGTTTTTGTGGTACTATCTACCACCGCTTCGTAACTTGTTTTGCTGCAGAGAAGATACGGTTAATAAGTTTATAACAACACATCTTATCAACAAAAACAAAATATACAAAGAACAAATACAAAATGAATACAACATTAAATAATTAGGTATATTGCCGAAACCAGACATTTTGGTAATTCATAACTTTCCGGGACATGGCTGTTCACATGTCTAAACGTCCAAAGGGTTCAATTGTCTATGTGCTAAATATTACGGGAATAATCATCAAGTTTACAGGAAGCTTTTTACAACAGGGATTTTTTGAGCTGTGTTAGCAACACCAACAAAATGTAGTAATTAAAAAAGTTTTATTTCCGTTTCCGCCTTCCATATTGGTACGGTGCTTATGAGTGTAACTAACTCTGGTGTAAAAATCACTAATATAAACAAGACTCCTTTACATCGAACCACTCCTGCCACCAGAAAAACGACAGTCCACTAAAACCTCTCCAGCGGAGCCTAATAAAACACCGGTAGGCCACGTTCCCTACAGCTGTTCACACATGTACCAATGCGCATGCAAGCATTCAACCTCACATCAAGCATGCACATCCTACGCCACGATGCAATCGATCTCTAGAAAACTTTTTTTCAAACATGTTTAATGAAATATAATCTGGTATTTTAAAAAACAGTGAAAATAAAAGAATTTAACGTTTTTTTTAGGCCGAGGATAGAGTTTTGAAGCGCGCCTTGGGAGCGGCCTTGTTCAGCGGTGGACGATGATAGGATGATGATGATGATGATGTGTTTATTAATAAGAACATAGTTCGATGTTACAATAATATAATGACAAATCTTCTTTATTAGGGTTCCGCAGTCAAACTAGGAACCCTTATACTTTCGTCCATTCTGTCTATCTGTCTGTATGCCCCAGCTCAATAACTCTCTCATTTTTGAACCTATTGAACCGAAACTTATCATGAAGACAGATAACAGTAACCCAAAAACAGAAATGTAGTAGTTATGAAGAAATAATTTTTTTTTCGACCCATACAACGAAAGAGGGATTGGAAAAAATTCGTTTCTTTTTTAAATGGCACGTCACAAAGGTGACATTAGAGATGTGTCATTTTTTGGTTCTGTTATTGTATGACGTCTGGTGAGTCTAAGCCACGGTTTATACAGAAGAGACGTGTGGCGGATAATCTAAGTAACACAATATTATAAATCTCTTTACGTAGCATAGCGTCGTTTTTGTCGTAAAGGAGAATCGCGCGCCTCCAGGTGACGTCGCCTGGAGGCGCGGACGTAATTCTCCAAACGTCGCTATGCTACGTACTATAAGGTTTATAATTGTGTTACTTTGACTATTCGTCACCGCCACACGTCTCTTCTGTATAAACCGCGCCTTATGTATAGAATGTCATTGATAGTATTCGATAGAGAACTGTAATATTGTTCTATGGACATCAACATCAAAATTCATAAGCTTATCATTATGCTTTTCGCACTCATCGAGTTAATTATGTAAATTGACTTGAATAATAATCATTGCTAATGGTCTCAATGTGCTGGGGCTGTCGGAAATTCAATTAGGTTTACATTACCTTACTTGTGTTGAGTAATATTTCGAAAACAGTAGTGGGTGTTAGAATAATGTATTCGTATAAGATCAGGAGATTTATGCAATGGATAACTTTTCATTTTAGTAAATATCCTTCTTAATATGCTGACAGTTTTTTTAAAGGGATAATGAGTGAAATCGCTAAAAAAGAATCTGCTGTTCTATACAAAACTGCAGTGCCAACTCGACTCAAATGTATGGGACAGCTGATTTTTTTTTCGCGATTTCTAAGTTGGCTTCATAATGAAAGTTGTACAGTTTGATGGTCTGAAGCACCCCCTAAATGCGCGTGTATGACCAAAACCACACCCTGTATATTGTTTATAGTCATTTAAGGGTATATTATTGTTGGCACGCACTTCTCTTAATATAGAGCGTATCTGTGGTGTGTTGCGGAAAAGTAATTCAATGTTGTAGTTTTACTTTTCATTGTATCGTAGAGTTTCTGCCGCATCTTCTCTAAAACGAAACACCTTCCGTCGCGGTGGTAGAGTCAGAACAATTCCATCAAAAAGCTACCTGTGACGTAATATATAAATAAAATTTTGGAATTTTTGTATGATCCTAAATCTTCAAGGTTCTTATCGCGTTACATAATTAATGAATTAATTATTAAAGGGAATATAATTTGGAGCGGTCTTCATACAAACGAAGTCTGGTGATATTTTCAATACTAACCAATTATATTCAATGAAAATTTTCAGAAACAATCTAAAAACTAATCTCAATGCTTGTATGAAGTCAGATTTTTGTTAAAATGTAGGTATAGTTTTAAAGTTACAGTACCTCTTAGATTTCCATACAAATCTTAAATCAATCCTAGCACTAAAACTGTATATTTTAACGAAAATCTGACTACATACAAACATATAGATTAGTTTCTAGATTGTTTCTGAAAAATGTAATTGATTTAATTAGGTAGTTAACGACGTGACGTAGAAAATATCGTGAGGAATCCTGCATGCTTAAATTTTGAGGCATGTATTGTACCCACTGTCCTTTACAAGTGGCGACGGGCTCACTCCCCGTCACACTGGACAGAGTTTCGGTACTAGTGAAACGTGGATGTTCTGTTGTTTCAGAATATCTCTGACTACCCCCTCGGGGAATGTAATAGTCGTGAGCATATATTCATTAGTTAGTATTGAAAATATCACCAGACTTATTATGCATTATTTATGCATTCGGAATAAACTTCTCTTAAAGAGCAATGCGAATGGATTAAATTGTAAGCTTTTATTATTAAATCCTGTATCTAAAAGTCGCACAGACAGAGAAGGAACATTATTGTCTTTGTATCAGATTCAAAGTAAAAAGTTCTTCAGAAAACCGTGGTTAACTTTCGCTTATTAAAGTTTGCAAAACGAATGAGTACCCCAGAGCAACGTTAAAAAAATCAAATATGAAATCGTGCTTAATAATTTTATACCCTTTTCATATCAGGCAAACTTTTTTTGCTTTGAGGAAGCCCGCAAATTTTTTATAGAGCTGAAAGTTCAGTAACGGAAAAATTAATTAAAACGTACGGATTTTCCGACTCCATTCAAGTGTTGATTTACATGCACTGCTTCAGAGCTTTGGTTATGGCCTGGTTTAATACTTACACGGAAATGTAAAAAGCTAGGTCCAATGCTGAAATAACGGTAACTGTGCGTAAGATGAGCGACAAGCGATCTGGAAAGCGTTTAAGAGGATATAAATCGGAGCGCGCTCCATACAAACGAACTATGGTGATATTTTCAATACTAACCAATTAAACTCAATGAAATTTTTCAGAATCAATCTAAAAACAAATTTCTATGCTTGTATAGAGTCAGATTTTCGTTAAAATGTATAGTTTTAAAGTTACAGTGCCTCAAAGATTTCCATACAAATCTTAAATTAATCCTAGCATTGAAACTGTATAGTTTAACGAAAATCTGACTCCATACAAGCATAGATATTTGTTTCAAGATTGTTTCTGCAAAATTTCATTGACTTTAATTGGCTAGTATTGAAAATATCAACTTAGTACGTTTGTATGGAACGCGCTCCGAATTATATCCCCTTAAAGATGACCTCACACTTATAACCATTTATGAATCAATCAACCTAGAAATAACATTAAAAGAATTATGGGATTAGAGTGCCCATACAGGGTCCTTCTTAACTTTTTTAAGGGGATGATTAGACCGTCAAACTGAACAACTTTCTCTGTGGGACCAACATCGAAATCGCAAAAAACAATCAACTGTCCCACACAATTGACTCAAGTCGGTTTGCAGTTTTGTATGGAGCAGTAGATATTTTTTCGCGATTTCGATGTTGGTGCCATAGAGAAATGTTCAGTATGATGATCTGATCATCCTCTTAAAAAAGTGTCAGCATATTAAGAAGGACCTATAGTTTGCATTATGTTTAGCAAAATGGATTGGGACGCTAAAAATCATAGGTCAAGGTCTGCACGTCTAGTATGATTGACGCGCTTTCGCTGCATAGAAAATAGCGTATTCCGCTTTTCGGAGAGCGAAAGCCACGATTGCCGCGACATGTACGAAGTAGTATGGAAAAAAGCCGACTAGACGTGCTCGTACACACCGCAGTTTGATAAGAAACACAACTTTTTTCATTTCGCTGACCCCGCTCCGTTTCTAACAGTGTCGAAAGCATAATGCTAAAAGCGTGCACATTTCAGAGTAATTAAGATATTAAAGCAGCGAGTGTTTTGAGTCGTTCTCGCATTCATTTGTAAGGTTAAAAGCCTAGAATTTTGCAGGTAAAGCCACGGAAGAGCTAAGGGATTTCAGTTTTGCACTCGACACAAAGTTTGAGTTTAAACAGTTTATAGAGGTTTAAAGTGTGATCGTTTGTATTGCCTTTGCCTAGTTGGTATTTTAAAGCATTTTAAACCGAATACAAAAAAGAGGTTCTGTGTTTGACCTTTATTTATGCATGTAGTATTTTCTTGATTACTAGAAAACTACTACACCGATCTTGAAGATACTTCTATCATCAGCTTATATACAACGTGTTAATGAATTAACACCAAACTAGAAAGTAGTTTGTTTAGAATCGAGAGCAGAATCGAATTATCATGTTTTCAATGTAGGTAACTTTTTCAAAATATAAAATTATTTGTTCGTTAAATTTAAAATTTAGGTACTGAACTCGTGCGGTGGGCACGGGCACACTCACCCTACTTACTACCAAAACAAGATTCTTAAAATGTATCCATGAGCACGCTAGTACTTTCATTCATTGCTGAAATAATAGCAAATCATTTTTGCATGAAAATTTAAAATGCGAATAACTTTCAATTTTAATTAATAAAATAATGAAATTAATAGTGTTTCAATGTAATTATTTCGTTATAAATCAGTTGGGTTGTATGAAGCTTTGCGTGTATTTATTAACACGATGGATAAATCCCAATGAACGGCACAGTAAACTAAGATATTTTAATAATACTATGGCACAGCCCTAAAGTTGATGATGTTCTTGAATTTGAATTGAATTGATGGTGAACGAGCGTCCATATATTTACACCTTTGATGATGTTGATGATGTTTTAGATACGCTCGTCCATCACCAATTCAATTCTCTTCAATCTTAAAATAAAAAGACAAAAAACTCTTACTTTAAAATTTTCAAAGCAAATGTTATACAAATAATTAACCTAAAATAAAAAGAGATAACTTACTCTATCAAATAAAAACATTTTATACCCTGCAAAAATCGCCCAAAGCAATTTAAAGATAGAAATTAACAAAATAATGTCAAACCAATTTTAATAAAACAACATATTTGTTCAGTGTTTTTGTTTGTTTGTGTTTTTCAGAGTTGGAAATTTTAAAGATATTATGCTAAAGATACCTAGCTCGCTCGATTAAACTATTAAGACCTAATGAGCTTCAAAGTACAGTTATCTCCAAAAAATAATTTCTGTTTCAGTTGGGTACGAATAAGGTTGTATGGAGGAAATTTTATTTTTTTTTGTTGATCGGCCAGTAATAAAACTTACATAGGTTTTTAGAAGACCTTAAGGAATACATTAAAAAACATCACATTCATTTCTAGGCTATATCGGAGCGGAGCTGTGTTATTAAGGTATAAATAATTTCTAAGGTTTTATAGCTTTTTAGCGCTAAGACCGCCTTGTTTTGTATGTTCTGAGTAAGTAATGTGATTCGAGTGACTGATTGAAAATGAGTTGATTCTTAAAGGCTTTCGTTACTTTTTCATGAAACTTTAGAGTCATATATCTCAGCTCCGATGCGAGCTAGGCCATAAGTATTCATTACATTATGTTTGTTTTTTTAGTACTATAATGATAAAATACTTTGATTGGTGGCCGCGACTGTTAAAAAATGACAATACCTTTACTCATACCCATTTACTGGAAATATTATTCAAAGCAGCACAGCAAAGCATAGGCCTACCCTCAGAGAGGGACCCGTGTTGGCGTCAGTCCACCACGCGTGCCCAAAGCGGCTTGGTAGACTTCACATTAGCATCAGAATTTCGTCTCCAGCGTATGCAGGTCTCCTCACATTGTTTTCCTACACCGTTTGATAGCAGTCTGTAGTCTAGAGTCTAGATCATCAAGCCGCTGCAGGCAGCGGGTTCTACTTTCCTTTATTTAATCTTCACTTCCCACACTCCCTCTATTCTAAACATTGTTAATGGAGAGCTCGCAACTATGGTCTATGTACTTTTTAACAATATCAGACCATCCAAATTTTGGCCTGCCTAACAGCACGATGACCTGGCTAAGTCCATGGTTGCCTATAATATAGGCAAAAGAAGATCACTTGATATTATTATTAGATGGTCTTCTGTTTACATAACCAAACCATTTAAGCCAATTTACTTGAAGTTTGTCACTGGATTTATGTACGATTTGTAACACCAATGGCTTTTCAGTGAACGAAAACATCGTGAGGAAACCTGCATGCTTCAATTTCGAGGCATGTATTGTACCCACTGTCCATTATGTGGCGACGGGCTCACCCCCCGTGGACAGAGTTTAGGTACTACTGGTGAAACGTGGATGTTCTGAGGTTTCCGGATATCTCTGACTACCCCCTCGGGGAATATAGTCGTGAGCATATGAATGAATGATGAATTGTCACTGGATAATAACAAATAAGAATTAAGAATTTAAATGTTTAATTATACAACGACAGCTACATTCTTGGTCAACTGTATTTAGATTTCAACACGCCTCTAAACGGTAATTCCGCCTTGACGACTCTACTAATGAAGTTACGAACTTTAACTGAATCGTAATGTTGGTTTAACTGAATGTCGTTAGAAAGTTTACAAAGAATCATTAATTTCGGACGGAGGTAGGTAAGGCGAGGGAGTTGGAGACACGTTTTTATAAAAGTTTTAGTGTCTGGAATTCTAATGGATAAACGTCTTATTCTGGATTTTAGACGGCTTTGGGAATTACTTAAGTAGTTTTCTAAAGAAATTACTTAAGAGGCCTTCAGTGCTGACATTTATCGTTTTTTTTTTTAATTAATTTACAATGAATCGCTAATATTTAAAAAAAGTTCAAGTACTCTGACTGGATGACGTCATAATCTCAAAAATGTTGCCATCAGATCAAAAGTGTTTAGGTTTTTTTTCTCTATTCCCTAACTTTTCCTTTATCTTAGTGCATTAATAATATTTTTAGGGTTCCGTAGTCCAACAATATGTCTTTCGGTCTGCCTCAATAACTCGCTCATTTTTGCACCTATTGAATCGAAATTTGGCATGAAGACAGTAACCCAAAAACAGAAATTTACTGGTTATGACGAAAACAACTTTATTTGACCCCCAAACGCCGAAAACCGCCAAAAGTGAGGACTTTTAAATGTGTTTCCAACATCTCTATGTTGGAAACCAATTGGTTGGTTGTTGGTTTTTTTCTCAAAAAAAAATTACTGTTTCTTGCAAAACTGCAGTACCGATTGAAAGTTGTTTAGTTTGAGGGTCTAATCTAAACGACCTCGTTCAATATTACTAGAATGTTGTGTTACACCTTGTATTAAATCATTGAATTTAAAAACAAACAACATTTATTACAACAAAACTCTGTACACAAAATAAATATAAAACGTTTTTCGTATTAAAGAATTTGTGAAAAATAGAATGAGGGATTTTCAGACAGCTAGTTAAAAAAAGTAAAAAACGTAGTTCAACATGCCTCGATTGATGGTTTTGACGTGACTATGGCTCCGAAGATGGTAATTTAGGATTAAAAAAAGGTTGTGCTAGTGAGTGACGAGAATTTTTTTTTCGATGTCAGCCGAATCCGTTGACAAACATTCTTTTTTTAATATTTTTCTTCTTATGTAAAAAAAAACTATTTTTTTACCAATAAGGTTGCACGCACAGCTATCTCGCAGAGCCATCTATAGAGCCATTTGGAACTTTTTTTCATTTAGCTGTTAGAAAATCCCTCATTCGTCCGATGGTATTAAGGCGTCAAGTCACGTAGAGTTGTAACGGTCGTAGACCTTTATTCGCAGATTGTTGAGGTCGTGTTGAAATGAGTTCCGTGCACGCTGCGTTGCTTGCCATTTTTATCCAGCTACTAAGAATGGGGTTATGACAAGTATTAAAAAGTTTAAAAGGTGGTAAGATTAAGAAGCACTTCTGTATGTACACACGGCGACACATCAAGCTGCCCTGCTTCTGCTGCAAGGTCGAGTAACGTATACCGTCGCGCGGCCAGCTTATGATGGTTTTGTATAGCCTGATGTATCGCCGTGTGTACTAAAGACATTATTATTTTTATTTTTATCCGAATAAAGTTATGTCATGTCAGTAAATTAACTTGTTCTTAAATGAGTTTTATTTTGTCTCTATAAATTATTTAGATTATTTTTGGCATAAAATGTCTTGCAAAAACCATAATTGTAACGAAATATGTGTATTGCAATATTTTATGACCATTATTTTAGAGGATAGAAGCCATTACTCGGTACAAGACGTTTCGCATGATACATATTTCTTTTTAATATGGCACGCCAAACATGTTAATAAAACCAAAATAATAAATAACTAAAAAACTAAAATAAACTAAACCAAATTTACACATTAACTTTGCAATGGCTTTTTGCTGGCCTAATTTGACAGGCACGTGTGAAAAAGCATATTATAAACTGAATGATTATTTAAATGATCAAAATGCTTGGGTCTGAGGTCACTAGCTTATAGTTTATTTACTTTACTGTATAGTATCATTATTTTATTATATAGACTATGTATTATTGTATACATAACTTTAGCTTAAGAATTTATATTGTAATAATTATTAAGTCGTGTTATCTTGTAGAGTTTTTGGCCGCATCTTCACTACAGCGACAACACGTTCCGACGCGGTGGTAGCTTTAAAAAAGATTTGACGTTTGATAAGTGTGCTGCAAGCTCCTATATTGAATTAATTATATTAACTTTGACTTTCTGAGGCAAAACTAATCAATGAAATAAATTCACACATTGCAATTTAACAGAAACCCCTCTTTAAGAAGATTACCGATTTTATTGTACCTTCTACGCTCTACCGACCATTTCCTTCCAGTAAAATCGACATACGTACAGACAATCAACATCCATGTAACATCTTAACGGCGTGTCAAACTGTAATGGGCGGGTGTCTTTGATGCGGCATTAAGAGTAACGACAAAGGTTAAATCGTTTATCAGCTTCTTTATTTTTCTTCTTACACTAAGGACGGTGATTTTATACCAGATTTAATTGATCTAAAAAGTGATTTGTATAAAGATTGGTCTATAAACATTTGAGTCGAGTAGGTTTGTATAGAACTGCAGATTTTTGATGTAAAACATCTATTAGGGCGCCTTGGCAGTAAACCGACTCGTATGCCGTGACGGAAATGACATAATACTCTTATGGCATGACACGCTCTTCTTCAGTTACACAAAATAAGCGCGCGAAATCGGGAGAGTGCGGTATTTCGATGTTTCACATCTGCCACGAGTCCCACGACGGCCATTTTTTAAAATCCTATGGAGAAAGTTGTTTAATTTGGTGTTCATGTCATCCGTCAAAAAGGTCGTGGTGGTCTTGTGACGAGTAAAGGCGATGCTTCAATCCCAATCGACGAAATAGTTTCAAATGGCTCGATCATCTGACCAATTTTCCATCGCCGACGGAAAACAACAAAATGTGTAGTTGATTGTAGCCATGCCCATTTGTATCGTGTTTTTGTCGAATGTCTGCTAAAAAATAAGCGCTGGAGATACGCCTTAGTAATGAAGTTGATAATGATGACGAATGACTCATCATGAATTCGCTAATTAATGGCTATATTATTCTTTTATAATAGTAGGTAGATTAGATAAAAAGCAAATCTGCAAGTCATAATGATACTTCATTTCAAATAAGGACGAAACGATTATCCGATTACTACATAGCTTTCTGGCAAATTCTGATTAGCAAATATAATTTATTTATCAGAAAGATATACTATCCGACATATCTTGGACGTTACTAAAGCTGTTCTAAAAATAAGTGTTTCAAATCTCTGTTTCTGTAATTCAAAATAGCCTTAAAATGTTGTTTCTAATGAAGTAGTATGACGGCCCGATAGCACAGTCAGTAGTGAACCTGCCTGCTGTGCCGAGGGTCGCGGGTTCGAATCCCGTAAGAGACAAATATTTGTATGATGAATATGAATATCTGTACCCGAGTCATGGATGTTTGTATCTATTTATGTATTCTATATCGTTGTCTAGTCATCATAATACAAGTCCAGGCTAGATTCTGGTACTTTAAATGTGACTAGATAATTTGTGTGGCAATGTCCAAGATATTTATTTATAGTTACACAATATTTTCTGGTGATCGTTAATTGTCGTTTAAGAAAGGTTATTAAAATTAATAGTAATAAAAGTGATAAGAAAGCCATTTTTCACGCTTAATTTGTTCCATTAGTAGGTAATTCCTGTTTTTTGGAATGCAAGTAATTAAATAACAATTATTTGTACCTAAATGCTGTGCCCCGGCATGCGATACAATCTTGCAACGCGGGTTTTCTTTTTGCTGTCAGATTTTTGTCAGGTATTTTGTCTGAAACCTTCGCACAATAAATTCACCAAAGTTTCGTCGCAATTTGATAAATGGTATAGGAACGCATAAGAGACAAACTGACAAACATAACATTGTTTTTGGGAGCAAACCTGTACATTTGTGTACATTTGTTTTAAAAAAATGCAATTTTATTGTGGATCGCTCTGATAAAAAACACGATTCATAAAATCAGTTTACTTATTTTAAATAACGATACAAAATAAAATGTAATTATTGTGTATTCTCAATAGTAAAATGAATATTATTATGAATATTGTTATCAATAGTATTATGTAATTAAATTGTCATGCCCTTTGTAATAATGTTGCCATGCCCTAACAGGGCGTCACAATAATTAGATTAGATTTTGTTTTATTCTTAAGCATATACTTTATTATTAATAAAATACTGAATAGTAAATACTTGCCAGCATCTGTCCAGTTAAGTACATATAATTGTACAGTATGTGACTTGGAAATAACGGTTTAGGAACTGTAAACAGTTATGTCTGCCACGAGGGAGAAGGACATAAAGGATCTAACGAGATAGGATCTTGTTTACTGCACTACTTGGAGCTGTGTTCTACAACGCAAGATGTCGCTGGTGCCTCTACGGTTTCAGACGAGGTAGAAGTAAATTTTTTTTCTGACAATTGCGGTGGTCAGAGGAAAAACAAATTTATAATAGCGGCTTACCTCTATGCTGTAGCAAATCTTAATATCAAAACCATCACTCATAAATTCTTGGTTGTTGGACACACAGAAAATGAGGGTGATGTAACTCACTCATTAATTGAAAAAAATATCAAGAAAGCGTTGAAGTCTGGCCCTATCTATCACAATACACGACTTTAATCACAACTGCGAGAAAATCTGGTGAACCGCTTAAGGTGCATGCACTGGACCATGATTTCTTCTTTGATCTTAAAGATCTCGTTGATGCTACGGCAACCAATTTCAATATTAATTCTGATGGAGACAAATTTAACTTCAATGATATTTGTGTCATTAAGGTAGAAAAAGAACAACCCGGTGTATTTCTTTATAAGACTTCGTTTAAAGACACAGAGTTCAAAACCGTCAATATCACACGCACCAGAACCAGGAAACAGTTGAAACTGTCCAAAGACGTGCAGATGAAGAAAGCTTATTCAAATTCGCTTCCTATCTCCCAAAGAAAATACCAAGATTTGTTATCTTTGGTGAATTCGAACACGATACCTCGAATTTACCAATCGTTTTTTTCAAAATTTGAAACGCGAATGATTTTATAAGTACCTTATTAAATTGTAATGTAATATAATAACTGTTACAGCTTAACCTACTAGTTAAGTTAGGTCATTTAAAAAATATGAGACTGATTATGTTCCTAATAAAAAATACTTAGGATATTAAATTATGTTGTGCATGTTAAGATTTTTGTTAAACTTTTACTCAATATTTTTGAGATTCTATGCTTAGTTTTTTGGTTTATGTAACTAATTATCATGATTGAAATACCTAAGGAAGTTACTAAGAATTTGTATTGTTTTCGTTTATTCTTTTGTTTGAACTGGTTTATTGTCTAAGATATTTTTAGGAAAAAATCCAGGATCTCGTTCCTCTGTTGTTTGAGATATTAATTGTATTTTTAGAGGTAGTAGAGGTAGTTGTAGGTTTATGTTTAGTTTGTTATTTCTATTAAATGTCAATTTACGTAACAAAGATAGTTGTGTAAAACAATAACGGAATATTTTAACAGGGTCTCGTTCCTCTCTTGTTTGAGACATACATTTTTATTTGTGACTTACCAAGTTTAATTTTGTTATTTCTGTTTAATTTTCATTGACTTACTCGTAACAGAGGCTGTTACAGAATTTCTATTATTTTATATCCATTTTGATCTCGTTTACTGTCTAAGACTATTTTGGAAAGCATTTTCAGGATCTCATTCTTCTCTTGTCTGAGATATTAATTGTATTTTTAGAGGTACTATGTTTATTTTTCTTATTTCTATTAAGAAAGATTTTTGTGAAAAACAATAACGGAATATGTTAACAGGATCTCGTTCCTCCATTGTTTGAGATATAAATTTTTATTTGTAGGTTACCAAGTTTAATTCAGTTATTACTTTTTAATTTTTATTGACATAACAGAGGCTGTTACAGAATTTCTGTTGTTTTTATTTTCACTTGATCTCGTTTATTGTATTACAGAATTTCTATTATTTGTATATCCATTTGATCTCATTTATTGTCTAAGAAAATTTTGGAAAGTCGTCTCAGGATCTCGTTCTTCTCCTGTTTGAGATATTAAAAATTGATAAAGCTACCTAAAAAGTAAAGTTTTGCTATTTCATGCTATTCCATTTTAATTAACATAACAAGGATTCTTATTGAAATACCAAAGGAAGTATTGTGAATTTATATTGCTTTTGTCTAGATTTAATTTTATAATTGTAGGTTACGATTTTTTAAATAATTCAGATAACCTTATCCTCTGTGTAGTTTAAACTTATAATTATAATTAACTTTTCCAACAATTTATAATTAAAATGTATTAGTTTGAGTTTTAATAATTTTGACATTGTATCTGTTCTTACTGTCAATTACAGTTTCTACAAATTTATTGGTACTTTTATTTTCATCCTCAAATTAGCTAAGTAAAAACTATTTTTTATAAAGCTTAACTTACTTCTCAATCTAATTTCTTCTATCGCTTAATTTTTTTTACGAAACCCAAAAATTTTCTGATTTACTTTTGAAATTTTAAAATTATTTATGTTAATCCTTTCCGTTTTCTCTGAACACATTTTGGCATTAGTCGAAAAGGCAAGCCAAAGTTTGTCCAACAGTGGCACAACTCTGAATCACCATATTCAGGGTCTTATATTTAAAATCCAAATAAAATTTTAAAGATTTAAACTATCTTAAGAGTTCAATTATGTAGTCTAGATTATTAAAAATATAACAACTACGCGGTGAACCTTAAACTTAGCTCATAAGAGTCGAATTTGTGCGCGCGAACTCATTTCCGAAAAAAGTCGGTATTTACGTACTTCAGTAAGAAAAACTCATAGGTACATGGCATGTCGTCCGTACGGATTCGAATCCGGAAGCCCATGCCATAATCGACACTCCTACTATAATCATTATATTAATGATAGTGCGTAAGACGAACAAAAAATCTAAGACCTTGAACCGGCGTTACTCGTTCATCGCTTATTTGTTATTAAATCGTCACAGAAGGCCTTGACATATACAATGTTCTTGCCACGTGCATGAAGCATGCTATAAATACAGGTTCGAACTTAACATGCTGATAGTTTTTTAAGAGGATGGTCAGACCATCAAACTGAACAACTTTCTCTATGGAACCAATTTCGAAGTCACGAAAAAAAAAACAGCTGTGTGTTTCTTACATGTTTAGATAATGTAAGGTTTCATAATTACTGTGAACATTAGCATCATTTCTGTTATCAGCCACTTTCATAATTTTGATGATTTTTACATATTGTTTGGCCAGTGACCATTGATTCATATTTTAATCTAATTAGTGATAATTATATGATATCAAATCACAAAAAATGTTAAAGAAAACCAGTTTATTTTGTTGAATTTTTAATTTCATTGATCGACTTATATAATTTGTATCTGTTTCACGTCGATCTAACATCAGTTTCAACGTGATTGAGGTCACGGAGTGAACTAATTCTACTGGAAATAGTACCTATTTTAGTTAACCTATATCGGTACCAATTCAGTAGTCTGCACATGTTGCGGGCGTCACAAGTTAAAGAATATCCTAATTACTTAGTTTTCAACTTCTTCTTTCCAAAAAGACTAGTACACAAATAATAAACAATATAAACAAACACAGAAGTAATAAACAATAAAACGAACAGTAGAGTAAACACAAGATCTAGTTCTAAGTAGTCCCACCAGGACATGTCAATGCCGGGCGCTCGCAGATGTCCCCCACCGCCATGTCTCAGCACGTGTTCGGTCCACCACACGGCGTGCTCCAGCGGCGGCTGCGGCTGATCGTACACTATAGAGCGCAGTTTTTCTATGTTTTTCCTATAGCTAGTGAAAGAAAAAAACAGAGGATTAATGGAAGTATCCCTACAATATCGGAAACAACGATACACAGGGTATTTCTTAAGTATGCTGACGGTTTTTCAAATCAAATCAATTTATTGCCACAATATCATAAAAAGAAAAATACACACTTAAACAGTTTAAAACAACAACAATCATAAATAAACTGAAAAGAGAAAAACAAGCTATATTATAATCACTAATAAGCTATAACAGCTTTATTCGAGATAATATAATTTGAATGTTATTAGGTAGGTATCGCAAACGGGGACACACACGATTTTTGGTTGGTTATTGGTTTGTCCCCGCCTTTAATACCTACCTAATAACATTCAAATTATATTAGCTCAAATAAAGCTGTTATAGCTTATTAGTGATTATAAAGCTTGTTTTTCTCTTTTCAGTTAATAGGTTTTTATGCAGTCGGGTTTTCTGTTTATCTTAATAATTTAGATTATTTCAAACTTTTTAGTCTTGTGTCGAAACGGTAACATAAAAGTACTATAATATACATATTTTTGGAATCGTCAGACCATTAGCTTTCATTTAATACCCATATTATAATTTTAATGAAAAAAAAATTTTTTATTCTCCCTCTCTTTTTTATTTCGCAGACGCCATATTAAAATAATGTAGCCTATGTCACTCTCACAATTTTTACAAATCTAATGACACCTCAAACGTTAAAATCCATCAAGCCGTTTAGGCTGTAGGCCGTGCCAAAGAAATAGACATACAAACATACGTACAACATACATACATACATATATACATACATACATACATACGCTCGAAAAACATAACCCTCCTTCAGCAAATTATTTCACAAATTTGGCAAGAGGACAGGAGCTCAGTGATACTGACTACAGCCTGCGCAGCGCTGTTTTTCAGTCCTGGGTCAGTTTTTAAGGGTATATATTACTGTTAGCGTACTCCATACAAACGAAGTCTGATTATATTTTCAATACTAACCGATTAAAGGCAGTGACATTTTTCAGAAGCAATCTAGAAAGTAATCTCTATGCTTTTATCTTGTCAGATTTTCGTTAAAATGTATAGTTTTAAAGTTATAGTGCCTCAAAGATTTCCATTCAAATCTTAAATTAATCCTAGTATTGAAACTGTTTATTTTAAGAGAAATAGGACAAAATACAAGCATAGAGATTTGTTTCTAGATTGTTTCTGCAAAATTTCGTTGACTTTAATTGGTTAGTATTGAAAATATACTCGAGTTCGTTTGTATGCAGCGCGCATTTACATGGAATAAATTTCTCTTAATGGGCGATCTGAGTCTGACCATGACCATCAACCTGAATGAAACTTTCACTTTGGAGTTGTTTAAAAATCTGGTGTTCCATACTGCAAAACTACACACCTACTCGACTCCTTTTCGCGATTTTGTTATTGGTCCCATAGTGAAAGTTGTTCAGTTTGATGATCTAAACCACCCCTTCAATGTTTATTTGTATTTTTGTAAAACCTTGTATACATAATAATATCACTACAGCAATTTTAATAAAATTGCAAAAACTGACGAGGTTGTATAGAGGAGATATTCCCAAAAAACTAATTATATGGGGGCTTTTTAGAATAGGGAATAGAATGCATTAAGACCATTTTTAGGATTTTATCTTTTTGTGTTTGACCGAAAGCTAAATGGAAGAATCTACAAAAGTAAAGTTACCTTTCATCTTCAATGACCAGATTAATCGCATCCTTTAGTTTTTCCTCTGTAAGTGGCATCAGATCTAGCCTGACTCCGATCTTATGTGTGACGTATTTCTCCACATTGAACCACTGATCGCCCAGCATAGGAATACCTATAAGCGGTACTCCAGCTTTAATAGCTTCATCTGTAGATTGTAGTCCTCCCTGTGTGATGAATAATTTGATTTTTGGATGTTCTGAAACGATGAACAAATTATAAATCAATTAATCAGCCGGTATGAGACGTTACAAAAGTGTAGACAACTTTATTAATTTATAGGGTGATTGTACTCATGATACTGAATATCTTTTTCCAAAGAACCAAAGGAAGATCTAATTAACCCTTTTTAAAGATGGGTTCGTTAAAATTTTTATATACTCATTTATTTGTAATAATTAAGATGTTTGGATGTTCGTCGCACAATCGCGCATAAACGGCTAAACGGATTTAGATTAAATTAGAGTTTACCCGCGACTTCGTCTGCAAAAATTATATACTTACCAGATTTTAAGTCAGATCAAAAGCTATCAAACAAAAAGGTACATCTAAATCGTTACAGTAGTTTTTGCGTAATGCTGTTACAAACATACAAACAAACAAACAAACAGACAGACAAAAATTCTAAACGAAAGGTTGATTTGGACTCAGGGATTTCTAAAAACCATATCGTAACTTTTTTGTTAACATCTTCAATGTGCAGACACACTTCTGTTACAGTTTTATAATTGTTGTAGCACAAGTATGACAAATATTCATATTCCATTAAATTTAAATTAACGTGTGCTTTCCTTAAAAAATAAGTAATCTGTAAATTTATGGAATCTCCCCAAATGTTGTAGGTTTTGTGGTAAATAATCATTCACATATTATTTCATCACTATAGATATCAGCTGATATTATATCATGATAAATATCGTGGTATAATATCACGATTACTTACTTATTTATTATGATTACTTATCCACTAATACAATCAGTTCACAGTTCGACAAAGAGATTTAGATTTTAAGTTACTATATCAAATTTATGTTTGTAAAACAAAATAAACTATTATTGTACTGTACGCCGGTTAAACAGACGAAAATTACTAAAATTAGAACTAGAGACTACGCCAAATTGTTGATGTATTAACTGCCAGTTGCATGTACGTTCATTAAAGTTAATTCTACATTAAATCTCTTGCTGTCACTTTTTGTCTCGTTGACGTTGTAAAAGCTAGCAAGAGATTTAATGGAGGATTCAAAGTCAAAGTCAAAGTCAATATAATTTATTCAATATAGGAGCTTGCAGCATACTTATCAAACGTCAAATCTTTTTTAAAGCTACCACCGCGTCGGAACGTGTTGTCGCTGTAGAGAAGATGTGGCCAGAAACTCTAGATTGACTTTAATGAACGTACGTGTAACTGACCGTAAGAGTATTTTGGAAGAAAGGACTTGCATTTTATAAAAGGAAAAAAAGAGAAGAGAAACAACATAGCCTCGCCACTACTTACTAAGAAGGTCTGATTGCGGAAACCATTTGCCTATTTTAATATTTTTCGTTCGTCCAGGCAGTTCGTCCTTGTCCCACTTCCACAAAACATCGTAAGGTAGTTGAGAGAACACTTTAACAAACATTTGTATCTTCTCTGGCGGTAAAATTGAAGCATCAGTGTTTGTTCCGAAGCTCATATAAATAACACCGTTTACAGAAGAATTAAGATGTGCATCTAAATCCTGGAACGAAAAAAAAAATTTTTGTAACAACTTCGTTTTAACACTATGAAATCTAGTGTTCGTTAATTATCATTACCTATCCTCTATCAGTCAGATAACTTTATATTATTTTCATTCCGTTTTTAGGGTTCCGTAGTCAACAAGGAACCCTTATAGTTTCGGCATGTACATCCGTCTGTCCGTCTGTCCGCGGCTTAGCTCAGAGACGCTTAGTACTAGAAAGCTGTAATTTGACATTGGTATACATACATATTCGTCACACCGACAAAGTGGTAAAATAAAATCTAGAAAAATTTTTTTTTTTAGGGTACCTCCCCTACACAAAAAGTGAAAATGCATTTTTAAATTTACGGATCCGTTAGCGAAATATTAAGCATTAAAGTGAAAATGTTTGTCCCCCCCTCTCCCCCCCTTGTCAGCTAAACGGTTGTTTCTGGATACGTGAAAAAATTCACGGCGCTAGGGTATATAACGAATTTAAAAGGAAAACTATTACCGCTATTTAGGCTTTACATGTTAACGAGTAATGGTCGACCAACTTGTAAAATGTACTTTCTAGACTTAATTAGCCGTTAAACCGTAGTATAAACCAAAAAGCCCACTTCTAAGTCCGTATATTGTGAAGGTTAACTACGGAACCCTACACTGCGCGTGGCCCAACACGCATGTGGCTGGTTTTTTAATTGTTTTACAAAGTGCGAATGTAAGTATGTACTATAATACTACTATTTTTACGTAAACTTTTTGAGTTTCATTCAACATCTAAAATGCTACCATGTATTTTAAATGCGGTGACAACTTGGCTTTGCAGATCTGTCAAGATGCCTTCAAATCTTGTAAAAATATGGTGGCCGACGGATTTACAAAATTAAATGATCAATTTTTATGGTAATCTTTGTTTGTTTATTCCAAATTAATAATTTTGTTACATTAAAGAAATATTAAAAAAAAATTTACCTTTGGTAATGGTTTATCTGGTTTCTGATGCATTCCCCAAATGTGAATTACACTTGGAGGTACAGGTACATTTCCTTCTAATAGAGGATGCAGATTAATAAATAACATGTCAACATTCTTCCTCAACTCCAGCAGTGGAGGTACATCAGAACCGAAATGTCTTCTAACCATTTTATCATCCTCCTCAATTTGAGCACGCCACAATTTAGTATTTATGATATAATGACCTAATAATTCTACTGCTTTATCCCATAACGTAAGATTATTTAGTTTTTGTCTGCTAAATGCGGGATAAAGAAGTGGATGAGAAGGAACTCCCATAGATTCCATATTTATTGGTATAGCTCCCATGGAACTTATTTGAATTATAGGAACTTTGTAAACATGGGAAAGAGATAGAGTACTTATAACACAAGCTTCTAGTAATAGCAAATCGAAAGTTTGATTTTTATCTTTCAGTATATTTTGGAATTCATAACTTTGCACTTGTTTATCGAATACTACATTCATTAAACTTAAGATTCTTTTAGCTATATCGAGTAGGTCATTTTCACTTCCTTTTGGTGCTGACATGAATCCTTTTTGCCATGCTTCGTATGAAATATCGTGAACATCGATCTCTTTTAAATTAGGAGGTGCTTCTCCTTTTGGGAAGGCAGGGTCTGTTGTAACAACAATCACTTCATGACCTCGCTTAGCCAGTTCTTGTGTAAGAGGACGAAAAACCACTTGATGACTAATTGATGGAGTTGGAAACACAGCAAGAATTCTCGCAGATTCACATCTTAAAATATAAACACAACACAATAGCAAACTAATAAGATTTTTCATTTTATAAAATTACGACCGCTCTGTCTTGATGTTATGTTGTAACTGACGTTTGATTAAGATATACCTGTGCTACATATGAAGAATAAATAAATCATGAGTTAGCGCTATTTTGATTATCGCGCATAAAAAGCACGTGTCACGTTTCGACGCCCTTTGGACTTTGTCCTATCTAGACGATATCGCAACGTTAATGCTTACGAGATAGGGGTGTTCGTATGACAGTGAAAAAAAACACTCATAGGCCGTAGTCATTAATTCTGTTGACATTTTAGCAATGTTGGAAGAATGTGGAACTTCTGCAGTTTCAGAATATCTCTGCCTACCCCCTCGGGGAATATAACGGAACCCTAAAAAACGATTCACACAAACAGTTTTCTTACCTATTTTAAATTATAATACAAAATAACAATTATAATTCCAGACTAACTACAACAAAATCTACGACCTTGACTTTACTTCCTTGTCTCGTCATTATTTGTTATCAACTCAACATAGTAAGGCCTTGAGTTATACATTTGGTTGTCAGTTGTCACGCACAAAGCATGCCTACAAAAATGTGTTTAGTCAGTATAACTATTTTTTATCTTACATTATTTTAATCTATACATCTTATATCTATTCATATAATCAAATTGTAAACTTGGCGTGGATGTAAATTTAAGATATTTGCAATCATGTTTAGTCTTTTATTGAGACCATCTTTTTTTCTTTTTTTTTGTTATAATTAATTGACTATTTGCTTGTGCGTTATCACCGCATTTCCGCCAATGTTAAGTAGTTTGTAGGAGTATATAGGTAGTATCTATCCCAATCTCAAGAACAAGAAGAGTTTGAGGCTCAAACTCTTCTTGAGTTTGAGGATTGCGGAGCCTCGTGGCAGGCAAAAACGCGACGCGCGAACAACACGCGAGACAAATGCTCGGGTCAGAACCTGCAACGTGACTCTTTTGAATTTTGTCTATTTTTCTGTGCACGCATCACTTAAAAATTATTGAACCGATTTGGATGGGGTTTTCACATTTGCATTGGGCTTAGTTTGGATTAACATTTAGGCTTTATCGCAATCGGTTCTAATTTTTAGATTAATTATATAATTATAATTATTGTACATCAAACGCTGAAGAAGTGCCGAATTCTGATGCGTAATGATAGGATGGGTGAGTGAATTATTATTAAATGATGGTAGACCTGTGCTCCAGGAATGAGAACGGCAGATGCTATGAAAATAAAATAAGGTTTAAGATTTAATACATTTATTTCCCAAAAAGAATTACACTCACATACCTACTTGAGAATGCCAATAATTAATATAGCACCGATTGCTACTTTTTAATTTTGAAGCCTTTTTAGGGTTCCGTAGTCAAACAAGGAACCCTTGTACTTTCTGTCTGTCTATATACCCCGCCTCAATTACTCCCTGATTCTGAACCTATTGAATCGAAATCTGGCATGAAGACAGATCATAGGAATCCAAAAACAGAAATATGGTAATTGAGAAGAAACACTTTTTTCTCATATTAAAAAACAATTTGTTTTTCTACGCTCTTGTAATGTCAAAAAAATACTTATACAAATTAAGAAAACTGAAACTATTCTACCATAATTATAGCTCTTAGTAGGTACTTTCCATAAAAACTATAACGAACGCTTTAGAACAATCAGTACTTATCAAAAAAATCTTAAATTAAATCACGTTTTCGTTAGCGCGACATAAACAATCAATAAAAGTTTTCCTATTTGTATGAGTACAATAGCTACGGAACCCTATCATGGGCGAGACCAATGCGCTCTTGGCAGGTTTTATTTTTAATTTCACGATTATTGGTATGTTTATAGGTATTATTTTGACTCTGATATTCCCCTATTGAAATATTCAAAATTATTGCAATATTTTTGCACTCGCTACAGCTTTATTTGTATTTACCATGCCAGCTTCCTGGTAATCACCCATCATCTGTATCACGTTAATCTGACATCAGTTTCAACGTGATCAAGGTTATGGATTATACTGATGCCCATCGAACATTATAAGAGGGGTTAGAAGTGCAAAGTAGGCGTAGAACGTGTCGCCACAGGTTATGCAATGATTTGCATAACACCATAAGACGCGGCGTGGTGCGAGCGAGAGGGCATGAGTAATTGTAGCAGCGTGAGCAGAAAGACAAGTGGTGACAGCCGTCTCCGAAGCAAAAGCGCTACTTTGCATTTCTAACCCCTCTTATAATGTTCTGTGCTGATGCCACTGCAAAAAGTGCTTATTATAGGTTACCTAAATCGATAAGCGCCACAGAATAACCTACTTAATTTTCAACTTCTTTCTTACAAAAAGACTAGCATATATGTAATGGACAATATAAACAAACACAGAAGTAATAAACAATAAACCTAATAGTACAGTAAACACAAGATCTAGTTCTAGGAAGTCCCACCAGGACATGTTAGCGGCGGGCGCGCGCATATGTCCCCCACCGCCATGTCTCAGCACGTGCTCGGTCCACCACACAGCGCGCTCCAGCGGCGGCTGCGGCTGATCGTACACTATAGAGCGCAGTTTTTCTATGTTTTTCTTATAGCTAGTGAAAGAAAAAAAAAGGATTAATGGTAGTGTCCCTGTAGCGGTACACAGTCTTTCTTAATATGCTGACGGTTTTTTACCCGACTGCGCGACGCAAAGGAGGGTAATGTTTAAAGTAATGATCAGATCATCAAACTGAACAAAACTTTCACTTTGGAGTCAATTTATAGAAATCACGTAAAAATTTGCTGTTCCATTCAAAACTGCAAACCTACTCGACCCAAATGTCTCGCGATGTCGATGTTATTCTTACAGAGATTGTTGTTTCATTATACTTATATTTTGATACTACATAGCCTTTGCCTGCAACTTCGTTCGCGTGGATTCCGAAAAACTTCAAAACAAAATCCTTTCTTAGGGCCCGTATTATTGAAACTCCAATGCTGGCGCGCGCTCCATATAAGTGTACTATGGTGATATTTTCAATACTAACCAATTAAAAGCAATGCAATTTTTCAGAATCTATCTAAAAACGAATTTCTATGCTTGTATAGAGTCCGATTTTCGTTAAAATGTATTGTTTTAAAGTTACAGTGCCTCAAAGATTTCCATACAAATCTTAAATTAATCCTAGCATTACAATTGTATATTTTAACGAAAATCTGACTCCATACAAGCATAGATATTTGTTTCTAGATTGTTTCAGCAAAATTTCATTGACTTTAATTGGTTAGTATTGAAAATATCACCATAGTACGTTTGTATGGAGCGCGCACCGAATTATATCCCCTTAAGATAACGTAGGTATGTAAGTATGCTTATTATAGTTAGTTAATATTAATAAGACCAATCATGGATACACTTCCTCACTGTATGAAAAACATAAGCAAACGCTGTGTTGTGGTGTCCGTACGTACAAAGAGAAGACGAAGGAAAACATTTCTTTACTATGTTTTTGTGCGCAGAAAAGTTTGTTTTACGTCCATTTCCACGTGGGTGAAGCGAAGGCGAAAGTAGAGTAGTAAAATACTGAATTAAAAAATATAAATAGCCGTGTGGCGCGCTCGTGTGCTCCATAGAGACAAAAAGACAGTAAAACCCTCATAACTTCTAGCATTTAAGAGAAGTTTATTCCTAATGCGTAAATGCGCGCTGCATACAGGCGGAGTCTGGTGATATTTATATACTAACCAATTAAAGTCAATGAAATTTTGCAGAAACAATCTAGAAACAAATCTCTATGCTTATATCTTGTCCGATTTTCGTTAAAATATACAGTTTCAATGCTAGAATTAATTTAAGATTTGTATGGAAATCTTTGAAGCACTGTAACTTTAAAACTATACAATTTAACGAAAATCTGACAAGATACAAGCATAGAGATTACTTTTGAAATTGTTTCTGAAAAATTTCACTGTCTTGAATTGGTTAGTATTAAAAATATAACCAGACTTCGTTTGTATGGAGCGCGCCAACAGTAATATACCCTAACGGGTTTTGTTTACTAATGCTTTTGATTTGTTTAAATACAGGTTTATACAATCAAAAGTCATTTAGAAAATAAAATGCGGTACATTCTAGAAGTTGTGACGGTTTAACTGTTATCCCGTATCTCCACTTTACTTCCCGTGGGTGCATGGGTGTGTGGGTGTCTTACGAGGTGAGTAAGGGATAAGGTTTTCTTGTGGGCAAAGGGTGTCACCAGCTAACACGTAATTCCATCCTAAAACCTTTTATGTACTTCAAGTGAGCTTTCTACAACTTGCTGCATGCTGCAGTTGAAGCAAAGCTTCTGCCCACCTCGAAAGGGATTATGGTCGTGAGTTTATGTAGATATGGTTGCATGTATTAAAATATATTAACCAAAATCAACGATATTAATCGTCGATGGCGCGTTGCAGGGAGCTATGGAAACTCAATCTTGAGGTCCAAGTTCGAATCCGCTCGGATGACATGCCATGTACCAATGAGTTTTTCTAACTTATGTACGTATCGACTGCTCTTAAAACGGTGAAGGAAATCGTCGTGAGGAAACCTGCATACGCTGAAGAAGAAATTCCGATGCGTATGTGAAGTTTACCAATCCGCATTAGGCACACGTGGTTAACTAACGCCCACACACCCTCCCTGAGGGTAGGCCTGTGCCCTTCAGTGGGACGTATATAGGCTGTGATGATGATGAAGATGATTAATGCACCGTACTAGATAAGGCGATCAGTAGGAACTGCATTTTGCTCTGGAATACGGTTCCCGTACCGCATTGATCTTACCAAGTTCACGTTTCGTCGTTTGTATATGTGTTTTGTGTGACATATTGTTTCTATGAACGTGTTTGTCTATCTTTAGAGTGTAAGTCAATGGGAACAATTTACAAAAATAAAGTTACCTTTCATCTTCAATGACCAGATTAATCGCATCCTTAAGCTTTTCCTCTGTAAGTGGCATCAGATCTAGCCTGACTCCGATCTTATGTGTGACGTATTTCTCCACATTGAACCACTGATCGCCCAGCATAGGAATACCTATAAGCGGCACTCCAGCTTTAATAGCTTCATCTGTAGATTGTAGTCCTCCCTGTGTGATGAATAACTTGACTTTTGGATGTTCTGAAACAATAAATTATCATCATCAATCAGCCGGTAGATATTAAAAAATAAGCGCAAAATACAAAACTGTTTCTCTTCAACAGTGAATAAGACAAGTTAGTTTAGTAAACAACTTTTTATGTACAGGGTGTTAAGGTAAACAGTTGCATTACTTTAAGGGTCGATTGTACCTATGATACTGATCAACTTTTCCTAAGAAATCTATAGAATATTCGCAAAAAAATTTGTTTACTTTTCATACAAACGTTCGATCAGCTGATTGCATTTAGTACCTATGGAAAGGAAATGCATTTTTTTTTAGAATTACTCGTACGTTTCTTAAGGAAAGTTGATCAGTATCATGAGTACAATGACCCCTTATAGTAATGCAACTGTCCATACCATATCAACCTATATTGGGTGTTACAAAAGTAAAAATAAACATTTAAGGGTATATTACTTTTGGCGCTCTCCATACAAATGAAGTCTGGCGATATTTTCGATACTAACCGATTAAACTCAATGAAATTTTGCAGAAACAACCTAGAAACAAATCTCTATGCGTATCGTGTCAGATTTTCCTTAAAACGTACAGTTTTAAAGTTACAGTGCCTCAAAGATTTCAATATTAATCTTAAATTAATCCTAGCATTGAAACTGTATATTTTAACGAAAATCGGATACGATACAAGCATAGATATTTGTTCCTAGATTGTTTCTGCAAAATTTCATTGAGTTTAATTGATTAGTATTGAAAATATCACCAGACTACGTTTGTATGCAGCGCGCGTTTACGCATTCGGAATAAACTTCTCTTAAAACTTTTAAAGGGGTTGTTTAGACCATCAAACTGAACAACTTTCACTATGGGACCAACATCGAAATCGCAAAAAAAAAAAAACTGCAGTCCCATACATTTAGCTCGAGTCAATTTAACATAACATAACATAACATAAATATTCTAGATTTGCACACCAAAAACATACAGCAACAAAAACAGAATAATAGAACGTAAGGGTACAAATGGTAATGGGTCGATTTGTAGTTTAGTATGGAACATAAGATTTGACCATGATACAGGATGTAACATTATCAAATATCGAAGGGGGTGCTAAAGACCATCAAACTGAACAACTTTCACCACGGAATCATAATTAAAATCGCGAAATTAAAATTTGTTGTTCCAAAGAAAACATCAATGGCTAATCCACCCAAATACATCGGAAAGTAGATTTTTTTTTCCCGATATTCTTTATGGCCCCATAATGAAAGTTGTTCAGTTTAATCATCCAAAGCACCCTGTAAAATATGAAATGCTATTAATTTTATACCCTGTATATCCGATGATGATGATGATATGATATGGTAGATTTCCTAGACATGTCAGTCATGTTTCAAGATCGTGTGGATTTGTACCTGTGATCACTAATTTAAAAAAAACAAAAAGATTCACAACCAGCACATCAAAATTGCCTCAAATTAATAGGTATCTGCGAGCACTTTGTCTAGCATTGCGTAATCATCTTACTGACATTAAACGTGTCAATTTGGACAACAATTTTCTAAGATTTTGTATGAAATTGTGCTAGTAACATAAATAATTACACTATTATTTTGTGATTATGATAATTAACTTATTTTGATTAATGAACCTCTATTACTCATACCATAAACTTGAAATACGGAAATAAACCGGTTTTCATATCTGTAAGTAATTGGCATTCTTTGTTTTTAATATGTTTTTTTTTGCTATACTTGATATCCGATGGGTAAAAATTTACAATGTTAATAGCTACTAATAACGAACAATTCATCCGACAAAGAGATTTAGGTTATCTACACTAATATTATAAAGAGGAAAGATTTGTACCTATTTTTGTATGTTTGTATGTTTGTAATGAATAGGCTCAAAAAGTACTGGGCCGATTTAAAAAATTCTTTCACCAATAGAATGCTACATTCTTCCAATTTGACATAGGCTACATTTCATTTTGAAAAAAATTAGGGATCCTTGGTAAAATTTGAACAATGTAACCGAAGGTGTAGAAAAAAAGTGTTTTATATCAAAATTTCCAAAAATAAATAATTGTCTACCCCGTGCGAAGCCGGGACGGGCTGCTAGTAAGCTATAAGTTACTATAATTTGTGTTTGTGAAACAAAATCAATGATTTTAATGCTGTTGGATGCTGTTGTTATTATTTTTATGATGGAAACAGACGAAAATTACAAAAGTTAAAAGTCTACACTAAATTGTTGATGTATTAAGAGGATACTACTACGGAACTACTGGTGAAACGTGGATGTTCTGAGGTTTAAAAATATCTCTGACTACCCCTTCGGGGAATATAGTCGTGAGCATATGCTTATTAAGAGGATTTTAATTTACGAAGAAAGAACTTGAATTTTATTAGAGAAACTAATTTAAATAAAAATTTGGGATCTAGACTACTGGACTTGTTTTTATACAGGGTCCTTCTTAATATGCAGACACTTTTTTAAGAGGATTATCAGACCATCAAACTGAACAACTTTCTCTATGAGATCAACATCGAAATCGCGAAAAAAAAATTATCTGATCCATACAAAACTGCAATCCTACTCGAGCCGAATGTATAGGACACTAGAGAGCCACAAAGGAACAAACATACATAGAATACGCTGATAATAAACAAATTACCCCCTTTTGAGTCGCGCAATTGGGTAAAAAGAAAGAAAATACGTTGTTGCCTAAACACTACTTACTAAGAAGGTCTGATTGCGGAAACCATTTGCCTATTTTAATATTTTTCGTTCGTCCAGGCAGTTCGTCCTTGTTCCACTTCCACAAAACATCGTAAGGTAGTTGAGAGAACACTTTAACAAACATTTGTATCTTCTCTGGTGGTAACAATGAAGGATCAGTGTTTGTTCCGAAGCTCATATAAATAACACCGTTTACAGAAGAATTAAGATGTGCATCTAAATCCTGAAACGAATAAAAAATGTTAGTAATAACTTTGTTTTAACACTAACTTCAAACTTCAAAGACTTTATTGCGACACAGGTAATATAAATGTGATGAAGGTATGAAATCTAATTTTTATTGCACACCAACACAGAACATACATAGTATTCGTTCATTCTCATTACTTATCATCAGTCAGATTACTTCATATTTTTTTCAATCCTTTTTTAAATTGTTTTGCTCCTTTTACAAAGTGTAAAAGTGTGGATGTGGGTATGTACTGTATTATTACTACTCTTACGTACACTTTGGTCAGATTCTGTTTGTGACATTCAACATCTAAAATGCTACCATCCTTTATATTAAATGAGGTGGCAACCTGGCTTTAAGCAGATCTGTAAATATGTATTCAAATCTTGTAAAAATATCGTGGCTGACAGCTTTACTATATTAAATGATCAATTCTTATAGTAATCATTAGGGGAGACCAAATTAATAATGTAGTTTCATTTAAGAAACATTGAAAAAAAAAAATTTACCTTTGGTAATTGTTTATCTGGTTTCTGATGCATTCCCCAAATGTGAATTATATTTGGAGGTACAGGTACATTTCCTTCTAATACAGGATGTAGATTAATAAATAACATGTCAACATTCTTTCTTAACTCCAGCAGTGGGGGTACATCAGAACCGAAATGTCTTTTAACCATTTTATCGTCTTCCTCAACCTGACCGTACCACATTTTGGTATTTAAAATTTGATGATTGTATAATTCTACTGCTTTATCCCATAATGTTAGATTATTTAGTTTTTGTCTAAAAAATGTGGGATAAAGAAGTGGATGAGTTGGAACTCCCATAGATTCATATATAATTGGCATAGGTCCCATGGAACTTATTTGAATTACAGGCACTTTGTAAACATGGGAAAGAGCTAGAGTACTTATAACACAAGATTCCAGTAATAGCAAATCGAAAGTTTGATTTTTGTCATTCAGTATATTTTGGAATTCATAAGTTTGCACTTGTTTATCGAATACTATATGAATTAAATTGAAGATTCTTCTTGCTAATTCGAAAGTGTTATCTTTACTTCCTTTTGGTGCTGACATGAATCCTTTTTGCCAAGCATCGTATGAAATATCGTGAACATCGATCTCTGTTAGATTAGGAGGTGCTTCTCCTTTTGGGAAGGCAGGGTCAGTTGTAACTACAATCACTTCATGACCTCGCTTAGCCAGTTCTTGCGTAAGAGGACGAAAAACCACTTGATGACTAATTGATGGAGTTGGAAACACAGCAAGAATTCTCGCAGATTCACATCTTAAAATATAAACACAACACAATATCAAACTAATTAGTTTCTTCATTTTATATTATTGCGACCGCTCTGTCTTGATGTTATGTTGTAACTGACGTTTGATTAGGATAGATCTGTGTTTAAATAAGAATAATAAATAAATAATGAGTCTGCGTTATTTCACTATCGTGCATGCAACGCACATGTCACGTTTCGACGTATTTTGTTTCTAGTAAAATGTATGAAGGACTTCACATAGCCTCTAAGGCGCATGCCACGCCATTGGAAGTATCGAATTCGTCCACACACGCACCATCCATGCGTTAATCACGTGTCATCTAAAATCGTAGTCGACCACGAATTCCGATTTACACTTTTATTTTAAGATGCTCCCGTTTAGTTCGGGCGGCCGTGAAGAAGTCGTGGGTGTACGACTTGTTCACGGCCGCCCGAACTAAAGCTTATGAATAAGACAGTTTTCATGCAATAGTTTACTATTAGAAAATGCGAAATAATTACCCAGCGAGCTTATAAACAAAATTAGGCTTATCCGATTGGTTTTAATTAGTGTAACGAAGTACACTTTGGTCGTCCGCCGGATTTCCTGGCAGGTGATGCTGGCCAACCAAAAATGGTGGGCAAATTTTGGAGTACTTCTTACCCATCGAACTTATGGATGAAATGTAGGCCAAATCAAAGGATAGACCCTTTACCTTCAATATTTATTATTTGACGGCCCGATAGCACAGTCAGTAGTGAACCTGCCTGCTGTGCCGAGGGTCGCGGGTTCGAATCCCGTAAGGGAAAAATATTTGTATGATGAATATGAATATTTGTACCTGAGTCATGGATGTTTGTATCTATTTATGTATTCTATATCGTTGTCTAGTCATCATAATACAAGTCCAGGCTAGATTCTGGTACTTTAAATGTGACTAGATAATTTGTGTGACAATGTCCAAGATATTTATTATTTATTATTATTATATTTCATCGGTCGTCCTGGTCGAAACTTGGTGGTTTCTGGCGTCCAACCAGATTTATCTGTCAAAGTAAGATCATGCGTTTTTACGTTCATACAAATAAATACATTATTAACCTGATATACGCATTTCTTTCAACATGAACGTGAACTGTTGTATGGTTTAAAAGTATTTATTATAAAAACTTTAAAAAGGGCGATACGCGGCGTTTTATTTAAAATATTATTATTGACATAACTTAGTCGTTTATAAATTGGTTTGGATGATTGCTTTATTGATCAAAAGAATGTATTGCAGAGTTTATCCTACAAAAATTTGGTTAAGATTTGATGAAGCGTTTAGAAGATGTACAATGTTTTAAGTGGGTCAGATTTAACCTAACCTATTTTATTCCTTTACGAATAAAATCTTCGAGTTCTATTAATGATTCTTTCTAAAATAAAATCTTCAAGCAATCAATGAATCTTCAGCGAAAAAGTCTGTTTTACTTGCATCTACTTTATAAGTTGAAATCACTTTTACTTGCGACACAGACCATTGTGTAGACAGTGAGATGATATTTAATTGAAAAAATGTATGTCTGTCTGTGGCATCGTAGCTCTCGAACGGGTGGACCGATTTCGATGCGGTTTTTTTTAACAGAAAGCTAATTTTTGCGAGGGTGTTTTTAGCTTTGTTTCATGAAAATCGGTTCACTAGTGTTCATGTAACTTTTGAAATTAGGAAATACCATTAAATTACAAATTTAAAAAACCCTCAACGCCAAAAACAAACATTTAAAAATAAAGAAAGAATTCGGTCACCTATTATTTTTGATTTAAGCAAATGTATGTTTTTAAGTACACAGGGCCCAACTTAATATGCTGACAGGTTTTTAAGAGGATGATCAGACCATCACACTGAACAACTTTCATTATGGACCAACATCGAAATAGCGAAAAAAAAATCTGCTGTTCCACACAAAACTGCAAACCTACTCGAGCGAAATGTATGGGACAGCTGATATTTTTTTCGCGATTTTGATGTTGGTCCCTTAGAAAAAGTTGTTCAGTTTGACGGTCTGATCATCCCCTTATAAAAGTGTCAGCATATTAAGAAGGACCCTATATGTAGTTTGGGCTGTGCGTTGTCTTACAGTCAGTCAATCACAAAACTGTTTTATAAGTATAGAAGGTTATGCCGGATTCGGACCAATTTTTAAAATAACTGTTCTAGAATAATCAAGATTATCCATCAGCTATGTTGCTGCACAAGTGCGAAGTCAATTAATCTGCACATTGTCTCAGTCTCTCAGACCCTACTCAAAGTGCCGCCCGTTCAGAATCTTTGCCGCGTGCCAATGACAAATAGATAGTGTCTTTATTCAGCTATTGTCATCGTCTGTGTCGGCTCAGGTTAAATATGTAACCTGATTCAAGATTTTTCCAAATATTCGCTGGAAAGATCGCTAGCCACCACTTTAGTTAACTTTTTGATTTTACACACATCAGGAAACATACCGGTACTATGAATTTTAACCCTGATTTTTAAATAACATTTTTAGGGCTCAGTAGTCAAACAAGGAACCCTTATACTTTCGTCCATTTTGTCTGTCTGTATGCTCAACCTCGAATGCTCGCTCATTTTTGCACCGAGTGAATCGAAATTTGGCATGACGACTGATAAAATTAACCCAAAAAACTTGTTTTTTTTTCGATCCATACATCAATACATACATCCGATACATCGTCTCACACAACGAAAAGGGGTTAAAAAAAACGTCTTCCAATGAAACAAAACTTCCATACAAACTTAATCGTTATAATAGAATGTCATAAGATTCAAAAACAAAAATTAAAGGTTTCATGTCATACAATAAAATAAAATCACTAAAAAATCGCTAACTATGATCACGTGTGTTCACAATTAAGTTCACAATTGCTATAATTATTTCTTGTATTCAAATGATGTCAGCTCTGTGACAGATAATTGCCTAATGACTCTAATGACCCCTGTGTTTGTATATATGTATCTGTGTTCTTATTTAAGGGGATATAATTCGAAGCGCGCTCCATACAAACGTACGGGCGATATTTTCAATGCTAACCAATTAAAGTCAATGAAATTTTGCAGAAACAATCTAGAAACAGATCTCTATGCTTGTATCGTGTCCGATTTTCGTTAAAATATACAGTTTCAATGCTAGGATTAATTTAAGATTTGTATGGAAATCTTTGAGGCAATGTAACTTTGAAACTTTACATTTTAAGGAAAATCTGACACAATACAAGCATAGAGATTTGTTTCTAGATAGTTTCTGCATAATTTCATTGAGTTTAATCGGTTAGTATTGAAAATATCACCAGACTTCGTTTGTATGGAGCTCGCCAACAGTAATATACCCTTAACATTATTATATATTCCAATTTATCTATGTAACAAATGAGACGTGTGGTATATAATGTAATTTTAGTCTTAGTTCTTTGCTTTTTAAATGTGGAGATTTTTTTAATGGGGACTAGATTTATATTAGAACCTTTAACTAAATTGTAACGCTGTAAATCTTCCTTAAATAAATAAAATAGTTTATCTAGTGAAATCATTAATTGAATACACGATTGAAATTAATTCATACGATATATTTTTTAAGAAAATAATGAATTTTTAACTTTATTTTCTCAAACTAGACTAACTTATAACCTTTGAATGAATTTTATTCACATATTAGTTTATCTAGTGAAATAATAAGAAAAACAATGAAAAGTACTTTTATTAATTCTTTTTACTCAAAAATTCTTTTTTTTTGAATGACATATACAGTTTGCTCAGGGAGCACTTACTGCTTTTTACAGCGGGCTTTTGGGGGTGGCCTTACCAGTGACGGCGAAGCGCCCTGGTAGGTCACCGAACCAGTGATTTAAGCAACCTGCCCAAGGGGCACCCCATTGGGGTACGGACCTCGGCAATGGGCGTTGCTGGGATTACGCGACGGGTTGGGAAGCGGGGATCGGTGAGAGTCAAAAATACGGCACACGCATGCACTTTTCGGAGGGCTGGACAATCGTGTTTCTCATAGTAAATCTTCGCCTGAACCTACGGCTCCTTAATCAAACCGAAGACAAAAACCAAATAAATATCGGCGTCTTTTACGAGTTATTGATGACCTCTTCTACTGTCTTACTCTTTTCCGACCCAAAGGAATTATTAACTTCTGATTGTCTTAGGAATTTTCTTTTAGAGAGAACTTGACTGTTTAAATAAAACCGGTCATGTGCGAGTCGGGGTACTCACGCACTGAGGGTTCCGTACCACACCACCACACAACAAAGACACAATTTACTAAAAACATTTTTTTCCCCGGGACGTTTACCGCGATCCTGACTCATACTTGGCCAGTTTTATTATTTGTTGTCATACTGTAGATTTTGCTCTACAATCACACCAAGTTTGACGCTTGTATGTATTACCGTTTTTACGATCGAGCGAGAAGAAAAAACGTTGATAAAAACTAGTTTCTTGTATGAGGACCCTCCTTAACTATAAACTTTTTGCCATTTTTATTATTTTTAGCAAATGCGCTATAATAACGCACAATCTGTGAAAAATTGCAATTGTCTAGCTATTACGGTTCAAAAGTTACAGTCCTAAATAGTTAGGACAGACAGACAGTAATAGGATCCTATTACGTAGTCGTTTTTCACCCTTTGGGAATGGAACCCTACATATGTTCTTTGTTTTTAGTTAAATAAGTTTTAGATTTCCATTACAAAGAAATAAGTTTTCGAATTTTTTTGCGTTTTCTATTAAAACTTGATTAATCAAATCATAAGAGATTAGATAATTGCATTTGATTACAACGTACAAAGTAGGCTATCGCTATCATTAATGATAATAAATTATGCTATAATAGATTTTGAAAACGACAACACTTTATAAAAGCAATCAAGTACACATTATCATCATCAATTTAAACAGGGTGTAAGCCAAAGTATATAACCTTTAAACCACATACTCTACCCATCAAACTGAACAACTTTTACTATAGGAGCAAACCAGTACCAAAAAAAAAACTGTTCTATACTAAACTACAATGCCTACTCGACTCAAACGTATGTTACAGCAGATTTTGTTTTTGTTTAGACTGGTTTAAAGTTGTTCAATTTGGTTAAATCTTAAAAGGTTAAATCATTCCCTGCAATTACATAGAACGTCATTGATTCCCTGGGATTAGAGCCTATTTAAATGCATGAAAATAAATAAAAGATTTAAAATTTTAATGGTACTTTTCCTTACAACCTATATTTTGTCCCTCTGCATTGCACAGGCCTACCCTCAAGGTCTTCTCTACACCCTTTATGGGCGTTAGTCCACCACGCGTCCCTAATGCGAATTGGTAGACTTCACTGCAGAATGCAGTTTTTCTTACCATGTTTTTTTCTTTTACCGTTTAAGAGCAGTCGGTACGTAGTTCGTACGTCCGTAGTGTAGGTACAAAAACTCATTGGTACTTGGCATGTCATCCGTGCGGATTCGAACCCGGACTCTCGTGATTGAGTGTCAATACTTCTCTACAACACGTCACAGACGCTCTCATGCATGATAGGTGTACAAGATAAATTGTTTAGTCAGTGTTGATTTACTGGCTTGGTATATCTTTCGTGGTCATCTTTTCAAATTTTCCGCAGTGATTACCAGTATTGCTAATCTACTGCTGTATTTGTAATCGGGAGTGCTGTGCACCACCAAACAATATTACCAACAAAACTTTTGTTTTATCCGGAACCCTTAGCTCGAGCCCGACACACACCTGGCCGGTTTTTATTCTTTGTTATTTTACCTTATACAGGATGAAATTGATATCATTAGCATCCTTTTAAACTAAAAGTCTACCCATCAAACTGAACAACTTTTGCGATGGGAGCAAACCGACCGGAACAAAAAAAAATTTGCTGTTCTGTACTAAACTGCAACACCTCATCATCATCATCAGCCCATCATCGTCCACTGCTGAACATAGGCCTCTCCCAAGACGCGCCACAAAACTCTGTCCTCGGCCTTCCTCACCCAATCGCTCCCCGCTACTTTTTTTAGGTCGTCTGTCCAGAAACCACTGGTGTCAAATTATTAAACTTTTAAAGTCAAGGATGTTTCGAATGGTTTTTGTACCGACGGGTAGAAAAACGGTTAGTGGAAACTACTAAAGTTACTAACTTGTTTCTAACCTAGAACGTGCTCAAGGTCAAAGTAATCAGACTAAACTTGTTCGTCGATTCAACAGATCTCTTGGCTGATTTACGCATTGCATAGTTAGTAGTTTCAAAGAAGAGTTATGTTTGGTAAGTAGCAAGTTGTGTCAAACGTTCCATAAGCTAATTTAGCTCAAAATTTAGGTTTTTAAGCGGAAAAACAAGTTTTTAACAAAGTTGTAAAATATCGTTCCAAGGATGATAAGGTCTTAACTCGCCAGATAAGTAAGTTGACTCGCGAAAAGTTTACATCAGCTTTTAGGTTTAGACGAAAAGTGCTAGTTCCTCGTTATAGCTGTTGCCCGTCCGTGACTTTGTCTGTTCTTGGAGTTCCGTAGTCAAATAAGGAAGCCTTAAGCCTCGTTCAGGGAAACGCGGGGCGTCAGGTGCTGCGGTGCGCAGAGCGGGCTGCCGGAAACACAAACATACGGCGAGCCTTTAAGGAGAAGCGCTGTCACACGCGTCAAATTGTTTTAGATTTATTGCCCGCGCTATTTGCCGCCCAACGCCCCGCGTCTCTCTGAACGAGTCCTTATACCTACTTTCGTCCAGTCTGTCTATCTGCCTGTCTGTATGCCTCAAGTCGATTACTCGCTCTTTTTTACCCGGCTGCGCTAGAAAGCGGGCTATTGCAGCTATTGAATCGAGATTTGGCTATGTTGATGAGTTAGATGGTGATGATCGAGTTAGGTGTCGATGAATAGGTCTTGTCTAATGGAACAAAACTCCCATAGGTTTCCAGGTTACCGGTTTCGGAAAAAAACAGTAGTATAGATATAGGTAGAATTTCTAATAACAAACTAGATGGCGTTGCACGACGTTAAATCGCGCAATCGTAATGTTTCAAAAATTTCTTTTAGGTAAACAGGTTGCTTTCGTTTCTTCGTATTATCCTTTCGCCTCGTCTCGTAAGACACCTACGGGAAGAAAGAGGGTGATTCATACTAAGCCGGAACTACAAAAAGAAGACTTCCTCCAAACATGGCCCTGCTGCGGTACGGTTCCGAAGGCTGGTAGCATTGTTTAACCATTAAATTTATAATATTAGTAGGTAAGAATGTTATGATAACATCTAGAAATGTCTTCATACTAAAATCATCATCATCATCATCATCTCAGCCGATGGACGTCCACTGCTGGACATAGGCCTCCCCCAAGGATCGCCAACACGACCAGTCCTGGCCTGCCCTCATCCAGCGGGGACCTACCCCGCTGCGCTTTCCGGTACGCGGTCGCCACTCGAGAACTTTTCCCCCCGTACCCGGCCACTAACACTTTAGTTTAGCAATTCTTCGGGATATGTCAGCTACTCTGGTTCTTCTGCGGATCTCTTCATTTCTGATTCGATCTCAATTGATCAATTTCCCTTTGGGTGACTTTCAGCCTTTTCATAAGGCCTTGGGTGAGCGACCACGTCTCTGTTCCATATGTCATTACTGGCAACACACACTGATCGAAGACTTTCCTTTTAAGACAATGCGGCATTTGGGACGTGAATATACTATGTAGCTTACCACCGCGTTGCTAAGAACTAAAATATAAAATGTAATTTTGAGTGTAACAGGCACGTCTTCTCCGAGAAAGGACAATTGGGTACAAAATACCGACTTTACATGACACAGAGGCAAAGGTCTTGTTTTTGTAGCTCATTCTAAGCCCCGCCATTTGGCATCGATAGCCGTCGCACAAAAACAAAGCCTTATTGGATCCCGAGTCCCGACCCAATCTCAATACTATTGCAAAAAAGTACCTTGTTTGCGAAATCATGGTTTCATTATCGCGAAAGTGTTCTTTTGTTTCGCAGACTGTTACGCTTCTTTGAACCGTTCGATTACTAAAAAAAACGGTCAAGTGTGAGTCGGGCTACTCGCGCACCGAGGGTTCCGTACTAAACCACCACACTAAATATTAACTTACAAAAAGTTTTGTTTTTATTATTTGTTGTTATACTTTAGAGTTTGCACCAATTTCAACGCTTGTATGTTCCCGTTTTTACGATAGAGCGAGAAGAAAGAATTTTAATAAAAATTTATTGTATGAGGACCCCGGCTCCCCCCTTAATTTTTGACTATTTGACATTTTTATTATTTATTTTATTTGTTAGCAAATCTGTCATAATAACACACATTTTGTGAAAATTTCTACTGTCCAGCTAATATCATTAAAAAGTTACAGCCCTAAATAGGCAGGACAGACAGACGGTTGACAGGTGCGCGAGTAGCCCGACTAACTTACTCGACTAAGATACTCTTCTAACGCACGCAAATTGCTAATAGCTTCGTCACTTGCTGATTGGTGTTTAGAATAAATCTTTCAGTAATGTTCTATTAACAACTATTATTATTGAATTGTTAAGAGAAATTATCTTAGTTCCCCATTAAGAGGAATTAAATCACATGCAGATGTAAGCTCTGCCGGCGTTCTGAAATGGGCTACAAATTATTATTCTGATTGCAGTCGACAGACGCGGCGTCGTGGAAGTTATAATTTCATCGTTTATTCTAAACTCGTAAAATTTTAAATAGCTTTTAAGGTTAAGTCAAAAAAATAAGCACAAAAAGCTTTTATTTAAATTAAAATTTGTTAACTGTATAAAAGAGTCTGATATGCTATTAATTAAGGACAAAATATTACCATTTGAAATGTGTTGTTGCAGTGAAGATCACTGTTTATTCGTTAAGCTTTCAGAACATGTCATTTTAATATAAAGTCCAATATTTTTAACAATTCGAAAGCCTCGTTAATTTCGACAGTGTGTATAATGTTTCCAGAATATTTTCTGAGTGGGCACTCCTCAACGATACAGTAAACTGATTACTAGAGTACCCTCATATGCAGAAATATAATAATATACCACGGGAAGAAATTATGTGGTCTTTTTTAACAATCAAACAAAACAATTTTCTGTATGGGAATTTTACTAATTTTACTAATCGAAATAAAAAAAAACAATTCCTCACTATCCTCACAAAACTGTAACTGAAATTTCCTCGAACCAAATATATGGGAGAGCAGGTTTTTGCCTGACTGCGCCAGAAGGAGGATTATTATATTTGCGATTTTGATATTAGTCCCATAGACAAAGTAGTATAGTTTGATGGTCATCGTCATCGTCTACATGGTCTTAAAAAACCATCAGCATTTTCACTAAGGGTTGAGCCACATTTACCGACAGTGACCGACGGTGGGCCCATACAACAATGTGGCAGCGACGACGCGACGGCGGACGGCTTCCCATACTAAATTACATTTTTGTATGGGCCCGCCGTCGGTGAATGTGTATCAAGTCTCAACCCTAACTAAATGTGCCGCCGGTTTACCTTACAAACTACAAAGACAAAATAAAATTCAATATTCTAGAGATCATTACTGTAGTGTATCAAATATTAATACCGTGCAAGTATCGAACCTTCAACCCTTCCCTTATAATGGTTCAGAATGATTTAAGAGGGTACATAATGGCATAACCGTATGTTGATCGAATTATAGGCTTTTGGCATCCGCTACTTCATGTAGACTACTGAATGACTGATGCGTAGATGTTACGTATTTTACGTATATATTCCACGCAGATAAATCTTTCAAAACATGTACATTACACTTCATTATCAAATAAGGACGAAACGTACCTTGGACGTAAAGGTGTTCTAAGAATTAGTGAGAGGAAGTGTTTCAAAGCTCTGTTTCTGTGATTCAAAACAAAGTCGCCTTAAAATGTTGTTGCTATTTGAAATGGAGTAGGTTAACGATTTTTATTTGAAATCTTTGTAAGGTACGATATTACTCATATAAAAACCTAAGTCTTACAGATTTTAACCCGCCGTATACAAAAAATAAATAAATAAATATGCATGCATGCATATGCTCACGACTATATTCCCCGAGGGGATAGTCAGAGATATTCTGAAACCTCAGAACATCCACGTTTCACCAGTAGTACCGAAACTCTATCCAGTGTGACGGGGGGTGAGCCCGTCGCCACATCATGGACAGTGGGTACAATACATGCCTCGAAATTGAAGCATGCAGGTAAAAAAATATCTAAATGTTTTTAATTTCGTTTTGTTAATTTGTTCTTCACCTTCGTTCAATACCCATGTAGTATAAGACTATGGGTAAAACGTAGTCGTACAAAGTTTTAAGACCGATCAAAAAGGAAGTTTTTTGACTTTCTGGTCTTAAAACTTTGTACGGAAACTTAAGATAGTCGCACTTACGCATGGGTGTCGAACTAAGCTGTAGAACATGAAAGTATACTCTAAGAAAAAAAATCCGTTAAACTCGAAATTTAAAATAATGTTTGTGAACTTTGTTGTAAGTTCATATTATGTCGTGTGGTACGGACCCTCGGTACGCGAGTAGCCCATTCGCACTTACCCGGTTTTATTTTTTACACTCTGTTTTTTGTTCTCTCTCTATTTCCAATCCTCACTATTATGTGAAAACCTCGACTAACTCTCCAGAAAGGCATCCAGGTTGTCTCTTCATCTTTTACTTGGTCGAAAATATTTATCAAAGAAATATAATAATGAAATAGCTTTTTGATAAAAACCTTTTCCCGAAAAGTATTAAATCAGATATAAAATATATTTTCTACACAGAATCAAGCTATCTACATGCAGGCCTTTTTGCAGATAGATTGAAATAAATATGGATGACGGGCTATTTGATAAAAAGGAACCAAGGGATGCCTGGGTATTGCCAATTGGGGTGCATGTCTGCTTATAGCGAAGTGATTATAAAACCAATTTAATCACTCTAGATTATTCGGGATGCTAATATTCTTTTTCAGTCAAATATATAAACTATTTGTTATTTACAAGCATACACATAAAGATTTTATATACATGTAACAATCATTTTAAGTTTCTACAAAAGAAGACTATGGAAATAATTGCAGCTTTTCCAGGCTATCGGCGTATCGTTATAGCACAAATTAGGAGAAAAATATCGAGTAGTTAACTTTATTTGAAAGTGTGTTTGAATAAATCGAATTCTTGTAGATTTGACAAAAATCTACTTTAAAAGACTAATTTTCTGGTAAAGTCTGCTAATAAAAATAGCTGTCACATATTATATTACTTTTACTCCATGTAACGATACGATCTTATCTTAATATGTTGACTGTTGTTTCAGACCATCAAACTGAACAACTTTCTCTATAGGACCAAAACTGATGTGATAGTATTATGATATGTTTAAAGATTGGGTTAAGCCGGTTTTTAAAAACGTAGAACATAGTATTTACTGACTAACTATTACCCGCTTTAACTGTAACCGAACCCTATGGGATAGAAGGTCAGTATTACCCCAGTTACCCAAAATGTAACCAATATCCGCGTGAAAAATGACTCTTTCGCATCTACTAATGCGTTCATATACGCTCAAACACGCACGTTGGTACGTAACCAAGTTTACATTTGAATAATAAAATCGTCTGTTTACGATAAATGTTTACTATTTGGGTAGGAATAGATGATTAAGGACTCAATATTTGGCATAGTTTTGTATCTGGAATGATGATCACAAGCAGTATAATACTCGTATTAGTATGAAATTTCACAGTTTTGGTGTGTTCAAAAATATGACCACAGTTTATCTATCGATACAGTTGTGAAACTCGGCGATTGCACGCGACTAGAAGGGACTTGAAAGGAGTTCAGAGGCCTTCCCGGTTACTGGACTCACCGAGCAGATATCCCACAGAGAAACAACTTTAGGCAAGCTCCCAGCCTAGGCTGGGCTGTTGTACCTAGGTACACGTCTACAATAATATCCGCATGCGCATCGATGTTTGTACCAAGCTGCCGCTCATTTTCGTAAGTGAGTGTTCACGTACGAGAAAATGTACAAATATGTACAGATCCACAATCCTACCTCATCTTGCTTGCGTGACGCGTCGGTATACCAATAGTGGTGTACCACCGCGTCACGAGCTTATATCAAGCTGTTTCTCCTTAGAATACCTACTCCGTGGTACTGCCTAGTAAGATGAGATCTGAAAAATCATGGATTATCTGTCATATTGCCGCCTCTTCTGCATCGAGCGCTACTTCCACTATAGCAGATTCAGCAGTCTAGTATGTTTATTCATAGTGACATTATTTAGATAGGTTCAGGTAGGTACTCAAAACAACTTTTGAAAACTAAAAGTCTTTTTTGGAACATTGGAATGACCCCTTCGACAACGGAACGAACTGTTGACTTTTGTAAACAGATTTTATGTAAAGTAAAATATTTGTTTGTTTGCAAAAAATCCAATATTAACTTTATTCAATGTGTGAATGAAATATAATCTATATTTACACAAAATTACAAGAGAAAACAAAACACACTTATCCCTAAAAAGTGATTTTTCCCAAAGTAGAGGAAATGTTCGCATTTCATAATTCATAATTCATAATTCATAATCATTTATTGCGCACACAGAGTACATGGTAGGTGGTATAATAGGTGAGTAAGTTACATCTGTGAACCTTATAAGTTAAGGCATTGCAATTTTGAGAGTAGTACTTACAGTTTTGGTACAGTCCAATTTCACAAATATAGACATGATTATATGTATAGCATGCAGTACAAATTTATAATTTTATGCGTTCACAATTTCTTTACAATTTATAATTAAGTACAATGAATTAATAATAAGTTTACGAGTCAATAAAAAAAAAAAATATAGCTATATATTAATTAATTAATTACACAATATTACAATGTCAATTTAAGATTAGTAGGTTAGTATAAGTCCATGTCAAATAAGTTTTAAAATTATAAATAAGTAGTCATCAGATTTTGTCAGTTAGGAATTCGTCAAAGTCATAGTAAGCTTTTTCGATGAGTAATTGTTCTAAACGTTTTGCAAATATGTGGTCTTTGGTCTCCGCCTTTATTATGTCAGGTACTTTGTTAAAGATTTTTATTGCTGTATTATATGGGCTAGTTCTCATCATTTCCATGGTTGTGACTACTAGGTTTAATTCGTTTTTGGATCTTAAATTTGTATGAATAAGGTGATCCTTTTTTTGGTTTCTAAACATGTTAAAGTTTTTTCTGACAAGTAACGCCATTTGAAGTACATATAGTGAGGGGAGTGTGAGAATTTTATATTTCACGAAATGAGGTTTACAACTGTCTCGGCAATTTAGGCCCAACAGTATTCGAATACATTTTTTTTGCATAATAAACAAATCATGTGCGTTAGTGCTATTTCCCCATAGGATAATTCCATAACGCAACCAGGAGTCTGCATAAGCGTAATATGCTGATAATGCCGTTTCAAAGTTTGTGCTTCTCCTTAGGTAGTAAAGTGCATATAAAAATCTAGACAATTTCGTTTTAGTGTTGGCAATATGTTGTTTCCAGTTTATGTGTCTATCAATGGTTATTCCTAAAAGGGTAGATGCGTGCACTTCTTCAATTTTTTTGTTATTAATAGTTATTTGTATATCAAGTGGTTGTCTTTGGTGAGGATGAAATTGTATTATTTTAGTTTTGTTCAAGTTAATCATTAGGTTATTATTAGTCATCCAATTAATAATAACATCTATGGACTTTTTTATTTTAGTAATGTGGTCGTCATTTTTATTGATTTTAAATAGTATTGAGACATCGTCCGCAAATAAAACGCAGCACTCGTTAAGTATGTTTGGTAACTCATTTATGTATATCAGGAATAGCACGCAGCCAAGTACACTTCCCTGTGGTATTGCCCCTTTTAATTCACATCTGTCGGAACGGAAGGTTTGTATTTCTTTAGATATTTCATTCTGGTGATCGATTTGAACATACTGTGTGCGTTTTTCAAGGTAAGATTTGAACCAGTTATGAACTATTCCTCTGATGCCAGATGCGTATAGTTTGTTTAGCAATATTCTATATGACACTTTGTCGTACGCCTTACTAAGATCCAGCAATAGCCCCACAGCATGGTGTTTCGTGCTAATAGTATTAATTGCTTCCTGCATATACGTAAATACCGCGAGAGAGGTCGATCTATTTTTTCTGAATCCAAACTGATTGTCGTTTATGATATTGTTTTTTTCTAAAAACGTGTATAATCGCAGACACATAGCCTTTTCAAAAACTTTTGAAATTGAGGGTAGAAGAGCTATCGGGCGATAATCACTAGGATTACTTTCATCTCCTTTTTTGAAAATTGGTTTAATCATAGAGATTTTAAGATCGTCTGGAAACTTCCCTTCATTGAATGATTGGTTGATGAGTCTTGTCAAAGGTGCTGTTAATTCAGCCGCGCAAGTTAACCGTTGTTAAGTTATACCATAAGTTGACCGTACCTTATCGTTAGTAGGTATTATTTAATTAATTAATTTAATTATCTTGGACATTGTCACACAAATTATCTAGTCACATTTAAAGTACCAGAATCTAGCCTGGACTTGTATTATGAAGACTAGACAACGATATAGCATACATATATAGATACAAACAACCATGACTCGGGTACAAATATTCATATTCATCATACAAATATTTGTCCCTTACGGGATTCGAACCCGCGACCCTCGGCACAGCAGGCACGTTCAGTACCGACTGTGCTATCGGGCCGTTATTGATTTCGATTATTTAATGGAATGATAAAAGTAGAAGTATTAATAAATATAGTCCATTATTAGTGAAACTGGGCCATCAAAAAGCAGAAATAAAGTGGACCGCCGCAGCTATTTTACATAATACAATTTAGAATACATCAGAAGTCGATCTATACGGAATAAATTCAATAACTTAAATTGGACCGAGGAACGGAAAGATAGAGGGAAACCTCATTAAATACGCCCCCGACTTCGCGGGTCACTCGTAGTTGGTCCTTTTTTGAATTTCAGTATTTGGCGTTTTCCAAGACTAGTAATACGAAAAATCACTAGATGGCATTAACAAAAAGTTCATAAAAACTTGTCACATTAAAATTATAATGTGCTGTTTGTCTATGGTTTGCATAATGTCTGACAGGTGTTTGCCAATGGATAAATTGCTCACTACCAATAAATACGCAATGGGGGAGTCACGTTGCAGGTTCTGACCCGAGAACTTGTCTCGCGTGTTGTCCGCGCGTCGCGTCTTTTCCTGCCACGAGGCTCCGCATTCCTTAATCTCTTCTTGTTCTTTATCAAAAACAATCCCTGAGATTGGGATAGATACTCCCACAAACTACTTGACATTGGCGGAGATGCGGTGCTAACGCACAAGCAAAAAGTCTATTAATTATAAATAAAAAAAAAAAAAAATACGCAATGACACCGAAAATTTTAGTTTGTTATACAAAAATGAACATTATCTGTACAAAAACTCGATGAATTCAAAGTATCACAACGTCTTTCATATAAAACCATCGTAATTTTATTATTAAATGAAAAAATGTCTCTTAAAATAGGGAATCGAGAAAAACTCTCAACACTTTCGAATTGACAGCTCAATGAGCACGATTGTAACGCCATCCTACCAGAGTCTTTGAAATTTTTTTTTTTAATGAAAACGCCTAATTGAACAAAATTCAGATTTTGTTCTTATTCACATCACCAGCCTATGCAGCTATGTGCGAAGTGGGTGATGGGATCTATCAAGTCGATCACAGTCTTTGACGATTTATATGTGGACTGGTTACGCGTGTAATTCTACTAATCAACATTTCTGCCACTTTTTGCGGGGGGCGAGGTAACATGAAATCCGCAACTTTGGATTTTATTCCCCATAACTTAAGATCCTAATTTTGAATGTTAAAAATCATGAAAAGTAGTGTTGTGTGAACCCCAAACGTTCTAAGTTCGAAGTTAATATTTTGCAATTATAGGCTGTCTCGTTTAGTGATAAGGTGTAAAATTGAATGTAAATGCACAAGATCAATTGTGCTTATACCGTGGCAGAGGGGAAATGCTACCGCAAGGCTAGTCCTTATAATAATTAGTCAAAGATCACAGTGCACGCTGTGGTAGAAATTTTGAAAAGCTGGATCAAATTGTATTGAATGTATGCAGATACACACACGTACTCAACACAACATTTCCAAATTTTACGTTGGTCTTCTTATCGTGTGGGCAGCAAGCCCTGGTGTCAGAGCTTTTTCAGAACGCCTTACGGCCTCTGACATGGTTTTTATGTAACGACTAATACCACCAGTGATAGTAGCCGGGACCATCGGCTTAACGTGCCATCCGAAGCATGGAATCATCTTTCTTTTCAGACAGTCAGGCAATTCGGCCTGCAATGTCCTAACCAACTGGGGAAAAACCCATAAGGTGTCCCCCGTGAGAATCGAACCCATGACCTATAGTAAAATTTCCCATAGTATTATATCATAGTAAAATTTGTTAATTATCCCATAGTAAAATTTGTTCAGTTTGATAGGTAGAGTATTTGGTTTATAGGTTAATGATACTTTTCCTAACACCCGGTATATGGAAAAAAAATCTGTAACTGCTGTTTTATTTGAGTAGATTTTACCATATAGGTTAATCTACCAGAATTAGATTTGTAATATCAAACTTTCTAGTTAAGTCTACTAAAAATATGTCTGACACAACAAAACAGACATAAAATAGTTGTCACAGATAAATTTTTCCGTGTTATGCTCCCGAAGTTACCTACTTAGCTTGATAGATCTCATATGTTTCGGCTAGTCGGGAGTAAACCTTCCCTGGCTTATTGCCAAACTGGGATCAGCAAACATATTGACAAATGACTATACACGTCACTTGCTAGAAGCTGGGAGCCTTTGACGATTTATTTACGACCAATAGTGTTATAGATATAGTGAGATGGACATTGACGTTTGGAGCAGATTTTTACTGATACACTTTACTTCAGTTTTTTGTCAGAGCGTAGACATGAACTTTTAGCCTTAAGGGAATCAAAGTCAAAGTCAATATAATTTATTTAATATAGGAGCTTGAAGCACACTAAGATTATCAAACGACAAATCTTTTTAAAGCTACCACCGCGTCCATGAACCGCGATGAATATAATCCGCGCTCCATACAAAAGAAGTCTGTTATTTTCAATACTAACCAATTAAAGTCAATGAAATTTTTCAGAAACAATCTCGAAACTTATCTCTATGCTTGTATGAAGTTATCAGATTTTCGTTAAAAAGTATAGTTTTAAAGTTACAGTGCCTCAAAGATTTCCATACAAATCTTAAATTAATCCTAGCATTAAAACTGTATATTTTAACGAAAATCTGAGTTCATACAAGGATAGAGATAAGTTTCTAGATTGTTTCTGAAAATTTTTAACTGGTTATTATTGAAAATATCACCAGACTTCGTTTGTATGCAGCGCGCATTCATGCATTCAGAATAAACTTCTCTTAACGATCATTGAAAGAATCCTGACGCAATACCATCAATCGTTCTGCTAGTTTTTGTAAGAAACGCAGATACTACCGATTGTTCTCTAAAACGGTAAGGATCATTGTGAGAAAATGCATGCCTATCTCGAGCTCATCGGAAGTGAAAAATGAAACGGTAAACTCCCTTGATAAATTGGCCTAAACGAGCATAATCAAAATAACGAGCATTTGTATCGAAATATTTATATCGTGGTGAAACGTGGATGATCTGAGGTTTCAGAATATCTCTGACTACCCCCTCGGGGAATATAGTCGTGAGCATATGCTTATGCTTATGCTTATATCGAAATATGAAAAAAAAAGTTTTTTCGTGTAAAAGGAGTGAGTATTGTACTTCAATTTAATGATACTGCCAAATTGTATTGATTGTACACTCTACATTTTTATAGTTACTTTCGAGTTCTCAAGACTTCGAACATTCTCTTCTCTTCTTATCGTGTGGGCAATCAGCCCTGGGGTCAAAGTTTTTTCAGACCGCCTTACAGCCTCTGACGTGGTTTTTATGTAACGACTACTACCACCAAAGATAGTACAAACGATGATTTTTGTTCCAAAATAATTGTCTAGAACTACAATTAGCAAAAAATGAATTAAGGGTATATTATTACTGTTGGCGCGATCCATAAAATCGAAGTCTGGTGAAATCGACATCGACAAAAGAATCTAGAAACTAATCTCTATGCTTGTATCTTGTCAGATTTTCGTTAAAATGTATAGTTTTCAAGTTACAGTACCTCAAAGATTTCCATACAAATCTTAAATTAATCCTAGCATTGAAACCGTATATTTTAACGAAAATCGGACAAGAAACAAGCATAGAGATTTGTTTCTAGATGGTTTCTGCAACATTTCATTGACTTTAATAATTAAAAATTTATTAACACAAAACAAATAAATATAGGTAGGTAAATTAAAAAATTAAAAATATAGAGAACTTTTAACTAACTTAACCTAAAATATGGTGCAGGTCTGGGCCGCGCGGGAGGGTAGCCAAGACTTGACTTTAATTGGTTGGTATTGAAAATATCACCAGACTTCGTTTGTATGCAGCGCACATTTACGCATTCGGAATAAACTTCTCTTAAACAATCAGACTTAAAACCTAGTAACTTGCTTTAGTGACCCAGACACCGCCATAGGACTTCTTTTCTATGAAATGCGGTGCTGGCGCAGAATGCTCCGAATACCATGGTCTGAACACAGCACCAATAAGTCCATCTTAGATGAGTTGAACATCAAGATGAAGGTTCTTCACCATATGTATGCAACAAACCCTAAATTTTTTTCTGCAGACGGTCAGGAGATCAGATAATTTGGAAAAACTCATGATGAACTCATGTGTCGTAGAAGACGAATGCCTATGAGATGGATCGATGCGGTCATAGCAATAACTGAGGCAACACTACACAGGCCTGCATATATCTGGCCGAAGATCAGGCGGCTTGAAGAGCTATGGTGACACAAGCGGTCTAAGATGGTCACATCCCTCAGCCATGAGATTTCGGCTAGGAAGAAGAACATTTGTCCAATAAATCGACGAGTGCAATATGTAAGTGTTAATGTTGGAAGGGGACGGCTTAGACGTACATACAGGGTCCTTCTTAATATGCTGAAACTTTTTTAAGGGGATGATCAGACTGTCAAACTGAACAACTTTCTCTATGGGACCAATATCGAAATAGCGAAAAAAATCAGGTGTCCCATACATTTGACTCGTAAGGTTTGCAGTTTTGTATGGAAGAGCTGTTTTTTTTTCGCTATTTTGATGTTAGTCCTACAGAGTAAGTGGTTCAGTTTGTCGGTCTGATCATCCCCTTAAAAAAGTGTCAGCATATTAAGAAGGACCCTGTACATATACGGACTAAATTGGAGACGTGCTTAAAAAGGACCAGGTCAGATCTACTCGAAACCGACGAGCATGCATGAAAGGACTAATGAATGTGGAGGTAGCTAGAGGTTTTTAGGATCGAAGCAGGTGGCGTTCCGTTGTTCCTCTACCTACCCCAGTGGGAGACAGGCGTGAGAATATTTATGTATTCATGTGAAAAAATATTTTTTCCTCAACTACGAAATACCAATATTTTACATCGTATCTTGTCAGATCCTTTTTGTCCAAGTTGGCAATATTCCAATTAGGTTAGAAAATAACAATATACTTATAACAAAGTAATACTTATATATTATTTACTGATAAAACTTCCGTTACAGAGGAGACATTTTATTTTATTTGTATTTCTTGTCCAATTTCTTATTTCACTAAGAATGGATGGATTCCAATTTATTTCCAAAACTGAATAGTATTAGGTATGTTTTCCAATAATTCCACTTGATCTTTTATTTTTGATGAAATATATACACGGTCCAACTTAATATACTGACAGTTTTTTAAGAGGATGATTAGACCATCAAACTGAACAACTTTCTCTATGGGACGAAAGTTGTAATCGCGAAAAAAATATATGCTGTCCCATACAATTGGGTCGAGTAAGATTTCAGTTTTTTTTTTTCGCGATTTCGACATTGGTCCCGTGGAGAAAGTTGTTCAGTTTGATGGTCTGATCATCCCCTTAAAAAAGTGTCATCATATTAAGAAGGACCCTATATTTACTCTAATGTATGTAATCGATTTTTTATTGTTTAAGAGTTGTTTATTCCGAACGCCTCAATGCGCGCTGCATACAAACGAAGTCTGGTTATATATTCAATATTAACCAATTAAAGTCAAAACAATCTAGAAACAAATATCTACGCTTGTATGTTGTATTGTATTATCCGAGGGGGTAGTCAGAGATACTCTGAAACCTCAGAACATCCACGGTTCACTAGTACCGAAACTCTGTCCAGTGTGACGTGGAGTGAGCCTGTCGCCACTCATAATGGACAATGGGTAAAATACATGCCTCGAAATTGAAGCAATCAGGTTTCTTCATGATGTTTTCCTTCACCGAAAAAGCCAGTGGTATTAAAAATCGTACATAAATTCCAAAAAAAACTCATTGGTACATGTAGGCCTGGACCGGGCTCGAACCAACGCTTCCTGGACGGCTGGCAAGGTTACTCGCCATGGGACCACCACGGCAGTATATAAATGGAGGTTCAAAAAGAGATCTAAGTTCCAGCAGTCAACTTTTGTGGGCTGAATTAATAAACAGTGTTATTAATAGATCAGAGAACTTTGCTAAAACCTATTATGACCAGCCCTCTATAAATTAAGCTAATCATAACATAGATTATTCTACAACTATCACATAAATTGATGACATCAAGTCAATTTGTACTGTGCTTATGAGACTCATACCTCGTAAAATACGGTCATGCCATAAGCTGCAGAACCGTTCCCAAGTCACAGGTGAGAGCGATATTGAACAAATTGTTAAATAAGTTTATTTATAACAAGTACTAGAGTTTCCAGCGTGATGCCGAGCATTTTATTATTTGGTTGTAAGGGCTTGGTCAATGACCAACAGCTACCGCGCCCTGTCACAATTGATCCAAAGTTCACTTCGTAGGCCCACGGACTTCATGAACCGTATTATGCTTTTGGAGGGGATGTCCTTAATGTCAGTAGGTGTTACTGACATTAAGGACCGTAGGTGTTACACGTACCCACCCAGATTGCGACTCCTGCTGTGAATGAGCACTTCGCATTCGCAGAGGAGGTGTATGGGCGTTTCCTCTGCTTCACAGCAGAATCCAAATTCCGAGCACTGTTCTCTCCATTGGACGTTGCGCGACTCGGTCGTGGACGTGGTAGCCACTATAGAATGCAGGAAGTGGAGATGGGCAGGCCACGTTGCACGTATGGATACAGAGCGCTGGACCAGAAGAACACTGGAGTGGAGACCCAGAGAAACCACGCGGGGTAGAGGCCGCCCATCAGAATGATGGGTCAATGGTATTAGGATACACGCGGATTCCTACTGGATGCAGAGGGCGAGGGACAGAACGTCATGGAGAAATATGGAGGAGGCCTATGTCCGAAGACGGACTGATCAAGGGCTGTGATGTCTGTCTGTTTGTTTGAAAGAGAAATACGCAAATCACGCAAAAAATACGCGCCCGATTTTGATGAAACTTTTTTTAAAAAGCTTCTAGTTTGACATAAAAACTGGTCTACAGTTTATCTTGCTACAATGACGGGAACCGCTGCGAACGATGTTGCGGGCAAAAACTAATAATATTTTAAAACTCTTAACTTTTTAAATTAGACTCAACCCCATCCCATATCCGCCCCTAGAATTGACCAGAAAATGTCCGCCCACGTAATGTCCGGGGCGGAATGACGGAGCACCGGCCGGCGGCCCTCAACTATGTGACACTCATTAGGAACTTGGCTATCTATTTACGTGCTTCTTGTTTATTGATTATGAAATAAACTATTTGGTTATTGAGCATAGCATAAGCATATGCTCACGACTATATTCCCCGAGGGGGTAGTCAGAGATATTCTGAAACCTCAGAACATCCACGTTTCACCAGTAGTACCGAAACTCTGTCCAGTGTGACAGGGGTGAGCCCGTCATCACTTATAATGGACAGTAGGTACAGTACATGCCTCGAAATTGAAGCATGCAGGTTTCCTCACGATGTTTTCCTTCACCGAAAAGCCAGTGGTGTTACAAATCGTACATAAATTCCGAAAAACTCATTGGTACGAGTCGGCCTGGACGGGGATCGAACCATCGCCTCCTGCACGGCAGGCAAGGTTACTCGCCACTGGACCACCACGGTATCCATATCTTTGATTATTGATAGTATCTTTAAAATTAATTTCTATGCTTACCCTTATAATTTAAAGGTCAGAAATCAGAGAGTGTGGAATGGACCGTGAGGAATGGCAAAAAGAGGTCTAAGTATGTTTTGATCAAGAATTAATAAAAACAAACAGGGTCCATCTTAATATGCTGACATTTTTAATTAAAATAAAAATCATGAATGTATAGAAGATTGAGTGAACTATCTAATGAGAAAGATTAAGAGGACAAACTTGATTCAAAAGGTATCATAAGGAGAAACACATTTCCTCAAACTTCAACACTTTCACTCTACACGTATTTCTAGGCTTCATTTATACACACCCCAACTGATTTATAACAAAATAATTAGACTGAAGCAATAATTTCATTATTTTGATAGTTAAAATTTAAAGTTATTCGCATTTTAAGTTTTGAGGCAAAAATGATTTGTTATCATTTCAGCAATGAATGAAAGCACTAACGTACTCATGGATACATTATAGAATCTTGTTTTGGTAGTAAGTATGGTGAGTGTGCCTATGCGGTGGGTTTAGATCGAGGTCAGTAAATTTTTCAACAAATTATTTAATATTTTGCAAACAAATTACCTATGTTGAAACCATGATAATACGATTCTGCTCTCGATTCTAAACAAATTACTTTCTAGTTTTGCGTTAATTCATTAACACGTTGTACACGGTCCCTCGAAGACAGAGACCATAAAAACAGGCCTATTCTTTGTGATATTCGGAGATGATGATGTATAAGATTAAACTCATCTGATTCACATTCAAACAGATAAAGCCTTGTTTTGTATAACAAAGCCTAGATACAGTTTTCTAACATATCCCACACCCAGGGCTGAGTATCTCAAACTTGAGTTCCCTTGTACTTGTACGTAAGTTTCTAAACTTAAACTTGCTACCGATAGACATTGTACAACTACTTCGAATTTGAGACTAAGAAATGTTTCACACTGTATTGAAAACTTACATATTCCTTGTTCAGAGGCATAATGCGTAAATAACAATAACAATTTTTCATCCCCCCATCCCGGAAAGAGTATTTTTGCTCTTCAATATCTGAGTGCAAAAGCCGTTTTATCCTCTAGAGGATACAGTAAATTGAATTTAGAACATATCGTGTACACTAAGTTTGTGAATTCAAAACATCATTAAACCTATTTACTTCTCCCTCCATGGTGCCGAATTTATCACACAACCTTTTTTATGCATTTAGATAGTCATTTCCTCGCTGAGGTGGGATGAAAAGTTACGTGTTGCACTCGAGTGCAAATATTTTTCACCTCGTGCTCTTTTGATTCCCTCGCTAACGCTCAGGATTCTAATTTTTAAATCATTCTCTGCGCTCGTGATTCAATTTTAAAATCCTTCGCTTGCTCGGTCATCAAAATTGAGCACGCGGTTAAAAAGCAACTTTGCACTCTTTTATAACAAATAACTATTATCTGTCAGTGAGACCAATGCCAATAGTTGCCATGCTTGGTCCATCAGTAAAACACCAGACAGTTTGGGGATGTGGGAGATCGAGTTCGATGCCGCACTCATCATTCGCTTGCCCATTTCCCATTATTTGGGGTCGGCGCAATATGTCATCTTTTCCATTCATCTCTCTTAGCCGTCATTTCAGCACTCACTCCTTTTTTACACGCATTATCACTTCACACAATCCATTTATCTTTTCTTTGGTCTTCCTCTCCTACCGCAGTCATCCACATTCATACTTAAAACTCGTCTTTCCGCATCACATGCACATCCCACGATAATCTATTACCCTGCAATTTTTTCGCCATAGGTCCGCCAAACTAAACAACTTTCTCTATGGCACCAACATCGATATCGCGAAAAAAAAATCTGCTGTTCCATACAAAACTGCAAACCTACTTGAGCCAAAATGTATGGGACAGCTGATTTTTTTTCGCGATATCGATGGTGGTCTCATAGAGAAAGTTGTTCAGTTTGATGGTCTAATTATCCCCTTAAAAAAGTGTCAGCATATTAAGAAGGACCCTGTATATCACAGTTATTAGACAAAAATGATTATTCTCTTTGAAACTCGCTTTCGTTTGAGCAAAGCACCTACTTATAAAAGTCCATTATAAACTACTTACAAGCTCGATACATGTTCAAAACATGTTCAAAAGTTAGTAAGAGACATTAGAGTTGTCGGTAAGTAACTTATTTCAGAAGCTCATTAATTTTGCACGATATATTTACTATATGAAGTCCTTTTATGCTGACAGTTTTTAAGGGGATTACCAGAACTTCAAACTGAACATCTTTTTCATAAAAAAATCATCTGTTCCATACAAAAGTGCACAGATGTGAGCCAAATGTATAGGATAGCTGATTTTTTTTTTGCGATTTTGATGTTGGTCCCATAGTAAACGTTGTTCAGTTTGACGGTCTGATTATACTCTTTAAAAACGTGTCAGCATATTAAGAAGGACCCTGTATATTTTTATTTGTGTAGGAGGGTGGAGTAATCTTGTAAAGCCCTTATACAGGGTGAAATTGACATCATTAGCATCCTTTTAAACTAAGAGTCTACCCATCAAACTGAACAACTTTTACTGTGGGAGCAAACCGACCGAAGCAAAAAAAAAACAGCTATTGTATACATTTGAGTCGAGTATGCATTGCAGTTTAGTATGGAACCGCAGATTTTTTTTTGCTCCAATCGGTTTGCTCCCATATTAAAAGTTGTTTAGTTTTATTGGTAGACTCTTAGTTTAAAAGGATGCTAATGATATCAGTTTCACCCTGTATACCAGACACAATCCATAAACAATTGTTATCGGGCATAGACGTTCCACCGGTGTCTGACTAGAAGTAGTAATTAGAAACAAAATTCATTGTTATCACCTATTACCTAGTCTGTTATTGGGTGGTCGAGTGTCGGTTGCTCCTCCCCAGCCTACAACGAAGCTCCAATTTTATGGTGGCATAAGCACCAGATTGTTTATACCGAAAACAATCCCTTGTAGTCATCATAATATTTATAACCGTACAACGTCAATTATTTGAATTGCTGTACAATTCTGTGAAAAATAAAACGTGGCCGAAATAGTTTTCAGGATTTGCCGAATAACTACAAAACTCGTATGGTCCGAAGCTTGAATTTCAATAAACTGAGATCTACCTATATATATGAGATCAATCCCAACCCATCTAAATTCTATACCCCTTCTCTTTAATAATTTGCGAGAATTTTTGTAATGGCAATGCTAACTGTAATTCATAATTTCCTTACGGTAGCAAGAAGGTATTCTCAAAGGCAAGGATTGCTGTACATTATGTGATAGGAATGCGACGCAATAGAGTTTTGTCGATTCAATCAGAAGGAAATCACATTTGAAGAAATTGGTTTTGAGGAAAACTCCTTCATAGAAATTTGCCGCACAACGTTCAATGCAAAAATCAAATTTCTTTTAACGGGTATTTTGTGTTTACTGCCGTATTCTGATTGTTTACCTTTACCAAGTTATAGCCTGTAGAATTCCACTGCAGGGCAAAGGCTTTGTTACTTTACTCTCACGAATAAGGGTGCGAGGGAGTGGGCCATACTCCACCACGCGGGCCCAGTACGAGTTGGTGGAGGCAAGTTAGTGGTCAACTTAATGTCAGAGAATTTTCAAGCCGCCTTAATAGGATTCTGACCTGGCTTAACCAATAGTTACAACGCCATCTGACGGAACTAACTGAGACCAACTACTTAACGTGCCTTCCGATGCACGGAAACGCTCGAGATGAAATGCCACTAAACGGTCACCCATCCAAAGACTGACCGGACCTGACGTTGCTTAACTTCGGTAATAGTTAGCACCATGCAAATGCGGTTTGGGGGATTCTGATGAACTTAGAAGTTAAAAGGGATCCCCGGGGGGATCGGCCGAGGGGATCCTGGTAGACGAACCCAAATATTCGACAAAGGTTCAAACTTAAACTCACTGAAATCCATTCTGGGTTGTAAGTAATCTTTTTGTTTAAAACACTATTTAAGAACTAAAGTGGTTGACATAGCTCAGAAAATTAGCAAGCTGAAGTGGCAATGGGCTGGGGATATCTGCCGAAGAACTGACAACCGGTGGGGTGTCAGAGTTCTAGAGTGGAGACCGCGAACCGGTAGGCGTAGTGTGGTACGCCCTGCTGCCCGCTGGACAGACGACCTAAAAAAAGTAGCGGGGAGCAATTGGATGAGGAAGGCCGAGGACAGAGTTTTGTGGCGCGCCTTGGAAGAGGCCTATGTTCAGCAGTGGACGATGATGGGCTGATAATGATGATGACTATTTAAGAAACAAGGAGTCAACACATGCGTCGTCAATTTAATATACAATAGAGCCTAATTTTCTTTTAATAGCATAGCATAGCATTTTATATGCTCACAACTTTATATTTCCCGAGGGTAGTAAGAGATATTCAATAAACTCAGAACATCCACGCTTCACTAGCAGCACCGAAACTGCCCAGTTTCTTTTAGATATAACAAATAAACCAAATCAATAATGAACAAGTAGTTACTGTTAAACGATGTCTTGTAACTCTACAAAGGTACTGATAGTTGCCTTTATAAGTCTAAAGCCTAAAACTTGATCATAAAATGATAAACTCCGTATATCCATAGATAATATAAGGTCCTACTTAACATGCTGACGGTATTAGGGTTCCGTAGTTAACAAGGAACCCTTATAGTTTCGCCATATCCTTCCGTCTGTCCGCGGCATAGCTGAGACGCTTAGTACTGTAAGTAAGCTGTAATTTGACATGGGTATACATTAATCACGCCGACAAAGCGGTAAAATAAAATATTGAAAAATATTTATTTACACCCCTACAAAGTGGGGATGCAATCTTTTTTCTCGTCTACCCCATGGTGTGCGGTATCGTTGCTGGATAGGTCTATTTTTAAAATTTTTGTTAGAGTCAAGAGTCCCCCCCCCCCCCCTCCCCTCTCCTGCCTGCTAAACTCACGAAATTCACGGCGGTAGTACGTACAACGAAATTAAAAGGAAAACTATCACCTATAATAGTCGACCAACTTGTAAAATATAATTTTTAGACTTTATTAGCCGTTAAACAGTAGTACCTAATAATATAATAATAAAACAAAAAACCCCCTTCTAAGTCCATATATTGTGACGGGCAACTACGGAACCCTAACCTGCGTGGCCTGACACGCACCTGGCCGGTTTTATCTAAGGGGATGTTCAGACCATCAAACTGAAAAACTTTTTTTATGCGACCACAATCGAAATTGATGGTCTGATCCCCTTAAAAAGCCGTCAGCATATTAAGCTGGACCCTGTATTGACCCAATTGACAACATTTCATTTTTTTATTAACCACCTGTTTTTGATAAAAAATATATAAATAGGTTAAAAAATAAGAGATACATATTTTTACGATTTTATTTTTGACCGAGATTTCTATTTTTAAATTAGTTTTGAAATTTTCTGAAAAACAAATGATTTATGGCTAAGATACCTTTTCCGCAATAACATTAAAAATAAAAACTGTCAAATACAACAGAAAAGCAATTTTTTTTTGTAGAAAAGCCAAGCAGGCAAAGGAATAAAATCTCATTCAACCTCTATTATATTTTTCAGTATTTTTCAAATAACTCGAGAAATAATGGATAGAAAAGCTTTGAATCACATAATCTCCAAATGGTTTTCTTATTTTGGTACCTTTCTTAAAATGAAATGTTGTCAATTGAAACAATCCTAATAGATGAGACATGTACGAGCTTATGGGACGTTAGTTAAATTTTTCTGGGTTTTTCCTTGACATCGAACGTTTTCAATACAATTTCACTTTATTACATTTTCGGATTTCGTATGTCACTCAGGAATTCTAATATTGGAATTGTTGATTTAACCGAAGGCAATAACATTGTTTCTGGCCTTATTTTTTAAGCAAATAGATAGGTACCTACCTAAAGAATATAGCATTTTTTTAAAATATAGAATGATGTAATTAGAGATGAATCAATGAGAATTTAGGTCATGTGTATGTTTATATGTATATATGTAGATAGGTGTGGCTGTCTTGTAGCAACTAAGTGTGTTAAGAGAAGTTTATTATGAATGCGTAATAGCGCGTTGCATACAAACGAAGTCTGGTGATATTTTCAGTACTAACCGATTAAAGTCAATGACATTTTTCAGAAACAATCTGAAAAATTTCATTGACTTCAACTGAACAAACCAACTCAAAAATTGGCCGGGGGCGGGCGTACCCTAACTGTATTCGCTGTTAGGGTACGCGCGCTTGCAGAGGGGACCAGTATGCGCTCCTCTCGGCCTTGCACACCGCGCTTGATTAACCTGACGCGAGCTGAGCTGTTCCTCCATAATATATATTGTTATTACATGCCCATGCATTTGGGATTATCGTCATGGATAGTAAAATCTGGTTTACATAATGTACTTGAACTAAACTTTCTCTACCTGTATGTCACATTGCTAAACCATCTCTTGAAGAAAATTTACTGGCTCGTTATTTTCTAGTGGCCTAGCTTGCTCGCGAAGAATTTATCACAGGTTACGTAAAGAACATTTTTCATCCTGCTCCGGCGTAAAGTATCTATTGTTGGTGCGAGAAAGATGGTAGATATTGATTGCAGAGATACGATGGAAATGCATTATTTTCATGGTTCTTGTTTAATCTATTTTCGGGACCCATTTTATAGCGAACAACAATGTTAATTTATCTCTTGGGGAAACTTTAAGATTTTCTTGCTACATGTTCATGCTAATCTGGGAGCGAGAAAAAAACGTAGATAAAATCAGCTGTTTACCGTTCCGCACAAATCGTTAAATTATTCAGAAGTAATAACACATAACGGTTCGGACATTTACCATTAAGACTTGGTAAATCTTAGGTTTTACCGGAAAATTTTTGGACTCGCCATAGTGCGGGCTTTTACAGTGACATAATATGTACTGATTTTACTTGCCCCACAGAACAAATACTAGTACCTACCGGTACAGAAGGATCACTTCGAAAACAGATTTAAATAAAGCAACTCTCTCTGCACGGCAATAAGGTGCAAAGTTATTCGCACCCGTTCGATCGTACAATTCGCGAATAATCTACCAACCGTCACAACGGCGCGCAGGCAAACAAAAATGAACCGAGTCATTGGACATGAAAGTTTCCTTTTGATAGTCTCCCTCTTTTTTTCACGTGCTGGTAGCGTGACATCGCTAGGGTTTTCAAGTCTCGCATTGACAACTCACAAAATGGCGACAGGTCTAATGAGATTTGACCAAGAAGTTTACACGGTATACCTAGCCCACAGAACATTATAAGAGGGTAATAAATGCAAAGTAGCGCTTTTGCTTCGGAGACGGCTGTCGCCACTTGTCTTCCCACTCACGCTGCTACAATTACTCATGCCCTCCCGTTCGCACCACGCCGCGCGCCTTATGGGGTTATGCAAATCATTGCATAACCTGTGGCGACACGTTCCACGCCTACTTTGCACTTCTAACCACTCTTATAATGTTCTATGACCTAACCTATTGCCATTCACCACTCGGTGGAGATCGCTGATCGAGTGAGACAGGCCTGCCCACGTTGCCCATGCTCTGCCCTACTACTGAATATGAGGCGACTAAGGAAAAAGGTCTTCTTTTTGCCTACGAAAACAATGAAAATAAAACATCTTTCAGTGTTTTTAGGCAAAAAGAAGATCACCTATCATTAGTTAATATAATTCACCATTTTAACCTGTCGCAATAAATAAGAGAAGCGATAACTTACGAAAAAGATAGTAGATTTGCTAAACTCTTTGACCACCCCGAAAGGGATTAGAGCCATGAGTTTATTATGTATTGTATCTGTATTCAAATATATGTTCTGTTTTGGTGTGCAATAAAGTATAATTTAATTTAATTTAATTTAATTATTACTTGAAATTCTAGAATCTTATCTAAATTTTACTTTACTTATGAAAATAATCAGGGCTGTTCCCGGAATTGGGTACAGTTTCAGCTAGTAGACAGGAGATACAAATTAAGTCTGAATAATTGAATTAGCAATCAGATGTACTGCAACAAGACTAGTGTCAGCTTGGTGTAGCCTTAGGGAGGTTTAGGGTATAAGCAATGTGCTCAGGACTTTATTACGGACAGAATAGTCAGGTGTAGTGAATTTCCAGAGTATAAATTATAAATTCCGATATTAGAATCTATACCTATAATAAAATCATAAACGTAAAAAGTCTGTACATTGAATATATTCGGAAAAAAACCAACCAGGGCGACTTAAAATCAGTAACTGAACATGTTAGAAATATTTTTAATTTTTTTTTGTCTGCCTGTTTGAACGCCAATCACGCAAAAACCACCGTACAAATTTTGACGAAACTGTGTATAGTGACAGTTTATATCTCGGAGTAACATAATATATAAAACACATCTCGAAAAATGGCCGAGAAATAGTAAACCAGCAACAAAAACCTCTGGTACAGTGCAAAGTTAGTATTCTTCAGAGATCCACTAAAACCAGCAGGGTTGATCTTTGTCGCTTTATATTTTTCATAGCTTAAAGAGCTCAACGTATTTTTGATAATTTGGGCTGCAGGCATGTCAAACATGCGGCCCTCACTGCACTTTCTTCCAGCAATTTTTTCATCTTGGGTAGTTAAGTGTTGGAAAACTTCCTAAGGACTACCCCTTCGGAGAATGTTTTCGAGAGCTTATCCTTAGCTTCTAACGAATGTTGTTTTAATCTCGTAATTAATCTCCATGAAATTACCGATTATTATTTTCTTCCGACATCATTATGCCAAGGTAAACAAGAATTTACGTAGGCCGACTGTATAAGTACATTCAGTATTTTGTATTTGTATTAAAAGCACGTACGAAAGTGGAAAACAACTTTACCTCTCAACCTCGGGATCGATGTGGACTGACTTAGCTTTTCCAAGAAAACAGAATGAAGATATCTTGAGATATTTCGACCGTTTTGTGAAAATGGGAAACGTAACTTTATTTGGTGAATGGAAGGCTAAAAATAAACGAAGGGTCTTATTTAAAAACTAGTGGCGTCCACGTTTTCATACACGCAGAGCATAGAAACACGCACCTAGGTACTTGAAAACTTTAACTTCACAATAACTTTTCATTGAGAGAAATTATAATGCCCACCAAAAATACCAAGAATAAAAACATGGGACAGCTGATTTTTTTTCGCTTGCCCGCGCGTGTGAGGTAGGCTCCATAGTGAAAGTTGTTCAGTTTAATGGTCTAAGTTCACCGTTTCAGTATTTGCTAGGCTGTCACTTACACCCTGTATAATAGACAATGATATAGCATACGAGTACATAAATAGATACAAACAGATACAAACATCCATGACTCGTGTACAAATATTGAAATTCATCATACAAATAATTGTCCCTTACGGGATTCGAACCCGCAACCAACGGCACAGCAGGCAGCGTCACTACCGACTGAGCTATCGGGCTTTCAATATACCTATATGCTGACACTTTTAAAGGGATGATCAGACCGACAAACTCACAACTTTCTTTATAGGACCAACATTGAAATCGCAAAAAAAATCAGCTGTCCCATACATTTGGCTAGAGTAGGTTTTGGTATGGAAAAAAGCTGTTTTTTTTCGCGATTTCGATGTTGGAGCTATAGTGATTCCATTCTCTTTGGTTGGTGCCATAGAGAAAGTTGTTCAGTTTGATGGTCTCATCATCCTCTTAAAAAGTATCCGCATATTAACCCATTAAAGACTGAGTTTTTTCGCAGTTTGGTAAATTTTTGATTTTGATATATTTTGTTGATATGGACCCATACATTACAAATCCAGGTCAAAAAGTTAAATTATATTATTATATCTGAAAATATTGATGGGTAGGACCCCATATGAGGCCAGGCCTCAATGGGTTAAGAAGGACCCCTGTATAGGTCTCACTGTGACCCGCTTTTATATAAAGTCTTCCGGTTAGTTCTATTACTTATAATATTCATCTATAGTCTAGTCCCGCAATATCTAGTACATTCGGGACACAAAACATTTTTTGTTTTGTTTTGTGTCCCAAAGCTTTGATCCCCTCAAAATAATATTCAACAATTAATTACGTTAATAAATACAACGGCTCAAAAGGATAAACTCTACAAAACATGTTTTCATTTTGCCTTTTAAATCCTTTACGGAAAAATTTAATCAGAAGAACATAACTGAAGGCCAGTTGACAAAATCATCCTGCGTTACGTAAAATGTCGCACCGAATTCAATTATTGTACTCTTTTCACCATAAATGAACGTGTGAACAAATTTGATTATCTGCGAACCGGCAAGTCGATAAAGTAATTTTAGATGTAAAACATATTCAGGGTACGAGTTTACAAAAATGGGACACATTATGTACAATTGTCGTGAGTTACGTCACTTTACTCTCGAACTTACGATACTTACAAGGTCTATCAGAATATCATGGCATAAATAGTAAAAAATATATATTTTCACATGATAAGTATCAGACAATCATCTGTCTAGTGAAAGTAGGCCCTTTATAAACTGCGTCTTCTTACAGGTAAGTATAAAAACGCGCGTTTGTCAATAGGGGAGTCGACTACATAAAATATATTTTAGTTTTAACTGCTCAGTAAATAAACCGTTTAAAAATAACGCTAAACTCACATTTTCAGTAATTCTGTTTCTTGAATAATATTTTTAATAACTGGATAAGCTATAAAAGTATCAAAATGACGACAAAAAACAATGACGTCTCTATTTATTTTTGACGTTTGATAAAGACTTGTTAATTTGACTAGTTGGAAACTCGCGGATTGCGTGACTACATATCTACACTAACAATTCGGTATGTCAAGTTTTTTTTGGTCTTCATTTTATATTTTTTACGGATAGATGACATAATTGTAAGAAACTGATTGAATTTTTATTGCGATTCATCGAGTTTATCAAATCTCTAAATGCGAAAATGGTGGAGAGAAAATAATTCGAACTCCATGGAGAAAATCTACTAACTGCTTATTAAAAAAAAACTTGCCTGCTCTTTCTAACTCTATGCTGGAAACAGAAACGCCAACATCAAATGTCAAATTCTGACATTGTGAATGTATTTTTTTTCATAATGGCCAGTTGTTTTGAGTAGATTATAGTTTACCAAGGAGTTCACAGGTTTTCCAGTGACGTCACTGGACGGACCGAAAAACGAAGTTATTTTATTAAAAATATCTGTAATCCTTTCATTTTAAAATCTCTGACACAGAAAATATTATTATTAAGACAATTATCTAGAAATGGTTTTCGATTCAACCCGCTAATAAAACTTGACATACCGAATTAAAAGGCGTTTGTATCGATTTAAACGCGTGATTGTAGCGCACGCATGTTTGTACCGATGCAGCCGCGTTTGCAACAATGCTGCAGAAGCGCTGCTAAAAGCCGCAGTGTGTAAAGGGCCGTAATCCAATTACCCCAGTGTTGCTTACTCTAAAATTTTATTTCCTTGTTTGCCATCAGATTCTGGCAGACCAATATAACAGTTTCATATGATACGTACAACCAAACAAATAAAAAATAAAATATTCCTTGTAGCTCCAACCAAACTACGTTTCGTCCTACGTTTTCGATATTTAACTAATAAACGTCAATGAACTTTTTAAACACTGTCAGATTTACATTAAAATATAGAATATAGTGTTTTATTATTTGTCATTAAATCGAATATAATGATTCAAACTATACAGCCCTCTAGAGTGCACGAGCGGACGGAAAATCAGATATCGTAGGCTTTAGTAAAAGTGTGCCACCTTTGGGTACGGAACCCTAACAAGAGGCCTTCACAGCAGTGGGATTTATCGGGCTGATGATGATCGATATTGATCAAAAAGTTACATAATAGACGGCTATTGAGCTGCTTGTCGTTCTAGCCAGCTCTTGATAAGTGTATATCGTCTTGAAACCTTGAATATGCTTAAAGGAAATCTAGCGATAATCGAAGTTGGCAGTTGTAGCAAAGTTTCTGACAGTCCTGAAAGCGAAAACGAGTTTATTTAAAAAGCGAAAGCGAGTTTATTTAGAATTGTTATAAATTGTGCCACTTTCTGTTTTTCAATTCACACGAAAATGGCAGCAGCCGGTGGCGGCTGGCAGCGACCGGCAGCGGGTGGCAGCGACCGGCAGCAGCTGGCAGAGGCCGGTAGTGGCTGGCAGAAGCCGGCAACGGCTGGCAGCGACCGGCACAGCGGCTGACAGCGACCGGCACAGCGGCTGCTGCGGCCGGCAACGGCTTGCAGAGACAATCAATAATGTGTGGTAGCTAGACAGCTCGATGCCCAATTTTATCGAACTTCTCAAACGATACCATCTATTTTATTTAGCAATGTAGATAAAGTTTAAAATGCAACGCTACTAAAACTGCGCTGCCAGCTGCAGCCACATTGGTGTAAATTGAGCCTAAGACCTTCGAACAGAAAGGGCTCATTAGTAGGTCGAAGCTACTTCACAAACTTTTGGGACGGAAAGTTTGTCTGTTACTTTAGATGTATCCCATGTCTTTAAAATTGATTCTACTTCGTCTAACTTCGAGTGAAAAAGTTAGGAAATATTTTTGGAACAGCTAAGTCGACGTATGTTACCTAAAACAGAAGGTTGGTGACATCGCCCTATCTTTCTTGCTTAAAAAAATGTTGTGTAGAAACTTTTGAAGCAAGAACAACACGCGAATTTTCAATTTTTTTATAAAATTAGAAAAAAATATTTACAAAAAAGGTTACAATAATTTGCGTTAAGTTTCTTTAGATATCCTTAAATCAAACCAATCAATCAATTTTTCGATTGTCTAGGTTGTTTGTTTCTTCGATTCGAACATCACGCAAAAACTACGGGAATAATTTTGATTTTAATTAATTTTGGCTTCAGTGAGACTAATCACTGCAAAACTTCTGCTAAAGCATCCATACACAATAAATTTCATTTCATTTCATTTCATTTCATTTCAATGTTTTTATGTTTTATGATTAGACTCGGGGTCAAACTTAACGGTTTTAAGGGGATGATCAGACCATCATCATCATCATCATCATCATCATGATTTTAATATAGTGAATGTTTTTCAGTTTCATCCCACTCAATTTGTTTTTTGTTGTTATCATCCCATCCGGGGAAATTGACAGATTTTGACGGAAATATCCGGGTTTATTGAAGACTTTGTCCGGCGATGGAAATTTTGATGATGGATAATTTCGTGGTCTGATTACCTTCAAAAAGCGTCAGCATATAAAGAAGGATCCTATTCAACTGAATAGAAAGAAAAGGAAACACGGAATAGCGCTAGAAGGGTGCTATAGATGTCGTCCAAAAAAGCCAATGCCTAATAATGGCGCCTTTTTTCTTTTCGCAAATTTTTTTAGCACCGCCATCAATCAAACTTGTTTTTTTTTTATAATTTTTGCTTGTGCGTTAGCACTGCATTTCATATCAAGTAGTTTGTGGTAGTATCTATCCCAATCCAGATTGTTTGAACAAGAAGAAGATTGCGGAGCCTCGTAGCAGGCAAAAACGGACGCGCAAACACCACGTGAGACAAGTGCTCGTGTGCTAGCTACAACGTGACTCAACTTGATTTTTGGTATAGCCTATTTTGAGTCCCACTGCTGGGCAAATACTTCTCCTCTTTTCCTCCAGTCCTCCCTACGCAACGCGAAATCGATCCAACCGTTCAAATCGTCGCTCCATCTTCGCTTGGGTCTTCCTCGACGTCGGCAAACGTCTTGTGGAACACCTGTGGCTGTCTTGGTCCACCTCTCCAGGTGCATACTAAAGCTACAAACAAAACTTTTTATCTCTAAACTTAGTCCGAACGGCGATATAAAGGCTTGAAGTTAAGAGGATATGAAAAAAAAATTGGATTCTTCAAAGCATCATATATCATGAACTACTAACAGTAGGAGTATGATTTGCGGATATGTGTAAATTGAACATATAATTGATGTTTTGATTAGAGCCAAAACACGATTAAGAGACATTTTCTCGATAAACGCTTGGAACTGCTAAACGGAGAATAATAAAAACACGAGACTTGATTTAAAAAAAAGAGATTGATATTTGATAAATTTTGAATAGACCAGAAATGAACTTACATTAATAGTACAATAACCATTAAATAAAGTTTGTTTTACGCTTGCGTCGTTTCAGGCGCGCGCGCTGTCCTATCTCTTTCTCTCGCATCAGGCCGTAATATAAGCTATCACACGCCCATTTCGCTTCAATTATTTTTCGACATAGGCCCTTAAACGTAATTAATACATTTCCAACTTCAAGCCTTTATATCTCCGTTCAGACTGTGTTTAGGGATATACATGTAATAATAAGTTTTGTTTGTTACTTTATTCTAAACTAAAATATTCAAGTTTGGTTGATGGCCGCACCAAAAACAACGGTGAAAAATAAGACTCCCACCTTCCATACAAAACCCGCATTGTCTTTTGTCCTCCATTTATACGCTTGTATCTATTTTGTACTAACAAGAGTACTTAGCATGATCGTGTGTAAACGAACGTGACTGTTTTACTAATTTCCGTTCTATTTACGAAGTCCTGAATATCAACCAATTTTCGTGCTTATGGCTTTTATGGAAGAGAGTTATCCCGGGTCTCTTAAGGTGGAACGAACCGAGATAGTCAGGAAGGGACAAACACGAGAAAAATCTGATAGGTGAAATGTTTTCTTATGTCGTAAGAGAAAACGTGGAGTCAGTGTTTTTGCAAATTGATTACAGTTGTCCGTCTTTTTATAAATCTTGGTCGTCGTTGACAAATTTTTAGTCATTACGAGTAGATTGATATTTATGGAGAATTTTCTCAATGACTTTACGACGTGTTAATGAATAAACACAAAACTAGAATATAGTTTGTTTAGAATCAAGAGCAGAATCGAATTATCAAGGTGAAACGTTACATAATTATTACATAAGTAGTTATAATCGTATAGTTTAAAATATACTGAACTAGATGTCAACCCACCGGCACCGCACGGGCACACTCACCCTACTTACTACCAAAACAAGATTCTTTAAATGTATCCATGAGCGCTGAACGTTAGCGCTTTCATTCATTGCTGAAGTAATAACAAATCATTTTTCCATGAACATTTCAAATACGAATATCTTTCCACTTATCCGCTTAAATTAATCCTAGCACTAAAACTGTATATTTTAACGAAACTCTGAATATACAAACATAAAGATTAGTTTCTAGATTGTTTCAGAAAAATTTAATTGAATTTAATTGGTTAGTATTGAAATATAACCAACTTCGTTTGAATGGAGCGCGCTCCGAATGCAGAAAACAAAACTGAAAAATCTACAGGACATGAGAAGAGATTTTGATTTTATTTAAATCTTTTTTAAATTAAAAACTGAAGAAAATTATCTCGTTTTTCAAAGAAAACGGCTGAACACTGACTGGGCGGATACGCCTTAAGAAGATAGGAGAAGTAGGAAAAATAATATTCCGACTTAAGGGGATATAATTCAGAGCGCGCTCCATACAAACGTACTATGGTGATATTTTCAATACCAACCAATTAAAGTCAATGCAATTTTGCAGAAACAATCTAGAAACAGATTTTCGTTAAAATTTACAGTTTCAATGCTAGGATTAATTTAAAATTTGTATGGAAATCTTTGAGGCTCTGTAACTTTAAAACTATACATTTTAACGAAAATCTGACTCCATACAAGCATAGAGATTTATTTCTAGATTGTTTCTGCAAAATTTTATTGACTTTAATTGGAGTATGGAGCGCGCTCGGAATTATATCCTCTTAACCTCTTATAAGTAATCTTATTGGATGAGGAAGGCCGAGGACAGTGTTTTATGGCGCGCCTTGGAAGAGGCCTATGTTTAGCAGTGGACGATGATGGGCTGATGATGATGATGATGAACCTCTTATATCCTAGACTAGGAACCACACGTCAAATATTTTATAACACAGTGAAAAACAATGGCTATAATAACAATTAACATGAAAGTACACCGACACAATCGCTACCCGGAAGCTCATTTTCACAACAATGATGAATTTCATTCACCACTCTATTGTAATGATAAACTCGCCACACATTGTGGCTTGGACATTTTTGCCATAACTCATGTAGAGAATATAATTCAGGGGATATTATTATTTTCGGTGGCAAATACTCCGCAAAAATAATTTAAGCTGAAACGTTACAACAGTCAATTAATCAAATCTGCTCAAATCCACTGCTGGACACAGGACTCCTTTTAATTATTCTATTTTTTTTGTTAATGTGAGGCCTATTTCATAATCATGACAGTAATTAACAATGACAAATTCAGCGTATACTGCTGGTTACAAATGGCGTTCAACAACATGGTATCTTAACATTTCATGCATGCATGCATGCCAATGGGCCTAGCAAGCCATCCCCGATAAAACGACAAAAGTCGAGACCCGCCTGTCTTTGGTAAACTGCCTCCGTGGTCTAATTAAAAAAAATTAAATTAAAAATCATTTATTTCAGATTATTCATCCATATTGTGTTAGTAACAATTGTCTTATAACTATGTTAGTTCACAAATAAATACATTCATTAATAAAATTCAATAAATTAAAATATTAATTACATTAAATTACATTACCTACTACTGTACAAATGGTGATGAGCTGGCATGCAGTAGCATCCACCTCTGCACCATGGGTGAGTCCCACCGCTCAGCCAACACGCTCAGGATGCTATTAGTACTGCCCCGGAAGCGATTCAGCAGCGAGGCGCTCCGCTTTCTGATGATGGCATAGAAGTCATCTACATGCGCCTGCGCGAACATTGTCGATGCTAATGGTTAAGAGCATTGTGTTCTTGACACGGAGGTCGTGGGTTCGATTCCCACGGGGGACACCTAGTGATATGCCACTTGGTGCGTTTTTCTCCAGTTGGTTATGACATTGCTGGATGAATCACCTGATTGTCTGAAAAAGAAAGATGAATCTGCGCTTCGGATGGCACGTTAAGACGTTGGTGCCGGCTACTATCCTCTCTGATTGTAGTAGTCATTACATAAAAACCACGTCAGAGGCCGTAAGGCGGTCTGATAAAATTCTGACACCAAGGCTTGCTGCCCAAACTATAAGAATAAGACTTGCATATTCGAAAGTGGTCGGCTTGTCGTGTGTGGCATCCTAGGCCCTACAGTAATGAATCTCGAATCGTTATCTTAACTATTATAAAACTGTAACAGAAGTGTGTCTGTACATTGAAGATATTTACATCAACAAGATTACGATATGGTTTATAGGTATCCCGAACTCCAAATCAACCTTTTTAAGAATTTGTGTCCGTCTGTTTGTTTGTTTGTTTGTATGTTTGTAACAGCATCACGCAAAACTACTGAACCGATTTTGATGAAACTTTTTTTATTTGATAGCTTATGATCTGACTTGAAATCTGGTATATAATTTATGCGGACGAAGTCGCGGGCAAACTCTGGTAAATTGTAATTGTGGTTTAAATGTTGGTCCCATAGTCAAAGTGTTTCAGTTTGATGATCTACAGCACCCCATAAAGTATATCACTTCATTAAACATTTAAGTTTACACCATGTATTTAGGCTCATTATGATTCTATGGTTTTATACTGGTGGAACATACAACGTGTTAATGAATAGGCGCAAAACCTCACACACCCCAACTGATTTATAACAAAATAATTCGATTGAAACAATAATTTCATTATTTTGATACTTAAAATTTAAAGTTATTCGCATTTTAATTTTTGAGGCAAAAATGATTTGTTATCATTTCACCTATGAATGAAAGCGCTAACGTGCTCATGGATACATTTTAAGAATCTTGTTTTGGTAGTAAGTTTAGTGACAGTGTCCGAGCGGTGGGTTGAGATCGTGTTTAGTAAATTTTAAAATGTAAGTACTAACAATTTATTTAATATTTTGATTAGAATTACCTATGTTGAAGCCACGATAATTTGATTCTGCTCTCGATTCTAAACAATCTGCTTTCTAGTTTTGCGTTAATTCATTAACACATTGTGTATCAAATTTTTTCAGAAATGTGTTTTACCATGTCAGATCCACCTCAGCAATCATCGGCATTTAGTACGGTATTTAGAATTCTGCATAATAAAGAGCTAGGTCCGGCCTCACAGAGATATCTCTTCATGTGGCTATATCTTGAAAACACACATCTGTGGTGGAAAGGCACCCTAAACAAGAAAACGCTGTTGCATTTTTTCCTCTTTTGAATATGTCACGAGCATACTTCCGTACCTCCATGTTTACTCGCCTTCACAATAAACTCCTAAGAATTCAATTTATGATTAAGTCCCGCGAATCAATTGTGCATTGGAAAATGGCTCATAGCTCTCTCTTTGATATTATTGTACCTACTTATTCTAATATTACTACCTTATGATTATAATTATATAAGTTTTTTAGGACTCATACACTTAGTTGCAGAAACGCTTATTAAAGTTAATCCTCCATTAAATCTCTTGCTGTCACTTTCAGTCTTGTTGACGTAGTAAAAGCTAGCATGAGATTTAATGGAGGATTAACTTTAATGAGCGTTTCTGAAACTGAGTATAAATTCAGGAAAGAGAAAGGAAGGGAAAGAGGAAAAAGAGATTGATGTGTTAATTTTAATTAAACATTCTAATTACGAATAATTTTGATGCATTTTTTTTTCCTTTTTTCTTAAAATTTTTTCTTAGTATATTTTTTTATTGTAACTAACCTCAAACATGTGTTTTGCAAGCCGTAGTTGCCTTTAATTGAGGTGGCACACGCCTTTTATCATGGTATGAAATTTTTATAAAATTGTGTTCACCTTGTCGGCGATCCAAAAAAAAAAAACAAAAAGAAAAAAAAAAGAATCGTTTTCATTCTTGCATGTCAGGCATAAAGTTTACGTCTTGCGTTTCATGTAAGAAACTACTTACTTACTTACTATGCTGGCTCAGGGACCCGAAGTGGGTCTTGGCTTCCGACAATAAAACACGCCGTTCATCTCTTCAGTGCGATCTCAGTCCAGTTGGGCACCTCCAGATCTTTGAGATCCTTGGTGATCTGGTCTATCCTGCGACATCTGGGCCTGCCCACCGGGCGACGCCCAGAGGGTCGGCACAGATACGCTCTCTTCACCACACGATCCTCCCCCATCCGTAAGAAATTACAATGTTCTAATTAACTAGAGTTAACCCGCGACTTCGTTCGCACACATTATACAACGTGTTAATGAATTAACGCAAAACTAGAAAGTAGTTTGTTTAGAATCGAAAACAGAATTGAATTACCGTGGTTTCAACATAGGTAATTTTTTACAAAATATTCAATAATTTTTTTGTAAAATTTTCAATTTACTGAACTCGATCTCAACCCACCGCTTGGGCACTCTCACCCTAATTACTACCGAAACAGGATTCTTAAAATGTATCCATGAGCATGTTATCGCTTTCATTCATTACTGAAATGATAAAAAATCATTTATGCCTCAAAACTTAACATGTGAATAACTTTAAATTTTAACTATCTAAATAATGAAATTATTATTTCAATCTTATTATTTTGTTGTAAATCAGTTGGGGTGTATAAGGTTTTGCGCTTATTCATTAACACGTTGTATATCAGATTTTAAGTCAAATCATAAGCTATCAAACAAAAAAAGTTTCATCAAAATCGGTCCAGTAGTTTTCGCGTGATGCTCTCACAAACAAACAGACAGACGCAAATTCTAAAAAAAAAGGTTGATTTGTTGTCAGAAATAGAAATAGAAATAGAAACTTTATTTGCTGTAGTATCAGGGACATCTAAAACCCATATCGTCATCTTTTTCTGTAAATATCTTCAATGTAGAGACACACTTCTGTTACAGTTTTATAATAGTTAAGATATACATACATATACTCACAATCGTAATCACTTTCGGGGTGGTCAGACTTCAATAATGAATGTAAGCATATGCTCACGACTATATAACCCCGAGGGGGAAGTCAGAGATATTCTGAAACCTCAGAACATCCACGTTTCACCAGAAGTACCGAAATTCTGTCCAGTGTGACGGAACGGACGGACGGTCGGAAGGACGGACGAGTGATGAATATTATTGTGAGAAAACTTAGACTACTTATATGAGGATAAGTTAGGCGTGTAATTCTACTAACTAACTTTTCTGACACTTTTTGCAGGGGCTGAGGTAGCACGAGATACGCAACTTTTAATTGTATCCCATTAGTTTAGATTCAAATTTTAAATGTTCAAAATCATGAAAAACAGTGTCGTGTGAACCCCAAACGTCATAAGTTAGAAATTATTGTTTCGCAATTATGGCTGTCGCGTTTAGTGATAAGGTATAAAATTGTATGTAAATGCGTAAGATTTTTTGATCTTGCACGTTGGCAGAGGGGAAATGCTAAGGCGAGGCAGGTCCGTCTATAAATCGTCTAAGTGAGAAAACATTGTATTGTCATCTCATCTCAAAAATTACTCATCCGATGGCAAACATTTGTTAAACAAGAATTTTGTATTGTTTGTAACAAGTTTTCAGTTAACGAATGAAGAAAACATTTTGTTTTGAATGACTAACTCGTACCAATTTTTCGGTCTGGTACGTACTTCTTTGTAGTCATATTTTTCTATGGAAGCTTTACTGGATAGGAGAAACTCATTCAAGTGAAATTCAAACTTATTATAATGTACTGTGACCTAATGCTATGATAGCCCGCCCAATGAGCATAATAAAAAAAGCTATTTATTACAGGTTGTAATAAAACACACTAGTAATATACAGCGTGTAAGGAAAATCATCATTAACCTTTAAACCATATACTCTACACATCATCATATCTCATATATATACCGATCATATCTCTGACTACCCCCTCGGGGAATATAGTCGTGAGAAAATGCCTATGCTTACGCTATACCCATCAAACTGAACAACTATGGGAGAAAATCTGTGAGAATAAAAAAAATACCTACCAGCTGTCCCATAAATTTGAATCGAGACGGTACTACAGTTTTGTATGAAAGAGCGAATTTTTTTTCGCGATTTCGATGTTGGCTCCATAGTGAAAGTGGTTCAGTTTGATGGTTTGAAGCACTCTCTTGAGTATTACTAGGGTGTTTTGTTACACCCTGTATAGTACTCTGTGTTAATATTTAAATAGGCAGTTTAACAACTTTCACAATCGAGCCAACATCGAGAAAATAATTTAAAAATATGTTTTAACTTATTTTCTAATAAATAAATAAAATATTTCTTATTTTTCTATAAAATACATATGAAACCTGTGTTCAAAGAAAAGCCTAAATATTTGAAAAAGTCCGTATTACTTGCATCTACTTTATGAGTTAAAGTCACTTTTACTTGCGACACACACCATGTATAGATAATGTTATGATCTAAAAATTGTACGTTTAAATTTTTAAGTCTAATATAATTGCAAAATTTGGTGCGAATTTTTATTGTTTTCGGATTTGATTTCCTTGGATTAGAAGGCACCACAGTGACATAATGAAAGACAAACCAGTCAAAAATTGGTATATATACTAAAATGACGTAGTTTAGTAGAGGTGAGGCGGCTCTGAAAGGGTCAAGGTCATTCAGTGGGGGATACCTCTTAAAACTGATCCTTGCTACAAGATCACGATTCATTTCGTAAGTTTGCTTAACATTAACCGACTTCATACAAGTTTGGTTTTCTAAGAACCTTGAAAAGGACATAAGTTTATGTACACTCGGCGACACATCAAGCTACGCAAAAGCAATATAAGCTGGCCGCGCGTTGGTAGAGTAATGTATAACGTCGCGCGGCCAGCTTATGTTTGTTTTGCGTAGCTTGATGTGTGTCGCCGTGTGTACGTACGTTGTGAAACAACCCTCCATAATACCTTATATTAAACAACACAAAGCTTAATTTTCCACAACTTTATGGTAAAACATAAAACTGAACGTACTTAGGAAGTACTCATTATCGTATCTTCAAAACCCTTGCACTTTCAAACGGAGAATTTAGCCGGCGAATGTTTTTATTAGGCATTTAGAAAGAGATAAGGAGGCAATTTCGCTAAATTCGTTGTAGTAAAAAGGATAGAGAAGTTTTTGAGTACAATGTGGCTTTTAGAGGAACTTTGCGAATATTGAGATTGATCTGATGAAGATTTCTTATTCTTGTTAGTAGAACTTTTGAAAGAATTCTATCTTTTAAGTCACAAATTCACTGTGTCGTTGATTTTCGAATTTTCATGAAAACTCTGAAAAAATTAACGTTTTCCAAAAATGTTTCGATATTTGTTTAAATTATGATATTAATAATTGTTACGTGTTTCATTAGATACGAAATATTTACGTTACGTTGCCGATTCTGAAATGGTTTACATTTACAGGTTTTGCATTGATTTAACCACCTTGTACAAAATGTATAATGCAATGCCGGAATTCATTGTGGACAGTGTAATAAATCAGTCTAGATTTACGAGTTGTCACTCCATAGAGTAATGATAGCCATTCCTATCACAGTAACTGCATTCACTTTATTTCACGAAAAACACATTCACACGGTCTTAAATATAATTACATTTTATAGTTTCAGTGTAATATAGTTTATTTAGTTTCTTTTTAACATTGCATACATAATAACTATACAACGTGTTAATGAATAAGCGCAAAACCTCATACACCCCAGCTGATTTATAACAAAATAATTAGATTGAAACCATAATTTCATTATTTCGATAGTTCAAATTAAAAGTTATCCACATTTTAAGTTTTCAGGGACAAATGATTTGTTATCATTTCATGACTACAGTCTCTTATGGGGTGAGAAACTTTCCTACAACTACCAAAATATACCTTTTAAAAGTTTTATCATCTTTTAGTACATTGAAGGTTTAGTTCTGGATTTGATGAACAAAAAATCGAAAATTATTGATTGATAAACCAACCTTGTATTCAATGAAATAAATCGTGTATACAGACAATAATTTATATACCTACAGAGCGACAATTTTACCCTGCGACAAAACCAGAAAAAAGATAAAAAATCACTTAGTTCTGTTAAAAAAAAAATTAGGTCTTTTGTGCCCTGGGTCCCATTACCACTTTAGTTGAGCAATTTTACCTCGATAAACGTTTTATCGCGCCTGTTAACTCGTTCGTTCGCGCTCAAAAAGAAAGGGAGCTAGGGCGCGATAGCGCTTTATCGCGCAATCATGCCGTGGGCGCTGGTGAAGGCGTCGGGAACCCGTTGGATGAGGCCAGGGCAGGACCAGTCGTTGTGGTGATCTTTGGAGGAGGCTTACGTCCAGAAGTAGACGTCCATCGGCAGAAATGATAATGAAAGATCTTTTATAATGCAAACTTGATTCGAGACTGATAAATTCGAAAATGAAGTTGTATTGATCAACAATTAATATACATCTACGTAAGCCGAGATCCTAAAACCTTCCTTTTTCCCCCCAAAGAATTTATGAGATAACAAAAAGGATGCCTTATGTTAACAAAACTTTCTGAAGTTAAACTTTCGTTTAGGACGCGACACTTAGTTGGGAACTTGCCAGAATTTCATCGGCGACCCCTGGGGAAATTCAGAGTGTAAAAGAGCGACAATTCTTACCACTAATGGACGATTTATTTTATACAAAAAAGTAAATTTTCTAGAATAAAATTAGGCTCGGGAAAGTTACTTAAGTTGTAAGATTTATAAACAGTTGGGAAAGTTTATCAACTAAATGATAGACGCTTTATTAGCTGTCGATAATCAGTGGCAAGGTGGAAAACTAGCTCTCCAAAAATTACGTTATCTACTGAGCGTTATTCTTTTCTTTTTAGTGTTCCGTACTAAAATTTACAAAACGGAACACTTCTTAAGCAACCACTTCGGTGTCGGTCCGTGCGTCCATCCGTCCGTCTGTCTGTCACAGGCATTTTTCTCGGAGACCGTAAGACACAGGAAGCTGAGACTTGGCACAGTTATTCTTCCTAAAAAACTAAGCGGATGATCGCTTCAAATAGATACGACACCCATAGGAAGAAATGGAAGGAGCCCTTTTTACCCGACGGAGCGATGCAAAGGAAGGGTAATGTGTTTGTCAGCCTATGTGTGTGTGTTGGTTTGTTTGTAGCAATCTAGAGACCAAACGCGTGGGCCGATTTTGATGATTCTTACGTCAATCGATTTGTATTACTCAAGCGAGTGTCATTAAAGACATGACAATAATCAAAATTCAATATGGCGACAACCAGGCGCCATATATTGCCATATATTGAGGGATATCATTGAATAGGTATTTGAAAAATCATCTTTAGATTTTTCTTACTATTTTTCATTTTGATTGACCATTTAGGATCTATAGCGATTTAAAGTTGAAAAAATTTAGAAGTATAAAATAAAAAACAAATTTAAATAATCAAAAAAGCCGTCTGCGTAAATATAGACCGCATCTTCACGATAAAGGGGCAAGACTGTTAAAATAGCTTCAAAATTAGAATTTTAGAATCTATACTACTGGAATTGTTTTTTTTTTCTTTTCAGTTTTTAATTTTTAAGCTAAATCACACGGCGTATTTCAAAATGATACATAATATTATGTTTTCCAGTTAACGATTCTATACAAACTGTTTTCAGGGCTAGCGTTCATTAAAATTTGTTTATAAATACATTCAATAGAAAATTATTCATGTAATTTCCACTCAAAACTCAAATTTCAATTAACTAAAACAAAATTACGATGAATAATAAATCACGCGCCGCCACATCCCAAATTAGTTTATATAAACTATGGGAATAGTTCTATGAAAATATTTATTCTGAATAGTTACGTATGAAACGAACGCCTCATTGGTCCCTAAAACTTATAACGAGGGTAATACTCGTAGTACTGTAGCCTCGGGACTTTTTAATTACCAAAAAGATTACCGATTGCCTTTTAGATATTGTTGTAAGGTACTAAATTACTAATATAAAACCTAAGTCTTAACTGATCACAACCCGCCGTAAGAAAAAAAAAAATTTCTGAAATTTTTAAATTTTATAGTTTTGTATGGCAATTTTAGACGTTCTTTATGGGCTATTACGTATGGGTTTTGAACTAAGGTGAAGAACATGACAGTATAGAAAAAAACCGGTAACCTCGAAATAAAAAAATGTGGGTTGTGATCTATAAGACTTAGGTTTTTATATTAGTAATTTCGTAACTTACAAGAATATCTAAACGGCAATCGGTAATCTTTTTGGTAGTTAAAAAGTCGCGGGGCTACAGTGCTATAAGCATAGTCAGCGATATCAGTGGCCACGTACCACGAGTTTTTACTTACTTTACTATTGTAGTTACGTCCACAGATTACTGATACGTAGCAAGCTACAGATGCGACAGTAAAATTTGCAATTAATTCCAACATTTCCGCGTTTTAGCGCTGCTGTCGCCAAGCTAGCCTGTATAGAACTTGTAGTTATAGGTATGTATAAAGTTTTTCCGGAATGCAAAAAGAGGGATATTTGACCAAGTAACAAAGTAATCAACGATATTATTATGTCATACAACGGATAAGAATTAGGGCTTCTCAAGCATTCTCAACTCAAGCGAAAATATCAGGAAAAACACAAGATATAAGCTTCTGATGCAACAACACGTAACGTTGCTGTTGCTGTAAGTTCAATATGGGGTCCTATCATCGTCCAATGATGACGTTTCATGAGGGAAAATGTGACTTCATCGCCGAAACGGCTATATCGGAACTAAAGCTGTCATAGGCCTGGTTACGCCACCAATTTCGTATTGAATTCCGTACAGCGCTCCTTGTGGTGACTTGCTCAAGAGCTCCCAGATTTGTGTAACATTAAAACAAAACAGCATACAAAAAAACGAGAATCAGTTTTATGTTAACAACTAACAATGTTCTATTTCCATTCATTTCCACAATAAAAAGCAGAAACGGATTCAAGAAGCTCTTACAAAATACGCGATACGAGGAAAATCTTTACAAGAGATAAGCACATTAGTTGGTATTGTAAAATTATTGATAGTAAGCAGCTGTGATCGGTTCGTAAGAATGGATTAAGGGAATATTACTGTTGGCGAGCTCCATACAAACGAAGTCTGGTGATATTTTCAATAGTAACCAATTAAACTCAATGAAATTTTGCAGAAACAATCTAGAAACAAATCTCTATGCTTGTATCGTGCCAGATTTTCCTTAAAATGTACAGTTTTAAATTTAAAGTGCCTCGAAGATTTCCATACATATCTTAAATTAATCCTAGCATTGAAACTATATATTTTAACGAAAATCGGACACGATACAAGCATAGAGATTTGTTTCTAGATTTTTTCTGCAAAATTGAAAATGTGAAAGCAATAAATGATTATGATTATGATTTCATTAAGTTTAATTGGTTAGTATTGAAAATATCACCAGACTTCGTTTGTATGCAGCGCGCATTTACACATTCGGAATAAACTTCTCTTAAGGGTATGGCGTAGTAGCTCTGTGGTATTTCCAATAGTGTCCAAAATTAAAAGTGATAGATTGATGACTTTCATTTCTGAACAAGATTCTTAAAATGTATCCATGAGCACGTTAGCGCTTTCATTCATTGCTGAAATGAAAACGAATCATTTTTGCCTCAAAACTTAAACTGCGAATAACCTAAAATTGTAACTATAAAATAATGAAATTATTGTTTCAATCTAATTATTTTGTTATAAATCAGTTGGGGTTTATGAGGTTTTGCGCTTATTCATTAACACGTTGTAAATAGCCGCAATAGAATGGGACAACGTCTTGTAGCGCGATGTTTGCTCTATTCTATCCATTATACCTAGTCATCTTGTATTGAGAAAAGAAATGAATAAATTTATTTCATTTGTAGCTGATACTCGTTCCACGTTTGCAAGTCAAGTAAATCGGATTAATACCCTTTTTACCCTTTGCTGTACGGGATCAACTTAATACCTGCTTATTGTGACTTTTACAGGATAATCGCACCAGACCTTGCGAAAGAATATTCGATTTTTTTTACCTCTGCTAACAATTTCGCAAAATCGCAACGTTTTAGAAATTGCTTTTTTGGATTCCGTACCCAAAGGGTGAAAACGGGACATACCGACAAACCTACGTTGTCCGTCCGTCCATCCTACCTATTTAGGGCTGTAACTTTTGAAGCGCATTAGTTAGACGGCTGAAATTTTCATAGAATATGCGTTATTACAGCGAATTTGTTAAAAAATAATAAAAGTTAAAAATTCAGGGAGGTATGGAGGAGGGACGAGGGAGGGAGCGAGAAACTAGTTTTTATCAACGTTTTTCTTCTCGCTCTGTCGTAAAAACGTTAATACGTACAAGCGTCAAACTTGGTGTGATTATAGAGCAAACTCTAAAGTAGGTATAACAACAAATAATAAATATCGCCCAAGAGTGAGACGGTCTCGCGCTAAAGGTCCCGGAGAAAACAAAACTTCTTTCTAAGTTAATATGTTGTGTGGTGGTGTGGTACGGAACTCTCGGTGCGCTAGTAGCCCGACTCGCACTTGACCGGTTTTATCTTACTATGTTTTACCCGTGTCATTCTTTAAAATAGGGTTGGTAGGTACTCCATTTTTTACCAAAGTCTTGCTACCAAGTTGTGTAATGTTTTAAGACAGTCATATAAATCTATAGGGATTTCTTATTATTTATCATTGAACTATCAGTAATTTAGGTGAAATGAAACGTGCATAGGTACGTTGATGAACTTCTGGTATTTTTGCTACGTTTGTGATGTCCATTCGCACTGGCTAAACGTGGTGGACAAACGGCCACCTTGAGGAAAAACTTGTGCTCAGTATCGCGACTAGGTTAATTTTCTATTTTATTTAATAATATTATGCAATAACGACCTACACACATGTAAACATCGTCATTGCTAACTTTAATAAAAGCGCCCTTTCACTGAAATGTCCTTGAAAAATATTAAAATTATCAGTAGGTAGATTTCATTTGTAAATTTTCTGAAATGTTCCAAAATATGTCATCTTTCTAGATTGCCTCTAGCGTACAAATGAAAAGGTTTAACAGAAAGTAAATGATAATGACACTCCGTTGAATATTCCATGCGAATGTAAATCAGCGAGAAAACTCGGCAATTCATAAACATCGTAATGAAATTCGGCGAAACAAGAAAGTGGCAAATTATGCGACAAATAAACAAATGCAGGCCGACCTGAATCACAGATATGCTAATTAGCATCATTTGGTATAGAGGTGCGTTTATAATGGAATAAGGAGAGCGTTAAGCGAGTTATAAGGTAAGCGGAAGCGGTTTTCTCAAAAAGTCAAAAGTCAAAATTGTTTATTCAAAATAATATCACATAGATAACTACCATAGTTTCCACAATAGCAACACTCATTAGTCAGTATCTGTCTAGGTCATTCAAGACCTATGCAGTGTCCTTCTTAATATGCTGACACTTTTTAGGGGATGATCAGTCCGTCAAACTAAACAGCTTTTTCTATGGCACCAACATCGAAATCGGGAAAAAAATTTGCTGTTCCATACAAAACATGAAACATATTTGAGCCAAGTATATGGGACAGCAGATTTTTTTTTCGCGACTTAAATGTTGGTCCCATAGACAAAGTTGTTTATTTTGATGGTCTGATCATCGCCTTAAAAAGTGTCAGCATATTAAGAAGCACCCTGTTTATTTTGCCAGTTTTCTGTTTATTGTTGAAGATTCAAATTCCTAACAGTATTATTTCATTTCCTTGGATTTTGAAAAACTATTGAAAATAAAACATTTTTTTCTAATGATTGAAAGCAGTTGGGTCACAATAAACATAGATGTTCCATTGTTTATCGATCATTTGTTGGGCATTTATTACACTTAAAAGTTCTATCTACCTACAATATTTATCATACGAGTATTATTATTTACATCAACGTGCCCGCATAGCATGACAATCATGTTCAAGAGCGAATTTTGTTTATAGAGTACCTGCATAATCGACAATACCACAATAAAGCTCCCAATTCAGTAATTAATTTGATCCTCATATTAAGGTATACGCTATGAAAATATCAAAGCTAATTGCTTTATCCCGCTCCACTCCACTCTCCGCACAGCTCAGACCACAGCCTTAGTCGTTAAATAAAAGCGAACATTTCGAATAAATTTTCTCAAGTTCCACACCAAAATAATCGTATTTTCGCTTCATTTGGTTACTTCCTCCGCGTAATTTGCTATCTCCGAGTAAACGTGACGCGAAAAGCCAGGGTTTCGAGTTTGGATTTTACTCTTCTAAGACCATACATCGCATGAATATAATTTATTCGAAAAATCTGATATTTTTGTACATTTTTTATTTCAGATATTAACCGATTTAAATACGTGACCGGGTGTTTTACACTATTGAACTAAAAACATTCACTATGGAGCTAAAACCGAAATTGCAATAAAAAAGGCGACTGTTCCATAGAAAATGTCAATAGCTCCCCGACCAAAGTTTAAGAAACATTTGATCATCATCATCATTCATTCATCAGATCATTTGTGCGCTCCTGGCCCCATAGAGAAAATGCAAAATGATCACATGAAGCGCTCGCCATAAGTCTCCCATCGATTATTCGAAGCTTTCTCTCTGTGGGGTATTTACTTATGTGACCCTGGCCATACGGCACGGCAAGAGCATCAGACTAATAATGTTGATGTTACGAAATTAGACGCCTCTATAGACAACTGTGTAGGTTGCTACTATTCGAACACTACACAACAAATAACATATTAATGTCCAACGACAACCTATAAGCTACTTCATCATCATCATTATTAGCCTATACACGTCCCACTACAGGGCACAGGCCTAACCTCGAGGAGGGTACATGGTCGTTAGTCTACCACGCGTGCCCAATGTGGATTGATAGACTTGACAGAATTTCATCTTCAGCGCATGCAGGTTTCCTCACGATATTTTCCTTCACCGTTTGAGATCAGTCGGTATTATGTACATCTCATCTCACTAATATCTCATCTCATCTCACTAATATTATAAATGTGAAAGTTTGTGACGATGTTTGTAAGGTTGTAAGGTTATATGTTTGTGGCTCAATCACGCATAAACGGCTGAACGGATTCAGATGAAATTTGGCACGCAGATAGAATATGTTCGGGATTAATACATAGGATACTTTTTTAAGGTCCACGCAAACGGAGTCGCGGGCAACAGCTAGTAAGTTATAAAGACTCATTGGTATGGCATGTCGTCAGTGAGGACTCGAACTTGTACCCTCAAGATTGAATATCCATCCAACTAAGCAACGCGCCCCCGTCGCTCTCAATCTACTTCATGTCCAATTAAAGTATTTCAAAACGTAAATTGAAACTCCTATTACTGTCGTTTAGTAGCTGCTTCATGTCTTTAAAAGGTTTAGACGTAACTCTTATACAACATTGAATGGATTTTCAAATATAACGTTAAAGTGGAAACCCTTTCATATTAAAGAGTAATTTATTTCGGGTCATTCAAGTAGGTTAGGATTAACAAAGTTTGGTGTATAGAAATGCTTTTATGATTCGGTGTTATTGGAAATTGGCCCTTGTTTATAGTATCTTAATTGCTATAATATGGTTAAAGTGTGACATGGGTATATAAGAAAATTATACATGTATTGAAAATAAGCTGGCAGCCCTATAAATATTATTTTTGTCACTACTTTATGAAGCCTAGATCATGAATGTAATACGGCTTCCAATTTCCATGTAATTCCATAGTTTTCACATATAGTATGTAAACTAACTAACGGCAAACCTTTAAACTACGAACTGTTACTATGGGAGCTTTTACTTTACTGTCAGATCAAAAGAAATATCAGCTGTTTCATACGTTTAAATCGTATAGGCCAATGCCTTCACGACTTCAGTTTAGTAAGGAACAGCAGATTTTTGTTGTTCCATAGATAGAAGTGGTTTAAAGTTTTGCCTTTAGTTAATTTAGATACCTACTGTATAATCTGTAATCCATAGAGATATTCAGAAAATCAAAATTTGACCAGTAGCACCGAATAGATATCCTGTCAGAAAAACAGCTTCGTACACGCTCGCGGAGTTCATTACACCCCTACAAGCGCAGCGATGTTTCCACCAAACTGCCGCTTATTCTTGTGTGTGAACGTTCACGAATTGCCACACGTTGCGCATGTAAAGATGTACAAGCCACGGAGAGCTTGAAGCTCTATAAAGCAGTTTTTCTAATCGGATACCTTTTCTGTGCTATTTGTGACCAAACTAAGCCCAGTGTGACATGTAATAAGCCCGAGGATACAAAATACGCCTCCTAAATATGTCGGGTTCCCCGTAAGCCACGGTTTATACAGAAGAGACGTGTGGCGGTAGCGGATAATCTTATTAACGCAATATAAACCTTATAGTATGTAGCATAGCGTCGTTTTTGTCGTAAAGGAGAATTGCGCCCGCACCTACAGGTGACGCCGCCTGGAGGCGTGGGCGTATTTCTCCAAACGACGCTATGCTACGTACCATAAGGTTAATAATTGTGTTACTTCGACCATCCGAAACCGCCACAGGTCTCTTCTGTATAAACCGCGCCTTACTTAAACGTCGCGTTACGTTTTACCTACATGTATTAAGACGTGGTGGTTCAGTGTCGAGTAACCTTGCCTGCCGTGCAGGATGCGATAGTTTGATCCCCGTTCAGGCCGACTCCTACCAATGAATTATTAGGAATTTATGTACGATTTGTAACACCACTGGCTTTTCTGTGAAGGAAAACATGGTGAGGAAACATTCATGTTTTGATTTTGAGGCATATATTGTACCCACGTCCATAACAAGTGCCGACGGTTTCAGTCCCCGTCACACTGGACAAAGTTTCGGTACTACTAGTGAAACGTGGATGTTCTGAGGTTTCAGAATATCTCTGACTATCCCTTCGGAGAATATAGTTGTAAGCATATGCATGCGAATGCATTTTTTTTGTTTTTTGTTTTTTTTTAAATGGGTATAAACACGCGTCATTCTCTTGTTTATATTTAAAAAAAAAGGTTCTAAACACGCGTCATTCACTTATTTATTCTATTTGCAAATGCCAACCAAAAAACGAATTTTACACCAACGAGTTTATAACAACGAAGTACCTAATCCATAAAATGTTCAGTTTTTCCATTTGTAACTCGGAGCACTAAAAATGAGATAAACTAAAGTAGAATTAATGACTTTACAGTTATAAAAATAACACAGACCAGATAAGAACGGTGCAAATACGTATAAAATTCTAGGTTGATATTGTAGCTGAAAAAAATACTTTAAAGCTGAAAGACAGTAAAAAGAAAGTAACAAAGCAGCCCATAAACTGAATTTTCTCTTAACATAATTTTTATTCTCGGTTTTAATTAAGTACCTAACTTTGAAGCATAACCTTTAATGCGAGTTTATGGCATGGAGACATCAAAATTATAAGCTGTCCTAGACAAAATGACATTCTATTGGCGTTGACGCTAGTAGAAAATGACATAATGTATGGATTTGACATTAGCGATCGTCAAAATGTTTTTTTTTTTCTTAATTAATGGCCGGTTGCTTGCGTCTAGCGCGGCAATTCTGCCAATATCAAGTAGTTTCTAATTCAAGTTATTGTTTTATGATTAAAACACAAAAGAGCTTCACAAAATGGCGGAGCCACGTGCAAGCCTAAGAGAGGCCGGTGCAGGTGTCATTTTGACAAGTTCATTAAGATATGTAGGTATGAATGTTGTATAAGCTCCGGATAAATCTCTGATGGTTTTTGGAAGTCCATACCTTCGATTTGTGAATCTTTTCATATGTTGGTGACAGGTCCCTATCCTTTTCTATCCTATCCTTTTTGGGTAGTGGCGTAAGCATATACAGGGTTGGTTGGGTACTTTTTAATATACTGACACTTTTTTAAGGACATGATCAGACCATAAAACTGAACAACTTTCTCTATGGGACCAACATCGAAATTGCGAAAAAAAATGTACTGTCCCATACGCTCAAGTAGGTTTGCAGTTTTGTATGGAACAGCAGATTTTTTTTGCGATTTCGATGTTTGTCCTATAGAGAAAGTTGTTCAGTTTGACGGTCTGATCATCCCGTTAAAAAATTGTCAGCATTTTAAGAAGGACCCTACATTATGTATTATGTAATTATTAATTCGGAGCTCGCTCCATACAGACGAAGTCTGGTGATATTTTCAATACTAACATGATACTCACCAATTAAAGTCTATGAAATTTTTCAGAAATAATCTAGAAACTAATATCCTTGTTTGTATGAAGTCTGATTTTCGTTCAAATGTATAGTTTTAAACTTACAATTCCTCAAAGTTTTCCATACAAATCTTAAATTAATCATAGCACTAAAACTGTATTTTTTAACGAGAATCTGACTTCATACAAACATAGAGATTAGTTTTTAGATAGTTTCTGAAAAATTTCATTGACTTTAATAGGTTAGTATTGAAAATATCCCCACACTTATTTTGTACGCAGCGCGCATTTACGCATTCGGAATAAACTTCTCTTAAGACTCGTAGTGACGTGGGATGTGTCATCCATTGTTTACTAAAAGTTTCGACGGATTCACTAGATATTTCCTGTGATAGTCCGTCCAACATAGCTTCGTGATTATGACAGATTGATTTGGTCGCACAATATACGAACTTAGAAGGGGGCTTTTTATTTAGGGTTCCGAACAACAAAGTCAAAGTCAAAAAGGAACTTAGTCTGTCCGTCTGTCCGTCTGTCCGTCTGTCCGTCTGTCCGTCTGTCCGTCTGTCCGTCTGTCCGTCTGTCCGTCTGTCCGTCTGTCCGTCTGTCCGTCTGTCCGTCTGTCCGTCTGTCCGTCTGTCCGTCTGTCCGTCTGTCCGTCTGTCCGTCTGTCCGTCTGTCCGTCTGTCCGTCTGTCCGTCTGTCCGTCTGTCCGTCTGTCCGTCTGTCCGTCTGTCCGTCTGTCCGTCTGTCCGTCTGTCCGTCTGTCCGTCTGTCCGTCTGTCCGTCTGTCCGTCTGTCCGTCTGTCCGTCTGTCCGTCTGTCCGTCTGTCCGTCTGTCCGTCTGTCCGTCTGTCCGTCTGTCCGTCTGTCCGTCTGTCCGTCTGTCCGTCTGTCCGTCTGTCCGTCTGTCCGTCTGTCCGTCTGTCCGTCTGTCCGTCTGTCCGTCTGTCCGTCTGCCCGCGGCTTAGCTCAGAGAAGCTTAGCACTAGAAAGCTGTAATTTGACAAAGTTAACACCACGCCCATCAAACTGATGAACAGCGTTCAATATGGAGCCATCATTTTTATTTCAGAAGTTTTTTTCTATCTATCGAATAAAATATATTTTTTGCGAATACAATTTTGGCTCCATATTGAAAATTGTTCAGTTTGATGGTCTGATGCACCCCGTTTAATATGTACCTATCTACTCTATTTAATATACCTGTACCTGTTTACATAAGATCCAAACATTCTGTTAGATTTCCAACTCAACAAGTTTAGAATTAAATTGTACATGCTGCAAGTTTCGAATTAGTGTTGCCTAACTATCGATACTTTGATTATTTATAGGTGCCCTTGAAAATAGTAAAAATTTAGAAGGTATCGATATTTTTTATTGTATCGATAGTTTTGCTTTAAATAAATGATTATAACGATACTACCGATAAAATTCACATGTTTGTTTGTTTATGTAACGCAAACCGTTTTAACCTTGGCCCAAGTTCGTGAAGCACAAACAATTGCTACAAATCAGGTCGGTTACGTCCTTTTCTCCAAACGTCCACTGTAGACCCGAACGCCCATTTCTCGGATTCGACCTTTTCCCCGAATGGCCATTTACCCGAACGGGCATATTCCGAAACTTTTCCCCGAACGGCCGAACGGGCATTTTCTAGAACTTCCATTTCCACAGCTGTTTTTAAAACGATAATAGGCATTTGTGTGCAATTTGTAATTTAGTATAATTCAGACATTTTATTAGGTCACTTTTCTCGTTAAAACGATCTATACTCCATTTCAAACAGCATCAAAATATTAAGGCTATTTTGAATTACAGTAACAGAGATTTGAAACACTTCCTCTCACTTATTCTTAGAGCAGCTTTAGTAACGTTGAAGATATATCGGATAGTATAGGTATCTTTCTGATAAACACATTGTAATTTGCAAATCAGAATTGGTCAGAAAGTTGACACTTTTTAAGGGGATGATCAGAATATCAAACTGAACAACTTTCTCTATGGCAAACATCGAAATAAAAAAAAAAAATCTGCTTTTCCATACAAAACTCCAAACCTATTCGAGTTATAGTCAAACCATCTATGGTTAGTTGTAAAGTAGTAACAATATCGATAGTGCTATCGTTAATATTGATAGTAATTGCTTTAAAACAATTGAAACTATTTATATTGCATGTCAATACCATCTATAGTATCAATTGCTTAGAGATGCAATAAGTATCGATAACATCGATACTATCGACAGTAGTATCGATATTGTTCCTATTTTACGAGATCACGATAATATCGATAGATCGATGTTTTCACTTATTGTTAGGCAACACTATCTCGAACCTACCTGTACCTACCTATCTAAACTCCAAGACTCTGTTTATTTCTCTAACGCAAACCGTTTTAGTCCCAGTCCATAAATGTTGTAGTTAACGTAAACGGTTCGTGAACCACAAACAATTGCTCTCTAGAGTTTTTATTGAGTAATGGTAATAGGCCTTTGAGTGCACTATGTGGTGTAGTATAATTAGGTAACATTTCTCGTTTAAAATTTGCCAGCAAAATGTAAACAAAATGATCTGAACTGAAAACAGAATCGATTTATCATATATCAAAAATCTATAGGATAGTTTTAGAATTTGTACGAAAACTTGAAACTTGAATTTACGGCAAATAGCAACGAAATTTTAAGGCTGTTTTGAATTACTGAAACAGAGATTTGAAAACTTCCGCCAGCCTCCAGCTTTAGTAACGTCCGTTATATGTATTTTTCTGATAAATAAATTTATATTTGCAATCCAGAATTGTCCAGAAAGCTATACGGGGTCCTTCTTAATATGCTGACACCTTTTTAATTGGATGACCAGACCATCAAACTGAACAGCTTTCTCTATGGCACTAAGGTCGAAATCCCGAAAAAGAAAACATCATTTGGCTAAAGTAGGGTTGCTGTTTTGTATGGAGCAGTTGATTTTTTTTTCGCGGTTTCGATGTTGGTCCCATAGAGAAAGTTGTTCAGTTTGATGGTCTGATTATCCCCTTATAAAAGTGTCAGCATATTAAGAAGGACCCTGTATAGGAATCGGAAAATCTTTTGGTCTATATTTGAAATGAAGTATACTTATCTTAGCATCTTGTCCTAAGAAAGAAAGGTGACATGATAAATAGGTACAAAAATATAAACAATAAACCAAATGACCTTACAAGGCAACCAAAGAACAATCTAAGCCTTTGAAGCCTACCAATAAGTTACAACGCAAAATTTATTTCTACCGCCATATTTCACAGAAACGAGCACACACGTTCAGCTTATCGCCGGGGACTCTTCCTAACCTCTCATAACTTATGGAGAGGGCACTGAAATCTTTTTTTAAATGCGGAAACTCTTTTTTGTAACACCCCCTCCTAAAGGGACGAAATGACGATGAAAGTTTTGGGTAGCGTCCCGGTTTTGGAGGAACGATTGTGGACGCGATGTTATTTTGTATAATGGCTTGTAAAATTCGTATTTTCGACTTTTCGCATTCATTTTAATTTGTTTTTTTGACTCAGTTTGATTCTGATACGGGTCGAAAGGAAATAAATATGTAATAAAATAAAATTATTAACATTGTTTCTTTTGGAATGCTTTTGTGGAAAAGGCCGCAAAAGACCTATCCTGATATCCGCTTGATATGACTGTCATCCTGAATGTAATCCTGGATGATTTTGTAAACACTTTCCAAATTTTCAGGGGTGGTTTAGAATATCAAACTAAGCAACGTTTACTGATCAAACCTGAAACCGGATCGAACTAGTTCTTAATAACTAACAAATTCAGACTATGAAACTAAGCGATTTTCCCTAAGAAATATGGGTCGAAGAAGGAGAACAATTTTTGGACCTCTAATATACACAAAAATGCAGATCAGCTGATTGGCTTTCTATGGGAAGACCAACAAAATTTTTCGTTTTAGACTCATATTCCTTACGGAAAGTTGTTGAGTTATATTTTTTGAATACACCCTTAAAATTTTGTTATTAATTGAAAACTAGTGGTGTCTATGCAATGCCTTCTCAGACTCAAATGTCTGAAACATCCGAAATTTTTTTTTCGACGTCTGCTTTGCTCCCTTAGTAAAAGATGTTCAGTTTGATGATCTGAACCAGCCCTGAAAATTTGGAAATCTCTTCTTTTTTCGTTTTCATTAATCGACAAAATTAAATATTTATTTAGTCAGATCTAAGTAATAGTACCCTGTCACAGAATACTAATCGTACCGCAGCATAGTGGCACGTCTAGCTTATAGTAGGAGTAGGTAAATATCATAATGAGCATACGTGTTTAGCGTACACACTAACTCCGCTGGCTCAGCGACCCAAAGTAGGTCTTGGCTTCCGAAACCAGAGAATGACACTTTTCTCCATCTTGTAGCCCAGTAAAATACGGGTCGAAAGGAAATAATTTATAATAAGCATTTTTATTGCTAGATCGTTTAAATAAATGATATTATAGATACTTTATTAACGAATCCAAATAACTTTTGTACTTTTAGTTTTTAATACTAAAATGTACTTTTTTATGTATAGTGACAGATACTTTCTTTTTATTTTTATTTATAGATACCTTAAAGTCGATTCGTTAATTCGTTAGTCGTAATTCGTTAGTCGTAGATTCGTTAATACGAATCCAAATAACTTTTGTACTTTTAGTTTTTAGTACTAAAATGTATTTTACATTTATAGTGTCAGATTTCTTTCTTTTTTATTTGTATTGTTTGTTTTAAAAAATATTAGTATTTCTGAAAATAGTTCGTAATTTCTACTTAGTTAAAATCAAGGGTCCCGTGATGATTTTCTTTGGATTTACTTAATATTTAAAAGAATAGAAATGTATTTAACATGCCATGCATGTCAGCCTTGCAGTTATACATAAAACACTAGTGCACTTAAAACTATCTTACCTACGTTAATATTTTACTCATCAAGCAGTCATTGTAGTCAAAGTCTATGAAAATTCTTGTGTGATGTCATTTATAACCAATAGGCAAACAAAGCTCATAATTAACTCATTAAATAAAGCACAAACTGGCAACAGTGACCACAAAATCCAATCCGGCAAAAAGATAACCCTTCCTAACTTTCTCCATCGCCACAATAGATACTTAACCCCATTTCTCGGTATAACAGCATTTGCTTACGCTTAATTTGGCGCGTTATCAAGCCAAATGCGCTCAATTTCGCATGCTTATCTTGCTAACTGAGAATGGGGAACTTCGCTTATGAGCCGTTTGGGTTCGGTCGCGCAACTAGCGGGGCGGTGAGCGAGCGAATTTGTTTTGTTTTACACAACACTCACAGTACTACAGCAGTCGAAGCAAACGATGGGTATCTCATTGTCATTGTATATTAAAACTAGCTCCCTGTGACTCCATACACGCAGATCACTGAATCGTAGTTTTGAAAACTTTAAATTCCCAAAAAAAAAATGTCATGACTGAACCGAACCAATTGCGATTCAATATGGTCTAGTAGTTTTTACACGTACACAAAAAACTACTCTGTAGGTAGGTACGCATCCTTTATCAAGACGAATGATTTTTTTTCAGACTCAAAGTTTACAACTTTAAAGATTCAATATTAATTATTATTATGAATAGAAGATTAGTAACAAAGGAACGAAGGTCAACGTAAAAATTTGAAAAAAAATTTTACTGTTTTCATTTGCAGATAGCGGAATAATAATAAATCGTTAGTCTGAGACAAATAAACTTTTGTTTCCTTCTTCGAATATTTGGCTTCTAAATAAAACAAAAGATGTAACGAAATGACTTTAATCACCAGAGACAGTTGAATTCGAAAAGGCTTCTTCGAAATCCTTCTTGTAATTCTGCTTAGATTCTCGCTTTGTCCAATCAAGAAACGACTCGAAAAGTTGCTATGGATGCGAACTGATAGAGAAACTTTCAAGTTGAATTTCGTTGAGTTTCCAATCAAAAGTACAAACTTATATTATTTGAGGTGAAAGTGGGCTTGTTTGGTCCACTGTCTCAATCAAATTAGAATACTTTTATACAGTAAATCATTCGTAGTAAACAACAATTCACAATATATAGTTTAATGTGCAATGTAAGCAACTTTAGAATCGTGTCACAATCACCTGTAGTAACGTCACAATGAAGAGATCACCCAAAGAATTTCTATACTAAAGTGGCAGTGAGCGGGGCACATTGCTCGCAGAACCGACGGCCGGTGGGGCCGAAAAGTTCTCGAGTGGCGACCGCAGACCGGAAAGCGCAGCGTGGGTAGAGGCCCCACACGGTGGACCGACGACCTGGTGAAGGCGGCGGGAACCCGTTGGATGAGGGCAGCGTAGGACTGGTCCTTATGGCGATCCTTGGGGGAGGCCTATGTCCAGCAGTGGACTTCCATCGGTTGAGATGATGATGATGAACGTCACAAAGTGCTTCGGTAGCCTACGTTAAAATTTGGTGGAATGAAAAAATCGGCAGTTTTCAAATTCATTCTCCTAACATGTCAACAAAATAATCAGTTTACACTTGCTATAATCTGAGAGTACTAACATTACATAACCAGGCTGCTGCATATAAGATAAGATAACATAAGATTCTTTATTTGCACACCAAGAATAGAAAAATACAATTTAAAACAAGAATGAGAAGGGTACAAAGAGCGGTCTTATCACTAAAAGCGATTTCTTCCAGACAACCATTCATTATTTCCTCGCCCCCCACTAAAAGTAGCAGAAATGTTTGTTAGTAGAATTACACGCGTAACTCGTCCATAATATAAATAGTCTAAGGGCCTGTTTCACAACTTCTGAGTACATATTTTGTATGAACGATGTGTTAAAATATCTGACGGATAAGCTAACAAGAACTTACTAAGAAATGGTGAAACAGGCCATAAGTCGTAAACGTATCAGAATTTCTTTGTCTCTACCTATATTTTTCCACAGAAACCCCGACCTTATGGAATAACGGACTGATCGTAGGTACAATCATTGCGGAATGGAAACGGTGTATTGTAGCAAACGGCTATTGTGAACAACTTACCTTAATAAAACACAGTTTAATGTTGATGTTGGTTCGTCGAACAAGGAGCTCTTATACTTTCGAAACTTGGCCTGAAGACAGATAACAGGTAGGTAACCCAAAAAAAAAATGTGGTAGTTAAGAAGAAAAACATCTTTTCGTCCCGTACAACGAAAAAAGGGTTGAATAAAAGGGGTAAAACGCGCTATGGTTAGGTTTCATGCTTTCTTTCAGTAATTTAATTCAATTCAATTTTTGTTTAGTGGCATCCGATGTGTTATCACAATTCAGCCAATGTCTCGTTATGTGGAGAGTATACGAAGGAAAATGATCAGTAGTATTAAATCTAGCGTGGCAGTTTTGCCAATGTAAATAGTTTATAATCTCAAGTGATTGTTTTAAGGTTAAAACACAAAAGAGTTCACAAAATGGCGGAGCCACGTGCAAGCCCAACGCGCCGATATGCACGCGTCCGTACTCCGCTAGACTTGCAGCGCGACTGTTCAGATATTTAGACTACCTCATAATTATCTGGTTGGCTGGAGTCCGCATCAGTCACTGCTTATACAATGCGGTTACGGAACGCTATCATGGGCGAGTCCGACACGCTCTTGGCCGGTTTTAGAGTATGTATCAAAACAAGTAGGTAGTATGTTTGTTTACGTGTGTGCAGTAAAAGTTAATTCACAAGTATAATCTCTATCAGGGTGTTCAGAACCTTTGCTATAACTAACAATATATTTTAAAGAAAACAGTAAAGTTGTAGCCATGCTCACCTTTAGCAAATTGAATGTTTCAGGCTGTAATAAGTGTCTAGTGATTAGCCTTTCACTCACTAGAACCCTGCCTATGAAACGGTATCCCTTAGTCGCCTCGTAAAACAACCACAGAAAGATTTGGGTTGATCCATTCTAACCACACGGCCAAACTATAATCTTGAAGACAGTTCCAGTAATATATGGACTCCTTTATCTCCATGTACGCACAATCTGAAATAATGAATTAAATCATTCAATAAATTATCTAGGTCTTCAGTAAACTTCATTGTATATAGACTAAGATCCCGTCACAAATTTTCCACACCCAACAAGTTTAGTCAATGTTATATTTTCCAGTGGAAAACTCCTAGTCTAAGGATCATAAAAAATAATTGGCCTTAGCTGCAGCTGCTGTTGTAATCCATTGGCAGTTGATTGCAAAAAAAATTCTATTTGGAAGTAATATTTTCCAGAAGAGATTTGGAGATTTTCATAATGTAAAGGAATCATCAAAATCAGTGCCGTAGTTTTCAAGTATATCTCTCATTCGCATGACGGAAATTATTTTTTTACCCTGCCAACCCTATTTTTCGTTTAACTGTTGATTCAAACAACAAACAGATAAAACAAAATAAACAAAAACTGTTAAATAAATGTATTTCTAAAACAAAATGAGCATAATATGATATTGAACGCGAGCAAAATTTTTGTAACCTAACATAACATAAATATTCTTTATTTGCACACCAAGAATAGACTAATAGGTAAGTACAATTTATAACAAGAACTGTAACCTGCTATTAAGGCGTGGCGACAGACCTAGGGATTGTAATCCTATTTTTAGGATCTAGGGATCCTTTAGGGTTAGTTTAGGAACTATGACAATTCATTTGAAATAGTGTATTATTGCCTAAACATATGGGTGTAGAAAATTTGTACCAGGATCTTGTATTACTATTTTAGGCAAGTATTGTTCAAAAACTTTCTATTGGTGATCGTTACAACGTAATTAAATCAAGACTTAAACAAATTCGAGAGTTTTGGGTCTAATTAAGACAGTTCTATTCGGCTATTGTAATTACAAAAGCGTGTTTTAGTTAATTTGAGATGTACTTGAACTCATTATTGTGAATAATGGGCTTTATTGGTGAATTCCAATTAGAAAGACAAGTATAGTATAGATACAGCATAAGAAAGAGTATGGTACTACAAACAGTATGGACACTACGTGCCAGGTGCCAATTTTTACCTCACCCCCTCTGGCAGGAAGCGTGGCAGAAAATAGTAGGCAATGGTTTATTCCTGTCTCACTCGCACTCCCTCAGTACCGCACATATGCTTACCTCTTTCTCTATAACAAGCATCGTCATTACAGTAAATAAAGCCGCACATGCATCGTCAAACAACTTAATCTAATCAAATAAACCGCCCCGCACCATATCCCGTCCAAAAGTACCCATGATGCTGGCTGCATTGCCTCGCTGGATAGCCAGCAATATCCTTTGGACGAGATACGACCCAGACCGGCAGTCCAGACCTTTCTGACGGAGCCGTCGGCCAATCTCGTAAATAAATTTCTTTGCCTCTGTCCCCTACGTACCTGCCGTCTTCACTGCCACCGGAAGAAACAGATACGCGGACTCTAGGGTTTCTTTCTCTATTGAATGGATTTTTAAAAATCTACCAAATTTTCGTTTACTTTCTTAATTTCTCAATGAGCCAATGCTAATGCTCACGACTATATTTCCGCCTATAATATGCCTACGTCCCACTGCTGGGCATGGGCCTACACTGAGAAAAAATGCTACGTATATGTAGCCCGAACGCTCGTTGGTGTAGTGGAGCCTTGGTATTGGAAACGATCACCGAAGTTAAGCAACGCCAGGTCCGGTCAGTCTTTGGATGGGTCACCGTTTAGTGGTATTTCATCTCGAGCATTCCGTGCGTCGGAAGGCACGTTAAGCAGTTGGCCTCGGATAGTTCCATCAAAGGGCGTTGTAACTATTCATTAAGCCAGGTCAGTGGCCTATTAAGGCGGCTTGAAAATCCTCTGACAGCAAGTTGACCACTTAACTTGCCTCTACCAACACGCACTGGGCCCGCGTGGTGGAGTATGGCCCACTCCCTCTCACCCTTATTCGTGAGAGGAGGCCTTTGCGCTGCAGTGGGATTCTACAGGCTATAACTTACTTACTTTTTATACTTAGCCCGTCGCAGCTTATACGTAGCCCGTCGCAGGTTACGTACGTACCACGTAGCTTACGACGAGAAACTGATTACGAGTGTTGCATGAAGCTACGTGGGACGTCAGCTGCGACGGGCTACGTACACGTAGCATTTGCTTCTCAATGTACCCTCAAGAAGAGTATATGGGCGTCAGTGCACCACGCGTGCCCTATTCGGATTGGTAGATTTCATAATTAGGTTAAGTACACATCCGAATTTTTTCTTCAGCGTATGCAGGTTTCCTCACGATGTTTCTCCTTCATCGTTTGAAAGCAGTCGATATTTCATACGTTAGAAAAAAATATTGATTCATGACTTGTCATCCGAGTGGATTCGAACCGAAGCGTCGTGATTGACTGTCCATACCTTGACGAAACCAACGACGCTCTCACTAAAAAACCAAAAACCTAGCTGTCAGTCAGTCCCACGCGACGTTACCACGCTGGAAAGCGCTGCGTGGGCTGAAGTCTTATAATAAATAATAAATAAAGTTGGAGCAGCGCTAGTCTGCTTACAGATACAGCGTTAATAGAATAACTTAAACAAACTTTAGCTCAAAACAAACTAGTGAATTCTGCAGTAGACCACCAAATGCCACTCAGTTACTCTAGGAATATAATTACGACGATGTGGTACTTTCATTTAGAGATACCTACTAAAACTAAACGAGGAAAGAACGATTTTAGACCTGACTAAAAATTGATGGGACGTGGAGAGTGAACATGAATTAAGTAATCAAGGATTTGATAGCTGAAACTGAGAAAGAATAAGCAGTCAAGACACGAGAGCATTAATCCAGAATAAATTGTGGAGAAATTGTCCGATTGGGTGAACTTGATAACACTCATCTCTCACTCGTGTCACCACAAAATATCGGACAAAACTTCACGATAGTCAAGAAAGATAGAGAGCTGATTTGTTTGAAACTGAACTATGTACAACGATGAAAATTTGATTATTCAATCTTGAATCTTTGATTATTGAATATAGTTCCTACTTTAGTGTTGGAAGAAAAGCTGCGTAGACACATTTTTAATTTTTCTAATCATTCAGTTCGTTTCCTACGCATTGAAAATATTGCTCTCATCTTATCACGTAATTTGTCCATCTCTCTAATAATTTGGACAAATCCTCTTTCTTCACTGGGCTTTTTTATTGGCGTCCACGCTATCGTTCGAAGCTATGCCTCTATGGATATGAGTAAATGATACTCTTTTGGAAGCACAGCTTAGCACATTCGTGCCCCTTGATGCACATACAGGGTCCTTCTTAATATGCTGACACTTTTTTAAGAGGATGCTCAGACCGTCAAACTGAACAACTTCCAAAGTCCAAGTCAAAATGCACACACAGGGTACTTCTTAATATGCTGACACTTTTTTAAGGGGATGCTCAGACCATCATACTGACCAACTTTCTCTATGACACCAACATCGAAATCGCGAAAAAAAAATCAGCTGTCCCATACACAACTGCAAACCTACTCGAACCAAATGTATTTTTTTTTTCAATTTCGATGTTGGTCCCATAGAGAAAGTTGGTCAGTGTGATGGTCTGAGCATCCCCTTAAAAAGTGTCAGCATATTAAGAAGTACCCTGTGTGTGCATTTTGACTTGGACTTTATAGCGGTTGCAATGTGTATAGGTGCATCACGAACGAAAATCTTAAAAGAAGGAGATCACGAATGTATACATAACAGTAATTGTATTTGTATTTTACCTACCTACTCATTTAATGTTTAATAATATCAATACCTTATCTTCTCAAGACTAAAACATTATTATGTTCTAGTCCTATTCAGAATTGCTAGAGCCGTTCGACTTGCGCGTCCGAGAACCTTGGCAGAAACTAAAGAGCTCTTCACGCTATTCTAGACTTTATTCGAATGTATTACTAACTACAATTGCATCACTAATCAGGCTGTTATTTAATCGAGTTTGTGCTACTATTTGTAACAGAAGGTTTGCTGATTTAATTATTTGTGGTTTTTGTTCAGACAAAGTTGCAGTGACTAATTTATATTTTGTATCGGTTTAGTACCATAATAGCTAGTAATTTACCAGCAAACAGGAAGTGACAGTTCTTTCCCAGTCTAGATTAGACTTTTACCAATTAGTTATTAACTAAATAAAATAAATATCTAGTACATTGTCAAACAGAACACACGTGAGGAATTGACGTGACGGTGACGTGTTGTCTAGTACATCGTGAGGAAACCTGCATGCTTCAATTTCGAGGCATGTATTGTACCCACTGTCTATTATAAGTGGCGACGGGCTCACCCCCCGTCACACTGGACAGAGTTTCGGTACTACTGGTGAAACGTGGATTTTCTGAGGTTTCAGAATATCTGTGACTACCCCCTCGGGGAATATAGTCGTGGGCATATGCTATGCTTGTCAATTTGAGATTTAAATGAGGAAACCCACAATGCTTCAACTTCGAGGCATACTATACATACATATAAATTGTGACCACTGATCATTAAAACCAGCAAAGAGTGCGTAAGACACGTCTATGTAATAGAATTCAGTAGCTTTTTCATTATAATATTTAAAACTATTTTTGCTCTGTCTATTGTTTTGCATATTTTTAGATTTCACTCCAGTATTTTAAATTTAAGGGCTGGTACGTTGGTTCAACAGATGTAAAAGGGTGAGGAAGTAATTGAAGTGGGATATAGATACATTCAGTCCGACGGATAGAATCGACAAAGGTGTAAGGGTTCCTTGCTTGCCTAAGGAAGCCCACTAGGTCGCCTCTTTTCTAGCTATCATACTGGTCTGTTATGAAACAATATTAGTCAATATTGGCCGACGGCTACGTGAAAAAGGTCTTGACTGCCGGTCTGGTTCATAAAATATCTCGTCCAAAGTATGTCGCTGGCCATCCAGCGACGCAACGCCGCGGTTTGTTTACTTAGTTTCATTGATTTAGTAAATTCGATTTTTAATTATTTATGAGTATATTTTATTAAGCTAATATATTAGTCGATTGTCAAGAGTTAAAGGAAAAACTTTAAAGTGTAGTATGTAGAACTATATACTATTACCAATTCTGTGGTAAAGGGTAAGCAAAATACCGGCCAAGAGCGTGTCGGGCTCGCCCATGTTAGGGTTCCGTAGCCATAGTGTAAGTAGAAAAAGAAGAAAAGTTTTTAACCTGTTGCAATAATGAGCGATTTATTGAGGCAGGGCATACAGAATGGACGAAAGTATAAGGGTTCCTTGTTTGACTACGTCCATTATATGTGGCGACGGGCTCACCCCCCGTCACACATACTGGACAGAGTTTCGGTACTACTGGTGAAACGTGGATGTTCTGAGGTTTCAGAATATCTCTGACTACCCCCTCGGGGAAAATAGTCGTGAGCATATGCTATGCATGCATGTTTGACTACGTAGCCCTAAAAACCTAGAGCGAATGCGGTTAAAAAAATGTAATCTCCTACAACTTAGAAGACTGATCTATCTTATAAGAGTTCCTTATCGGACTACAGACCCTAAAAATTACCCAGTAATAAAGGATCATTTTACGACAATACGAACGAATCCCACCGCCGCGTCGCGTTACGTTAAACTCTTCAGCATTCCTATCTCGTAGCATCGTAAAAGTGGCTGACAGAATGAATTGACTTACAGCGCACCTTATAAATTATTAACTTATTTCGCCCGTGACGTGCTTGGCTTATACGATTTTCTAGCTGCTATTCTGTACCATAGAGATTTTCATTATAATGTTTTTAAGCAATTTTTAGCCACCCTATAAATACTGAGTCAGCCTTGCAGCTAATGGTTACCAAAATTCCTCTTATCTCTTATATACTATGAGGGCATCAGAAATGTTCAAGATGCCGGTATGCCGGATGAAGTATTTTGTAACCTCTTACGCTACTAGTGCTATTCAAAGTATTCCGAAGCTGGTCACCACAAGGCATCCGAACCCATCTCTGATCATATCGGTTGAGTGAGATGAGTACTATGTCTTAAAGTTTTATTGTCTAAGTTTGAAAACTTTTCCAATTTCTTCTTCAAAAGATTTTAGCAATATCATGATGGAAGATTAGATTTTTTCGCATTAACACTTTGGTGATCGATTTGATTTGTGATCGTTCGTAGTTTACGTGACAACTTTTACTAATGACAATTTTATTTAATGTCACTTCGCATTTTATTTATTGTTTAAAAACAAAGTTTCCCCACTTTAACTATAATCGGTTTTTATGTCTTTGAATTTAAATGACCGACAAACAATGAAAGATCTATTGGTATTGTGACCCGACTGCGTTCAACGGGGATGATCAGACCATCAAACTGAACAACTTTCTCTATGGAACCAACATCGAAATAGTGACAATCTGCAAACCTGCTCGACCCAAATGTATGAGAAAGCTGTTTTTTTTCGATTTCGAAGTTGTTCCCATAGAAAAAGCTATTCAGTTCGGTGGTCTGATCACCCTCTGTAAAAAAAGCTTTGACTAATTATTATAAGGACTAGCCTTGCGGTAGCATTTCCCCTCTGTCACGGTATAAGCACAATTCTTGTGCATTTACATTCAATTTTACACCTTATCACTAAACGAGATAGCCTATAATTGCGAAATAATAACTTCGAACTTAGAACGTTTGGGGTTCACACGAGACTACTTTTCATGATTTTTAACATTCAAAATTAGAATCTAAAGTTATGGGGAATAAAATCCAAAGTTGCGGATGTCATGTTACCTCGCCCCCCGCAAAAAGTGGCAGAAATGTTTGTTTGTAGAATTACACGCGTAACCAGTCCACATACAAATAGTCAAAGAAAAAAAGTCAACATTTTAAGGAAGACCCTTTTTCTACCGACTACTTCTTTTAATTTTAATGTAGGTACTCTGTTTGTTTCGTGTGTGCCTTTAATGGTGAATAAACATTTTTCTTTCTTTCTCTTACTCGTACCAATGAGTTTATCGGAATGTATGTACGATTTGTGAACCACTGGCTTTTCGGTGAAGGAAAACATCGTGAGGAAACCTGCATGCTTCAAATTCGAGGCATGTATTGTACCCACTGTCCATTTAAAGTGGCGACGGGTTCACTCCCCGTCACACTGGACAGAGTTTCGGTGCTAGTGAAACGTGGATGTTCTGTGGTTCCAGAATATCTCTGACTACCCCTCGCGGAAAATAGTCGTGAGCATATGCTATGCTATGCTTTCTTTCTCTTTCTTTTTCATTTAGTTAGTGTTGGCAACACCAACATAAAATGTAGTAATTAAAAAAGTTGCATTTCCGTTTCCGCCTTCCTTTTTGGGACGGTGCTTGTGCGTGTAACTAACTCTGGTGAAAAAATCACTAAAATAAACCTCCAGTGCTGCAAACAAGACTTTCCTTTACATCGAACCACTCCTGCCACCAGAAAAACTACAGTCCACTAAAACGTCTCCAGCGGAGCCTAATAAAGCACTGGTAGGCCACGTTCCCTACAGTGAGAGTCACTGAAAGAAATAGAAAACCAACTGGACACAACTGTGATTACAATTCGACGCGAAATACAATTTAACTTACATTGTTTTGCACTTGTGATAACCTAAAAGCTAACAGTGAGGGACAAAATCAGGTATAAAGGCCGAAATTGCGGCACGCTTCGCATGTCCATTTCACCGCTCTAGTAAGCTTTAGCTTGATTTATCTATGGCTCACAGCACAGCAACCACTATTGCTTTGGCTGTACACTGCGCAAAAATACCGCTTTGACAATTGTCTTTATTTGTAACCGGTACATAATTATAGTAAAATTGTTAACTTGGCGTGGATGTACATTGAACGTGGATTTACGGGTCACCATCAGATATATCGTAGCAAACAAGGTGGTCAAATATTTCTAAGCAGTTCTAATCTTATAACTATTGTAAACTGTTACAGAAGTGTGTCTGTATATTGAAGATATTTACATGAAAAAGATTACGATATGGTTTTTAGGTATCCCGGACTCCAAATCAACCTTTTTTAGAATTTTTGTCTGTTTTATTGTTTGTTTGTTTGTATGTTTGTAACAGTATCACGCAAAAACTACTGAACCGATTTTGATGAAACTTTTTTTGTTTGATAGCTTCTGGTATATAATTGTGCGGACGAAGTCGCGGGTCAACTCTAGTTTTCAATAATTTCTTTACACATAACCAATCGAAAACATCTGAACGCCTAGAAAATAAAATTTATCTACGCAGTCAGTCAATCATAAACATCTCACAGGTTTAGGAAAAGTAACTTTACTCAGTTGTTGAAAATTTCAATTTTGAATAATATTGAAAAGAAATTATTGAAAATTATCTGTTCAGATATTTATGACAAGATACACATTTAGATATAAACAACATAAGGTACATTTATTTAGGTAACATTCAAATTATATTTGCCCAAACAAAGTTAATATAGCTGATTAGTGATTATAGAGCATGTTTTTCTCTTTTCAGTTAATAGGTTTTTTTCGAATGTGAATTACAATGAATTTACCTTTTTATGAAGTTGGTACTAAATTGTTGATATTTGACAGTAGGAACTAAAGTTATCGAATGCACATTGTAACGGTTTTGACGGAGATTGTGTTTTATGAATTAGTTGTTCACGTTGTGTTCGATTTTTGAAGAACTAACCTTTGATTTACTTATAAAATCGGTCGTCGGTGCAGAGCCTAAGAATATAATAAACCTTTTTTTTTATAATGTCTTTAACGGCTCTGGATACTAGTCCTTTTGAGCCATTCGTTATTTTTTGTCTTTATATTCTTTATTTTGATGATGAGATGATAGATGACGATGAATCTGTGGTCGCCAGAATGACCATGTACGAGTTAAATTGAACCAAAACTTATGTTCTGTTATCGTATTTATTTGAGATTCCTGTTACGTCGGTCGCTTTACGCAACTGTTTGGTACACAATCCGCCCGAAATTATGTCATAAATATCACTATAACTAATTTTTACGAATTTCTAATACGACGAAACACAGCAAGAGCAATAGCGCCAAGCAAACCAGAATATAATAATCTCGTGACACAATGTTGCTATTGTCTTAAGAATATAAATGGCTAAATTCGCGGGACATCTTCGTACCTACTGTAATCCAAGGGCGTAGTAAAATTTTATATCTTATTTAAATGTACACCAAGCTTAAAGTTCAGTGACATCATAATAACGTTTTTTATTTAAATTCGATTATCCCTCTGACGTTTGCATATTACCTATTTCAAATAGTTTTGTGATATCAACAATTTAAAACAGCAACTTATGTTTTTTCCTTTGACTATTTATATGTGGACTGGTTATGCGTGTAATTCTACTAACAAACATTTCTGCCACTTTTTACGGGGGGCGAGGTAACATTAAATCCGCATCTTTGGATTTTATTCCCCATAACTTTAGCTTCTAATTTTGAATGTTAAAAATCATGAAAAGTAGTCTCGTGTGAACCCCAAACGTTCTAAGTTGAAGTTATTATTTTGCAATTATAGAATGTCTCGTTTAGTGATTAGGTGTAAAATTTAATGTAAATGCACAAGATCAATTGTGTTTATATCGTGGCAGAGGGGAAATGCTAACGCAAGGCTAGTCCTTATAAAAATTAGTTAAAGGTTTTTTCAGATCACTTTATGAAAATGACATTTTCTATTATTATGCTAGGTATTTATTTCTACTTTACCCAAAATTCGTAAACATACCATCACAATCTCTTTAGTGTTTACCAAAAACTTTGTTATGACTACAAAAAACCTTTTTGTGGGCGCAGTTCTGTTGTAGCAAAGCTTAAGGTGGTTGCAGAGTTGTCAATTTCATACAAAAGTTAGACGCATAATACGCATAGACGGTATTAATAACAGTAATATTTTATATATAGCAAGATAGTTTAGAAAATCTAGATGCCGCGTATCAAATAACATTTGCATTTTATATTATATTTACGAAGATATATAGCTTTGAAATTTTCTATGGATAAGTACAAAGCTTTATATCTTCATAATTATATAATAAATTGCAAATGTTACCTGATACGCGGCATCTAGATTTTCTAAACTATTTTTCCATATATAAAATATTACATTTAATTGTACCGTCTACGCATATTATGCGTCAAACTTTTGTATGAAATTGACAAAAGTGCAACCACCACATCTGCAACCACAATTGACGATAAACTGGCAATGGGAGATCAGTATAGCTTCTATACGTAGTTAGTACCTATTTTTTTGTAGAATAGTACAAACCTACGGCATTAAGGCATTAAACAATTTTTTTTTTATTTCACTATAAAAAGTTTATCCAAAAGAGCGTAAATAGAATAATACATCTCAGCTAAAACTATTGCTTTTAACATACGCAGCAGTCTATTCCGAATCCCTACATATTTATACAGTATAATAAAAACCCCTATTAGTTCAATAAGGGTGTTTCAACCACATAAAAGGGTGGGTCTAAGCTCAGAATCGAGTTTGGCCCTTGAATCCATGAATGTTAAATCGACTTCGGACTTTGTCACTCTAAAATGTATCTCTGAGAGGATTTTTTCTGATTTGTGGTAATGTTGCCAGCATTGCGATTTTTGCGTTAGGTCTACTCTTCGGAGTGACATGAAACAAGCTTTAAGCAAAATACTTATTTTATTTGTCCTGAACAAATAAAATAGGTAATTTGCAAAATTTTTATGTCACTTGAAAATCACTTTTGGTTTATGTGATTTAAGCAGTGTTTTATGTTAGAAACTTTATTCATAACCAATAACAGGCAGTTACTTTATAGGGTGGTTGTACCATCCTGAACAACTTTCCCTAAGAAACGGATAGGAAATTCGCAATAAATTTTTTTTTGGACTTTCCATACTAAATACAATCTGCTGATCAAATATAATGGTATGAAAACTAAAAAAAATTATTTGGGAATTTTGTATATGTTTCATATGGAAAGTTGTTCAGTATCATGGGTACAATCACCCCTTAAAGTAGTGCAACTGTTTACCCTAATACCCTGTATAAGTAGCTTCCTACCTATAGTTACAATAAATTACTAAATAGGAAACCTTCAGAATTATACGTGCATACATCCATAAACGCACAACTATAATGCCTCTTGAGGTGGTCAGAAACAATGCTACAACACAACCAGCTGTCTTGCATGCAGTCGTAACAAGGCTCTATTTTAGCGCATTGAAGGTATAAAAAATAAAACCGGTCAAGTGCAAGTCGGGTTACTCGCGCACCGAGGGTTCCGTACGACACCACCACACAACATAATAACTAAAAGGTTTTTATCCCGAACCTTTAACACGAGACCGACTCACATTTGGCCAGTTTTGATTATTTTTTGTTATACCGTAGAGTTTACTCTATAAACACACCAAGTTTGACGCTTGTATGTATTACCGTTTTTACGATAGAGCGAGAAGAAAAAACGTTGATAAAACTAGTTTCTTGTATGAGGACCCCACTTTTAACTTTTGACATTTTTATTATATGTTAACAAATCCGCTATAATAACGCATATTTTGTAAAAATTTCAACTGTCTAGCTATTACGGTTCAAAAGTAACAGCCCTAAATAGGTAGGACGGAAGGACGGACAACGTAGGCTTAGTAATAGGGTCCCGTTTTCACCCTTTGGGTACGGAATCTTACGTACTTAGGTACTTATGTATATAATTCTTCTTCTTTCGTGTCAGCATGAGTTATATCGCATCGACAATCACTCATTGTAAAGTTTAGTCAGACAGTAATGGTCGTCTCGAGGCTGACTGCAGACAAACTGAGGTTTTGTCACTCGGCGATGCTCTTTCCTTGTACCCATGCATAATGTAATGCTAAATAATTTGTTGTTCCATTCGAAACTTTTATCCACTTTCAATCAAGACACTTTTCCTACTTTTCTAGTCACAAAGTTTCACACAAGTGGGCAATACAGATCTCTAGATCCGAAATAAACTTGTCAATTCGGATTAGAGATCGCAGTGGTAAATGTAACACTGTTTCTCACGTTTTGTCTTTTCTTTAGATTCTGCAATAGGTGGAATAAATTTGAATTTGACCTGCATGTAGAGTACGACCCGGTTTGAACGCCGCCGCTCCACCACGTTTAGGCTCCAGTTTTAGGTCTCAACGAATTTACGTACAAGGCAACATAGGATCTGCTTCAATTTCTGTACATTTTGAAACTATCAATTCCCTTACACTCAGTTGCAGAAACACTCATTAGAGTTAATCCTCCATTAAATCTCTTGCTAGCTATTACTACGTCAACAAGATAAAAAGTGACAGCAAGTTATTTAATGGAGGATTGACTTTAATGAGCGTTTCTGCAACGGAGTCATAGGGTATTAAATGAGCCTATTAATTATTCTGCCTGCCGTGCAGGAGGCGATGGTTCAATCCCCGTCCAGGCCGACTCATACCAATGAGTTTTCGGAATTTTTGTACGATTTGTAACACCACTGGATTTTCGGTGAAGGAAAACATCATGAGGAAACATGTATGCTTCAATTTCGAGGCATGTATTGTACCCACTGTCCATTATAAGTGGCGACGGGCGCACCCCCCGTTACATTGTTCAGAGTTTCCGTACTACTGGTGAAACATGGATGTTCTGAGGTTTCGGAATATCTCTGACTACCCCGTCAGGAAATATAGTCGTGAGCATATGCTTATATTAATTATTCTCAATTTAAAATTCATTATTTACACCAGCTGCAATGGGTGGACACCATTCTCGATTAAAACTTATTGTTTTTTTTTTTATTTATAATTAATGGACTTTTTGCGTGTGCGTTAGCACCGCATTTCCGCCAATGTCAAGTAGTTTATGGGAGTATCTATCCCAATCTCAGGGATTGTTTTTGATCAAGAACAAGAAGAGATTGAGGATTGCGGAGCCTCGTGGCAGGCAAAAACGCGACGCGCGAACAACACGCGAGACAAGTGCTCGGGTCAGAACCTGCAACGTGACTACAAAACTTATTGTTATACAAATACCTAGAATCGGTAGACCAAACGGATAACTTTTTTTTCTTAGTTAAAGAATCTAAACATTGTGTTCAACTTTGCGTGTTTGTTAGTGAGAGTTCAAAACTTGCAACTCTGCTTTGACCCACTTTAATGTTGACTAGAAGCACTTGCATGCGTTCGCAATTACCTTCGTGAACTTACATAATGGATTCCGTTTCGCAGGGTGTCCAGAAACTTACCTACATCTATCCTGACCCTCTGCTGAAGAAATAGTAAGGTGGTGTTATAATGGACGTTAGTCTACAACCACAAAGGCTTTGCATCAATTACCTATTATGGGATATTTTGTCTTCTACATCCACAGAGCTGTGCCAGGTCATTTTAAGGCTGCGGCCTAGCCACTACCACTTCCGAGCAAGGATCACTTTCTCTTTGACGTTGTTGCTCACCGGATGGTCTCCAAAGCTCATCGTTTGTTTGGCCAGAAGATCTTAAGATTTATATGGGATTAATTGTAGCAAGGCATCATAAAAAGGCTGAAAGGGACCCAATAATGAAGTGACCCTGGTAACAGAGCTGCTAGATTGTAAAATTGGATACAAAAAACTGTATAAACGGGTGGTTATTTGTATTCTCTCTGTATCCTGGGTTCTTAATTATAATTGGATACAAAACAAACACAAAACTATTTTTAAACTGGAGAGCTCGTTTTAAACCAGCAAATCGCAGACCAGTATCATAAAATCCTCCAAAACTATTTTAAATTACTCATTGGTCACGATTCAATCGAGCAATAATGTTGTATCTGCCTTATGTTGTGTAGAATGTGGTCTCTGTTGGTTGAACCAACCAACCAAAAACATCAAAAACAGTGAAAAAATTCAAAGAAGTTCAAATTATGTGTTTACTCGAAAGAAAAATCATCGTTTCTTTAGTTCCGGATTTTTTTCCTCCGTTCCTTCCTTCCAATTTTGTATATAATTTCAGTGACATTGCTGAAAAACATAAAAAATTTACAGCCCTGCATGGTTTTCTCACGCATGTGGTCCGTATCTTAACTTACAATATTTATATGCACCGTGTACTAGCACCCTTAATATTTTACCTAGTAAATTTTTGTTTGTAGATTCTCTGTCGACATCCCTACGGTTGTATCAAGTCACTTTGTAAACAGTTTGTGTTTGCATTTAATTTTAGTTTATATTTAGTTTTCAGTTGAAATTCATCTTTGATGAGTTATTTTCTTAACAATATGTAAATTAGTTACAAACAATCATTTGGAGTTCGTTGAATAGCTTGAGGTTTTAAACTATTTTTGAACAATATTCTTATAAAATTCAAATTCAAATATAATACAGATAGCTTTTTGACCGAAGATCTGTTTACACTGGTAGCACTTTTTTGGTAAAAACAGTCAAGTTAGTTCCAACCCAATAATTTTCCCGCCATTTGTAAGGTTCTACTTATTTCTAAGGCTCATTATATTTTTAAGATTTTAAACTTAGCTCTAGTTTTTGAAATATCTGTGGATTGTGAAATAAATATTTTGGAACTCTTATTTTTAGAAGCTTTCTTTTGATACCCACACGAAATTGTAATCGTAATATTTTTTTTAATCTCTGTCTGCTCTCCTAAAACTGCCTCTCAATATAAACATTACGCTTTTTGGACTTAATTTCTATAACTGTACCAAGTTTCAGCTTCCTGTATCTAACGGCCTTCGAGAAGAATGCCTGTCACAGACGGACGGACAGACACCGAGGTGATTCCATAAGTGTTCCGTATTGCCAATTTTGGTACGGAACAGTAATAAATGAAACATCACCATCTACAACCACCCCTTTAAATAAACCCCTATAAATACTTTTAATAGAATATAACTATTATAGGGTAATTTCTTACACCTTGTATACATTTATTAGGCACGCTCTTGATTTTTCTTGAAAAAAGAATTAAGTAGAAAAAAAACCCGACTGCATAAAAAATCTATTAACTGAAAAGAGAAAAACAAGCTCTATAATCACTAATAAGCTGCAACAACTTTATTTGAGCTACTAAAATTTTATTGTTATTAATATTCAAATTACAGTAGTAGTATGCAGTCGGGTTTTTTGTTTATCTTAATAATTTAGTTTATTTCATACTTTTTAGTCTGGTGTCGAAACGGTAACATAAAAGTACTATAATATATATATTTTTGGAATCGTCAGATCACTAGATGTCATTTGATACCCATATTGTAATAAAAATTAAAAAAAATTGTTGATTCTCCCTCTCTTTTTTATTTTGCAGACGCCATATTAAAAGAATATAGCCTATGTCACTCTCACAATTTTTACGAATCTAATGACACCTCATACGTTAAAATCCATAAAGCCATTTAGGCTGTAGGCCGTGCCAAAGAAATAGACATACATACATACATACATACATACATACAAACATACATACATACATACATACATACATACATACATACATACATACATACATACATACATACATACATACATACATACATACATACATACATACATACATACATACATACATACATACATACATACATACATACATACATACATACATACATACATACATACATACATACATACATACATACATACATACATACATACATACATACATACATATATACATACATACATACGCTCGAAAAACATAACCCTCCTTCTGGTGCAGTCGGGTAAAAAGGTATTGTCACTGTTGATCAAATTTTCTATAAAACAAAAGTCCATCTATTGAAAGCACGAACAAATTTTTCCTCCTTCCTTCCGAGTTCCACTTTCCTCTAGTCAACCAACAAAACGACACACATTTGCCATACATTTACACCGCTGAGTGCAACTGTTTACAATTTAAAAACGTTCATTCTCTTATATTTGATTGCAAAGAAAGGTTTCTCAGGGATCGTTAAAGAAACTTGTAAACGACTATTTACTTCCCATTGTCTACTGAGTGTATTTCTAGGCAAAGTAAACGTGACAATGACTTTGGAGTGAGTCTATCGTACTATCGGATAGTCGACGCAAGCAAGGAAGGACGAGGGTGGACAGCTTTGACTGCGCCGAAAAATCGAACTGCAGTTCTTCAGTCATCTCGTGATCATGGAAGTTTTAGCCGTTCATTCTCAGTACCTAATACATGACAACACGATGACGTCACGATAAACGAATCACGTTTTGTTACGCGTAACTAAGTACGAAATAAATGTTATTCATTTTTTGGTTAGTGGAACCAAAATTTCGTTTACAATTCCGTGAAATATGAAATATGAAAGAAATTATAAATTATAATATAGGGTCCTTCTTATTATGCTGACACTTTTTTAAGGGGATGATCAGACCATCAAACCGTACAATTGTCTCTATGGCACCGACATCATAATCGCGAAAGAAAAATCGGATGTTCCATACAAAACTGATAACGTACTTGGGCCAAATGTCCCATACATTTGGCCCAAGTACGTTTTCAGTAGCTTTTTTTTCGTGATTTCGATGTTAGTTCTATAGAGAAGATTTTTCAGTTTGACGGTCTGATCATCTCCTTAAAAAAGTGTCAGCATATTAAGAAGGACCCATATTAGGAAGGGAGGATATGACATGATATTTTTGTGACCTATAATGACATTCAACTTTTGCTAAAAATAAAAATAATTTTATTATTGATAAACTAAAAAAGCACTAGACTGAAACAATAGTAAAAGTTTTCTTCGACTTAAAAGAAATAAGTTTAAGGATAAAAAGTTGGTACAAAGCTTTCGTCACTTTGTCAGAAAATCCGATATTGTTTGGCATTGGCAAAAAGTTGTTTGAAGGATAAATGATACTGCATTGTGTTTCTGGTTTCATTGTGAACTCTACTTTATTTATAGTCGTTTCTGGCCGCATCTTCGTGGACTACAACGGAACACCTTTTTAGAGTCATCAAAATGAAGACAAAGGCCATCTATGTGATATCATTGGCTGGGTGTAAAATTAAACGCGTTACGTTAAACTATCAAACTGAACAATTTTGACTAAGGGACCAATATTGAAATGGAGAAAAAAATCTGCAGTCCATTTGCATGGGGGTTCATTTGGCTTTAGCAGCGATTGACGTTTTCTATGAACCCACAGATTTTTGTTGCACTCTTTAGGTAATGAAACCTGAAAAGTTATACAACGTGTTAATGAATAAGCGCAAAACCTCATACATCCCAACTGATTTATAACAAAATAATTAGATTGAAACAATAATTTCATTATTTTGATAGTTAAAAATTATTCGCATTTTAAGTTTTCAGGCAAAAATTATTTGTTATCATTTCAGCAATGAATGAAAGCGCTAGCGTGCTCATGGATATATTTAAGAATCTTGTTTTGGTATTAAGTAGGGTGAGTGTGCCCATGCGGTGGGTTGACAGCGTATTCAGTAAATTTTAAATTTTACAAACAAATTATTTAATATTTTTAATTAAAAAATTGCATGTGTTGAAACCATGATAATTCGATTCTGCTCTCGATTCTAAACAAACCGTTTTCTAGTTTTGCGTTTATTCATTAACACATTGTATAAGGCCAATTTTTTGATTACGATTCACATTTTCATTCCAAAACCATCGCTCGCTCAAATCTTCACCACCGAAGCCCCTAACTAAATTCCGTGACAATTACCAACCCAATTTCCTTTTAAATTTCGGCAGCTTCCTCTCTTTGATTAATGAACAAGTTTCGTCATCAACTCGCGGGATGAGGTTTAATTAAAAAATATTGCCAACAATGCTTGCTGAGAAGACGACAAAATTCTCCATTACAGAAGGCTTATCGTGCTGTGAGAAGTAATGCCTTCCGTCATTAGTTTGAAAATTGGTTTTTGGTTGACAAATATTTCCATTGTTTCGTTGAGGTATTCTGAGATAGCTTTTTATTGTCTGTTGATCTGGCATCAGTTTTGGTAGCCAGCACATTGTCTAATACGTTATTTATTCTCTTATTGTAGGGGCTGGAAAGCCAGCAAGACTTCGACCCAAGGGGATCTTTTGTGTTGACCCCTACACGTTTACTTTCTTCACCTTTCAGAAACATGGTAAATGTGGGAGGCAAATACTGATAAACGTTTTATCGCGCCTGCTAACTCGTTCGTTCGTTCGTTCGCGCGCAAAAAGAAAGGGAGCTAGGGCGCGATAGCACTTTATCGCGCCATCATGCCGCGGGCGCTCGCTGAGCAGGGAAAGAAACCTGTAATCTCCTGGTTTTGGATAACCATTTCCAAAGAGGCACATGCGTTATTAGTTATTATTAGGGTTCCGTACCCAAAGGGTGAAAACGGGACCCTGTTACTAAGCCTACGTTGTCCGTCCGTCCAGCTGTCCGTCCAGCTGTCCGTCCTACCTATTTAAACCATAATAGCTAGACAGTTGAAACTTTCATTTAATGTGCGTTATTATGACGGATTTGTAAACAAATAATAAAAATGACAAGTTAAAATAAAGGGGGGTCTATCGTAAAAACGGTCAAACATATAAGCGTTTAACTTGGTGTGATTATCGAGAAAACTCTACAGTTTAACAAAAAATAATAAAAAACCGGCCAAGTGTGTGTCGGTCTCGCGGTTAAGGTCCCAGAGAAAAAAAAATTTTCTGTGTTTATAAATGTTGTGTTTGGCAAATGTTGTATGGCATGGATCACAGAACCCTCGGTACGCCGATTTTATTGTTAGAAATTTAAAAAACGCGCATAACCCCGGCATAATAATATTATTATCCTTGAGGACACCAATATTTATTACCTTACAACGTCAAGCACTTTTGATATTTATACTAGATACTGGCGAGTTGCGTTGCAGTCTGTTATTGGGTAGATGCGCGTCGGTTGCCTATTCTCCGGTTTGCGAAGAAGCTCCACAATTTTATTGTAGCTTTGTGCATAAAACTGCATAAAACAATACTTGAAGTCGAGGCTATTTTACAAAAACGTAGCAGTTACATTTTTATGCTAAATTCATTCCGATAAAGACTCAGATCATCAGGAATTTTGCATAAAAATGAATCGGAAATTGGATCTGTGTCTTTGGTTATAACATGTTCAGATCATAAAGTGATGGATTCAATCAAGTTTGATTGATCAATTTCAAAGATGGATCAAAGTAAGTTGCCTGGTAGGTAGCGAATTATGTAAAAGACACATTTATCAGAACAAAATGCAGTTTTGATGACAAGCTCCTAACAACAACGAAAATTTGATGCGAAACCATGTTCGTTAGTTTCCTCGTACGTAACCCACGGAAAGAAAGGGGTTGGTCTATCAATGTTAATTTCATCACCATCATCTGCCTATAAACGTCAAATTGCCGGGCACAAACCTACTCTCAACGTGGTACGGACGTTAGTCCACCTTCGTTAGTACACTTCACATACGCACCAGAATTTCTTCTTTAGCGTATGCAGGTTTCCTTACGATGTTTTCCTTCACAGTTTGAGAGCAGTTGGTATTACGTACATAAGTTGGAAAATCTCATTAGTACATAGCATGTAGTCCGTGCGCATCCAAACCTGGACCTTCAGGGCCGGGCCATATTTTCTTGGTTTTTAGAAGCTATCTTCTCGATATTTGATAGACATAAAAATTTATGAAAAATAGCATAGCAGCAATGCTCTTCAATGTCTCGGATTTATTTGCTTATGAAGCATATTTCTTATTTTTCTATAAAATACATATGAAACCTGTGGACAAATGCAAGCCTAAATATTGGAAAAAAATTGTATTATGTGCATCTAGTTTATAAGTTGAAGTCAATTTTACTTGCGACACACACATTGTGTAGACAATGTTAAGATCTAAAAATGCTCCGAAGTAAATTTTTTAAGACCGATATTTGATGAGTTAATAAGATAATTGTAAAATTTGATGCAAATTCCTATGATTTTCTAATTATATTTCCTTTTATTAGAAGGCACCATAGGCAGACATAATGCAGTACAAGCCAGTCAAAAATAGGTATAACTACTAAAATGAGTTAGTTTAATAGAGGTGAGGCGGCTCTGAAAGGGTCGATGTCGTTCAGTCAAGGAAACCTCTTAATTTAATTACCTACCAACAATTTAATAGTCCCAATTTTATAACCCCAGTCAGTTCAAAATAAAATAGCAGTCCCTCTGACTCTCTTATACACCAGATGGTGTATAAGTACGACTATTACCATAAGATAGATGCCAGTCAATGCCAAACGATGTCTCTTGCAGAGGCCATAAATTCACAAATATGTGAAATCGAAGGGGACAAACAGGGATCTTTACCTACATATCAGTCGCAGGCGCGTTTTATTAACCTATTTTTTGAAGGATCTCTTTAAATAATATTTGGAAGATGATTTGCTCTTAGATAGGATAGGCTGTTATTTGTTGTTTTCCTAACACATTTCTATCATCTTTATGTTATTTTACCAGAGTCCATGCAGTTGGTCTTGGGTGTTGGCGTTACCTTGACAGCATTGTGATCAATAACTTACCTCCAAAAATGTTACCCATATTCGAAAGAGGAGTCTTGTCCTTTCAAAATGAGGTTTTTAAATATAGTTCCGAATATTTATTATTTGACTATATCAGATCTGACCAGCATGCTTAGCAATGATACAATTGTCGGTCATACTCGTAAATTTTATATACCAGGAATAGACAAAGTGACGCTGAGAGAGCGAGATATTTCTAGCGACACCACTGTATATTAGAAAGAGATACGCGACGCGAGGCAATATAACCGTTTTTGGAAACTTATCAGCAGGTTAAAAATTCGAGCTCTGTAAATAATTGTGAATCTAAAATCGTGAATAATTTTATAAAATATATGAACACTATTTCATAAAATTATGCACGTTCACAATTATACACAGAGCAAGAATTTTTACCCCGACAATAGCATACCATAGCATAGAATATACTCACGACTATATCAGAGATATTCTGAAAACTCAGAACATCCACATTTCACTAGTAGTACTGAAACTTCTGTCCAGTATGACGGGCAGTGAGCCCGTCGCCACTTGTACTGGACAGTGGGTACAATACATGCCTCGAAATTGAAGCATGCAGGTTTCCTCACGATGTTTTCTTTCACCGATAAGCCAGTGGTGTTACAAATCGTACATAAATTCCGAAAAACTCATTGGTCGACGAGTCGGCCTGGACGGGGATCGAACCATCGTCTCCTGCACGGCAGGCAGGGTTTCTCGCCACTGGACCACGACGGCTTTAACTTTATGGTCTTACTAGACGATGGACAACAATACCTAAGTCCTACCTACCTCCTAAATCAGTCTGTGAGAAAACATTATATAAGTATTTTGTCGAATGATTCCAAAATGTCCTGAATGTGCCATAATATGTAGGTATATAGCTCACTTTAGTACAATACAGGAAAGTTAGGCCGATATTTGAATTCAGCGAGCGAACGAGCGAGGAAGCGAGACATGTAAATCCAATTTATATATTCTGGTAGTGTTGTTAAATATATCACGCTCTGGATTACAAAAAGCTTTGATATTCTCGACTAGATCTTACAAGGCGTTAAAAATAAACAAAAAACCTGAAAGCTCTTCATAAAACTGTTGCTGCTGTTGACGGTTTTCTATGTCGATGAAAGATTGAAAAAAAAATTGTATAAGCTTTATTTTGCATCGCAATTTTCAATGGTGAAATTTTTTTTATACATGTATATGTCCACCACACATTCCCACCGCTGTAACTCCTGTGAACCAGGATCAACAGCGGCGACCATTCACAACACTAGACAATGAAGTCCAACGAGCCCGGGGGATGACTCTAAATCTGTCTTAGAACCCGCAATGATGATTTAATCAAAGAAGATAGGAAAAAGAACTTCGGACTTCCCTCCATTGAAAACGGGAGACAGCAATAATAAAAAAAGCATGGCTATTAGAGAGTCAATTCCAGAGATCATTTGATCATGGTGTTAACATTCAAAGGCAAAACTTTCTTTAGGGACCTGGGACGTCGTTTAAAGAGACAAAGGTTACGACCCCTGTGTTGTGCTGTGTTCATGTTTGGTCCAACAATTGTTCAAAGCATTGGTCCAGGTATGACCAGAAGTGACCTTTTAAAAAACGTTTTTACTGGATTTTATTTAAATACATACTTTGTTTAATCAAAGTATATTTTAGTTTGAGGATTCATTCATTTGTTTTATACAGTTTTCAATAATTCATAAAATATTAGAGTGGTGTTAATATTGATATTAATTGTACGTACAAGGGGTATGCACGATTCGAAATAAAACAATTCCTTCAATCGAAGATGATTTGCTATCAACTTTTGAGGAGTTCTATTATCTATCTCCGAAGAGCTTTACCAGATCTTCATCAAATGTAATCAACTCGGCGGTAACTCATTCAGAATAATCCAAATCAGTCCGAAAATGCCGGAGTTATCGTAAAAAATACACTAAAAAAACAAACAGAAATTGAGAAACCTACTTTTGTAGAAGTCGATACAAAAAAAAGGTATGCCTAGTATTTATAATGAAAAAGGTAATATTATATTTGTCAAAAAATTATGTTAATATCGATTCTGAATTTATAGAGACAAATATCAAACCTTACAATAAACCTCTAAACTCTTCTCATCTTGAAAAATTTGTAGCACATAAACGTTTGGTTATAACAGCAAAACTTTTGGCTATTTATAACCAAATCTTTGACTATGCCCTAAACAGTTGGGAAGTTACTAAAGTTTGGTTATGTTTAACAAAACAATTTTTTCAGTGAACTTTTTTTGCCAACACAAAACATCGTTCTTTAAAACCTCCGTTAATATTGTCCTCAGTCCATATAGCTACCCATAAATATACAATAACAGTACAAAGCATAGCCTGGTAACCTTAATGCACTTCCTGTGTACAGGATAGAGTGGGTTCACTTTACGTCTTAACAGGAAGCCTGGGACATCCTCGTCCTCGTGTCACTTTGATGGTCATTTAAAACGATTAAACGTTAGACACTTCATTGAACACTTTAAGATTAAGACGCTCCCACTATGTAATCGCAGGGCCGGGTCATATTTTGCTGGTTTTTAGACGCTATCTTCTCGTTATTTGAAAGACATACAAAAGTCATGAAAAATATAGCAATGATCTTCAATATCCCATCTTTATTTGCTATGAAGTATATTTCTTATTTTTCTATTAAATACATCATTATGAATCTGGTGTTCAAAGGAAAGCCTAAATTTTCGAAAAATATGTATTATGTGCATTTAATTTATATGTTGAAGTCACTTTTACTTGGAAGAAACGCCATTGTGTAGACAACATTAAGATCGAATGCAGAATGCAATACTACCCATTCACTGCTCATAATGATAGGATTAAACGAACTTACCTGAAGTGAAGTTCTATCCTAATTATAAGAAGTACTTAGTCCGAGATAATAACAATGTAGTAATCGCTAATCTTGCTCGTATCCGCGTCCTTTAAATCTATAAAAAAAACAAAAAATGTGACATCCCGCGTCATCCATCTGTCAATCTCATTAGTTCAGAGCTAACTGATAATAACTGGGTATGCGGGGGGTGGGAAGTAGGTATATATTATCTCGGACTAAGTACTTCTTATAATTAGGATAGAACTTCACTTCAGGTAAGTTCGTTTAATCCTATCATTATAATCGTACTTAGTCCGAGATAATAACAATGTAGATGTTTAGAGAAAGTAACATCTTAAATTAAATCAGACTTCTTTATTGTAACTTTAGTCACATACAAAATTAAACTTAAACAAAACTTCTTTATTATAATAAAGACAATTATTTTTAAGAATTACTTTTCTTAAAAAGAAACTAAAAACGTAAGTTAAAATCAATCATTGATAACTTCTAGATAACCCTGATAACTAGTATTCGAAGTTAACTTATGAAATTATTATCAAGTACCGCAAACCGCTCTTGCAAACATAATTTGGTCACTGTCAGACTGCAACGGTCTATTGTAATGTCGGGCAAATGTTGAGGATCTAGTAGACCAACCTACTGCTTTTAAGATGCTATCCACCGTAAGACCCACTCTATGCGCCCGAGATGCTGCAGCATGTCTAGTGGAATGTGAAGAGAATTTAGAAGTGTCAATTCCACTCTCCCTCATGACTTCTCTAATCCAACGGCTAATGCTTTGACATGAGGCTTTCTTATGTGGTCTCTTAAAAGTTATGAACAGATAATTTAAAGAGTCCTCTCCTAATCGAAGCTGACTAGTGGCTTGTAAGTACTGTAAGAGCGTTTTGACAGGGCAAATTTCAGGTTGATTAACAAAGCATTCAAGACTTATCTTTAAACCAGAGTTACCTGGTGCAGACGTTTTTAAAATGTCTGTTATAACAATCTCTACTCGATCATTAGAAATTAAAATATTTTTAGTATGAATACTAAATAATGTTTGTATTCTCTGTCCTGTAGCTAATGCTAAAAGTATAGCTAACTTTGATTATATTAGATTGATTGATATGAGTGCCAATAATCAGAGATAGGGCTGATCGGTGGCAGTTCAGTGTTTGATAGGAAGCTCCTTTAGCATAAACTGAAGTTAAGTATGATACAATTTTAGGAATAGAAGCCTCTAAAGCATCTATCTCATTTAGCTGACAAAACTGCCACCACTGCCGTAAACAACTATTGTATTGTTTTAATGTGTTTTGAGATAAAGAAGCTATCATAATTTGAACTGCATCATTTGACATCATTTTTCGTTTGAATGCCTCCCTGATAAGAGACAGGCCCCCAGGGAAAGTCGCCTGTGTAACGGATGCTGAGTCCTGAAAGGAGATGTGAGAAGACTGTCAGAGGGTTCGAGAATAACAACTTCTGAAACAGCAAGTGCTTTCAGCAGTGGGTACCATGGCTGAGAGGGCCATATTGGGAAAACTATTATGCCTAGCGCCCCATCCGTTCTGATTTTTTGCATAACCTTTAGAAGTAACCAGAAAGGTGGAAATGCATAGAAGAAAAATGGAGTCCACTTAACCGTAAATGCGTCTATATTCCAAGCGAAAGGGTCTCTATGCCAAGAAATGTACGTATCGCATTTCTTATTAATTCTCGAAGCAAATAAGTCTATCTCCGGAATACCGAATTTCGAAGTAATTGTGTCAAAAGCTTGTTGAGAAAGTTCCCATTCCGTATCTATATTTATGTTACGTGATTCACGATCTGCGTCTTTGTTATCCCTAGATTTTATATAAGAAGCATAGATCCATAGGTGGCGAGTTTCGCACCACTGCCAGAACTGTTTAGCAAGACTATTCAGTTGAGGGTACTGAACTCCGCCCATGCGATTGATATAAGATATGGCGGTAGTATTATCGATTCTAATTAAAATTTCACAATGATGCAGATCATTGGCAAAGCTTCTTAAGGCAAAGAATGCTGCCAACAGCTCTAGGTAATTTATATGATATGATTTCTCTTGATCTGACCAATAACCTCTAGCAGTCTCAGAGTTACAATAGGCTCCCCAGCCAGTGGTAGATGCGTCTGAATAAATTTCTAAATTAAAGTTATATTGTTTGATTCGGCAGTATCCCTTAATAATATTAACACTCCACCATTCTAGCTCAGATTTTATATTCATATTCATATATATAATACCCTCATAATCCCCTTTAGAATTTTCTAAAGCCTGAAACTTTTCCCTTTCCAAATTCTTTGTATAAACGAAGCCATAGTTAACCGCCATACAAACTGACACTAAGTTACCCAACAGTTTAGCAAAATCTCTAATTGTGCATGATTCTATTCTCAGATATTTTTTAATTAGCTTAAGCAGTTTCTGACGCTTTTTTACAGTGGGACTTAAAGTCATGTTGGTAGTATTTACTATGAACCCTAAATATTCTCGTGTATTTGATGGGATCATGCAACTCTTCTCATTGTTTATGACAAAACCTAAACATTCTAAAAGATCTCTAGCTCTTTTAACGTTATTCAAACATTCTTGATATGATGCACCGATACATATCATATCGTCTAAGTACAGGACTAGGCGTACCCCTTGATTTCTTAAAAATTCTACTAGGGGTTTTAACAATTTTGTAAACACAAATGGAGCAGTAGCTAGTCCAAAAGGTAAGCAATTAAACTCAAATAAGGACCCATTATTTAACTGAAATCTTAAATACTTTTTATGATCTGTGTCTATTGGTACTAAATAGTATGCATTTTTCAGGTCCAAGGTACACATGAAGTCGCCATGCGACAAGATTTTACATAAGGTTCTGATATCTTCTAGTTTGAAATGAGATGAAACTACAAATTTATTAAAAGATTTTAAGTTTAAAATAAATCTGTGTGTACCATCATTTTTAGGAATTGTGAATATGCTAGACAAAAATTGATTTGGAGTTGAATTGCACTGGGACACTACACCTAGGTGCAACATTTTTCTAATTTCAGCAGTAATTATTGTCATTTCAGACTTCTTTAATTTTGTATTAACAGGAATGTTATGCTGTATAGGGTCTGCTACCAAAGGAATGGAATAGCCCTGTATCCAGCTTAAGACAACTGGATCCTCAGTGATATTACTCCAGCAATTATAAAAATATTTAAGCCTAGCGGCAAACTTTACCTCTATGGGTACTTGGCACGACCCCTGCCGAAGGATGAGGGGTACTGTCGACGGTCCTGCGGTCTGCCCTGTTTGAATTGGGGCCGAGGTTGTTGTTGCCGGTACGACCTGTGACCTCCTCTTTGCACATTCTTCCCTTGGTAGGATTGTCCTGTACGACGAGGAGCTTGAGAGTTTTTTGTGGCCGGAATAACTTTAGGTTTCATTATGTTAGAAGCTCGCTTCATTGTTGTTAGAGACTTTACAGTGTCGTCCAGTTTTGTGTAGAGGAATTCTGCTCGTTGATTTTCTTTTAAGTTTCGGCTTAAATCCTTGTCGATAAAAGGTGAGATAAGTTTTCTTCTAATTTCGTAGTATTTATTTTTATTTATTTATTTATTTATTTATTTTAGGAAGATTTACAGCATTACATTTTGATAAACGTTCTTATACAAATCTAAACGCCATTTAAAAATCTCCACATTTAAAAAGCAAAAGCTAAGACTAAAATTACAATATATGCCACACGTCTCATTTGATATATAGATAAATTGGAAAATATATATTAATTAATGTTAACTTAAAATTATCATTTATTACTACGGTCACTGGTGTTGCCAACGTTGCCAAAGTAAGCTTGTGCAATTGTGCGTTTAACGGTTGCCTTGCTCGTGAGGAATAGGTCAAAGTTATGCTCTGTGCTTAATTCGTTGAAGCCGTCACAACTACGTATTGTGAATGCGTTTCGTCTATAATTAGTCCTTGCGTACGGAATGTGGAGAAGGGGGCGCTGCCTTAAGCTCAGGGTATTAGTGCGGAGGCCTATCATCTCTAACAAACTAGGGCAATCGACAGAGTTATTCACGAGACCAATTAAAAAACAGACATCACTTACATTGCGTCGAATTTCAAGTGGAAGAAAGTGATATCGCTTACACCTGTGTTCATAGTCCGATGACCACACTTTGGCCTTGTAATCCAGAAAGCGCAAAAATCTTTTTTGAATATTTTCGATACGCTGCCTGTAGATAAGATATTGCGGGTTCCAAACTTGAGACGCGTATTCAAGGTGGCTGCGTACAAAAGCGCAGTATAATATTTTTATCGTTTTTAAATTGCGGAAGTCAGCTGACATTCTCATAATAAACCCTAGCGCCTTAGAGGCTTTATTAACCACATTCTCGATATGATTGTCGAATAACAGTTTCTTGTCGTGAATTACACCCAAATCCCTAATTTCATCAACTCTGTTGATAGTTTGGTTAAGAAGTGAGTAATTCGTTTCCAACTCCACTGATTTTCGTGTGAATGACATGCAAAAACACTTGGAAACGTTGAGATCAAGCTTATTTCTGACACAATATGCCTCAAACCTCTCTAGGTCTGCCTGCAACTCACAAACGTCAGATGAATCACGAATGTTCTTCAGGATTTTCATATCATCAGCAAATAGGAGTATAGTGGAATTTAGGAAGCAATCTTGAACATCCATTATAAATATAATGAACAACAGGGGCCCTAAGATTGATCCTTGAGGGACACCAGATGGAATAGGAGTCCATTGGGACATGCAACCCTGTAACACAACTGCTTGACTACGATTTTCTATATACGATGCAAACCACCTGTATAAATCACCGTGCACACCAGCCGCGTAGAGTTTGGAGAGTAGAATAGAGTGGTCAATCCGATCAAAGCATTTTTTATAATCAGTGTATATCACGTCCACTTGGGCCCCACTCTCCATACCCCTAGTTATAAATTCGTTGGCAAGAATTAAATTTGAAACCGTTGAGCGCTTCTGAAGGAATCCATGTTGCTCATTACCAAATGAATGTTTGAGAGCAGCATAAACATCACTATAAACTAACCGTTCGAATATCTTAGCGAACAGGCATAACTTTGAAATCGGACGGTAGTTCTCAACATTCGATTTATCCCCTTTTTTAAGAACTGGGGTAATAAAAGCAGTTTTCCACATGTTGGGTACCACTCCCTCCAAAAGTGATCGTTTGAATAAAATGCAAAGGGGTACCACTAGACTGGACGAACACGTAACAATAAAAATAGGTGGTATCAAGTCCGGTCCGCCAGTTTTAGATAGATCTAAGGATTTTAAAATAATGAGGACTTTTTCAGGATTAATTTCCACCGAGGTGATGGCTCCCAAGCCAGAATCGGGTACCGGACGACAATCATCACATATATCGCTGGTAGTTTTATCCAAAAAAGTGGAATGAAAGTAAGCCGCAAAAAGATTGCTCATGTCCTCGCCAGTATCAGCATGACTATCTCTATAGTGCATAACATTTGGATAGGTATGAGCCTGCCTTTTACTTTTTACATACGCCCAGAAGGACCTAGGATCACTAATAATAGACGATTCAATTTTACAGATATATTGCTTAAAGCATCTTGTCTCCAGATCATTAGCTCTGCTACGCAATAGGGAGAATGTCTGATAATCAGATATGTTATTATATGTCTTGTATTTCTTGTGATACTTAAATTTTTCCTTTAGCACTTTCCTCAAAGCTGAGTTATACCACGGCGGATAAGTGCTTGACTTAATATTTTTCGATGGAATATACTTATCTCTCAAATCATAAAGCTTATCGTAGAACCGACCCAAAGCTTGATCAACACTGCCCACCCGTAAAAACTCTTCCCAATTAATTTTGTCAAGATCCGATACTATAGAAATGTAATCACCTTTAGTATACAGGTACTTGCTTCGAGGCACTTGCTCGAGAGCATGGATTTGAATAAATTCAACGCTAACGCATATAGATTTGTGATACACATCCTCAGGCACTACTAAAGGGTCTTCGCAGGCACTAACCGTTATGTGATTGTTAGAAAAAACGAGATCTAATATTCGGTTGAGAGAGTTACGCTCCGCGTTGTATTGGCTCAAACTACAAGTGTTGGTAATATCAAAGAAATTTTGCAAATATTCACTAGTATAATCCACTGGAAGCATTTCATTACTATATTGAGACCTATCCCAGTGCACATCGTCCTTAAAGTTAAAATCACCTAATATCACAAACGTGTCCAAGGGATGCGACATCATCAACTCGCTGAGCCTTCTGGAAAAGCTTTCAAGCTGGGTCTTAAACGAATTACCAACCTCCCCCTCCTTACATAGATATAATGTACATATGTGCGTTTTGTAAGTGACACTTGGTTTCTGACGCTTGAAGGTAACAGTGATCCAGATATCCTCCGCAGAGCTACGCCACTCGGGTCTCTCGATAACAGTCAGATCGCTCCGAACCGCCACCAAAACACCCCCACCAAGAGTTTGCTGAGTACGACTATAGTCACGGTCTCTTCGCCAAACAAGATATCTGCCATCAAACAGTTCACTACTATGTATACTTTCAAGTAACCAAGTCTCCGTAATTGATATTATATCATACGTATTCAGACACACATTCCTATACAAGCCACTAGTCTTCGTACGCAGCCCCCTAGCATTCTGGTAATATAGATTTAACGCAGCCATTGAATTACAACCACAAAGCCAAGTAGCAACATTATATTAGTATCATTTACAAAAGTAGATTTAGGTAGGTAAATATTCAATTTTCGAGGTACGCAATGTAAGCAAAAGATAGGCAGCAAAACAAATAAATACGATTTTTTATACAATTTTGTGCGGTATGCATAAAAACAGAAACACAGTAATGAACACAGTAAAACACCGTGAACAAAGTTTATAACTATTCCGAACCGTTCACTCCACTCGTCTATAATGAATACAATAGGACTCATCGATAACGCAAGCGCAACAAATAAGATCATAAACCACAAAACCTCGGAAGGAAGATGCGGTCTTAGCTTCAGCAAATTAGAGCAGTAATTAGCTTGAACAGGATGATACACCCATTCACGACAACCGACGTTTTTAAGAATAGAGTGCAACAAGTTGTAACGCGAGTGATGGAAAACAGTAGTACGACTACACCAGCCACCGTTTCTCAAACTGCAATAATTGTTATGATTTTTAGCAACAATAAACTGTAAAGAATAAAGTAAAAATGGAAGTATTAGATGTGAAAAACAATATACTAACAAAAAACTTATTTGATCTTCAGTAGGTCCGTAGCAGATTTCACGAGGATCACCGGAGATGTGACGTCTTTTCTCACATAAATTTTGGCGTGTTTTACCCACGAATAAGCAAAATCCTTCTCCTTTGCGAGCTTTTTTGTTTTTGTGAGTAATTCCTTCTTTTGAGGTGTTAGATGGTCATTAACAAAAACTCGATAATTACCCACAAGTCCCAGGTGAGCAGCCCTGATTTCCGACTTCTTAATCTGACTTCTTGCGGCTGCGATGAAATCTTCTTTTACGTATCGGTTTACAAAGGAAACGATGATTGGTTTCGGTTGCGTATTGTCTCTCGTGGGCACTCGGGTAATGAAATTTATTTGAGTTTTAGTAACAACGTATTGAATTTGAGATCCGATTGAGTTGATAATGTTAAACAGGTTTTCATTGCCCGTTTCTGGGACACCCTTTATCTCCGCATTATTCATTCTCGACCACTGTTCTTTCTCTTCAGCTTCCTGTTTTAACTTATCTAGTTCAGCTTCTATAGAGACGACACGATCCTGAACCTTCTCTATATTCTTGACGCGATCCGTCAGCTTAGTAAATTTATCGTTAAATTCATTGAACTTCTCGTTAAATTCCTTCGTCAGCTGGCCTTTTAACTCCAATATCTCAGCCCGCAGCGCCTTCATATCCTCACCTAAGGTCGTCAAGGGAGCCAATTTAGCAGCAAGTTCTCGGATTTCGGAGAGGACGGCGCTATCACGAACGCTATTTGATAGTGGCGATTGGTTTCCGGATTTTTTACATAGAGGGCATCTCCATGTTTGCTTCCTTTCGCCAAGTCTTCTATAGCCACTTTCAGTCAGGCCGGCACACATGAAATGGAGCTCTTTGCCGCACGCAGAGCAATGAGCACCGTCCGTTAAATTATCGCCGCACACTGAGCAATTTAGCGACATTCTGGATATTTTGAGAACCAGTGGAAATTTCAAAAATATAAATAAGAAATAGCTGTTGAGTTGACTGTTCGCAACGATGCTTGCAGCAAGAGTGAAATATGTATATTGGCAAATTGCTTAGTAATCTTGAAGAGTCTGTCAGCATCTTTATAATGTCAAGTTTATTAAAGTCTTCTTTTAAAAGAAGATGTATTGCCTTGCAAACTGTGCCTGTAGCAACCCCTAATTCCTGCTGTCGTTCTTGCAGTAAATTGTCTCTAGCCTTACCCGATTGTTTAAGGATGCCAAGCAATTCTAAATTTATCTTGGGGGCATCTAACAGGGTGCAGTTTTCAGGTATTAAATACTTCTTTAAAAGTGCCTCTTTGATCTCTTTGTTAATACCACTAATGATAATGTTCTCGATCCTTTTCAAAATATCTGGGTGTAGTTTATCTCCATAACCTTGCTGAGCAGTGTTCGGGTCACCTAAGGCGAGTAGCACCTCTTGTGACAGATCTGGATCATTTGACTCATGTGTTGACTTTACTGATTCTACATCATTGTCATTCCTCTCAGCTGTCTTGGGATCTCCCTTAGGATCACGCTCGGATTCTATCTCGGGCTCTATTTCAGAATCTATTTCAGGGTCAATTTCAGGATCTATTACAGGGTCTAATTCCAGATCTATTTCAGGGTCTATTTCCAGATCTATTTCAGGATCTATCTCCAGGTCTACTTCAGGATCAGTCTCAGGATCAACATTTGGAGCTGTAATGTACAGAGTAAAAGCTTTAACGTCCAGCCACATGCGTGTTAGTAACCAACTAACCCCCATGCTATAGAAAACCCCCACTGTTTGGAGTTATTGAGTCCCTACAGGGAGCCACGAAGAATTGGTAAAAGAGGCGTTTATTGCCCAATAATCAGTATTTTAAAAAAAAAGCCTCTCCAACGGAAAGGTGCGTTAGCATTTACACAATAGCACAGGCAGGATCTTAAATCGTAAGACAATAGATATTTTCCCAATGGGAATGTGCCCCAAGTAAAACAACATCTTTCTGAACATGAAGGTGTATTATGAAGGAGACCCTAATAAGCAATAGTTGTCAACGGGACATTGCATAATCGAAACTCGGAAATGCTAGGACACTGTGCATCATAATCGCCATTGGCTGACTTTCTCAACAAGAAAGCACATGAATGTAACACAAACATGCTTGGGCACTGAGCCCCATAAACTCTATCGGCTGACTTTCTCAACGAGAAAGCACATGAATGTAACACAAACATGCTTGGGCACTGAGCACCATAATCTCCATCGGCTTACTTTCTCAACGAGATAGCACATGAAAGTAACACAAACATGCGAGGGCACTGGGTACAGGCGGCGCCGGCGGCCGGCGCAGCGATCATTTGGTATCTTTCCCACGGAAAGTTGCATTGCATGACCGTAACCGAGCATGCGTGGGCACTGGGCACATAAGCCGGCCGGCATCGTTTGTCGTCCTCAACGAGAAAGTGCACGCGAAACTTGCACATGCATAGACACATACGTGTCAGACCGGGGTAAAACAATCACCAGTTGCTTGTAAAGTGTACTTAATAGCACAAAACATGATTAACAAAGAAAAATTGTGTAGGTACTTACAGTCTTCAGTCACCGTTTTATACTTTGCTAATTGCTCCTCTAATTTACGGATTTTTCTCTTCCGTCTTTCTTCCTTCTCTTCTGCCTTTCTTTTTCCCATTATTGTGCAGATAAACCTATAAATCTCTTTAAACACTGAAATATGTTTTCCGTAAGGAACTTATTTGAGCGCGAAATTAACGAATGAGATTGACAGATGGATGACGCGGGATGTCACATTTTTTGTTTTTTTTTTATAGATTTAAAGGACGCGGATACGAGCAAGATTAGCGATTACTACATTGTTATTATCTCGGACTAAGTACGATTATAATTATAAACTATTGATAGTATCGAAGTTCTGAAGAACGAAATAGTATCGATTATTTTGGACTATCAATAGTTTGCTGATTCTCAAAAGTACTTAGTATCGATATTGTTTTGTTTTTCAGAACTTCGATCGTGAATATCGATAGATTGGGGAGCGCGCGGGGTCACCATCAGCCTCGAGCGTCTCGCGACCATCGTCTCCGGGGGAGCCGCTCGCGACGGACCCGGAGCCGACGGATAATATAATGTCGCCCGCCCGGCCGGCGGTGTTGCGCCGCATAACACGAGTTCGGAAACGTCCTAATTATTTTGTTTTGGAAATCAATACACTAACTGTGATCTTTTGTTATTTTAGTTGCAAGCTACTAAGTGTCAACTAAGAGGGGAGGTGTTATGTTGGGATCTCTTTGATATTTAATAGAAAAAGATTTTAGCGTTGTCATGTATTCCGTCGTTGATTAAACTTGTTGGCAGCTCTGGTGTTTCATCGCAGTATTCATGAACTGTCATTGGCATGTTACGCGTTATCGATAGTGTGATATCGTTATCAGTCGGCTATCGATATACTCGTACTTACTATCGATCGGCAACACTACAAAATGCATAAAAAGGAACAATTAATAAAATTTGGCAGTCAATTGTAACTATACAAGGAGTTACCAAAATATTAATAAACATTCAAGGGGGTGGTTTAGACCATCAAACTGAACAACTTTCACTAGAGGACCAATATGGAAATCGCGAAAAAAAATCTGATGTTTCATACTAAACAACAAATCTACTCGCGATTTTACTAAGCGATTTCGATGTTGGTCCCATAGTGAAAGTTGTTCAGTTTGATGGTCTAAAAAAAGTTTTAAATATTTATTTTTACATTTGGAACAGCTTGTATAACACGTGGTAACACTATACAGGATGTACAGAAAGGTGCGGTCAAATTTTAAGGGGTGATTCAGACCATCAAACTGGATGCTTTTCACTTCGGAGATTCTATCGTAATCGCAGAAAAATCTGCTGTTCCATACAAAAACTAGCTTTACTTACTTGATTATTAAATGTCAATTAATATTATTGATTATAAACATGTTACAGCCATGTTGTACATAGTTTGGAAGAGTGCGGGTTCAAGTCCCGCCCGAGACATAATTTTTCAATCTTTAATTTGATTGTTGGCATAAACTACAGATTTGCTGAAGCTCATAATGGTTCAATTTGCAGTCCTAAACTTTCATAGAATTATAACTTTTCGTCCAGAAAGTTATAATTCTTGTCAAAAAATACCAAAACATTTCCATTGCCGAATTTCAAAGTTTGCGCCACAATATTAGACAAGTTATTGAAGAGTGGAGGATGAAGTTGAACGAACCTGATAACTAAATAAGACACAAAAACTGAGGTAAAAGGTACAGATATTTCGTAGAAAATTTTTTAATATCGATTTAGAGTTGCCCACCATCAAGCAACTACTCAAATGCATGGTGACGGATTATTTCGCCGCCCTCCCCCGACACTCTAACCCTCTAATCAAGGCAAATGATTGACCCCTGTAGGACTAATAGGCCTCACCGTCGACGACCGCGAAACGTCCTCGACGATCCAGACGATGCGATCACGGTTGCCCTACAGGCGGCCCAACAGACACGACTCACAATCGCAAGTTCTCAACAACACTCAACACTGCGTCGACACAGTAATCAACGTCCCCGCCGGCGGGGACAGTCGCGACCTCTGCCCACTCTTGTCACTTCTGGCGTCTACAGACGATACCTGCACATACCAGGCTGATTTTCACCGATCCCAGCTACCCAATCCGCCGCGTAGCCCCAGCAACGTCCTATGCCGAGGTCCGTACCCCACTGGGGTGCCCCTAGGTCGGTTGCTTAAGTTTATTCAATTGGCTCGGTGACCCTTCTGGTCCCTCCAATAGTCCGCAGTAAAAAGAAGGGAAAAAAAAAGTAGAAAAAATTAGGATTTTTTTAAACATAATTTATAAAAGTGCACCCTGACTTATTCCTGCTACCATAATTATTTCAGACATGATTGTGCTAAATAATATTAATTAGGAATGTCGCATTTACGTTACATTCGTACTAATTTCGGGAGAATCATCCATCCAAATAGGTGTAGTAGGTTTTTAGAGTTCTATATTCAAAGAAGTACTTTGGAAGTAATTACTCACTACAAGTACCCTTGTATTTTCTGTCTGTAGACAGAGCACAAATAGAGTGGTCGAATAATCAATTACTCTCTCATTTTTGCACCTCTTGAATCGAAAAATGGCATGAAGAAAGTTAACAGAAACCCAAAACTTATCTATAATACAGGGTGTAAGGAAAGGATCATTGACCTTTAAACTACATACCCTACCCATCAAACTGAACAACTTTTACTATGGGAGCAAGCAGATCAGAACAAAAAACAAATCAACTGTTCTGTTTTAAACTGCAACGACACGACTCAAATGTATGGGACAGCAGATTTTTTGTTCTGATTGGTTTGCTCCTTTCGTAAAAGTTGTTTAGTGGGTATAGTATGTGGTTTCAAGGTTAATGATACTTTTCCTTACACTCTGTATAGCTTTAATAAGTACTTTCAAAGAATGCTTATGATTCATGCTTCACCTGTCACTAGAGTTTTTTGACCCAAAAACTGTGCTCAAATCTCAGTAAGTAAGCAAGTAATTTTTATAAAGTTTTTTAACTTATAAGAGTACAATGACTACGGAACCTTATCATAAGCCAGTCCGACACGCTCTTGTTGTAATAACACGGTGCTTGGTAACAACTACACCGCAGGCAACATCATGAGTCAAAATTTGCTAGAAATATGGTGATTTACTGTGAAAGAAGTAACAATTTTTACAAAAAAGGAAGACACAATCCATTTAACACCATCCAATTAACACTACCAAAATAAACGTTCAACCTACAAATCGACTGTTAAGGAAAAACACACACAATCTGCAGGAAAATATCACGACGGAAATTCGCTCGCTGTTCTTCAATAGATAAAGCTAAAAGAGGAAGGTGAAGTGCCTTTCAAATGAAAAGCCTTCAAAATGATGTGCCAGCAATATTATTATTAATCTCCCTCCGTTTTCTCCATGCGTCCCGGTTTTGCTCTTCGTTAGGCCAGTTCTTCAAGAAGCCATCGATTTCGTCCCTCCACCTTCTTCTAGGTAGCAATATAGAGTCTACTTTAAGCAGTATCATAATGCTGAAATTAATAGCAGCTCACGTGTCAGCCCTCAGAACATAGAGGATTAAACATAAGGGGAAAATGAGTGGACAGGGTGTTCAATAGTTAGGTATGTAGCTAACATTATCTACCATACCATTATCTACCATTAATAACTCATACAGACAATCATTGTATCCGTACGTCTCTCATAATCACTAGCAGTTTTTACTGAACTGGTAGACGGTATTGACGTAAGGCTTTATAATGGTCATAAAACGTAAATATTCAGTAATTTTGTTACCCATGAAGCTCCTCTCTCTGCCTCACCTTTCCTCGTTACACGGAATCCATGTAAATGCACATACACAATGCACTTAAAAAAATCCTGTGGATCTAACAAATTTTGTAAATGGTGTCGTTTTAATCGCAATCGTGGATATAAATTACCGTTAATCTCCTTGACCCAAGCTAACGTTATTATTTTCACCCCGTATTTTTAATAAAGCCTCGGAATGTTTTCACATAACGCATCTTCTTCTTTTTGGTTTCATCCAAACGAGGAAAAAGAATTAGGGCAAATTTTATGTGAACCAAAGCTGTTTACACAAAGGGTGGAAAACGGGAATGAATGTTAAACATGTCTCCATTCTAAGAAATGAAAGACGAATACTTCGGAGATAATTCTTTTTGAAGCTTCAAAGGGGTTAAAGGCCTTTTACACCTTAAAATTGAAGGTCATGGGAGATCGTTTCGCATTTAGCTCCATACAAACTGAACTTGAGAGTAACAACATGAATTTTAAAACCCCTAAAAAGGCTTTGAAAAACAATTTGACTAAACATAATCGCTATTGATATATGTATGTGTAAAAGTGCAATAATAACAGAAGCATTGTAGTAAAAAGTGTCAATGAACTTATACTAGGTGTCTATATAGGCTCACGTCCCCTTAAGACGCAATAGATTGAAAAATTTCGTTCTCTGGCTAGTGGGCTCGGTAGCGAAATTGGATAACGCACTTCCCCGGTTTGGAAGGGTGCGGGTTCAAGTCCCTCCCGAGACAAATTTATCAATCTTTAATTTGAATATACTTCGTGATTTCAAAAACACTTACCAAATTTTCAGAGGTGTTTCAGACCATCAAACTGAATAACCTTTACTATGGAATGGAAGCAAACATGAAATCGCAAAACAAAATTAGCTATTGAGACACATTTACCGATGGCGACTGACGGCAGGCCCATACAAAAATGTCATTTAGTATTCCTCATCCTCCATGATTTAGTAGAAGCCGTCCGCCGTCGACGCTGTCCGCCATCGACGCGGCGACGACGGCGGACGGCTTGTAAATGTGTTTCAACCATTATACATTTAAAGTCTAGGCATTGCGGTTTAGTATGGAACAGCAGATTTTTATGCGAGTTTACGTTTTCTCCCATATTAAAAGGTTTGATGGTCTGAACTCCTAAAATTTGAAAAAAAACACCTAATGTTGTATCAAAATTACAATACAAAACTCAAAATGTTTTATTCAAAATAATATCACATGTATAGCTTTCTGACGTCATTTTTGACTCTACCACCGCGTCGAAAGGTGTTCCGTTGTAGAGAAGATTCGGCCAGAAACTCTACAACACACATCTTTTAAACAAAACAAAATATACAATGGGTGCAATAATGGGTACAATCACCCCTTAAAGTAATGCAACTGTTTACCCTAGCACCCTGTAAGGTACGAAATAACTAGTACATGTTTAGAATATCCTTTGGCATCTTAAGAGGATATAAGAAAAAAATAGGATTCTTCAAAGCATCATATATCATGAAGTACTAACAGTAGGAGTATGATTTGAGGATATGTGTAAATTGAACATATAATTGAAGTTTTGATTAGAGACAAAAGACGATTAAGAGACACTTTCTCGATAGAAAAATAATCCAAAGTAGCCTCCGTCTTTATCGATAAAGGCATGGAACTGCTAAACGGTGATGAACTTGATTTAAAAAAAAGAGATATTTTATAAAGTTTGATTAGAGCAGAAATGAACTTACATAAATAGTACAATCACAATTAAATAAAGTTTGTTTTACGCTTGCGTCGTTTCAGGCGCGCGCGCCGCCCCATCTCTTTCCCTCGCATCAGGCAGTAATATAAGCTATCACACGCACATTTAGCTTCAATTATTTTTCGACATAGGCCCTTAATATAATAGCGTATACAGTGCCCCGTGAAAGAGGTGTTGAATTTACTGAGTCGAAAATGTAGGAATACTAATTAATTTTTATTTCTTGTATTGTAACTATGAATGTCACTGTTTTTGGGAAAGAGAGACAAATTTTTACGAACGTATAAAATATTTTCGTAAATATGGGTCAAACAGGGTCCAACTTAATATGCTGACAGTTTTTTAAGAGGATGCTCAGACCATCAAACTGAACAACTTTCTCTATGGGACCAACTTCGAAATCGCGAAAAAAAAATCTGCTGTCCCATACATTTTGCTCGAGTAGGTTTTGCACTTTTGTATGGGATAACTGATTTTTTTTTCGCGATTTCGATGTTGGTGCCTTAGAGAAAGTTGTTCAGTTTGATGGTATGATCATCCCCTTAAAAAAGTGTCGGCATATTAAGAAGGACCCTATAGTATAGGGACCAACAAGCCAAATGTAAGGTAGAGCAGATTTTTTTTTCGCGATTTCGATGTTGGTCCCATTGAGAAAGTTGTTCAGTTTGATGGTCTGATCATCTCCTTAAAAAGTGTCAGCATATTAAAAAGGACCCGGTATCGACTATAGAAAGTCAAAATACTGATGTCTTTAAAAAGATCTCGTAGTGATCTCATACACGCATCATAGTGCAGCTACGCTAACTAGACTCTCATTATAATGTTATTCCAGTTTTCAAAAAGTGATGGATATTAAATATTCTTACAACATTTTCGCAAAAATATTTTTTGACTGTTCATCAAAAATGAATCGTACGAGACTGGAAACTATGATAAATTGCGTTCCAGAAATATCACTGGAAAGCCGTTTTATGCGAATTTAAAATTTCACAAAGCTTTACGAGAGTGCATTGATAAATGAACCTAGAAACTGTTGCAATTGGGATGAAACTGACTTTTTTATTTCATTAGAATTTAATCTGTTAAAAGCTTTGCACAAAGCTGACAGAGCAGATTACCTGTACAGGGTATAAGGTAAAGTATCATTAACCTTTGAACCACATACTCTACCCATCAAACTGAACAACTTTTACTATGGGAGCAAACCTGTCTGAACAAAAAAGACCCGACTGCGCCAGAAGGAGGGTTATGTCCTTTTGTTCTGACAGGTTTGCTCCAATAGTAAAAGTTGCTCAGTTTATTGGGTAGAGTATGTGGTTTAAAGGTTAATGATACTTTTCCTTACACCCTGTATACATGGTGTTAAGGTAAACAGTTGCATTAGTTTAAGCAGTGATTGTACCCATGATACTGAACAACTTTCCCAAAGAAACCTTTATGAATTTAACAAAATAAAATTTTTTGTCATCAAAATTGAATACGCGATTAAAAAGCAACTTTGCACTTTTGTATAACAAATAACTATTGCACGTTCCATACTAGATTCAATCAGCTGATCGATCGAACGTTTGAAAAGTCGAAATTTTCCTATAGGTTTCTTAGGGAAAGTTGTTCAGTATCATGGGTACTATCACCCCTTAAAGTAATGCAACTATTTACTTTAACACCCTGTATACAGGATGTACCTATAAACGTATATACTTAAAGGGGTGCTTCAGACCATCATACACAATAACTTTTACTAAGGTACAACACTTGAAATCGCAAAAAAACCTGCTGTTTCATACATTTTTTAGACCCTGTATACTTATAACGACTATTACATAACTTGAAAGCAATATGGTGTTAGATACTGAACGACTAATTCACAGATACAATTATAAATTAAGAATCAACATAGGTCATGTTTTTCAAAATATGAAATAATTTGTTTGTAAAATTTTAAATTTACTGAACTCGATGTCTACCCACCGCACGGGCACACTCACCCTACTTACTACCAAAAGAAGATTCTTAAAATGTATCCATGAGCAAGCTAGCGCTTTCATTGATTGCTGAAATGTTGACAAATCATTTTTGCTTGAAAACTTTAAATGCGAATAACTATAAATTTTAACTCTCAAAATAATGAAATTATTGTTTCGATCTAATTTGTTATAAATCAGTTGGAGTGTATGAGTTTTGGCGCTTATTCATTAACACGTTATACAACGTGTTAATGAATAAGCGCAAAACCTCATACACCCCAACTAATTGATAACAAAATAATTAGATTGAAACAATAATTTCATTATTTTGATAGTTGCAATTTAAAGTTATTCACATTTAAAGTTTTGAGGATTAAATGATTTGTTATCATTTCAGCAATGAATGAAAGCGCTAAAATGCTCATGGATACAATTTAAGAATCTTGTTTTGGTAGTAAGTAGGATGAGTGTACCCGTAGTCTAGGAAAAATAAGGTTTGAGATTGCATTAAAGACACTTTAGTAAATTGTGTTTGAAATAATATTACTGTTAGTTTATAACACTTTTGTCGAGATTTCGTGGTTATATAGGCTCAGGAACCTGAGAAATACCTTAAAATCAAAATTAATGTACAAATGGCAAGCTTATTTCTAAAAATATTTCAACCAGCATACCAGCAATAGAGATAGTTAATTATCAAAAGGCAAATTGAATGCGTAAAAACAAACAGTAAATAATTTAGTTTTGAGGTTATAATTTTTGAAGACTTACAAAATATTAAATATCTACCCAAATTAATGATATTAACCGTGGATTATTATTGTTATAAGTAAAACGTATTGAACGAAGCCATCCTGTACAAAATCACCAGTTTTCCATTTTTTGTTCATACCTAAATTTAATGTTTTGTAAATGTCTTAATTATTCACTAATACAACATAAAAAATCGGGGATTATTGAGAATTTATGTTTTTCAGGTATGTATCTACTATATTCCAAATTTTCACCAAAAGTGCAATTAATGCAACCTAGTCCATACAAAAATCCGTAGATTTCCCCGACTACCGTGCGGTGGGTTGAGATCGAGTTAAGTAAATTTTAAATTTTACAAACAAATTATTTAATATTTTGAAAAAAATTACCTATGTTAAAAACATGATAATTCGATTCTGCTCTCGATTCTAAACAAACTACTTTCTAGTTTTGCGTTAATTCATTAACACGTTGTATATAGTTCACCACGTGTAATATTTTGTTTAGTTTGTTCAATTTTGAATTATTATTGTATAAAAAATGTTCTATAATCCTGTAAAACTGTTTTCTGCATCGGCGTTAATTTGTTACCATGTAGTAATCTGACAACAAGACAAAATAAGCTAACGAAGTTCTTGTTAGCAAAAACAACAATAAAAAAGTTGTCATAAATTAAAACAATGAAACTATAACAAGCAAAGTTTAACGAGTGAACTATTCTATGTTCGAAATTTAAACTGGATTGTAATAAAACAAAAAGATGTACGAGCAATTTCCCCTTGAAACAATGCTGTACGAGTATAACAATGCAACTTTGAAAATTTGCATAACTTTGAGAAAGCAACTAATCATAGAAGATGAAAAAAATTCACTGTTACTCTGATTTATTACTGACGCTTTCGTTTCGAAGGCTCTCTGATCAGCGAAGGGCTGCAATCGGGGTAAATATTCGGTGATTGAACCGTGACTGGACTACGTACGAATCATAACTTTTGACACATTTGGTATTGCGCTACTTGCGATACAGCTCATGACAGCCGTTAGAGCCGTTTTGAAAGATCGCTCAGACGTTAAAGGCTGTCAGTTACATAGAGTTTGGCGCGATTTGGAATTCAGCACAATTGAATAGTAATTGGATTGCAATTTGATTAAAAATGAAATTGGATAAGAATAGAACTTCGATGTTTTAAAATACCGCAATCGGTCTCCAGATACCGTCGTTGTGGCGATCATTGGGGAAGGCCTAGGTCCAGCATTGGACGTCTATCGGCTGAGATGATGATGAATAGAATGGTAATGTTCCGAGCCATCGTTAATATTGATAGTATCTTGTGTATTTCAGCTACTTCCATAGTCATGTCTTATGGTATTCTGCTGTGGGGCCATGGTACAGATGTTGAGGCGATCTTTATCCTTCAAAAGCGGGCAATTCGAGCCATTTATATAGCTCGTTGTCGAGATTCACTACGAGATCTTTTGATTTCTACGTTCGCAAAAATGTTTTTCTCTTTCCCAAAAACAGTGACTACTAACATTACAAGAATTAAAAATAAAGAGTTTTAAGTTTTACAGTCCGCTTATTCTAAACTTGCCAGATCAAAAGTTTTAGTCCCATGTTAAGTAAGTTAAACCTCTGTAAAAAGGTAACTATAAACTCGATGATTATATGAATGATCAAAATGTCTGGTCTTGACAATGTTACACTATGTAATTCAATATTTTATTTATAAGTGTACTTTGAATATTTTGTTTTTTTAAATGATTTGTGTTGTAGAGTTTCTGGCCGCATCTTTTCTACAACGGAACACCTTCCGACGCGGTGGTAGAGTCAAAAATTACGTCAGAAAGCTATCCATGTGATATTATTTTGAATAAAACATTTTGAGTTGGAGTTTAAGTTTACCGATATGACACTAATGATAATCTTGTTATCGGTCGGCTAACGATGGATAATTGATGTAGGTACTACCGATAGTCGAATATTGATCGGTAACTCTAACACAGTGTTGACAAATTGTCCACTACACCATGTTAACGATACCTGTTGAGATTAGTCCTTAGATAATATAACTATGGACTAGTTACGTGTGTAATTCTATCTAACAAACTTTTCTACCACTTTTTGCGGGGGACGAGGTAGCATGAAATCCGCTTTGGATTTTATTCCATTACTTTAGATTCTAATTTCGATTGTTAAAAATAGTCTCGTGTGAATCCCAAACGCGACTAGTTTGAAGTTATTGTTCCGCAATTATAGGCTGTCGAAAAATTATGTTTCTTCAAAATTACAACATTTTGGTTTTTGGGTTATTGTTATCTTTGTCACATTTCGATTCAATAGGTGCAAAAATGAGCTAGATATTGAGGCGGGCATGCAGACAGACAGAATGGACGAAAGTATAAGGGTTCCTTGTTTGACTGCGAAACCCTAAAAAGTAACATCAGGTAAAAAAACACTGTTCCTCAGTACACTTGGTCATCCCAAAAGTAAATAGCCTGAAGGAAACTGACGAACAGCATAATAATTATGGCAAGGCAAATTTAACACGGAAATGGTAGCCTCGAGCAAAGGGCAAGTTAAAATATACATACTTGAAAATGGTGAGTGGCTAGAATGTATATTATAGTTATTTTATGTGAGAGAGGAATGTCTGCCTATGCCATGGGATATAATTATAATGTAGATAGATACCTATCTAAATACATTAACATACAAAATAATGACGCCGGGTCTAGTACAAAATTCTCGAAAAAAGTGTACAAGACTAACCTACACAAACCTAAGTACGTGTAACTAACCTAACCTAACCTAAACTAAACATAAACATTGAAACACAACCTAACCTAAACATTGAAAATGCTGAAATTATTTTTCATTTTGTTTGCTTTATTTTTACCCCATCGCGGCGCGACGCGATCAAAAGTAGACTGACGCGTAATTTGGTGCTCTTTTGGTTCGGATACTTTTGAGCGCAGATCCTACGTCCAGTAGTTAGTAAGTCAATGTCTATATACATATAATAAAATTACACTTGGCGTGAATGTAAATGATATTTGCTAAAAATGTTTTGGTGGCGTTAAAGTTAAGTAATGAAATGCATTGACACCATTTTTAGAATTTTTATCTGTTTGTATGTTTGTTTGTATCACTTATAAACCACTGAACCGATAATGACGGTCTGTTGAACAATTTTCTCTATGGGACCAACATCGAAACCGCGAAAAAGAAAATCTGCTATCCCATACATTTGGGTCGAGTAGGTATGCAGTTTTGTATAGAGCAGCAGATTTTTTTTCGCGAATTCGGCATTGATCCTGTAGAAAAAGAAGTTATATTTGATGGTCTGATTATTTCCTTTAAAACCATCAGCTTATTAAGTTGGACCCTGTATAATAAAATTTTGATGGGCCATAAACAGACAGACAATCAGAACGACGAAACTAGGGATGCATTATGTATAGATTCGATACTTTTAACTCTTTGAAGGTACACTAGAAAACTTTTACTCAAATTACTTACAAAAAGAATCACGACAAAGGAAATTCTGAACAACAAACTAGTGCCATCGACTATTAGATCAGTAACATTGCAATGGAACGAAAGGCTTGCGTTAAGATATAGTCAAACCAACGCGGTTTGCGGTCGCGGTACCAAAATTACATTGACTTGGAGCAAGGCTGCTCACCCCAGGCCCGCGGGCCACAATATGGCCCGCCAATACAATTGAACTTGCCCACCAAAAGCAGCTCACTAACGATTTTGACTTGTTGGTGTTGATTAAATGATGTAGGCAAGTACTAGGTGGTCCGCCGGGTAACATAGAAACGAAATTATGGCTCTCCTCAAAAATTGGTTTGAAATTGTGGCTCACCTACAAAATGGTTGAGCAGCCTTGACTTAGAGCAAACAAATTTTAGAAGAGCTTCAGTGGTATGGATACTTAATCGTGAGGATCTGGGTTCGAATCCTCACACAACATGTCATATATCAATGAGTTTTTTAACTCATATACGTGTACAACGACCGCCTCAAACGGTAAAGGAAAACGTCGTGAGGAAACCGCATGCTGAGGAATTATGTGAAGTCTACCAATCTACATTGACCACACGTGGTAGATTAATGCCCTAACATCCTTCCTGTGAGAAGGCATGTGTACTAGACGACGTGTATTACGTGAAGGACGTGTATTAGATTGATGGTGATGATGAGAGCAAAACACACGATGCGTTGGGGTTGGTTGGGGCGATACAGCGGCGGATTTTTAGGGTTCCTACGTTGTCCGTTCGTTTGTCTGCCTTTCCTACCTATACAGGGCTATAACTTTTGAACCGTAATAGCTAGATAGTTGAAATTATCACAAAATGTGCATATTTGGCGGATTTGACGAAGATAAAGGTGGATACCTCATACAAGAAACTTGTATTTCTCCACGTTTTTTCTTCTCGCTCTTATCGTAAAAACGGTCATAAATGAAAGGGTCAAACTTGGTGTGAATATAGAGCAATCTCTACGGTATAACAATAAATAATAAAAACCTGCCAAGTGTGAGTCGGACTCGCGCTAAAAGAACCGGCAAAAAAAAAATTTGAATTTAATCATGTAGTGTGGTGGTGTAGTACGGAACCCTCGGTGCTCGAGTAGCCCGAGTCCTACTTTACCAGTTTTATTGTATAATATAGTTAATTTATTGTATAACTGCAAAGTCATCTGTCCGCCGTTATGGTCAAATTTATTTATTCTACATGTATGCCATGTTAGCTTAATCAAATTAAAGATTGAAAAAGTAAAAGGATTCGAACCCACGACCTGCCTAGCCTACCTGCCTTCTATTTCGTCGTGGCCTGCGGGGCGCCGACAGCTCTACTGGAGTGGAGCTTGCCCCGGATAGGCAGGTCGTGGGTTTGAATCCGCTCGCCGCCCGACTTTTACAATCTTTAATTTTCTATTTATGGAGTTAGGATGATATGTGTCAAGCTGAATAGGCTGTTGTCTTAGGTGCAGAAGTGTTATTTTTTAATGTCACACATGCTAATTCGTATAAGGAAATATCAATACAACTATAGAGATTATACATTTTTCAATTATTCTGCATAATTATACATAAATACTCCATTAAGACCGCCGACCGCGTTGGATTTACCGCGTACTTCAGTATTTATATTGAATTAAATAAGACGGGAACGTAGAGTAGAAAAATTGAACTGGTCATAGAAGCGACATTTGATACGTTTGAAAAAAAAATCGTTGTTGGTTTGGAGCTCACTTCATTGGAACATTTTTGGCACTGGGTAGTGCAATGTGGATTAATCCTCTGAATTTAAGAGTACTAATTTACGACTACTTACTCGGAATATATAGTCATGTGACTCATAAAAGAGCTGTGTAATACCTTAAAATGTGCTGATCATAAACGAGTATGTACGTGTATAATATGTCCCTACTAGCATTAATTAATCTATTTCTGATCGCCCGCTGATCTTCGGAAGAACTGATCGGGCAGGAATGCATTATGAATAACAGCATAATAATTTTACCAATGTGCTTTGAGGAATTCATAGCTTCCTTACCTACGATTTGTAGCACCACTGGCTTTTCGGTGAAGGGAAAAATCTATCGTGACGAAGCTTACGTATTTTAATATCGAGGCGTGCATTACTCTCTAGTTTACACGGGCTCACTACCTGTCACACCGGGCTGAGTTTGGGAATTGCTACTGAAATTTATATACAGGGTCCCTCTTAATATAATGACACTTTTTAAAGGGATGATCAGACCGTCAAACTGAATGACTTTCTCTATAGCACAAACAACATCGAAATCGCGAAAAAAACTGCAAACCTACTCGAGCCAAATGTATGGGACAGCTGCATTTTTGATCCCGTAGAGAAAGTTGTTTAGCTTGATGGTCTGGTTATCCCCTTGAAAAAGTGTCAGCATATTAAGAAGGACCCTGTATATTTTTAATGTGGGTATCTTTATGTACCGTCCGGTAAATACAGTCGTGAGCATATATTTATGCTAATGTTTCGAAATTTATCATAACTCAAGACTTAACTCCGATGTCCACGTTAGACTTCAGGGAAATCTAGAACATTCTGGCCGCTGTCCAAACTGCAAGGTTTTTCTTTGGCCAAAGTTCACGTTGCAATAAGAGAGGAAACTCTGAGACTGCGACAGAGAAAACTCGTTAGTGCAGTAATACCGCTTTCCGATTTGTGCAGTGTGATTTGAGACGTTGATATGTGAGGGTACAGCGGGAGATGTAGTAGCTGCGGAGTTAACTCTAATCCGAGGAAGATGGAAAGTTTATCAGCGTTCCGTATAACATTATAATACGGAATTTCACGATTTAATAGAATATTGTTGTTTGATTTTAGGAATCGTAGTGACGAGGCGGTAGGTGACAAAAAGGAAATGAATGAATGAAATATACTTTTATTTACACCAAAACACAGATACAGCATAGAAGAAAGAAACAAAAACGATAATAGCACATATCGTCGCTTTTCTTACGAAGTCACCTCACTGACATTTAGAAGCTCTATCGATTTGTCTTATCGACGTATTGACATCTTCTACTGTTTACTAGTTAGGTATCACAATGGCGTATATAATCATTTGCGAAAAATATAATATCATCCTAAAGTGATGTTTTTTACTTCGGACTAATCAAATAATTTTGCTAGTTAATTAGACCGATAGCGCTAGGTTTTGAGGTTTAAATAAGCAACTTTAGAATTATTGAAACTTATGACATCAAAATAGGCCAGCGCTATCGGACTATAATTCATAACAAGGACATAAGCAGTTACATCAAAAATGACAGTTACGTCACTTCGTAAGAAAAGCGACGATATAAGACGGTCTTATCGCGAAAAAGCGATTTCTTTCATACAACCTTAGGGTAGAGGAAATTTATACAAAGAATTGGAAGGATTGGAAGTTAAATAAAAATTTTAATTTTTAGTTTTTGGGACTGGAATGGGAATGGATTTCTAGCAATTAAGAAAAAAAACTTGTTACTTTGAGGGATGGCAACTGAAAACCAGTTAAAGCAAACACAAATATGTTGATGTTACAATTTCTCGAACTATCTATACAAGGTGTTACAAAAATACAAATAAACATTTAAGGGTGTGGTTTAGCCTATCAAACTGAATAACTTTCATAAAGGGACCAGTATCGAAATCGCGAAAAAAAATCGGATGCTCCATACTAAACTAAAAATCTAGTCGAGCTAAATGATTTTGTTGTTGGTCCCAGAGTAAAAGTTGTTCAGTTTGATGATCTAAACAGCCCCCTTAAAAGTTTCGAATGATTATTTTTACTTTTGTAACATCTTGTATAAGGTACAAATAACTTCAAAAGTTCACCTCCAAAAATCTAGAATATTTTCTCCTAAAGTTAAAATTGAATAACAATTATAAAGAGTAATTAACAATGTATTTTTGATAGTGTCTCTCCTACATCAAAAATAAATATCAGAAACCATCTCCGTTTTGTCGTCGGAACCCTAATTGCTCAAGTTCTACTTGCACTTGGCCGGTTTTTACTTTATAACACACATGGTGTAAGCCGGGCTCGCTATCCCGGACACGTAGAGAGGATTATACAGTTCAAAGTACACTGACTCTAAAAACAAAGTCATACCCAGAGCTAAGTGAACATCTTCTTGTGGTGTCATCTAATACAAGTGGTTGGTTATCATTTAGAGGTATTCGGACCCTGGAGACTGCAATCCTGAACAGGGTGTTGGTTTTTGTACAAAATTATTTATCCAGGGTCCTTCTTAATATGCTGACACTTTTTTAAGGGGATGATCCGACTATCAAACTGAACAACTTTCTCTATGGGACCAACATCGATATGGCGAAACAAAATCGGCTGTACCATACATTTGGCTCAAGTAGGTTTGCAATGTTGTATGGAACAGCTGATTATTTTTTTCGCGATTTAGATGTCGGTGCCATAGAGAAAGTTGTTCAGTTTGAAGGTCTGATCATCCCCTTAAAAAGTGTCAGCATATTAAGAAGGATCCTATATATTGAATACAAAATCGTTAGCATATTTATGACTGTCCTGGCTAATTTTTAAGTAATATTATGTTTCTCCGACCATCACATCCACTGTCTGAAATTGAATGACTAAATTATACGGGGTGTTAGGGTAAACAGTTTCATTACTTAAAGGGGTGATTGTACCCATGATACTAAACAACTTTCTCTAAGAAACCTATAGGATATTCGCAAAAATTTTTTTTTACTTTTCATACAACCACTTGGTCAGCTGATTGCATTCAGTATGGATAGTCCAAACATTTTATTGCTATTGTCCTATAGGTTTCTTAGAGAAAGTTCAGTATCACCCCGTATAATTAAGTCATTAAATTTCAGAAAGTGGATATGATGGTCGAAGATTACTGTAAAATTGACCAGGACAGTCATAAATATGTTACCTATTTTGTAGAATCTCCCCTCAAAGTAATGCGAATTTTTACCCTAACACAAAGAAACAGAATGACGAAGAACTATTAAAAAACACCATGTTGATTTAATACCGATATAATCGGGTAGATTCACAATAAGACCCCACGTAAAGGGCGGGCATACATGATACGACTAATGAATGTTGATGAGGCGAAGGTGTGTCGGTATGGTAGCAGGTGGTCTGTTGTCTCTTTCTATCCTTATAAGAAATAAAAATAAATTAGTATTCCCACATTTTCGACTCAGTAAAATCAACACATCTTTCATGGGACACTGTATACGCTATTATAATAAGATACCAGAGGATATTCTAAACTTGCCAGACAAAAAGTTTAAGTCCCATGTTAAGCAAGTCCTCTGTAAAAAAGGCTACTATAAAATCGATGATTATATGAAGGACCAAAATGTTACGTTATGTAATTCAATATTTTATTTGTAAGTGTACTTTGTATATTTTGTTTTTTTAAAAGACATGTGTTGTAGAGTTTCTGGCCACATCTTCTCTACAACGGAGCACCTTCCGACGCAGTGGTCGAGTCAAAAATGAGGTCAAAAAGCTATCCATGTGATATTATTTTGAATAAAACATTTTGAGTTTTGGACTTAACCACAGTACAAGAAATAGTATCCTAGTACTACATACAGGACGGACACTCCATACCCACCAACTTTTACCTCATCGTGGAAAACTGTAACCTAGGTTGACACCTTAGAAAAAGAATATGTCTCTTCTACCGTATAAAACAAAACAGGCCAACTTTGTAGGTTGGTGTGCGTGAGGCGTCATACAAATTATGCTTGTGTGCGTGTATAGGGATAGGATTTAGAGGTCATTACTGGTTGACATTTTTTTCGACTCTTTCTTAGCTTCGACTGTCAATCTTGACAAATAACTTATCCAAGATTGACACGCTAGAATTTATAGTTTCGAAACAAAGAGAATATAATTTTAGGACGAAGGATAAAAACTCTTTTTGAATTAACGGGTTATTCGTTATGATTAACCGACTTCAGCAACAAAAAAGCACAAAATTCAAAATTATTTATCTGTATTCAAATGTATGTTCTGTTTTGGTGTGCAAAAGTCAAAGTCAATATAATTTATTCAATATAGGAGCTTACAGCACACTTATCAAACGTCAAATCTTTTTTAAAGCTACCACCGCGTCGGAACGTGTTGTCGCTGTAGAGAAGATGCGGCCAGAAACTCTACAATAAAGTATAATTGAATTGAATTGAATTGAAAAAAGGAGGAGGTTCTCAATTCGACCCGTATGTTTTAGGTCTAGGTATTTAGTGAAAAAGAAAATAACATTAGGTGGGTGTACTAAACAATATTTCAGTTTATGCTATCTAAAATTATTCATATAACATTTTTGATAACTGTATCATGTCATCACGCGCGCCATCTACCCGTCATAAATTGTACCGCACGCAACCATAGTTCTTGCAGCCGTAGGCTTAGTTTTTTATGTGCTGACGACATCTTGTCACTTTCTGTCCTTTGTAGGCAGTGTCCGGGGTGTGACTTAACTATGTTGCTGAGAAAACGTGTTTTAGGTGTAAACATTTTCAAAATGTGATACAGTGGGAGCAAAATGATCACAATAACAAAAAAATCATCCGTCCCATACTAAACTGCAATACCTACTCGATTCAAATGTATGGGACAGCAGATTTTTGGTTCTGATAGGTTTGCTCCCATTGTAAAAATCGTTCAGTTTGATAGATAGAGTATGTAGTTTAAATGTTAAAACAGATACTTTCCCTTACACCCTGTATTAATAATTTTAATTTGTCGACGAATACAAACAAATTGTTTGATGAAATGAAACATTTATTTATCACCCGCGACTTGATCTGCACAAATTATGTACCAGATTTTAAGTCATATTATTAGCTATCAAACAAAACTGTTTCATCAAAATCGGTTCATTAGTTTTCAAACACACAAACAGACGGACAAAAATTCTAAAAAAGGTTGATTTGGAGTCAGGGACACTTAAAAACACTTCCAAAATATTGTTCATAAATCAATGACATTATATTTACGTTCATATCTAAAAAGAATATTTTCAAAGTGGGTACTTAAAAGGTCAACAAAATATTATTAGTACAACGCCCACGCTACGATAATATTTAAGTTAAACCAATACGCTTTCGTATGAAGATTTTTTAAATAAACTGTCTTTAATCTTCTACTTTGAGAGCCCTCAATGTAGCATTTTAGCCTCGGATACTAAAAATAAGGTCATAAAATTGTTACGTGATTTTTTCAGACTCATGCTTCTCATAATTATTCTCTCCATAACTTTTATAAATTATGTTAATGAAGTTTCGCATTAAGTCAGAATCGTTTTACGTGATAAGTGCACGAACAAACACAAATGTCAATGATTGTAGTTGTATTTGATTGATTGATTATCTATCAATAAAATATACCTTACTTTACACTAGAACATAAGCAGTAAATTACCTACAGAAGAATTTATTGAAGTGTGTGTATTGTCAATTTGACTTGAACTGTACTATAAAATCTTTGACTACTTATATGTGGACTGGTTACGCGTGTAATTCTACTAACAAACATTTCTGACACTTTTTGCGGGGGGCGAGGTAACATGAAATCCGCAACTTTGGATTTTATTCCCCTTAACTTTAGATTCTAATTTTGAATGTTAAAAATCATGAAAAGTAGTCTCGTGTGAACCCCAAACGTTCTAAGTTCGAAGTTATTATTTCGCAATTATAGGCTGTCTCGTTTAGTGATAAGGTGTAAAATTGAATGTAAATGCACAAGATCAATTGTGCTTATACCGTGGCAGAGGGGAAATGCTACCGCAAGGCTAGTCCTTATAATAATTAGTCAAAGTTTAAAAATGGTTTATCTATTTACATGATGTCACGGAAATTGTGTATTACTAGGTTTAATTTTATTCATACATCGCATGTAGGTATTATTGTTGAAAATTATTGTATGACTGACATGGTAAGAGCTTCTTGCTCACTTTGTTTTACTCTAAGATATTTGTATTTCACCAGCTCTAACAATAAATGATTCTTATTCTTATTCTTATGAAGAAATATACAAGAGGTACAAATTAAGGTGGTCTTATCGCTAAGAAGCTATATGTTCTAGACAACCTTAGGAGGAAAGAATGGTAGGTGGTGTCACATTATCTATAGACAGCTTAAAAGCCGAAAAATTTGAAAAAAAGGCAACGGAAGGCATTAAAGCATATGCTCACGACTATATTCCCCGAGGGGGTAGTCAGAGATATTCTGAAACCTCAGAACATCCACGTTTCACCAGTAGTACCGAAACTCTGTCCAGTGTGACGGGGGGTGAGCCCGTCGCCACTTATAATGGACAGTGGGTACAATACATGCCTCCAAATTGAAGCATGCAGGTTTCCTCACGATGTTTTCCTTCACCGAAAAGCTAGTGGTGTTACAAATTGTACATAAATTCCGAAAAACTCATGGGTATCACTCACTGGTGAGTCGGCTTGGACGGGGATCGAACCATCGCCTCCTGCACGGCAGGCAAGGTTACTCGCCACTGGACCACCACGGCTTTAAAAGAAAATAAAAAACCGGTCAAGTGCGAGTCGGGCTACTAGCGAACCGATGGTTCCGGACCACACAACATATTAAATCACAAAAAAGTTTTGTTTACCGTTTTTACGATAGAGTGGGAAGAAAAAACGTTGATAAAACTAGTTTCTTGTATTTCCCTTTATTTTTATTATTTGGTAAATAATCCGCCGTAATAACACATATTCTGTGAAAATTCAACTGTCTATAGGTAGTTAAAACGGTTCAAAAGTTACAGCCCTAAATAGGTAGGACGCACGGACGGACCACGTAGGCTTAGTAATAGGGTACTGTTTTCACCCTTTGAGTACGGAACCCTAAAAAGATACAATAGTTTGAATGCCATTTGGCATTAATTATTCCTATCTACTATTCTATCCCATATATCCTAAACATGTTATTCCTATACCTACTACAAAAATTCCGATTCTCCACTCTCGTATATTCTTAAATTATTTTTTCCCAAATCCTAACGAAATAAGGTCGGAAAAACCGAAGTATTTGGTATATCAAGAAATCTTTTCACAAAATAAAATGTATGCCCAAAACGTTTTCATCTAAACTTGTATCCAATCTCGGTTATTCGCATAAGATTTTGTAGCACAAGCCATTTGGTTCGGAAGCTGAATTACAAGTCTAGTAGGAACGTATACAGTATGATTTTTAAGAATGGATAAATAATATAATCTAAAAAAAAAATATTCGACATTGAAGCAAAATTTTTAGAGTTTACTGATTCTACATGTATGCCATGTTAGCTTAATCAAATTTAAGATTGAAAAAATCGGGTGGTGAGCGGGATTCGAACCTACGACCTGCCTATCCGGGCATGCTCCACTCCAACAGAGCTGTCGGCGCCGCGATGACGTCCTTTAAAGATAATGATATAGATTGAAAATTTCGTCGTGGCCTGCGGGGCACCGACAGCTCTGTTGGAGTGGAGCATACCCCGGATAGGCAGGTCGTGGGCTCGAATCTCGCTCGCCGCCCGACTATTTCAATCTTTATTTAAATTTTTACAGTTCCATTAACTAGAACCTCCAACCTGTCAACCTCCAGTAATGGAGAGGAACCCGAAGAAGAAGATTAACTAGGAACAATAATTACAGGTCAAAACTATTTATTTATGCGTATGGCGAATTTGGTTTGTAGGCATAAGGTCATAAGTCTACATCCAGGGTCTGAAGCCATCGAAGGGCCTCAGGTTTCAGGTGTGTGTGTTGTTTGTTTTTTCGTCTCTTTGTGTGAAGGAGAAAATTTTCGGGACTCCCCATAGAAAATCGATCGGCTGATCCGCACTTTCTTTCAAACATTTTCTGCCGTTTTTCATCGACCTAAGATCCTAAGGGAAAGTTTCATTATCTGCAAAATAGAATACATGTTACGGAAATTATTTTGAATATAGTTCAAAAATCTGTTTCCCGGAATTTACTCATTTAGTAAAACTGACTATACAACGTGTTCATGAATAAGCGCAAAACCTCATACACCGCAACTGATTTATAACAAAATAATTAGATTGAAACAATAATTTCATTGTTTTGATAGTTAAAATTTAAAGTTATTCGTATTTTAAGTTTTGAGACAAAAATGATTTGTTATCATTTCAGCAATGAATGAAAGCGCTAACGTGCTCATGGATACATTTTAAGAATCTTGTATTGGTAGTAAGTAGGGTGAGAGTGCCCGAGCGGTGGATTGAGATCGTGTTCAGTAAACTTTTAATTTTACATACAAATTATTTAATATTTTGAAAAAAATTACCTATGTTGAAACTATGATAATTCGATTCTGTTCTCGATTCAAAACAAACTACTTTCTAGTTTTGCGTTAATTCATTAACACGTTGTATATTATAACAATTAGCGTCTTTTAAAGTACCAACATTTTATTAATCTATCTATTTATTTTAAAGTTTGCGGTGCGTTTTTCGTCTGGAGTGGTAGTTTCGAGTTGCACGTTCAAATAATCCGTGTAAATGTCATAATATTACTTTGGAGATTATGCTTAATTCGATCGCGGATTTGGGGGTGTGAGTTTCGGAAATGGCACTCAGTATTTTGGGTGCGACAGAAAATCAGCGCTGAGATCGTTGAGCCCAGCATAATGCTGAGTCGTAGCCCTGTTTGCTGCAGCGGCACACTGGTCTTAAGAGGATATAATTCGGAGCGCGCTCCATACTAACGTACTATGGTGATATTTTCTATACTAACCAATTGGAGTCAATGACATTTTTCAGAATCAATGTAAAAACAAATTTCTATGCTTGTATAGAGTCAGATTTTCGTTAAAATGTATAGTTTTAAAGTTACAGTGCCTCAAAAATTTCCATACAAATCTTAAATTAATCCTAGCATTGAAACTGTATATTTTAACGAAAATCGGACTCCATACAAGCATAGATATTTGCTTCAAGATTGTTTCAGCAAAATTTCATTGACTTTAATTGGTTCATATTGAAAATATCACCATAGTACGTTTGTATGGAGCGCGCTCCGAATTATATCCCCTTAATGATGTTTTTTTTTTTAAATTGTGTTTAAATTTAGTTTTTCCATATAACTATGTCAGTGTGTTTTGTTGTGTATGCAAATAAAAATATTTTCTTCCTTTCTTTCTTTCAACATGGAAGCATTTTTAAATCATTACAAAATATTGTTTCACGAAGTTCAACGACATTTTGTATTTCAGTAGCATTTTAGCAATCTTGGGAATTCGAAATGATCCCTTATTTTCTCATAAAAATAAGTACATTTTATTAGGTAATTCTTGCCCATATTGTTCTTGTTAAAATAAGCGCCCGAATTTCCGATCACTGCTTATAATGTTCATTCTTTTCATAGATAATTTACTTTAATGTTTAGTTTTCGCAACAAATAATGTCTAAAATCAGATTAAGGAACCTCTTTCAAACAACATCCTCTACAAAAAGGCTCGAGGCAAACTTATTTTGAAGCAGTTATGAAATGTCGACGATTTTTCGGGACAAAAAACAAGTTGATAAGAAAACTGTAAATTGTGAATGTTGTTTGCTTTGTAAGTTTGTATCCTTATACAAAAGGTTTTTGCCATCATAGATTTTTTTTATGTTAGGTATCTAATATACTTAATAATATTGTTTCATGAGTCAATCATTTTATAACAACTTAAATTCCGATGTCCAGAATTTACTAGCGGAATGTGTCCGGAATCAATCGCAGATGTTTTTACTGTATGATAGTTTAAACTAAACCTTTTAGATTTAGGCTCTTTTATCACAATTTTAGCCCCTACGTTGGGAGATGCTAGAATGGTGTACCTTTTTACAATACAATACTCTATTACTCTTTCTTTTCCTCTTGTCGTTTCTACACCGTGTTAATGAATTAACGCAAAATTAGAAAGTAGTTTGTTTAGAATCGAGAGCAGAATCGAATTATAATGTTTTCAACATAAGTAATTTTTTACAAAATATTAAATTATTTGTTTTTAAAATTTAAAATTTACTGAACTCTATCTCAACGCATCGCACGGGCACACTCATCCTACTTACTACCAAAACAAGTTTCTTAAAATGTATCCACGAGCACGCTAGCGCTTTCATTCATTGCTGAAATGATAGCAAATACTTTTTGCCGCGAAACTTAAAATGCGAATAACTTTAAATTTTAACTATAAAATTATGAAATTCTTGTTTCAATCTAATTATTTTGTTATAAATCAGTTGGGGTGTATGAGGATTTGCTCTTATTCATTAACACATTGTATAATAAAATAACTGGACATGTGCGAGTCGAGACACGGGCAATTCGTGTTCCGTACTACCATAGTTACTATAAACAAACACTTATAAGTATGTGCTCACATAGTAACTGAAGATCATTTTACTCTGGTGTTAGTTTTTTGGTAATAGAAATAAAACTAACTGAGTTAGTGTCAGTTTGATAATTTTCCCGCCATCTGCATGTTATTTCGAATGCTCATGATTTTTGAGATTTCATGATTATTATTTTGATATTGTACCGATGAGTTTTTTGGAGTTTATGTAAGATTTATAACACCAGAACACCACTGGCTTTTCGGTGAAGGAAACCTGCATGCTTCAATTTCGAGGCATCTATTGTACCCACTGTCTATTATAACGGCTCACTCCCCGTCATACTCGACAGATTTTCGATACTACTAGTGAAACGTGGATGTTCTGATTTTTCAGAATATCTCTGACTACCTGCTTGGGGAATATATAGTCGTGAGCATATGCTTATAAATACCTCCGTACAGTAATATACAAGAATCACTATTCAAAACTGTAAGCTATTTACTATTAAAGCATTTCATAGAATTATTACAGAGAAATGTTTTGTTTGCTTATTTTACAGTTCAGAAATGGTTTTCAGATTTAACGTTTATTTGTTAACACCTCGTATGGTGAAATTAAATTAAGTGAACACATTCAATTTGGATATAACAGAAAAACGACCACAAATTGTTAGCTCACGGCGTGGCGCGCTACGCATTTCGATGTATTGAATATCAGGTAATTTTTACACAGAGTACATAATAACAGAATCATGAGGTCCTTCTGTATGTATGTATGTATATGCTCACGACTATATTCCCCGAGGGGGTAGTCAGAGATGTTCTGAAACCTCAGAGCATCCACGTTTCACCAGTAGTACCGAAACTCTGTCCAGTGTGACGGGGGGTGAACCCGTCGCCACATGATGGACAGTGAGTACAATACATGCCTCGAAATTGAAGCTTGCAGGTTTCCTCACGATGTTTTCCGTCACCGAAAAGCCAGTGGTGTTACAAATCGTACATAAATTCAGAAAAACTCATTGGTACGAGTCGGCCTGGACGGGGATCAAACCATCGCCTCCTGCACGGCAGGCAAGGTTACTCGCCACTGGACCACCACGGCTTCCTGTCCGGTCCTTCTGTCCTTCCTTTATTTTCCGTATGGTGCATTATACAGGGTCCTTCTTAATATGCTGACACTTTTTTAAGGGGATGATCAGACCGTCAAACTGAATAACTTTCTCTATGGACTAATATCGAAAAATTCGGCAGTCCCATACATTTGGCTCGAGTAGGTTTACAGTTTTGTATGGAACAGTAGATTTTTTCGCGATTTCGATGTTGGTGCCATAGAGAACGTTGTTCAGTTTGACGGTCTAATCATCCCTTTGAAAAGTGACAGCATATTAAGAAGGACCCTATATTGAGCCAATAATTAAATATAAGTATGACTTGCATAATAAAAAAGGCTGACATTCAAATTTTTTACCCAACTGCGCGATTATAGAGTTTGTTTTTATATTTTTTCAGTTAATAGGTTTTTTATGCAATGGCAAGTGTAAGTATTTATGGCTTAAAACATAGGTACACTGCGTTTTCAATACTATCATTTTGCTATGTGCACGACACTAGCGCTCCTATTGGTGTCGGACCGCCGTGAATTATTTCAGATAATACGTTAGTTAAAAGTTTGTTATTATTATAATAAAATAAAGAAAAAACTAAAAAAAATTGCAACATTAGCGATACAAAAAGTTTTAAAATACCTATTTGCTAGAATCCACGATATTTGCAGTGCCAGTTCCGAACAAACTTCTATCCCTGTTTTCACATCTTTTATAAAATTTCAAAAAACCCTTTTTAGTGAGCACCTAGATGCCAATAAAAATTTCCATGCCAAATTTTAAGTTTGTAGGCTATACAGTTTTGGAGATTTTGTGTTGAGTTAGTGCGTGGATTTGCATAGATTGAAGCATATTTTACGCAGCTTGTCCAACAAAAGCACACATTACTGCTACCCCAGGCGCTGCGATCGATTTGTCAGTTATAAAATGTTTTTTCACACTGATAATTTCCAATCTGTGCCAAACAATTCTCAAAGAGCAATATCCCACCACTATAAACACCAGATTCACTGCACTCATAAAGCAGAAAAATTGCAATTACGGCCTCAGTAAGTCGGATTTTATGATCGTTGCAAAGAACCACATACCGAATTGAAAATTCCGCGGCGTGAACAAAGAGTGGTATTATGGAGTATATTTTTATCATAAATAAACCCTGTTTTCTGATAGCTAGAGTGTTATTGTTGTGGTTTTAGCACCAGCTGTTTAAAACTAAGCACCTCAACGGATTAATGTCGTAAGAGACCACTAATCTCACCATATGTCCATGCTATAGCTACATAGCATATACCAGCTATCAACACTACATCCTACACTAATAAATCCGTGTATTGTAAATGAAGGCCGACTCGCACCAATCAGTTTTTCGGAATTTATGTACGATTTGTAACACCACTGGCTTTTCGGTGAAGGAATACATCGTGAAGAAACCTGCATGCTTCAATTTTGAGGCGTGTATCGTACCCACTGTCCATTACAAGTGGCGACGGGCTCACCCCCCGTCACACTGGACAGAGTTTCGGTACTATTAGTGAAACGTGCATGTTCTGTGGTTTCAGAATACCTCTGACTACCCCCTCGGGGAATATAGTCGTGAGCATATGCTATGCATGCTAGTAAAAATGCCAAAAAATTAAAAATTTATGGGGGTCCTCATATACGAAACTAGTTTTTATCAAAGGTTTTTCTTCTCGCTCTATCGTAAAAACGGTAACACATACAAGCGTCAAATTTGGTGTGATTACTGAGCAAGATCTACAGAATAACAAAAAATAGCGAAAACGTGTGTTTCAGTCTCGCGCTAAAGGTCTCGGAGTAAAAAAACGTAGTTGTAAGTTAATTTGTTTTGTGGTGGTGTGGTACGGAACGATCGGTGCGCGAGTATCCCGACTAGCACTTGACCGGTTTTATTTCTCATTGTTATGTTGTTTTACTGTATTCTTTCAAGAAAGCACTAACAATCGTTTCACCATCATCATCACCATCTTCCTTCTTCTTATCGTGTGGGCAGCAAGCCCTGGTGTCAGGGTTTTTTCAGACCGCCTTACGGCCTCTTACGTGGTTTTTATGTAACCACCACTACCATCAGAGATCGTAGCCCGGGCCAACGACTTAACATGCCATCCGAAGCACGGAATCATCTTTCTTTTCATATTATCAGGTGATTCAGCCTGCAATGTCCTAACGAAATAGGGAAAAACGCACAAAGTGACATATTACTAGGTGTCCCCCATGGGAATCGAACCCACAACCTCTGCTTCAAGAGCCCAATGCTTTTAACTATTAGACCACAGAGCTAGTTATCATCTTCCTGCCCCATTGCTTGGGGTCAACGCAATATGTCCTCTACCTCAATTCATTTCTTTTAACCATCATCAAAAATCTTTTATCAACCACTTAACTTAAATTCGTCATAATCTAACTAACGAAGGCATTGGTAAAAACGGGAAGTTAATATTTATACTTTATTGCGTAAAGTTGTAACGAGCGTCGTGAAAATTATGATTTTATGTTGATCCGGAGTGGTAGTAACTTTTACTACCTTATTCTCGGGACCGTGCTGATATGAAATCTGTCCCATATAATAAATGCTAGCTTGCGTCAGTAGATTTACTTGATGTGATACCTACCAGCATATTTTGTTCAAAATTATTTTTTGGGCTGTGGATTTTATACAACGTGTTAATGAATAAGCGCAAAATCTCATACACCCCAACTGATTTATAACAGAATAATTAGATTGAAACAATAATTTCATTATTTTGATAGTTAACATTTAAAATTATTCGCCTTTTAAGTTTACAGGCAAAAATGATTCGTTATCATTTTAGCAATGAATGAAAGCGCTAGCGTGCTCGAGGATACATTTTAAGAATCTTGTTTTGGTAATAAGTAGGGTGAGTATGCCCGTGCGGTGGGTTCACATCGAGGTCAGTAAATTTTAAATCAGGATGTGCCACCTTCAACCCCTAGACACGATTGGCTAAATGGTTTTCGCGCCCTTTTCTTTGCACCCTTTGACTACTAAACGACTTCGGGTTTTGTCGAACTCTGCGCAAACGAAGATTGACGAGGTTATTTATTTTCCAAGTCGTAATGTAGTTTCATACAGGTGAAGCTGATAAAAGCGTGCCCAGCAGTGGGTTGATGTCAATGATGTTATTCTGGTGATATGGGCTGATTTAATCGATTTGTTGACAACGTATAAGGTTATGATGCATACGCAAAGCACAATGCTCTCGAATTTCCCAAGGCTGATTTTCATTAGATTGGTTGGATAAATTCTGCTTGTATGGGTGAAAAAAAGTGTAGCGAAAGAATACTGTGTCGAAAGTAGTACAACGCTTAATTTCACTGCCCAAACTGTGTCTAGTGTGACAGTGGATAGGGTTTCTTGATTAAATTAGTTCTATGGTCAACGCATGCTGTGAGATAATAAAATATATGATCTATTGATGGCATCCGTCTTGAATATAAATTTTGGAATCCAACTATTTAGTCAGTTAAGAAAAATACTGGATATTTTAAGAGAAAATCGGTTAAGAAAATAATTTATTGTCTACTTTAGTCACGTGATCGTAAACGACTGTGATTGGCCGAATGGTTGATGACGTCAGCTGCTTGTAAACAGTTGCGTGTAAGTGTCGTACTAAGTTTATGTCGACGTGACGTCACCTGCTTGTTGCCACGTATATTGTCAGGAAAAGGGTTTCGCGGGATATTTAAATCATATTTTTTGTTTTCGTTTTTTCTTGCACTATATGTAATGAGACGTAACATATAGGCATATTTTCTATAGAGTCCTTAGACATCAGTTATTAACGTAGAACAGTTTTTAAAACCTGTTAAATACCCTATTGTGCCTAAAATCATGTAAGTGAAACAAATAAGCGATTCAATTTGCTTTCCTATTTATAAAATTCGTTTGAAAATTAGTTTTGTTTTCAGGCTAGACAGGTAAAATGCAATCAGAATTTGAAATCGACGTAGGTAATGCATGTCGGTCATTAAAATATACCTATTAATCGTTGTATGTTGTTGTTGTGATTATTAGTATTGGTTTGTTTGCTGGTAGGTAATTTTGCGTATCTATTGATATTTATGCGTATTGGTATGTACACTAGGCTGGCTTGCATCAAAAAGTGTTTAGGTTTAAGAAAATGCGGGTTTTTGTATGGAAGCGGCTTTGTTTTTGATAACGAAACTTGAAAATTTCAGTTCAGAATAAAGTAACAAACAAAACTTATTTAATTACGTTTATATCTCTAAACCCAGTCCCTACGGAGATATAAATGCTTGATGTTGATAATATTTTCAATACGTTTGCTTCAAGCCTTTAATCTCAGTTCGGACTGAGTTTAGAGATAAACTTGTATTAACAATTTTTGTTTCTTACTTTATTTTGAGCTAAAATATTCAAGTTTGTATGATGGCCGCGCCAAAAAAATAGAAGACAAATAATTGGTGCTATTTTTAGGCATTGGCTTTAGTGATTGCTCTGTCTCTCATGCTGCTCATGCAAATGACAGAAACAGCAACATAATTTAAACATGTTGAATCGTAAATACAAAATGTTGGCTCTTATACGAGTAGTAAAGCATAATTATCATCCTTACCGGAAATGAAAAAACCCGAAGAAAAAAGGGTTGCAATTATTATTTTTTATCTATTTTTTACAACCTATTTTATTTCGTCTTTTGTATGCACATCCATTTTATTACAACGACCTACATTTCCGTTTATATGTTTTGTCGCAAAAATAACGACCTGAAGGCTTTTTTCCTCGTAAAATATTGGTGCTCTTATGGTATAAATACAGCATCAACAGTATTCTAATGCGGGGTTTGATAAATATCGTCATCTATGTAAACATAGCTTTGTCCATGAACATAAAGTGTACCTACTAGGTATAATCTGTCACAGTGTGTAGGACATACTACCACCTTTGACTAATTATTATAAGGACTAGCATTGCGGTAGCATTTCCTCTCTGCCACGGTATAAGCACAATTAATCTTGTGCATTTACATTCAATTTTACACCTTATCACTAAACGAGACAGCCTATAATTGCGAAATAATAACTTCGAACTTAGAACGTTTGGGGTTCACACGAGACTACTTTTCATGATTTTAACATTCAAAATTAGAATCTAAAGTTATGGGGAATAAAATCCAAAGTTGCGGATTTCATGTTACGTCGCCCCCCCGCAAAAAGTGGCAGAAATGTTTGTTATTAGAATTACACGCGTAACCAGTCCACATATAAATAGTCAAAGACTACCACAGGTCCGGAACTCTCTAAGAGGAAGGATCTCCATAGAGTCCGCATAAATTTACGATTGTAGTTTGTCTCTTTTGTCTTATGACGTACCTTTAATATTAGAAGGAGATGGAACTATAGATATTTGTTTCTGCGGCTGTCCACTTTTTTTGAGCTAGTGTGTGTGAAAAGTGTGTGCCTTTTGTCCATACTACTTGACACCACACACTCAAACCTAAACGTCAAAAAAAGTAGACATTTTACAATTGGTATGGCTCACTCTAGTCTTAAAGAGAGATCCTTCCTCTTAGGGCATTACGTTTTAGAATTTCGAAATGACGTCTGCACATGCGCACTTTATGCAAACTGTCCATGACATTGCGAATAGGCTGTATTGGCTGTAGGGTTGAAAGCCGCGCTTTGCATTTGACGTCATATACATTTCGATACTTTTTATTGTTCGTTCTGTATTTGAGCTAAAGAATGAAATGAAAATGTGAATTTAGCGTCATTTTTCATCGTCTTTTATGCACTGAAAAGATACACATTAATGTAGTCAAATCCAACGGGGACGCGCGCCTGACTGCATTCCCTTGCTCGGCTCTCCTAAAGTTTCCCCAGAAAGTATTAGGTGAGGTGGGGTATATGAAGTCAGAGGGGTGCGGGGAGTGGTCATTCTGTATGTAGAACTATACACTGTTACCTGTTGTGATACTACACTAATCACTGAGATGAGCTCGCAGAAAATAGAGGAGGATGGTGAAAGAAAATAAGAAATGGTTGAAATACTCAAGATGAAGCCTGGTTCGTACTTTTGGTAGAATATAGCTCTGTTGTTGAGGCTGCGGACGTGTGTGCCGTTCTCGTATAGGCGTAGTATAAGAAAGAGTATTTAGTACTAGATACAGTACGGACACCTGCCTCCCACCTACTTTTTACCTCACCCCCTCTGGATACTTTTTGGTTACCTCTTAAGCAAATGCATCTTCCTGTCTTGCTCGCAAGCAACAGTATAACACATGCTTAACTCTTCTTTTAAATTTTTACCTAAGAGGAAGGATCTCTCTTTAAGACTAGAGTGAGCTATACCAATTGTAAAGTTTCCACTTTTTTTGACGTTTAGGTTTGTGTTTGTGGTGTCAAGTAGTATGGACAAAAGGCACCAAGTGACATATGGCCTTATGTTTACGGTCACTTTTCACACACACTAGCTCAAAAAAAAGTGTACAGCCGCATAAACAAATATCTATAGTTCCATCTCCTTCTACTACTAAAGGTACGTCATAAGACAAAAGAGACCAACTACAATCGCAAATTTATGCGGACTCTATGGAGATCCTTCCTCTTAGATTTTTACCCTTTGTATGAAATGACAGCTATCAGCTGACAATGTCCAAGCCATAGATTTCGAATAATAAAGGATACCAATACTTAAAAGCATGGAAACACAAAAATTTGCCATGGTGGTCGGTAATGTTCAACCTTATTTCGTACGTCGATGTTTCAAGCTTTAGGTTTGTCCCTTTCTGTCAGAACAAAAATTAAATAAAACAATTTTTTTTTGTAATTTTCGTCGTTGGATTAGAAAGGGACACGACGATAAAAACGTACGAAAGAAGGTTGAACATTACCGACCGCCAAGGAGTATTTTCATGTTTCACCGCTGGTAAGGCAGTCTGTACTCCAGGTATAGACAATACCTATTTCCAGCTTCCTGGTCTAAGGTGTGGTATAGGACTGTAAAGACATGAGAAATAGTACTTCATCCCCAATCATCTGTAAAAGATATAGGAGCGTCTGTAGCTTTGGTGTCATAATAATAAGTGTTTAGACGAATACGTTCTAACGTTCTAACGGATTATACCTAGGATTTTCTTTGGCAGACACTTTCACATTTGGACCAAAATGGATTATGTCTTTTTGTGACTTAAGGTGGTTGCAGAGTTGTGAATTTCATACCAAAGTTTGATGCATAATACGCGGAGACTGTACAATTAAAAGTAATATTTAATAAATCGAAAAATTGTTTAGAAAATCTAGATGCCGCGTATCAAATATCTTTTGCAATTTGTAATGTAATTATGAAGATATAAAGCTTTGAACTTATCCATAGAATATTTCAAAACTTTATGTCTTCGTAATTATTTGTTAGTTATTTGATACGCGGCATCTCGATTTTCTATACTATTTTTCCATATATAAAATATGACTGTTATTAATACCTTTCTCCCCATTAGAGATATTTATAATTATAGTGTTATGTATATTACTTGTTTAACTAAGCAATTCGTTAATATAAACAAAGTTCGAGAAGGTATCAAAACAACATTTCTCTTCATCAAAATTTATTCAATAATTTAACAGAATAGAACAAAATCGATTCCCAACCATGTTGTATTTAGTCAGTACTAAAATTAACAGTAAGTTCTAATAACATTAATTTCACTTGACACAGATTGATGTGTGAAACGGCATAAAGCTAGCTATTCAAGCGCGTTTGGTTAGGTTAGATAAATCTCTTGTTTAAATTGTAGTGCTTTTGTCTAAAATACGATTTGTGGCGTGTTGAAAACTATCGTCAGTCAAATGGAATTAACTCAGTATCCGTCATTCATTATGTCAAGTGTTTTTTCGATACAGATGCAATCAAACAAACATTTTTACAAAAAATAAATGGTTGAGTCACGTTGCAGGTTCTGACCCGAGCACTTGTCTCGCGTGGTTTTCGCACGTCGCGTTTTTGCTTGCTACGAGGATCCGCAATCCCCAATCTCTTCTTGTTCTTGATCAAAAACAATCCCTGAGATTGGGATAGATACTCCCATAAACTACTTGTCACTGGCGGAAATGCAGTGCTACACTACTACGTAGTAACAAGCAAGAGTCCATTAATTATAAATAAATAAAAACTCTTGTTAAAATGTTCTACCTCTTATTTAATACAGTCTCGTAAATAATTGTCAAACGTTAGATCTAATTACCTAAAACTAATTTAAATTGTTTGAAATAAATCCATGTCGTTGGCTAAAGTGTCATCTCGTAACTCCATTTTATTCTTCAAATTACATTTTTATACAATTTTATTACTAATTTCTGAATGCATCCATGGCACAACTCTTAAATCCTTTTAAAAAGCCGTTACAATTTAAAATGATAAATAGAAAACCATATTACACTGGGCTGCCATTGTTCGTGGTGACGTTTTTTTTGTCTCCTGTAAAATTTGATCTAATGGAGTTACGAGGTCTGACACTTTAGCCGACGATGCGATTCCCCGCTGTCGAACAAAGCTATGATTTTATATAAATTGGTAAGCGAAGGGATTTAACAACGACATGTTTTAATTTAATTTTTTTATTGTGTGTCTTTGTAAGACAACATTTGCGTTAATTTATTAGATTTTAACTTATTTTTAGTTGTGTACTTATGTTCAGTAATAACCAAACCCTTCTTTAACAAATAAAGATTTTAAAAAATCCATAGGGTTACCAAAATATAGTTTTTTTCGAGATTTTCCATTTCATCTACCGGACTTCAAGTTTTTTAACGCTATCCTTGCCAATGGTAACATTTCCAAGATCTAATTTTTAGGGTTCCGTAGTCAACAAGGAACTCTTATAGTTTCGCCATGTCCGTCCGTCTGTCCGTCTGTCCGCGGTTTAGCTCAGAGACGCTTAGTACTAGAAAGCTGTAATTTGACATTTGTTATTTATCACGTCGACAAAGTGGTATTTAAAATAAAGTCTCAAAAATTTTTTTTTGGGTACTTATACACGAAAAGCGGGGATGCAGTATCGTTGGATAGATCAAAATATTGTGGGTGTGGGAAAGCCATTTTTCGATTTAAGAATCCGTTGACAAAATATTAAGCTTTAAAGTGAAAATTTTTGTTAGAGTCAAGTGTGAAATGTGAATGATTTGGAAAAAAATCTCGAGTTGAAACACGACGACCAAAATTTTAAAAAATCTCCTGTAAAAAAATTTATGAAACTGAACTGGACCATTATTTGAAAATAAAATTCTACACTTAATCAGCTTTTTAAATTTGTATAAAAGTTACGTCTAGACTTTGTCGTTACAAAGGGCGCTAATTTTAATATAAAATAAAAATTGTGATGACAGATTTAAAAATCCGCGAGTTTCCAACTCGTCAAATTAACAACTCTTTATCAAACGTCAAAACGCGTGCTTTGTATGAAATATTGTACTGAAAATTGAATAGAGACGTCATTGTTTCATCAAATCAAATTTTTAAAAATAGTATTCAAGCAACAGCATTACTGAAAATGTGAGTTTAGTGTTATTTTCAAACGGTTTATTTACTGAGCAGTTAAAACTAAAATATATTTTATGTAGTCAACTCTCCTATTTAACTAATACCCAGTCCCTTGAACCGACTGCCTTAGCAGAAAAGGTTGGATTAGCAAAGCATTACGTACTTATACCTCCTAGTTAAGATTTGAGCTGAGTTCGCGATGAATTATTAATATATTTAAAAGGATATTCGCGTACGCATGATACCTGTCTCGGATTAATGGATAAAGAGATCGTAGGTTTAGAAGAGATGACACAGATTAATTAATGTGCACTTTTTAGTGTTCCGTAGTCAAAGAAGGTACCCTTACACTTTCGTTCAATCTATCTGTATTCCCTGCCTCAATTTCACCCCATTCATTCCATCCATTTCATTTCTACTTATTAAAACTAATAATATAATAACTATACAAATACATTCTTAAACAGAAAGTTAGTATTTGTAGCGATGTTTTTGACCACACCGGAAGGGATTACGGTCGTTATGTTATATATGTATGTAAAACTAAGACGCCCATCCATGCTGGACACGAATATTTTGTATGAAAAATTTGGAGCTTATATAGCAGCTCTATGACAGAGCACTTAGGGTCCTTCTTAATATGCCGACACTTTGAGATGATCAGCCCGTCAAACTAAACAACTTTCTCTATGGCACCAACATCGAAAAATCTGCTGCTCCATAGAAAACTGCAAACCTACTCGAGCCAAATTTATTGGATCGTTTTTTTTTTCGCGATGTCGATGTTGGTGCCATAGAGAAAGTTGTTCAGTTTGACGGTCTGATCATCTTCTTAAAAAACTGTCAGCATATTAAGATGGACCCTGTATATTTTGACGTGTCGCCCTGTGTAGAATCTACCGTTGCTTGAAATTAAGTAATAAATACATGAAAAATTAAATTAACACGTTAGCGCACACGAATGCGCTAATTTAACAACGATTGCTATAGCGATGCCATAGCAATCGCTGTCAAATAAATTTATCGTCATACTAAGTGGAAGGCCAATTACTACATACCATTTGTAAAGTGTCCACTTTTTTTGACGTTTAGGTTTGAGTGTGTGGTGTCAAGTAGTATGGACAAAAGGCACCGAGTGACATATGGCCTTATGTTTACGGTCACTTTTCACACACACTAGCTCAAAAAAAAGTAGACAGCCGCATAAACAAATATCTATAGTTCCATCTCCTTCTACTATTAAAGGTATGTCATAAGACAAAAGAGACCAACTACAATCGTAAATTTATGCGGACTCTATGGAGATCCTTCCTCTTAGTCGTCATAGGACACAGTTTATGACACAGTTTGGTGGTCTCACTAGTACAATGTGAAATCGTATTTTAAATCCATTAATACAACAATCACAAAAAGGCAAAATGTAGTTAAGAGATAATTTCATTACACTTCATCGTCGATATGTAACCAGTATTTGCTGGCCACGCGAAGGTTGAAACACGTGTAAATAATGTCGTTTGGCCAGCTTATGCTGGTTATATGGTATGGCTTCATGTGTAGCCGCATATGTACGTAGTATATTAAGGCCCGGTTATTCGAGTGCAAGCGTCTCTTTCTTACAAGCATAAGGTTGCAATTTGCCATCCCGCTTCAATTTAAGGCCGGACCGCAAAAAAACGTATTTTTCATCAATATCGTTTCTCTTGGGTGGTGGGGGAAAAAACTAGCCTGAGAATAATTTAGACAATGTCATTTCCTATTATTCAGTATATTTTTTTTATTTGTAGTGTTAATAATTTTTAAGTAAAACTTGAAAAATAGTAATAAACTTACCTATCTTTGTATTCTTTTATGATAGAGAGAAGTAATAACTATCGTATTTTGAGCTACAGAATAATCAAGAACAGTTCATGAACAACAACATAATTTTGTTCTGGATCAAAACAACGACTATTTCATGCCTTAAAACTCAACCGAAAACAGGTCGATTTGGAAGATCCTGCCCTTAATTACTCTAATAATATGTGCTTGCCGTGTGTTGTTTAAAAGCCGTGGTGGTCCAGTGGCGAGTAACCTTGCCTGCCGTGTAGGAGGCGATGATTCGATCCCCGTCCAGGCCGACTCGTACCAGTGAGTTTTTCGAAATTTATGTACGATTTGTAACACCACTGGCTTTTCGGTGAAGGAAAATATTGTGAGGAAACCTGCATGCTTCAATTTCGAGGTATGTACCTATTGTACCCACTGTCCATTACATGTGGCGACGGGCTCACCCCCCGTCACACTGGACAGAGTTTCGGTACTACTGGCGAAACGTGGATGTTCTGAGGTTTCAGAATATCTCTGACTACCCCCTCGAGCATAGTCGTATGCTTATGCTACTATGTGCTTGTACTTAGAGGTTTACGCAAGCACTACAGTATAAAAGTTATTAAAATATTTCACTATGTAATTGTTTTGGCGCAACGATTGTTTTATTTCAGTTATTGTAAAATTTTGTTTGCGAATTAATTAAACGAAGCCAGACTAATAGCCTAAACTGAGCAGACTAGATAAACAAGTATTTCTGAAATGCTAAAGATAATATAATTTTATGGCGCCATCTCTCGCTTAATTAAGTTTGTATCATGCTACGCTCTTTAATGCTCAAAAGTTTTTATTGCCATGACTTTAAGTTTCAGCGTATAGAACGCATAGTCGTTACAATACTCTAAATAAGCATAAACATGAGTTTACCGGCGCAAAGCTCATTTACACGACACCACTTCTGCACGGTAAAAGAATGAACATTCAAATATAGGCTTAACGACGTGCTTTGTAGATACACTTTACAACGACAAGATACAATTTGCAAACAGCGCACGGCAAGCTGTCAATCAACAATGATTTCATTGTAAAGTGTATCTACAGAGCAAGACGTAAAGCCTATATTTGAATGTTCATTCTTTTATCGTGCGGGAGCGGTATTGTGTAAAGGTCTATCCACATTAGGATGGGAGAGCACGGGCAGGCACAGCAGTAACAATGCAAAATTATACCTATTTGAATAGCAATACAGATGAAGAAGCAGAGATGCTCCATGCTTGTCCCACAGTTGGACGGAGCTTTCTCTGTCAACGTATTTTATTCTCCACCATTTTTAAAATTAAGTCATTATTTCATTAGTGAACAATCACATTCTGGGCGAATTTTATCGACTACTTTCTCGTTTTATATACAGGGTGAAATTGATATACAACGTGTTAATGAATAAACGCAAAACTAGAAAATAGTTTGTTTAGAATACACAGGCACACTACCAAACTACTTACTACCGAAACAAAATTCTTAAAATGTATCCATGAGCGCTTTCATTCATTGCTGAAATTCATATTCCCATGAAAATTTAAAATGCTTTCAAAATGCTTTTGCTAATAACCTTAAATTTTTAATTAAATAAAATAATGAAATTATTGTTTCAATATAATTATTTCGTTATAAATCAGTTGGGGTGTATGAGGTTTTGCGCTTGTTTATTAACACGTTGTATATTTGCTCCGATTGGTTTGCTCCCATAGTAAAAGTAGTTTAGTTCGATGGGTAGACTCTTAGTTTAAAAGGAAGTTTAATGATATCAATTTCACCCTGTATAAATACTTAGTGTGTATTATTTTCGTGCGTAAAATAGAAATGCAGCGACAAAGAGCTCTAAAAATTGCACTCCTTTTTCGTAGCGACCTCAATCCTATTTAAACCTGTGAACCAATTCGAACGTTATTTTGAAAACAAAAATATTGGCAGAGCGGTTTTAAAGTTTAAAAACATGTATTTTGATTCCACCTCACTTTACTTGTTTTTTAGTTTTTTGAAAAGGCTACCCGAGCTGCATTTATTGGTGCTGCCCGAAAACAACCCATTTTTAGGGTTCCACAGTCAAACACCCTTATACTTACGTCCATTCTGTCTGTCTGCCTGTATGTCCCGCCTCAATAACTTGCTCATTTTATATTTAGGGCTGTAACTTTTGAACCGTAATAGCTAGACATTTGAAATTTTCACAGCATATGCGTTATTACAGCGGATTTGTTAACAAATAATAAAAATGTCAATAAGTAAAAAAAATTGGGGGTTCTCATACAAAAAACTAGTTTTTATCAACGTTTTTACTTCTCGCTCTATCGTAAAAACGGTAATAAATACAAGTGTCAAACTTAGTGCGATTATAGAATTAACTCTACAGTATAAGAAAAAATAATAAAAACGGCTGGTTTTATATGATAACACACGGTAGTGTGAGTCGGTCTCCCGCTATAGGTCCGGAAAAAACTACACTTTTTTGTAAGTTAATACGTTGTGTGGTGGTGTGGTACGTACGGAACCGCTACTCGCGAGTAGCCCAACTCGCACTTGACCGGTTTTATTATTTAAAACACTGACTACCAGCTGGGGGAATATAGAGCATTATGCTTATGCTTTTTGGTATCTTGTTTATCAAAATGTGTTTTTATTTTTATTTTGCGACCTTATTATTTTGTTCCTTAGCAAGGGCAATAAATAACGGTTATTCCAATTTAAACTATAAATAAAGAGATTTGAACTTTCAGTGCTTCTTTGAATATAAATGTGTAGACCATTTTTCTTGGGCAATGTTGGATTAAATCTAGTCTTTTGTTACCCAGTTTAGTTTTGGTTCAAACGGTACACATAAAGCTATACAAAACCAACATAAGGTGGCCGCGCGACGTTATACGATACTCGACCTACGCGCGGCCAGCTTTTTTTGGTTTTGTATAGCTTGATGTGTGTCGAGTGGCGACCGCGTACCGGAAAGCGTAGCTTGGGTGGACCGATGACCTGGTGAAGGCGGCGGGAACCTGTTGGATGAGAGCAGCGCAGGACCGGTCGTTGTGGCGATCCTTGGGGGAGCCCTATGTCCAGCAGTGGACGTCCATCGGCTGAGATGATGATGATGATAGCTTGATGTGTAGCCGTGTGTACGTCATCCTAGCTCTGCCATTACCATGAATAATGATCATTAGGATAAAAATATGGAAGTCTGCGTTTTTAAGTTTTTATGAAAAGTCGAAAAAGTGTAAATTAAATTACTTAAAACCACTTTCCGTCTTTTTTCGGGCTTGGAATCCCTTGCGTCTTTGAGGGCAAAAGGCTTTCCAACTACACAGAGAACAAATTGGTAACAATATTAACATCGTTGTGTTGATATTATAATCCTAATTAAAAAAAGGTAATTTTAGTCACATCGACCAAAACCGATACCTACATATAATTAAAGTAAACTTGGCGTGGGAATTAAAGATATTTGCAAGGACATGGCAGTCACAGTTACTCGCCACTGGACCATCACGGCTTTTTTAAGATTTATAACAATGACAACTAATCTTCTAGTAGAGTCGTTAAGAAATCAATAAATGAAATAAAAATTGATGGACTAATTTTCTGTGGAGTCACGTTGCAGGGTTTGGCCCGAACACTTTGTCTTTCGCGTGGTGTTCGCGCGGTTCGCGTTTCATCCTGCCACGAGGCTCCGAAATCCTTCTCAGTTGTGTTCTTACTCAAAAACAATCCTCGAGATTGGATAGATACTCCCATCAAACTACTTAAAACTGGCGGAAATGTGGTGCTAACGCACAAGCAAGAAGACCATTAATTATTTTAAAAAAATATATATATATATAGTCTATTTCTAGTAAAATCTACTGTAAATAGTTGTCAATTAAATTTTTCTCCGTGTAAGAAAGAGAAGATCACCGCATTTATAAACTCCCAAATACTTTATTTACCTCTCAAAATCCAAAGCTAATCCAAACAAATGTCAAGCCAAATTCTATTCAAAATTGAAATATTATCGTATTTTTCATCCATTAATATCTATTCCAAAGTAATGAAGGTGTATTATCTCCCAGGCCGTCATATAAACGGAATCTCAATATATTTTAATAAACAGTGCGTCTATTTCACTTAGATTCGGCTCGTAATAGAATGAGGGGCAATATATTTTTATCACTAAAACGTGGGCTGTAAACATTGCTGTGGGTAAGGCGAAGGATATAGTACGACTAGTCTATTGCGTTTTGTTTTGCACTGTCTATTGTTTTTTGTGTCTTTTCCGGTAGAATGAGACCCCGATTCCTTTCTGTGGTCGCCTTACGAAGTGACTTTCGTATAAAGTTTTACACAATATTTTCGAGAAAGGGAGAAAGAACTATAAGAAATGCATTAATAAATAACAAACTTCAGAAATTGACAGATATGGGGACCAATTTTATCACAAACACGGGAAAATATGTACAGGCCAGGAAGCTGGCATATGTATTGTCTATACCTGGAGGGCAGACAGCCTTACAGGGGGTGAAATATGAAAATACTCCTTGGCGGTCGGTAACTTTCGTCCTTCTTTCGTAAATTTCTGTCGTTGTTTCCAACGTCCCTTTCCAATCCGACGACAAAAATTGATAGAAAGGGACAAACGTAAAGTCGGAAATATTGACGACGGACACGTACGAAAGAAGGAAGAACATTACCGACTGCCATGAACCACTTTCGTATTTCAATGCTTGTAAGAAGGATTTGCATCCATTGGTTTAAATCCATGGTACAGGGTTAAGAAAGGAATTAACCTCATCTTCTGTAACTATGAAACCAATAATATGAATTATTGTACTTACATTGTATTGTACAAAAAATCTTAAAATGAATTCAGTGGAATTGGATCAGTGGATCAGCTAAGTATTTTTGAATGAAAAGCTTTTTTTTGCTTATTTCCGTAAAAATCTTTGGGATAGAGATCAGTCCAGCGGTTAGAACCTAAGAGAAATTGAATAATGCGCCAGGCAAATCCACTTAAGGCATTCATGAGGTTAGGCAAAACAATGTTGCAAGCAAAGATAATATACTCAATGGAAATCGCCTGAGAAATGAAAAAAAAAATTATCCAACTCTTCGCCCGTTGAAGCTTCCGGAGATAGATAAAACCACATTTTAGCACATAATACAAAACGGTGGTGCCACCGAATAGAGTTCCTGCCCGAAAAACAGCTCCATACCAGCTCAGAGCGGCAAGTACACCCCTAGATGCGCAGCGTGTGGCAATACGTGAACGATCACGTACGAGAATGAGCCCAATGAGCGGCGCGGCAGTTTGGTAGAAATATCATTAGACCATTTAAATACGGACGAGTTACGCTTGTTATACTGCCAACAAACTTTTCTGTCACTTTTTGCGGGGGACGAGGTAGCATGAAATACGCAACTTTGGATTTTATTCCGTTACTTTGGAGTGTAATTTTGAATGTCAAAAATCATGTGTCGTGTGAACTCCAAACAGGACTAGTTCCGCAATTATAGGCTGTCACGTTTAGTGATATGGTATAAAATTGTATGCACATGTACATGATCATTTGATCTTGTACCTTGGCAGAGGGGAATGCTAACGGAAGGCAGGTCCCTATTTAAATGGTCTAAGGAAATATCCCACGTAGGGGTGAACTACCACCGAGAGATTGTATGAAGCTGTTTTTCTGGTAGGATATCCTGTTTCTATGGCGGAGCTTTGTAGCCAGCCAAAATTGGCACGAGCAAAACCATCTGCAAATCAAATAGAATCGAAAATGAAAGTTATTTGGTTAAACTTATACTGGAGACCGATTGCGCTAATTTCCAAACATCAAAGTTCTATTCTTATCCAATTTCAGTTCGAATCACATTGAAATCCAATTTCTATTCAACTGTGCTGAATTCCGCATCACGCTAAACTCTACGTAACTAACAGCCTTTAACGTCTGAGCGATCTGTCAAAACGGCTATAACGGCTGTCAAGAGCTGTACCTACCGCGATCAACGCAATACCAAATGTGTTAAAAGTTATGGTTCCTACGTAGTCCAATCACGGTTTAATCACCGAATATTTACCGCGATTGCAGCCCTGTTAAGCCCAATTAATGTGCATAAATAATACATAATTTTTAAAGTACATAAGTACATTATTTTATTTATACATTTATGGAGGTTTGCTTGTGTCTAGCACTGCATTTCTGACAATATCGAGTGAGTTTTGGGAGATACAAAATGATGGAGCCACGTGCAAGCCGGAGAGAACACGATAAGCGACCTAACAAACTTATACGCGACTCCTCAAAATACAAGTTTATGGCTCCGGAAGCCATATCCTTCCTCCTAGGAAACCATAAACTAGTATTTTGGAAGCCAGGCTTCCAAACATTAGTCTGTCAATTTCAATTGACAGTACTGTATAATCAAGGATTCTATTACATTCGTGTGATTTCGTGCAAAACTCCAATATTTTAAAACACAATGTTCGTGTTACAAAATATACAAAGAAAAACCACGGTAATATTTTTGTCGTTCTGCGAACAGACACAGAATAAATTATCGATTTCCTCTTCGCGGAACAAATACCTATACATTAAAGGAAGATAAATTGTTTCAGACATAACTTTCACGTCTTTTTATTTCACACAAACAACGCACGAACGTTTATTGGCTGTTTGTTTGTGTTATTAGCATTCCATTCAAAAACAAAAACAATTAGAATATGTTTGTTGCGGTCGGTGGCACGTTGTAGAGAGGTTTGGAAACTATTGAATAAATTAATTTAGTTATATCAATAATGGAAACTCAATAATGTGGGTCCAGGTTGCGTCAATACAAACCCGGCTGGGTTGCGTAAATACAAACCTTGGTTTGAATCCGCAAGACTGTCATGTACGAATGAGCTTCTTTTTTTTAAATTAGACACAATTAATTTATTTAAAAGAAAGAAATGATGAGTTTTTATAATTAGGACAATCCCCATAGGAAAGCGCAGGGCCGGGCCATATTATTCTTGTTTTTAGAAGCGAACTTCTCGTTATTTGAAAGACATACAAATTAATGAAAAATATAGCAATGATCTTCAACATCTCGTCTTTATTTGCTATGAAGTATATTTCTTATTACTCTAATAAACACATATGAAGACTGTGTTCAAAGCTACGTTCAACGGAAAGCCTAAATATTGGAGAAAATCTGTATTATGTGCATCTACTTTATAAGTTGAAGTCACTTTTACTTGCGACACACACCATTGTGTAGACAATATTAAAAACTAAAAATGCTATGAAGTACATTTTTTTAAGACCGAATATTTAACGAGTTAATTAGATCATACAATGATCTAATTAACTCTTTGGTGAGAATTCTTATGATTTTCGATAAAAATAGGCACACCTACTAAAATGACGTAGTTTAGTAGAGGTGAGACGGCTCTGAAAGGGTCAAAGTCATTTGGTCAGGAAAAATAACCTGTAACTTTTTTTCTCTCGAAAATTTGTTGATGCCCGTTGTACACCATGTATGTTAGGGTGTCCTCTAACTGTCCCTACCTGTGCCATAGCGGGGGGCTCCTGGACCAGTGGCCATACATTTTTGCCTATTATCCTTTAAAAAAGAAAAGAAGAACGCTCATTAGCGTATCCCATCTAATTTTCACTTTGACTATTTATATGTGGACTGGTTACGTGTGTAATTCTACTAACAAACATTTCTGCCACTTTTTGCGGGGGGCGAGGTAACATGAAATCCGCAACTTTGGATTTTATTCCACATAACTTTAAATTCTAATTTTGAATGTTAAAAATCATGAAAAGTAGTCTCGTGTGAACCCCAAACGTTCTAAGTTCGAAGTTATTATTTCGCAATTATAGGCTGTCTCGTTTAGTGATAAGGTGTAAAATTGAATGTAAATGCACAAGATCAATTGTGCTTATACCGTGGCAGAGGGGAAATGCTACCGCAAGGCTAGTCCTTAAAATAATTAGTCAAAACATTTTCACGACTATAACGTTTCTATACCAAACTCTTTCTACTCATAAAGCGAATGTTTTATTCATAAAACTCGAACACAAATAAGTTCTTACAAAGAAGCTCGCAAACCAGATTGACCTGAATTGTTTGAACACACAGTACTTGTAGACACATATTGAAACTAACCCTCCATATTGAAACTAACTTCCAGATCGATTGCAAATATTTGTTTTACCCCGACACGATGTATACCGTTTTACTTTTCTAGTTTACGGATAATAATTTCTAGTAGTATCTACCTATACTAGGTGATTTTTTAATCACTTTCATAATTTTCAGAACATCAAACTGAATATTTTTTTGGCGACTCGTGACCAATGAGTTTTTCGGAATTTATGTACGATTTGTAACACCACTGGCTTTTAGGTGAAGGAAAACATCGTGAAGAAACCTGCGCCCGCGGCATGATGGCACGATAAAGCGCTATCGCGCCCTAGCACCCTTTCTTTTTAGCGCGAACGAACGAGTTAGCAGGCGCGATAAAACGTTTATCGAGGCAGGCAGGCTTCAATTTCGAGGCATGTATTGTACCCACTGTACATTATGTGGTGACGGGCTCAACCCCTATCACACTGGACAGAGTTTCGGTACTACTGGTGAAACGTGGATGTTCTGAGGTTTCAGAATATCTCTGACTACCCCTTCGGGGAATATGGTCGTGAGCATATGCTTATGCTATGTATTTTTTACAATGGGAGCATATCAGAGTGGTGGCCAAGAGGGGGACGGAGGTCAGTAGGTAGACCATCAGTACGCTGGGCTGAAGACATTGTGAGGGTGACGGGTTCGCATTTGATCAGATTAGCATAGGACCGTGAAGAATGACGCAATAAAAGGCCTACGCCCAGCAGTTGGTTGATGTGGGCTGATTTGATTGATGGATGGGAGCAAAGATGAAATCGCAAAGAAGATCTGCGGATACATATAGACTGTCACACTGAACAACTTTCTCTATGGGACCAACATCGAAATGGCGAAAAAAAACAGCTTTTCAATCAGTTTTGTATGGAATAAAACTGCAAAACTACTTGATGGTCTGATCATCTACTTAAAAAGTGTCAGCATATAAAGAAGGACCCCTGTATATTTGAGTTGAGTAGGCATTGCAGTTTAGTATGTTCAAGTAGTAAAAGTTGTTTGATGGTCTGAAGCACCTTCAATATGTAGCGTATTTAATTCTACATCCAGTGACCGCGGCATGGTGTCTCGATAAACGTTTTATCGCGCCTGCTAACTCGTTTGTTCGCGCGCAAAAAGAAAAGGAGCTAGGGCGCGATTGCGCTTTATCGCGCCATCATGCCGCATGGGCGCTGTATAGCAGACTTTGCTAGAAAATTTATTGTTATAAGGAGAATATTTTTAAATCTATCACAATGCAATTTATAACTACAAATTATCTAGTTAAGACTGCTATTTTATTTGTAGTAAAGTCTGAAATTGTCTAGAAAAATTTGTTCTCATAGAGTATGTGTAAGAAAAATATCAAGTAGTTTACAGAGTGTAACAAAATGCCCTCGTAATATTTTAAGGGGTGGTTCAGTACATCTAACTGAACAACATTCACTGCGTGATCGCGAAAAAATTCTGCCGCTTCATACAAGCAGTACCTACCGACTCGTCTCAAATATGTGGGTTGCAATTTTTTCGACGTTGTCTCCATAGTGAATGTTGTTCAGGTTGATTGTCTGAACCACTTTAAATATTACGAGGGTGTTTTGTTACACCTTATATAACTTTTCTCTGTTTTGATCGTATAATGTTACCGTTAATTTACGCTACAGTCACTGGTGCAATGCTCCTTTAATAATATAGGATTGTTTCTGTAAAATTTCATTTACTTTTATTGGTTAATATTGAAAATATCACCAGACTTCGTTTGTATGCAGCGCGCATTTACGCATTCGGAATAAACTTTTCTTAATGAGCGTTTCTGCAACTGAGTGATGGTCATATATTTTATTGCTTCATGAGTTACAAAAAGTCTTAAATTTAAAACTTGTTCATGACATGAGCTTTAACGAAAAACTGACTTCATACAAACACAGAGATTAGTTTCTAGATTGTTTCTAAAAATTCCATTGACTTTAATTGGTTGGTATTGAAAATATCACCAGACTTCGTTTGTATACAGCGTGTAAATACAATTTATTCTGAATAAATTTATTTTATTTATTTATTTATTTAAGACTTTATTGTACACACGGAAATACAGATGAATACAGCATAATAGACAAGTACAAAGGGCGAGCTTATCTCTGGAAAGATTTCTTCCAGCAGATCCATGATAAAGAGAAAGTTTACGAAGTGAGGGAGGCTACATACATACATAAACTCATGACCGTAATCCCTTTCGGGGTGATCAGAAACATAGCTACAACTACCAACTTTCTGTTTAAGAATGTAGTTGTAGCAATGCTCACATTTAGCAATTTAAGTATCAGGATGGAATGACGTGCCAAGCGGTGAGAGGTGGCTAGCCTTTCGCCCACATAAACACTGCATGAGAAACATTTAAACCCTTAGTCGCCTCATACGACACCCACGGGAAGAATGCAAGGAGGCTAGGTGTACACAAATCAAAGAAAAAAACTAAATCATCATAAAACACACAATCTGAGAGTTTTGTCACTTCTTATTTTCTGTATTTTTCAAATTTTTTAAGGTTTGACGGAATAAACCACAGTAAAGTGTTTAACATTACTGTGGTTTGATCACATTTCTATTGGTATTTATTGTCATGCTACTTTGCGAGTACAAAATAACACAGAATTCTATACAACTATAAACCCACAGTGCCTAGAACACAGCTCAGTTTCAGAGACGGCTATCTACAAACAAAACTGTCATGTGAGTTTGCACAATATCCGTTATTTACTTGGACAAGAGCTCGGTACAATAAACCAGCTCGGTTTAACTTAAGTTGCATTTAAATTGTTAAACTTAACGGTTAATATTTCGCTTTGTTCGTATTTGTTTATACCGTAAGTATTTCTTACTAGCTGTTACCCGCGACTCCGTCTGCGTAAACCTTAAAAAAGTATCCTATGTATTAATCCAGATCATATTCTATCTGTGTGCCAAATTTCATTAAAATCTATTCAGTAGTTTTTACGTGAAAGAGTAACAAACATCCATCCATACTTACTAACTTTCGCGTTTATAATATTAGTAGGATACAGAGAATACAATTAAATGCGTTACGTATCAATAGAGGTGCTTCAGACCATCAAACTGAACAACTTTCACTATGAAGCAAATAACGAATCAGTTGTTCCATAGAAAAAGATAACGGCTACTCGACCGAGCACATTTTTTAGATTTCGATTCAATGCCAAATTTATCTGGCCGGACATTTTCATCTTGTTTATAAGAAAAGGCATACAATTTTAGAGTTCTGTTGTAAAGCCCCTGAACGTTTACAACACCGCAGCGCCACAAAATTGTATGCCTTTTCTTAGAAACAATATAAATATTTTCGACAATATAAATTGGGCGTTCGAACGCTCTTAAGAGGATATAATTCGGAGCGCGCTTCTTACAAACGTACTACGGTGATATTTTCAATACTAACCAATTAAACTCAATGAAATTTCAGAATGAATCTAAAAACAAAGTTCTATGTTTGTATAGAGTCAGATTTTCGTTAAAATCGATTGTTTTAAAGTTACAGTGCCTCAAAGATTTCCATACAAATCTTACATTAATCCTAGCATTGAAACTGTACATTTTAAAGAAAATCTGACTCCATACAAGCATAGATATTTGTTTCAAGATTGTTTCAGCAAAATGTAATTGACTTTAATAGATTACTATTGAAAATATCACCATAGTACGTTTGTATGGAGCGCGCTCCGAATTATATCCCCTTAACTACAGGGTGGATATCATTAGCATCCTTTTAAACTAAGAGTCTACCCATCAAACTGAATAACTTTTACTAGGTATGGGAGCAAACCAATCGGAGCAAAAATACAGCTGTTTCATACTAAACTGCAATGCCTACTCGACTCAAATGTATACAACAGCAGATTTGTTTTTGCTCCGATCGGTTTGCTCCCATGGTAAAAGTTGTTCAGTTTGATGGGTAGACTCTTAGTTGAAAAGGATGATAATGATATCAATTTCACACTGTATTCCATTGTGAAACGCATTAAAGCATTGATTATTGAGTCCCTGGGTCCTTGGGACCCAGAGGCCAAAGCGTTCATCGTAGACATATCGAGGCGTCTCAATGAGACCTCTGGCGACATGCGAGCTGGCAGCTTCCTGGCACAAAGAATCAGTCTCACCATCCAGAGGGGGAATGCTGCTAGCCTGTTCTCCTGCAGTGGACGTCCATCGGCTGAGAAGATGATGATGACACACACTTGTATAAGTATCAGTACTTATTCATGTTCACGTGCCGTGGTGCTCCAGTGGCGAGTAACCTTGCCTGCCGTGCAGGAGGCGATGGTTCGATCCCCGTCCAAGCCGAATCGTACCAATGAGTTTCTCGGAATTTATGTACGATTTGTAACACCACTGGTTTTTCGGTGAAGGAATACATCGTGAGGAAACCTGCATGCTTCAATTTCGAGGCATCTGTTGTACCCACTGTCCATTATAAGTGGCGACGGGCTCACCCCCCGTCACACTGGACAGAGTTTCGGTACTACTGGTGAAACGTGGATGTTCTGAGGTTTTCAGAATACTCTGACTACCCCCTCGGGGAATATAGTCATGCACTTCATATATTCGACTCATTTTGTCAAATTACATTTTGCCGAAGTTGTCGGTAGCACCCATAGAGCGGAACATAGTACAGGTTCAAAATAAACAATCTGTTGACAAGGCATGAGGTATGTAAACAATGTAAACATCTGAGATAGAACGTAGCGTAATGAATTCAGGAACACGCCGGCACATGCGTTCTATATCTTACGTGTGTACATTAAACATTAAATTGGTATATTAAGCTATTACATAAACATACATAAACGCAAGATAAACGCTGACATAAAACCATGAAATTTTAGAGGTTAATTACCTACTTAAGCGAGGAGATGACTCGCCTTCTGTATAGGGAAAGTTGTTCAGTATCATGGGTACAATCGCCCCTTAAAGTAATGCAACTGTTTACCCTAACACCCTGTATACAATACATACATTCACTAGAACCTAGAAATTATTTACTAGTATCGGATACTATACAGGGTCCTTCTTAATATTCTGACTCTTTTTTAATGAGATTATCAGACCATCAAACTGAACAAATTTCTCTATGGGACTAAAAATCGAAATCGCGAAAAAAAAATCTGCTGTCCCATACATTTGGCTCAAATAGGTTTGCAGTTTTGTATGGAAGAGCTGTTTTTTTTTCGCGATTTTGATATTGGTGCTATAGAGAAAGTTGTTCAGTGTGATGGTCTGATCAACCTCTTAAAAAATCAGCATATTAAGAAGGACCTTATATACTATATCGGTACTTACATACAAATTAAGCAACCCTCACTTTTAAACGTGCCTCTTGATGTATATAAAAATTGCCTTTAAATTCACAATAATTAAGATCAAACCACTAGTGTACCTAAATCCTTCATTTTGACGATAAAATAAATTAATTGAATCGTTCGGTTAGATCAAAGATAAACTTAAGCTATCGGTTTAGTTTACCTTCAATATCCCAACGTCGACATTTTAATAGTAAGCTCTTCACTTTGAAATACATACCACAGAGTTCTATAATTACTACTACATACCTAGTTCCTCTGTTATTTTTTTAGGGTTCCGTACCCTAAGGGTGAAAACGGGACCCTATTCATAAGCCTACGCTGTCCGTCCGTCCGTCTGCCCTACCTATTTTCTGTAACTTTTGAACCGTAATAGCTAGCTAGACAGTTGAAATGTTCACAGAATTTGCGTTGTTTATAAATATATACAGAATGACATTTATATCATTAGCATCATTTTAAAAACCTAAGAGTCTACCCATCAAACGGAACAACTTTTTCTATGAGAGCAAGCAGACTGGAGCTGAGCGAAAAAAAAATCTGTTGTTCCAATACTAAACTGCAATGCCTACTCGACTCAAATGTATGCAATCTGCTTTTTTTGGTCCGATCGGTTAGCATCCATACTTAAAGTTGTTCAGTTTGATGGGTAGACTCTTAGTTTAAAAGGATGCTAATGACATCAATTTCACCCTGTATACTGCGTCGACATAATGGTATGAAACTGTGTAAAATCCACACGGTCGTATATTGCTCTCACCAATTTTCCAATTTTCTTTCTAAAATATTTGTGTGAAACGACCATAGATGTAGACGGAATATAGAAAGTGCAAGCTGTCTCAACTCAAAGTTATTTAAAAGGTGGAATTTCAAGTGTGTGATTTTCGAGATCGAGTCCATGTCGAGGCAGATAATTTGGATGTCTGCTGAAATGAGTGCAGCAAAAAACCCGACTGCATAAAAAACTATTAACTGAAAAGAGAAAAACAAGCTCTATAACCACTAATCAACTACAACAACTTTGACCTAGGTATCTTTTATAATTCTTCTTTGTCCCCGTTTGCGATAACTACCTAATAACATTCAAATTATATTTGTTCGAACCAAGTTTTTATAGCTGATACAACGTATAATGATTAAACGCAAAACTAGAAAGTAGTTTCAACATAGGTTATTTTTTTCAAAATATTAAATAAAATAAATATTTGTTTGTAAAATTTAAAATTTACTGAACTCGATCTCAACCCACCGCACGGGCACACTCACCCCAATTACTACCAAAACAAGATTCTTAAAATGTAGAGCACGTTAGCGCTTTGATTCATTGCTGAAATGAAAACAAATCATTATTGCCTGAAAACTTAAAATGTGAATAACTTTAAATTTTAACTATCAAAATAATGAAATTAATCTTTCAGTCTAATTATTTAAAAAAAAAACTATTAAGTGAAAACAGAAAAACAAGCTCTACAACGTGTTATGAATAAGCGCAAAACCTCATACACCCCGTACATTAAGTAATAGTTTTTTATGCAGTCGGGTTTTTTGTTTTTCTTTATAATTTAGTTTTTGTATGAAGAACAATGCATCTGTTTCGCCGCAATGCATCGTTTGGCTTGGGTCTTATCTGGTGTCTCTATGTCTGTGGAAACGACCGATAGCCAAACATGATCCGTGTCATGTTCTGAGCAAAAATTAATGGAGTTTGCTCACCATTTAATATTTCTTCAGCAACCAAACACGTTCACTTTATGTCGACACGGAGAACGGTAGGAAATTTATTAGAGACTCTGGAACAATTTTACGACGTAGGCAGGTTTTAACATGAATTTAGGGTTTAGCTAGTTTGTAATCTACATGAAACTGTTAACTTTGCGTGTTCGTACAGTCGGTTACAGAGAAATGTAACATTTTAATAGTGATACTCGTATTTTATTTATTTATTTTATTTTACGTATACAGGTGTGTTCCGGGATGCGGAGGGCTTCTAAGTTGGTTTTTGCTTCATTATTGACGAAGCTTGTGGTGGATTTTAGTTTAGTAAGTTGGCGAAGCATATTTGTTTATTTACGGTTTTGATATATCATGTTGTTTATTACTGGCTGTTATATTATGTATATTTGATTGACGAATCATGTGCTCACTGCTTGTTTCTAGGGTTCCGTACCCAAAGGGTGAAATCGGAATCCTATTACTAAGCCTACGTTGTCCGTCCGTCAGTCCGTAAAAGCTATACGGTTTCAATATGCGTTATTACGGCGGATTTGTTAACAAATAATAAAAATAACAAAAAATTAAAAATTAAAGGGGGTCCTCATACAAGAAACTAGTTTTATCGACCTTTCTTCTCGCTCTATCGTAAAAACGGTCATACATACAAGCGTCAAACTTGGTGTGATTATAGAGCAAACTCTACAGTATAACAACAAATAATAAAAACTGGCCACGTGTGAATCGGTCTCGCGCTAAAGGTCCCGGAGAAAACAAAACATTTAAGTAAGTTAAATATTATGTTATGACTCGCACTTGACCGGTTTTATTTGTAGACATTAACGATTCTGGTTAGATTTAACTACCATTTACTTAAAACAATAAATGAACCGCTAACATAAATATTTGTCACATAATTTTATTACTAGATATTTCTGTACGTGATGGTTCTATAGAAATCATGGTTGTCACAAACTATGGCTGCCTCAATAAGCCATTCTATTCATTATGTATCCATTTGATACATTATTTAGTCTCATTTAAATGGGTACATCGTGGTTACATATCGGTGTAAGTATCTTGAAAATATATCCAAAAATGTCTGTTCAATTCAATTACGAGTATAGGTACTTTATTGCAAACCAAAACTAAATATTCAATCTAATACACCAAAAAAAATAGTCGACTATGTAAAATAATAAGGCGTTATGGTCGTTAAAAAAACACGTTTTTTTTTTCAAACAATAATGGTAGATGTTGTAACTCAAATGAAACTTGATTTGATGGTTAAGAATGCATCAAATACAAGCGATGGCTCTAAATATAGTAATAAATTAGGCCTGCATTGGCTTGCCATGTCAACGCATCTATAAAATCGAGGCAAGATAAACTATAATTACATCTAAGATAAGCTGTCAGAATATCCATCATTACACGGATTATCCAACATTACTTAACTTCGATAACAATCTCAATTTCTCTAATGTCAGACACGCACCATATCTAAATCCTAGATATTATCTCGCGGTGATAAGATTTCAGGCTTTGTACCTACCTCCTATCTTTGTTGCGGTTTAATTCAAACCTTACGTGTAAGAAAATACGAGATACTCAAACGAAACTCCTCGTTACACCTCCCTTTTATGACGCAATGAAATGTCTTGTTAACAGCCTACAAATTAAATTGTGTCGTTTCGAAACACGCCTCTAATATTAAAATTTTAGCTCTATATTTTCAAGTATAGAGCATAAATAACTTTAAGTAATTAATTAGTTCTCTTCGTAAGCAATGGGGCCTGGTCGGATGGATTTCTTCGAGCGATAAATTGTTTTTATTGTAAACATAGGGGTTGATTTTGTGTGAATTGTGACTCACATTTTGACACTATTTGGCATTTAATGGCGCAATCACATAATTTAACATACTTACTTTTTTTTATTTTATTTATAATTAATGGACTTTTTGCTTGTGCGTCAGCACCGCATTTCCGCCAATGTCAAGTAGTTTGTGGGAGTATCTATCCCAATCTCAGGGATTGTTTTTGATAAAGAACAAGAAGAGATTAAGTAATGCGGAGCCTCGTGGCAGGCAAAGACGCGACGCGCCAACAACACGCGAGACAAGTTCTCGGGTCAGAACCTGCAACGTGACTCACATACTTACTTTGTTAAGTTTTGTTTTCTCCGGGACCTTTAGCGTCAGAACGACTCATACTTGGCCGGTTTTGATTATTCGTTGTTATACTGTAGAGTTTGCTCTATATTCACACCAAGTTTGACGCTTGTTTGTAGTACCGTTTTTATGATAAAGCAAGAAGAAAAACATTGATAGAAACTAGTTTCTTGTATGAGGATCCCCCTTAATTTTTCACTTTTTGTCATTTTATTATAATTATAATATAAAATAGGTAGGATGGACGTACGGACGGATGGACGGAACGACGGACAGCGTAAGTTTATGAATAGGGTCCCGTTTTCTCACTTTTTGGTTACGGAATCCTAAAAAGTGGGGTAGGCTGTATCAGAGCCGCAGTGAAGTAAGTGAAAGAGAGTCGAAAATCTTTTTAATTTATGAACACGTTTTTCATACAGGGTGTGGTTTTTGTCAACGACGCGCATTTAGGGGGTGAAGCAACCCCTTAATGCGAGACGCTGACCAAAACCACACCCAGTATATTTTTTTTCAAAAGACTTATAAATGTTGTTATCCCCACATATATTTCAAAAACAATAGCTTTGTAAAGTTTAGTGGTACTGGCTTCCTCTACCGAAAGCATTTTCATGCCTCTGACTCGACTTATTCCGCCGTCGAATTTCAGTATCCGGTACTCACCGCTTTAAAGCGGTCACACGGGTGGTTTAAACTTGATATTTTTGAATACACTGGCGTTTATCGTCATAGTAATAACAATCCCGGATCAAATAAATTCCCCTGAGTTTTCTCCTCTGGCCTCCAGAATAATAAACACCTATAAAGCAGTCTGTTTATTTTGAAACTCAAAAGATGAGAAACTCCTTACACAATTAAAGGCCAAGTCTTCTTTAATTAACTTCTGGGACGGTTACTTAAGTAATTGACTTCTTAATGACCCTGGCCCAATTAGGGCATTTTTTTAAATGTTACTTTTGCAGGAAATTCTTAGGTAACTTACAGTTTGCGTCTCCTGAGAAACAGATTTTGAAACAACAGGAAGTTGGACTAATGCGTAATTAATGAGCACTGATAGATAAGGGACTCCGGCATAAGACTAAGTGTCTTTTGCGCCGGATGTACCTATCGGAGATTTTGTATGTCACTCTATAGGAGAAGCTATTATTAAGGTTCTGTACCCAAAGGTTGAAAACCGGACCCTATTCATAATCCTACGTTGTCAGTCCGTTCGTCCGTCCTAGCTTCAGAGGGCTGTATCTTCTGAACCGTAATAGGTAGGTGATAGCGTGCGAATTTAAGTGAATATAAATCGGAGCGCGCTCCATACAAACGAAGTCTGGTGATATTTTCAATACTAACCAATTTAAAGTCAATGAAATTTTTCAGAAATAATCTAACTGGAATCAAACAGAAACTAAACTCTATGCTGGTATGAAGTAAGATTTTCGTTAATATGTATAGTTTTAAAGTTACAGTGCCTCAAAGATTTCCATACCAATCTTAAATTAATCCTAGCACTAAACATGTATATTAAACAAAAATCGGACTTCATTGAAGCATAGAGATTAGTTTCTAGATTGTTTCTGAAAAATGTCATTGACATTAATTGGTTAGTATTGAAAATATCACCAGACTTCGTTTGTATTTAGCGCGCTTTTACGCATTCGGAATAAACTGTTAGAGTGTAAACTCTTTCTGTATCATTGTCCAAATATAAACTTCTCTTAACTAGCTACGTCCTTCAATTTCAGTGCCAAAAAGCAGGATGTGTAGATGTTTGACCGAACAAAATTAAAAGTGTCCGGCTAAAGCCGGATGCCTGACTACCCTCGGCTTGAGCAGTCTCTATTGCCATATCGGTGTGAAATGAGCCTAGGCGATTTGTATGAGCGTAAAGCATTTTGCTCATTACTTCGAAAGCTACGAACTAGTTTTCAACTTTTAAACCTAGATATACAGACTGAAACTACGACGAACCTAGACCTCTTTTTTGTGAAAAATAGTAGACGCGCTGATTGAAAAACTTTTGATATTAGGTACGAATATGACTAAAATTCATAACAAAGTTGAAAACTTCTTGTTTTGTTTATTTTGATAAAACCCTATTCTTTTTATTTGAAATACACCGAATAAAACAAAATAAATAATATTCTCTTCTACGGAACTGTTTTATGGGTATTAATAATGATCCAATTTCCCGAAAATGGCTTATTAATATTTATTATAGTTTTCAACAAAGGTAACGGGCTGGCATAACCTCAGGGTTAAAAGCCCCTATTAAAAAATACATATAGAATAAAAAAAAAACAAAGGTAACCAAAGCTCAACTACATTCAATAAACAATAAAATTATGTGTTTATTTGCCGATAATACTTATAAATAAAAAATATAATTACAAAGGCCATCATCCAATCTTCACACAATTTTGGTCCAAATGTGAAAGTGTCCGTCTAAGCATAATTTATATTATCATGGCACCAAAGCTCACATTTGCATCAAAAATCCTGTCCATGTCAAAAATGAGCTTAGAACCATATTGTGTCTAACTGAAAGATATTTAAAATGTAATTTCACAATGTTTTTTGTTACTTCGTTTCACCGAAAATTTTTGAAAAACGGATTTTTCAAACTCAAATAAAACCAATGACAATCGCTCTACGGTTTTGGTGTTTTAAAAATAGGCATTTGTAGACCAATGATTTAGACGGACAAGTTCTAACAGAATGTAACATTATTTTTCTTTGGCCAGCACTTTCACATCTTCATCCATCGTCTTGCAACAATAAAATCTGTGGCTGTATTGGACAGTGGGTACATGCCTCGAAATTGAAGCATACAGGTTTCCTCACGTTGTTTTCCCTTAACGAAACGCCAGTGGTGTTACAAATCGTAAAATAATTCCGAAAAACTCATTAGTTCGAGTCGGCCTGGAAGGGGATCGAACCATGGCCTCCTGCACGGCACGCAAGGTTACTCGCCACTGGAACAAATCTTTGTGATTTTTTCTAAACCGCAATCGTTGCATAACTTGTAGACAATATGAGTACCTACGCTTCATATAATACGCATGCGAATTTCCTTTTGCTGACTAGCCACTACCTCGACTAATGCTCTTTAAACTTCGGGACAGTATTTCAGAGAGGTTACCGAACAACATGTCTAAACTGTAGACCGTTCTGGTACACAACCTACCAACATACATTTACTTCCAGTGCACTCACTTAATACACGATTTTACACCTTCTAGCTTAGACTTAGAGTATGCAGGATAGTTTGAGAACCGCATATTGAAGCTGGTTTTTAGATACATGTCACCCCAGAAGTTTTAACAAAGTTCTTGTTTCGTATACGAGTAGCATTACAAGAGTTATGTACCATATCATGATAGTTTAACTATGTTTTACAATTTTGCATTAGCTAGTTCTAAGGGAGGTCCTTTGTTAGATTAACTTAATTAGTTTTGTCTTGAATTTGTATAATATCTTGGTTCATATACAGTATGTAACTTTTATGGTGTGCAATATTTGTTGATATAACATATGATCATTTATTTATTCTTCTTATCGTGTGGGTTGCCCTGGTGTCAGAGTTTTTTTCAGACCGCCTTACGCCTTATTTATTTATTACGAATAATTTAATCAAAATCATTATCATCATTATCATCTCATCCGATGGATGTCTACTGCTGGACATAGGCCTCCTCCAAGCATCGAACTATACTGTGACTTTGGGCACGGGCACGCATGGGCCACTGCACCATGCTCCATCGCCCCGCTTGCGCTCGGGGCGTGGCTACATGTCGTCGCTAGACTTTTTTTTAAATTTAGTATTAATGGACTTCTTGCTTGTGCGTTAGCACCGCATTTCCGCCAGTGTCAAGTGGTTTGAGGGAGTATCTATCCATCTCGAGGATTGTTTTTGAGTTAGAACACAACTGAGAAGGATTGCGGAGCCTCGTGGCAGGCTGAGACGCAAACCGCGCGAACACCACGCGAATTACAAGTGTTCGGGGCAAACCCTGCAACGTGACTCGTAGCTAGTCTTAGTAAACGACGTATCTGTAATTTTTGAGGTAACTGACATTTTTGACGTAACTGACTTATTCATTGTGAGCGAATCCATTTTCCAAGACGAATCGATCGGTCTAATTGACGTATCTGTATCTTCGAGCGTTACCGAGAAAACACATTTAGACACGTAGACGTAACTGACAATTTATACGTAGCGCTCCACCGAAAAAAGCTTGTACTGTAAAATCACCTCGATGTTAGTTACGTCGTTCAGTAAGGCTAGCGACGATGTGACAAAAAGTGACCTATCATTCGAAATGTTAATTTGACATTTTTTTTTGGTACCGATTTTTTTTCATTCGTAATCAGTATAAGGGACTTTAATCATATCCGTAATAAATCCCTATATAAACTTTAGGTAAAGTTAATTTGGTGAACATTAGTTTTAATGATTCTCTTCCATAGTCAAATAAGGAACCTTCATACTATCAGTTTATACGTCCCAACTCAATTAGGTTGTTGTATGTTTTTAAAGTGCAAAAGAGCGTTAAATTACGTTATTTTTCATATTGGTACCTGAAAATCAGCAATGCAATAATACATTTAAAAGAAAATCTACTTTTACACCTCCCATATAACGATAAGGAAGTCGACAAATTGTTTACCCATCCCATCGAATGAGATTGCTGCTTTGCCATAGATTATTTAATAGTTACTACCGTGCTTTGTTTGAAATGTGTGATTTTTAAAAATACCACTTCAGGTCTTATAAAATGTAACAAAAAATTTTTAGAACTAAATAATTTTAGCTTTTAACTCTAGATATTTCCACTCAAAGTAAAAAATACAGTTACAATAAATAAAACCTCTAAATTCATAAAATAAAAAATTCAAACCGTCCCTCTGAAATTGCAACGTTTTTGTTCATTTTTTTTTTACAAAACGTTAGGCAACAACGTCAAAGTGCATTCAGTGGTAAAAAGCCAAAAAAGTGACGGAAGTGAAGTCCGACGTATCCGGACGGGCGGAAATGAAAACATACGGGATTAAATTGTCACAGACTCGCCGTGACCTTTGAAAAAGCGCGCTTCTTCTCATCGTGTGGGCAGCAAGCACTGGTGTCAGATTTTTAAACCGCCTTACGGCTTCTGACTAAGTGGCTTCGATTCCCACTGAAATGTCACTTTGTGCATTTTTCCCGGTCGGCTAGGTCATTTCTGGCCGAATCACCTGATTCTCTAAAAAGAAAGAAGATTCCGTGCTTCGGATGGCACGTTAAGCCGTTGGTCCCAGCTACTATCTTTCGTGGTAGTAGTCGTTACATAAAAACCACGTCAGAGATCGTAAAGCGGTTTGAAAAAACTCTGTCACCAGGGCTTGCTGCCCACACTGCAAGAAGATACTAACTGATTGAACATTCGTTTGTATGAAATGTTGACATTTTATTTGCGAATTTCCCTTCGATTCCCTAGAGAAAGTTCAGTATCATGAATACAACCACTCTTTGAAGTAATGCAACTCTATACCCTGAATAGGGGAGTTGATTACATAAAATATATTTTAGTTTTAACTGCTCAGTAAATAAACCGTTTGAAAATAACGATAGACTCACATTTTCAGTAATGCTGTTGCTTGAATACTATTTTTAATAACTGGATAAACTATAAAAAGTATCAAAACGACGACGAAAAACAATGACGTCACTATTCAATTTTTACCCGACTGCGACAGAAGGAGGGTTATGTTTTTCGAGCGTATGTGTGTATGTATGTTTGTATGTCTATTTCTTTGGCACGGCCTACAGCCTAAACGGCTTGATGGATTTTAACGTATGGGGTGTCATTGGATTCGTAAAAATCGTGAGAGTGACATAGGGTATATTATTTCAAGATGGCGTCTACAAATTAAAAAAGCGAGATGGAATAAACAATTTTTTTTATTAAAAATTACAATATGGGTATCAAATGAAAGCTAGTGATCAGACGATTCCAAATATTTAAATATTATAATACATTTATGTTACCGTTTCGACAGAAGACTAAAAAGTATGAAATAAACTAAATTATTAAGATAAACAAAAAACCCGACTGCATAAAAAACCTATTAACTGAAAAGAGAAAAACAAGCTCTAAAATTACTAATCAGCTATAACAGCTTTATTTGAGCTAATATAATTTGAATTTTATTAGGTAGGTATTGCAGGCGGGGTCAAAAAAAACCAACCAAAAATCTCCTTTGTCCCCGTTTGCGATACCTACCTAATAACATTCAAATTATATTAGCTCAAATAAAGCTGTTATAGCTGATTAGTGATTTCAGAGCTTGTTTTTCTCTTTTCAGTTAATAGGTTTTTTATGCAGTCGGGTTTTTTGTTTATCTTAATAATTTAGTTTTTAGTTCAATAATTCATACGAAGCACGCGTTTTACGTTTGATAAAGAGTTGTTAATTTGACTAGTTGGAAACTCGCGGATTTGTGAATTATATGTGTCTTGACTATTCAATAAAAATAACGTTTCTGCGCCGTAAATAGTCTCCTATTTTTTTAAAGCTATGTTTCCACTGTATTTGTCAAAACTACAACTTTCCTTTATGAAAAGATTTCAAATAAAATGCATTCAAATTCCGAGATTTATCTGCATTTATCAAACTGCATTAAATACAGTAACATTAATATGACTGGCTTTTCGATGAAAGAATACATCGTAAGAAAACAGGCATGCTTCAATTTCGAGGCATGTATTGTACCCACTGTCTATTATGTGGTGACGGGCTCACCCCCCGTCACACTGGACAGAGTTTCGGTACTACTAGTGAAACGTGGATGTTCTGAGGTTTCAGAATATCTCTGAATACCCCCTCGGGGAATGTAGTCGTGAGCATATGCTTATGCTTAATATGACGACTCACAGCTATTCTACTTCGGTTCCTCACCATACTGGAGGTTAGCAGTCAGCTCTGCATTACAATGTCTATCCATTGACCAAGATATTTTTTCGCTTACTCTGGTAGAGAGAATGTGAGTGTAACCGCGTATTAGATAGCTATAGTTAGAAAATCCTATACAATTTATATAAAGTGACAGTGAGTCAGGCAAAACTGGTTACGTCGATAAGGACAGCAATAAAGGAGCGATCTCCTTTTTCACTTCAGCGAATTTGGTATGTGCATCTCTATTGAGTTACAAAACACGTTCCGACCTCTATTCTCTCGCCAAACGATACAGGAGTGCGGGGGACGTTTTGGAGTGCAATTCTCTAAGTCATATCGCTGTCAAAAACATCGATGAGCTCACAAATGTAACATCCTTCAAATCGTCGAAGTTTTCACATACGTTTGATACTGGACTACGTACCAACCATAACTTTTGACACATTTGGTATTCGCGGTACAACTCATGACAGCCGTTAGAGCCGTATTGACAGATCGCTCAGGCGATAATCGCTGTCAGTTACAAAGAGTTTAGCGCGATGCGGAATTCAGCACAGTTGAATAGTAATTGGATTGCAATGTGATTATTCCTGAAATTGGATAAGAATAGAACTTCGATGTTTTAAATTAGCGCAATCGGTCTCTTCCCCCTAGACAAAGTGGCATTCTATTGGCGTTGACGCTAGTAGAAAATGACAGAATGTATTTATTTGACATTAGCGATTGAAATATGTTGACGTTTGCTTTCATCACCATACGTCAAGTACATACATTTTTAATTTTTTTCTACTGTCTTTAACGCTAATCGAAAGATACTTTAGGAGAGTCGCGCTGCAAGTCTGACAGAGGGTGGACGCGTGCGTGGTGGCCTCTCTTAGGCTTGCACGTGGCTCCGCCATTTTGTGAAGCTCTTTTGTGTTTTAACCATAAAACAATCACTTGAGATTATAAACTACTTGACATTGGCAGAATTGCTGCGCTAGACGCTTACAACCGGCCATTAATTAAGAAAAAAAAAAAAAAAAGATACTTTAGCTATAAGCCCTGGTCAGAAAGATTTGATCGTAGTTTTTTACTGCAGCCTAATGAGTTCTATCAGAATTACTTAAACAGAGTGGAACTTAGTTAATGTACTTGAATGTAACTTTAACCAAAACCTTATCCGAGATTGGTTCTAGTTTTAGCGATGTAGTTACATTAGTAAGTTTGGTTGTGGAGTAGGTAAGCTGTGAAATGGAGCAAGCTATTTGATATTTGTGATTCATATCCAAAGTAAAGGGATTTAAAAACTCTTGGCGTAGTCCCGATGCGCTCTACAGGGTCCTACATAATATGCTGACACTTTTTATGGAGATGATCAGACCATCAAACTGAACAACTTTCTCTATGGGAATAATTTGCTATCCCATAAATTTGGCTCGAGTAGGTTTGCAGTTTTGTATGGAAGAGCTGTTTTTATAGATTTCTATGTTGGTGCCATAGAGAAAGTTGTTCAGTTTGTCGGTCTGATCATCCCCTTAAAGAAGTGTCAGCATATTAAGAAGGACCCTATATTGTTTTCAAAGTCGCCTCGAGGAATATTGTATAATTAGAATTGGGATGGGGACATAATAATATAGACAAACAAACATTTCATAACTATATCTAGTTATGAAATTATACATATATATACAAACATAATATCTTAAAGTCTATTGGAAATAAAAATGACTCTGGAGTGGATGTTGGATTCCAACGAAATAGAGAATAGCTGATCCAAAAAAGCGAAATAGTGGATCGGGACTATGCTAGCCTCCATACAAAAATGTTCAAACCCTTTTATAACAATAGTGGTAAAGCTGGTGTAAGTTTATCTACGGTAGAGTGTAAATGCACGTCGCTGACCAAAACCACACCCTGTATAACTGAACTAGATTCACAATCAACGTTCGAAAAATGGCAGAACCAAAGGAAATTTAAAAATTCAAAATTCAAAATTTTATTCAAAATAATATCACATAGATAACTTTTTGACGTCATGTTTTTGAATCTACCACCGCGTCGGAAGGTGTTCCGTTGTAGAGAAGATGCGGCCAGAAACTCTACAACACACTTCTTTTAAACAAAACAAAATATACAAAGTACAATTACATAAATTCAATATTAAATTACATAGTGTAACATTGTCAAGACCAGACATTTTGGTCATTCAAATAATCATCGAGTTTATAGTAACCTTTTTTACAGAGGACTTGTTTAACATGGGACTTAAACTTTTTGTCCGTCAAGTTAAGAATATTCTCTGGTATCTTATTATAATAACGTATACAGTGCCCCATGAAAGATGTGTTGACCTTACTAAGTCGAAAATGTGGGAGTTCGTAAGAGCTCTTTTCTGTACTAGCTGACAGTAAACATGCCAAATACGACTAAGTTTATGAATCAAATACAACATATTAGTGCCAACCAACAGCACGCATACTTAATTTGTGTGGGTTATTGTGTCAATGCGGACAAAAATTTGCTATGATTTTATATGTGACAGGGGGTCTAGTATAAGCTTAGTATAAGAGGTCAATGGTTCTAACACATAAACTACAAGTGGTCTCCTTTCTACAATCCTTTCTTGCATCCACGACTTATCAAACAAAGTAGTACCTAACTAGTACCGAGTAACTTAGTTTCTCATGCCCTCTGTGTTTCAATTTGATCAGCTTGATAGTACTCAAGGATGATGTTTGATTTCCTCTGAGGCCTCTCTGTTCGAGTAACATTCCTTTGACTTGTTAAGGTTTTCTGAGCCTATTACTGTTCACTAGCGCCGCCCGCGACACCGTACGCGCAGACCACTGACTCGATCATAACTTTTGAGTTTGCGAGTGAACCGAATGCGATGGAACAAAATCTAAATGTTAATCCATACTAAGCCCTATACTTCTGTGAAAACCCTATCTCAATCGGTTGTCTTTCTTAAGTGGTGCGTGCACAAACAAATAGGGAAACAGACAAAAATTCTTTAAATTGTCTTAATGTATTCAATTATACAACGTGTTAATGAATAAACGCAAAACTGGAAAGCAGTTTGTTTAGAATCGGGAGCAGAATCGAAATATAAAGGTTTCAACAATGGTATTTTTTTTAAATATTAATTTATTTATTTTGTATAATTTAAAATTTACTGAACTCGATGCCAACCCACCGCACAGGCACACTAACCCTACCTACTTACTATCAAAAAAAGATTCCTAAAATGTTTCCATGAGCACGCGCTTTCGTAGCGCTTTCATTCATTGCTAAAATAATAACAAATCATTTTGGAAAATTTCAAATACAAATAACTTTCAATGTTAATTAATAAAATAAAGATATAATTGTTTCAATGCAATTATTTCGTTATAAATCAGTTGTGGTGTTTGAGGTTTTGCGCTATTTATTAACACGTTGTAAAACCACCTCAATCAATGTTTTTGCAAAAACATATCTTCAAATTACTATACTATTACTATTTTTATTAACAACAGTACTGTCCTTCTCTTCATTAAATACAGGGTCCTCCTTAATATGCTGACACTATTTTAAGGGGATGATCAGACCGTCAAACTGAACAACTTTCTATATGGGACCAACATCGAAATCGCGAAAATATTATAATCAGCTGTCCTATACATTTGGATCGAGTAGGTTAGCAGTTTTGCAATCAACAGATTTTTCTCACGAAAAAAAAATCAGCTCTCCCATACAAAACTGCAATGGGCATGAGTGAAAGACATTGGAGCATTATGACGGGCTGTGCATCTTCAGCACCAGGCCACAGAACAAATACTAGACCAAGCCATTGAATATAATTATATGAACAGTAAGGGATCAAATTTTGAGAATATGATATTTTGCGAACCAAAATGTTGTTAAATGTTTAGAGAATGTGGTTATTTACGTACATGGAGTTTACGAATATGATATGCAGAGACGGAGCGATATAAAACTCTGGCTTACAATAGGTAGGTATCGGGTATAATTAGGTTCAGTATAAGGGTGATATTGCTACCGATCGTATTAGTCTGCGAAAAATTCTAGTAAAGCCTAGCCTCATGATCAAAACGCCCAGGTGCTTTTTAAAAGGTCTTCCTTCGGCTCTATTATGATACTGGCTCAAGATTAAATCAATTTAATGCAGTAGACGCCCAACCACCTTTTAAAAGGCACTCGATTAGAATGTGTCATAAGATATTAAATAGTGTGCTATATGATTTGCGAATTAAAACACATTTTCGAAAATTTTACCTTCTGGGCCGGTACCATGTGAACCTATATAGGGTCCTTAATATGCTGACACTTTTTTAAGGGGATGACCAGACGGTCAAATTGAACAACTTTCTCTATGGCACCAACATCGAAATCGCAAAAAAAAACCGCTGTTCCATACAAAACTGCAAACTTGAGCCAAATTTTTTTTTGCGATTTCGATGTTGGTCCCATAGAGAAAGTTGTTCAATTTTATGGTCCGATCATCCCTTTAAAAAGTGTCAGCATATTAAGAAGGACCCTGTATAAAGACATACGGGCAGTAAGCGAATGTTTAGTCGAAAAAGCCTGGGCGAAGCTAGGCCAAAAGTCAAATCCAATAATATTAAATTTTTCCAACACCAAGTCATTATCTAGAAATTTCGGAGAGACGTGACAATATTCCCCAAGCATAGTAGGTCCCACAGAGCTCTAAAAATAGAATATCTTGCTAAAGTCCCAATGGACCGTTCTTTTTACAACCACTTACTAAGCCTTAGCCCGACCCAGGTGGGATTCATGTCTAAATAATTTTACGAGACCCACAAAGCCTTTTTGCAAGGATAATGAAAAAACCCTTTCATATTGTTTTATGTCTATGGGATTACACAGAACACTTGCGTCTTCATTGCTTTGGGAAAGTTGTTGTAGATTATTAGTTTGTTTGTCACCCTTTTTAGGGTTCCGTAGTCAACAAGGAACCCTTATAGTTTCGCAATGTCCGTCCGTCTGTCCGTCTGTCCGCTCAGAGAAGCTCTTAGTACTAGAAAGATGTAATTTGACTTTCGTATACATATTTATTACGCCGACAAAGTGGTAGAACATAATCTTGAAAAAAAAAAATTTTAGGGTACTTCCCCCACACGAAAAGTGGGGATTGAATTTTTTTTTTCTCGTCTATCCCATGGTGGGGGGTATCGTTAGATAGGTCTTTTAAAAATATTGTGGGTGTTGAAAACTACTTTTCGAATTAAGGATCCGTTTGCGAAATGTACAACTTGTAAAATGTACTTTTTAGACTTTATTAGCCGTTAAACCGTAATATAAAACAAAACGGCCCCCTTCTAAGTCCGTATATTGTGACGGGCAACTACGGAAGCCTACCCTGCGCGTGGCCCAACACGCACTTGGCCAGTTTTTTGTTTGTAGGGAGACCTGAATTATTTTAGTGTGTTTTTGTAATAATAGTTTTAATCTGGTTATGGGTTTCTACCTATAACTTCTCGTGATATATTGAATGGGATCTTGTTTTCGTTTCTGGTCCGTAATTTAGTCAGTGGCAACTTTGTTATTTGGCAGTTTTTGTGAGACAGTCCATAAAAATGTTACTAGGTAGGATTTCATAAAAACTGTTAATAAATTATAAAAGATCAATGTTTATAAATTAAGTCCGTGTCAAAATATAATATGGCTGAAGCAGGGTTCCGGTAGTCAGTATAAATTTTGTATGAAAAAAAAATTTTTTTCTCCCCGATACAGATACAATACAGATATAATCTAGATATAGAGTATGATTGAGTAGCTTAATTATAACATTGAATTTTAAGTCTTTACTTCGTTGTTCCATGGTTTTTCATATTTAGATACGGAACGCTAAAAATACAATCATAATACCGGAACACTCTTAGTAGCAATGACATGACATGCAAATTTATTTAATTTTATCAGTTTATAAATAATTGTTATAAATTATACAGGGTGTTAAGGTAAATAGTTGCAGTACTTAAAGTAGTGATTGTACCCATGATACTGAACAACATTCCTTAACAAATATATAGGAAATTCGAAAAAAATTGGTCTTTCCATACTAAATGCAATCAGCTGATTGAACGTTTGTATAAAAGGTAAAATTATTGTATTTCGTATTTCCCTTATGTTCCTTTAATACAGTTGTTTAGTATCATGAGTACGATCACCCATTTAAGTAATGCAGCTGTGTACCCTAACACCCCATCATAACTGTACAGGGTCCTTCTTAATACGCTGACCCTTTTTTAAGAGGATGATCAGACAGTCAAAATGAACAACTTTCTCTATGACAACATTTTTTTCGCGATTTCGATGTTGGTCCCATAGAGAAAGTTGTTCAGTTTGACGGGTTGATCATTCCTTTAAAAAAGTCTCAGCATATTTAGAAGGACCCTGTATAGTGCTTACAGTACGGCAATGGATGTACTCGCGCAGAGCAACGGAGGGGGCCTTGCGGGGAAGCGGGCGTCGCGGATCATCCCGAGCTTTGTATGAAGAAGACGGGATTGACATACTGTAAGCCTAATACAATAGTAATAATGTGCTAACACCCTGCGTATATCATTATTATCTTATCTTAGGCATCCATTATCTACAGTCTAGCAACTATTATGTTTAATTATAATGATAATAATGTCTACGTAATGGTACGGGTGTTTGTAAACAGAAACAGGCTGATTAGGGTTTGGTGGAAGAAATCTCTTCAGAGTTAATCATTCATTTTATTTGACTCTTAGGTATACAACGTGTTAATGAATTAACGCAAAACTAGAAAGTAGTTTGTTTGGAATAGAAAGCAGAATCGAATTATCATGGTTTCAACATAGGTAATTTTATTCAAGATATTAAATATTTTGTTTGTAAAATTTACTGAACTTGATCTCAACCCACCGCTCGGGCACTCTCACCCTACTTACCAACAAAACAATATTCTTAAAATGTATACATGAGCACGTTAGCGCTTTCATTAGTTGCTGAAATGATAAAAAAGCATTTTTGCCTCAAAACTTAAAAAATGCGAATAACTTTAAATTTTAACTATCAAAATAATTAAATTATTGTTTAAATATAATTATTTTGTCATAAAGCAGTTGGGGTGTATGAGGTTTTGCGCTTATTCATTAACACGTTGTATATGCAAACTTCTTGAGCCAGAGCTTAACTGCGCAGAAACAAAATTTGAAGGCGGAAGCGCTACTGCGCAGGCCTTCTCATTCTCCCGCATTTGTCAACTTTTGTCAAGTAGTTTTGCAGGGCTTGAAATACCGGTATCTTTGGGAACCAGTACCATTGGCCTTGTTATGATACCGGTACCCAGGTACCGTAATGGAAAGAACCGATAAGTACCGGTACAGACCCTGTACTTTTGATACCTATATCGTTTCAAGCCTTGACTGCATGTTGTACTAATGTTTATTACCATATATACAACAAATTAACTTAAAAAATAGCTAAGAGCGTCTCGGACATGCCCGTGATATTTTACACAGTGAAAGGTGGTGTGTTATAAAATTTATGTTCTCAAATATTATAAATGATAATATAAAAAGTTTTTTTATCATTTTGTGAACACCTTTGCATAGGAAAATAATTATTAGCACGCCTCATGCACGAGACCACGCATATCGTTTCCACAACTTTTTAACTTCAAACTTATCTAAAGCGGTTATTCAATTCAAGGTTACACATTTTGTCTAATCATAACAGCAGTAATGATTGCTCAGAGCTTATAAATATAAATCACGTTTAGTTAATAAGTAGTCGCAAGGTCATTTCGACACAGGAAGGCTCTAAAATGAGACGAATTTTAATATTTGTCGGTTTGATTCTCAGTGTATTAGTGGGCAATGAAGCGGCAAGAATTCTGGCTATGTTTCCAACCCCATCTATTAGTCACCAAGTAGTGTTCCGTCCCTTGATTCAAGAACTGGTTAAGCGCGGACATGAAGTGGTTGTGATCACGACGGACCCCGCATTCCCTGAAGGAAAGGCTCCGGCAAATCTAACGGAAATAGATGTACATGACATTTCTTATAAAATGTGGCGCGAGGGTTTTCTCAAAACAGCGACAGGAAAAAAAGAAGACTATTTTACGCAGATAACAGTAGGGATGAAATTGATTGTTGAAGTATTTCAAGAGCAAATAAAATGTGAAGAAGTTCAGAAAATTCTGAATGATAGAAGTAGAGGTTACGATTTGATTATTGTGGAAGCATTATTGAAATCAGCATTAGGATTAACACACTTATTCAAAGCGCCAGTAATCCAAATCAGTTCTTTCGGTGCAATGCCTGATAATCACAAAGCTATCGGAGCTCCTTTGCATTTGATGTTATATCCACTGTTTCCTCGTCAAAGAGTATACAATTTAACATGGATAGAAAAAATAAGCGAAGTTTACACTCAAATAAAGGTTCAAAACATTATGGACTCTTTTAAAGAAGAAGAAAACAAAATGTTGAAGGAACTATTCGGCCCTGATATACCGACGATAAATGAATTGGAGAACAGAGTCGATATGCTGTTTTTAAACGAACATCCCGTCTGGAAGGGAAATCATCCTGTGCCACCAGGTGTTATTTACATCGGAGGACTGCATCACAAACCTGAGAAAGAGTTACCACAGGTATGCACTTAAATATTTAAATAACACTCACAAATTTAATCTCTGAGTCATTTACAATCAATTGTTTAGATCAAGGGAAAGTCTGCAAAACGAATAAACTGAATTATATATTTTAAAATTGTAAACTATAACATCCAATGTTAAAATTCAGTCTATCTTTTTTGCTTGCATCCAGCGCTTCGTCAAGTAGTTAAGGATTTTCATCTCAAGTATTATACCATCGTCAAGAATAAATTAGAGCATTATAAACAAGATATGTGACCACCGTCAGACATGCAACGCGACTGCCAGTCTACGCTTAAATTATCCATTTCTAGATTTATGAGATTCTAAGTAATGGCATTTTTGTAGGATCTCAAGTCTTACCTCGACGCTTCAATCAATGGTGTTATCTACATGAGTTTCGGCACAAACACAGATCCGTCATTGTTGCCGCCAGAGAAGATACAGACTTTTGTACGAGTCTTTTCTAAATTACCCTACGACGTTTTGTGGAAATGGAACGAGGATGAACTGCCTGGGCGTTCAAAAAACATTAGGATTGGCAAATGGTTCCCCCAATCGGATCTTCTCAGTAAGTTGATTGTAAAAAAATGTATCTACAGTTGCTTTTCTTTTTGTGTCCAATGCTTGTGATTCTGAGTTTAAGAAAATCGATGTATCCGACTTGACTGATACTGATAGTTTTGCTAGGCGCGTGAGTGGACCTAAAAAAAGTTATATCCTGTAGAATCCCACTGGATGGCAAAGGCCTCCTCTCACGAATAAGGGTGAGAGGAGGCCACACTCCACCACGCGGGCCCGGTGCGTGTTGGTGGAGGCAAGTTAGTGGTCAACTTGCTGTCAGAGAATTTTTAAGCCGCCATAATAGGTCTATGACCTGGCTTAACGTATAGTTACAACGCCATCTGACGGAACTATCCGAGACCAACTGCTTGACGTGCCTTCCAAAAGCACGGAAACGCTCGAGATAAAATACCACTAAACGGTCACTCATCCAAAGATTGACCGGACCTGACGTTGTTTAACTTCGGTGATTGTTTCTTATAAATTAATAGTAAATTTCGATGCGTATGTGAAGTCTACCAATCCGTATTGGGCACTCGTGTTGGACTAACGTCCATACACCCTCCCTGAGGCCTGTGCCCTGCAGTGGGACGTATATAGGGTCCTTCATAATATGCTGACACTTTTTTAAGGGGATGATCAGACCGTCAAACTGATTAACTTTCACTATAGGACCAATATCGAAATCGCGAAAAAAAAATCTGATGTTCCATACAGAACTGCAAACCTACTTGAGCCAAATGTATGAGACAGCAGATTTTTTTTTCGCGACTTTCGTTTCATAGAGAAAGTTGTTCAGTATGATGGTCTGATCATCCCCTTAAAAAAATGTCAGCATATTAAGAAGGACCCTATACAACGTGTTAATGAATTAACGCAAAACTAGAAAGTAGTTTGTTTGAAATCAAGAGCAGAATCGAATTATCATGGTTTCAACACAGGTAATTTTTTTCAAAATATTAAATATTTTGTTTGTAAAATTTTAAATTTACTGACGTCGATCTCAACCCACCGCTCAGGCACTCTCACCCTACTTACTACCAAAATAAGATTCTTAAAATGTATACATGATGTAGGTTTTTCAGCGAAATAAACACGTTTTTCATAACAATCCAACTGTTTTATTTTATATTACGTTTACACAGCGTTTACAGAGATCGAGAGAGAGCACAGATAATAAAAGTAAAACTAGTATGCACAAAATAACATTAGAGGGCGCTACCTAAAGGTTGGGTTGCGTTCCATTACACAACACCCTCCCCAGAACGCAAGCCTATTAAACCCATTTTAGAAACACAATACACATGTTTTTCAAAGGTAGTTCCTTTTGTTAGGATATCAGCAACCATTTGATTACCATTACAATATTCGAATCTAATTATTGATCTGTTTACATAGTCTTTAAGAAAATGGAAACGAATATCTATGTGTTTCGTTCTAGGCTTATAACTGTCAGTCATTGAAAGTTTGATCGCACTTTGGTTGTCACAGCCGATTGATAGGGGTCCATCATCATCTTCACCCAGCTCCGTCTGAAACTGTTTAAGCCATAGCGCTTCTTGTGCAGCTGCTGCCATTGACATGTATTCGGCCTCCGTCGTAGAGAGGGCGACTGTTTGTTGCCTACGAGAGCTCCAGGATATACCTCCGCCCTGTGATATAAATACATATCCAGTACAAGATTTTCTATCTTGTATGTCATTTGCCCAATCTGCGTCGCAATATCCAGTTAAGCTTGAGCTATCCTTGCTGTATTCAAGTTTATAAGCCTTAGTGCCTTGTAGGTATCGCATAACTCTCTTGATTGCCATCCAGTTCTCCCTTTGAGGGTTTTTATTAAATCTGCTGAGTGTATTTATAGCGTAAGCAATATCTGGTCTGGTGGCTTGAGCTAAATACAGAAGACAGCCGATTGCCTGTTGGTACGGAAAATCCTCGGTGTTCCTTTCAGTGGTTGTAGTGAACTTTATACCAACTTCAATAGGCGTCTTGACTGGCTTGCATTCTTCCATTCCAAATTTATTTAGGATCTCATTAATATATTTTTCCTGGTCTATCATCAATTTGCCTCCGTCTCTATCTCTAGTTACATTTAAGCCAATGCACTGCTTTACCTCACCAAGATCTTTCATGCTGAATTGCTCTTTGAGTTTCTCTTTAATTTTAACTTTTTCTTCTTTACTAATTGAAAATATGATTAGGTCATCGACCCAGACCGCAATAAACATTTTCAGGTCAATATTATAGTAAATACATGGGTCAACCTTCGAACGCTTAAATCCAATATCCTGTAGAACTCTGTCTAGCTTGTTATTCCACAATCTACTTGCTTGTTTTAATCCGTAGATAGATTTATGTAACAAGCATACTTCTGATCCTTTCTCATACGTAGGTGGTTGTTGCATGTAAATTTCTGTGTCAATTTCCCCTTGTAAAAATGCAGACACAGCATCCATTTGATCTATTTCAAGATTATATTTCACAGCCAATGCAAATAAATAACGAACTGATGTGTATCTCACCACAGGGGAGTACACTTCTCCGTAGTCTATTCCCTTCTTTTGCTTGTAGCCTTTAATTACAAGTCTAGCCTTATAACGTACCACCTTTCCATCTTGATCTGTCTTTGCTTTAAATATCCATTTGCATGGTATGATCTTTTTCTTTGGTGGGGGCTTCACAAGAGTCCAAGTGTTGTTATCGGACAGTGCGCTGAGCTCCTCATCCATCGCCATCCTCCATTTATGCCCTTGAGGGGAAGTTAGTGCTTCTTCAACTGACTGGGGATCGTTAAGGCTACTGTAGCAGAAATAACTGGTATGATAGTCATCGGAAGGTGGTTTATTACGTCTTGGTCTTAGCGTTATGTTTCTGCATTCTTCTTTTGATAAAGTCACTGGTTTGTATGGTACATATGTTTCATCCAACTCTTCTTGATCTGTGTCATACTGACTGGATGTTTCAGGACTTTCTAAGTTGTACACGGAGTCATTATTTGCTTCGGATGACTTGTCTCGAGCGGAAGAATCATCGGAGAGTGAGTGTTTAGGTGGTGTACTGTTCTCACTATTATTGCCTGCAGACTGGTCTGTAAAATCAAATGTTGCACTCTTATTATCATGTTTCTCTAGGAAAGTGACATCCCGACTCTTCACCATTTTCCGTGATACAGGGTCCCACAGACGATAGCCCTTGGTGTCATCACAGTATCCTAAGAAGAGCATTTGTCTCGACTTGGGGTCCCATTTTTGTCTCTTTTCTTTAGGGACGTGGACCATGGCCTCACAGCCGAATATCCTCATATGAGATATGTTGGGTTTTCTTCCTGTCCACATCTCATATGGAGTCTTCTTGCCTAATGACTGTGTTGGGGATCTATTTATAACATAAGCTGCAGTGGCTATAGCTTCTGCCCAGTATTCCTTTTCTAACTCAGCATCAAATATCATGCATCGAGCTCGTTCCACAAGCGTGCGGTTCATGCGTTCTGAAAGACCGTTTTGCTGCGGAGTGTATGGTGTGCTGGTTTGGTGAGCTATGCCACAACTTTTCAAATATTTGTCAAAATCATGGTTACAAAATTCCGTCCCATTGTCAGTGCGCAAAACTTTGACCTTTGTTTCCCGTTCATTTTCTACTCTATTTTTGAAATCTTTAAATATGTTCAGAACATTTAGCTTATCTTTCATGAAGTATACATACACTTTTCGGGTGTAGTCATCTACAAAATTTATAAAATATCTCATACCTCCAAGTGACAGAGCTTCCATTGGGCCACAGACATCGCTATGAACGATTTCTAGCGGCTGCGTTGCACGGGAACCCACATTGTTGAATGGCTGTCTGGATTGTTTACCTTCGCTGCATGTTGTACATGTTAACATCCTTTTATTTTTCTCGGCAGACAATGTCACTCCATCGGTGCAGTCAGGCAGTTTATTTATATCACTGAAGTTTAAATGTCCCATTCGGCGGTGCCACAGGACCGATTCATCTGTGATTCCAGTGCAGATTAAATTAGCTTGAACATCTGTATTTAATCGGTACAGATTATTTATCAGAGTCGCTGAACATATAAAAGCGTCTTTATCATTGTAAATCTCACAACCGTTGCTATGGAATACCATCTTGCATCCCTTTTTGCTCATAGCGCTCACAGAGAGTAAGTTGACTGCAATATCGGGAACATAAAGTACATCTCTTACTTGGATTTTATTATCTCCGCCAAGGTTTATGTTCACATTACCGGTACTCATGACAGGCAGAGACGTCTTGTCAGCTATGGTTATCTTTGATATCGGTGGCTTCTGCGTATCATAAAGCCAGTCATTCCTTTTCGTCATATGCATGGCAGCTCCGGAGTCGAGATACCACTGATCATTTACACCACTTGAAAAGGCTGAAAAAGCTGCTACAAAACCTGAGTTGTCATCTTTCGGATCCTTCTTTTCTTCCTTCTTTATAATAGGCTTTCTTGGTGCTTTGCAATATTTACTGATGTGTCCAAACTTGTTACAATTAAAACAGCGGGGGCCTTGAGTGAACTTTGGTTTTGTAGATCCATGTTTATTTTTACCCATATAAAATGCGGAGGGTTCTGGGCTTTTTACCTCTTGAATGAGTTTCGTTTTAATGGCATCGGCAGTGATATTAATCCCCGAGCTCTCTAAGGCCATTATCATGGGTTTGTAGGTATCGGGGAGACCCGCAAGCATTAAAGTACCAATCCATTCATCTTCTATTTGAAAATTGATGCTACGGAGCTTGTGTGCAGTGCTCATGATGCGGTTAACATATTCTTCTATATTTCCACAGCTTTCCAGAGTAGTAGTGACTAAATCTTTCAGTAGACCAACTTTTCTGGTTAGGCCATTGTCATCGAAAGCTTTTTCTAAATTTTCCCACACATCCTTCGCGGTCTTGGCATCCTGAACGTGGACGTAATTCACAGGATCCAGAAGAAGAATGATTTTGGCTCGGGCTTTGACATCTTTGGCGGCATCAACGGTTTTGGCGGCGTCGACGGATTTTGCGGCGTCTATCGGACTGGCGGGATCGATCGTCGGTTCTATGCATTCCCACAGATTTTCGTGTTGCAGGAACGTCTTAACACCAAACTTCCACGAAGAATAATTCGATCGACCGATCAGTTTTTCCAAATTAAACGAACTTGTCGACATTTTTCAGGCGCGAAAGCGGCGCGCGGCGTCGGCGTGCTGATTATAACCTCTCGAACTTTTACTATCGTATCGGCAGTTGATGTTGATCTTCACGGGTGTTTATTGTTATTTCTACAACCACGCTCTGCTACCATGTAGGTTTTTCAGCGAAATAAACACGTTTTTCATAACAATCCAACTGTTTTATTTTATATTACGTTTACACAGCGTTTACAGAGATCGAGAGAGAGCACAGATAATAAAAGTAAAACTAGTATGCACAAAATAACATTAGAGGGCGCTACCTAAAGGTTGGGTTGCGTTCCATTACACAACACATGAGCACGTTAGCGCTTTCATTCATTGTTGAAATGATAACAAATCATTTTTGCCTCAAAACTTAAAATGCGAATAACTTTAAATTTTAACTATCAAAATAATGAAATTATTGTTTCAATCTAATTATTTTGTTACAAATCAGTTGGGGTGTATGAGGTTTTGCGCTTATTCATTAACACGTTGTATATAGGCTGTGATGATGATGATGATGTTTATAAGAACAAAAAAGCAGAAGCCAGGTTTTAAAAAGTTTCAAGGAATCTAATAATTTTGATTTTCGCAGGACATCCGAATATTAAATTATTTGTAACGCAAGGAGGATTGCAATCAACGGATGAAGCCATTGCCGCTGGAGTACCTTTACTCGGCATACCAATGTTGGGAGATCAATGGCTTAACGTTGAAAAGTATGTTTACCACAAAATTGGAGTTAAACTAGATTTGGTAACATTGACGGATGAGATATTTGAAACTGCGATCAAAACTGTTATTCAAGATGGCAGGTAAGTTAATAATACCGTGTTTTTTACCAATTTATAACATTATAACCTAGGTTATCGAGCTTTGTTCAGAGTCTTGAGAGTTTGAGAAAAGGTTTCACACAAAACCTATTTCCAACTCTCATTTATTTCATCTAAAAAAAACAGCCACAATATCGATAGGCCTATCGATCTCGGATCGTGACAATACTATCAATTATAAACTAATTGATGTTATAAAAATTCTGAAAAACAATACTATCATTTCTAAACAATTATTTTGGCGCTTTGCAAGAGCGCCTGCACACGCTGAAGAAGAAATTTCGATGCGTATATGAAGTCTACCAATCAGCATTGGGCACGCGTGGTAGACTAACACTCATACCCCTAGGCCTGTGCCCTGCAGTGGGACGTATAATACGCTGTGATGATGATGATGATCCGAACTATCGATGGTATCGATACTATCTATAGGCCGATCGATAGTCTTGCTATCGGTTTGCTATCGATATAAATCTAAATCGATCGATTTTTGCCTATCGATCGGCAACACTATTAAAAAGTAATCAGTCAGTAGCTACCTCTGTTTTCTAATGGTTAAGAGCATTGGGCTCTTGACACGGATGCCGTGGGTTCGATTCCCGCAGGAGACACCTAGTGATATGTCACTTTGTGCGTATTTTTCCAGTTAGTTGGGACCTTGCATGCTGAATCACCTGAAAAGAAAGATGATTCCGTGCTTCGGATGGCACGTGGTCCCGGCTACAATCTCTGATGGTGGTAGTCGATACATAAAAACCACGTCAGAGGACGTAAGGCGGTCTGAAAAAACTCTGGGTACAGATTACTGATACGTAGCAAGCTACAGATGCGACTGTGAAATTTGCACTTAGTTCCAACATTTCCGTTTTGGCGCTGCTGTCGTCAAGCTAGTTTGTATAGAACTTGTTGTTATAGGTATGTATACAGTTATTTCGGAATGGAAAAATAGGGATATTTGACCAAGGAACAAAGTAATCAACGATAGTATTATGTCATACAACGGAGTAGAATTAGGGCTTCTCAAGGATTTACCAACTCAAACGAAAATATCAGGAATAACACAATATAGGGTCCTTCTTAATATGTTGACACTTTTTTAAGGGAATGATCAGACCATCAAACTGAACATCTTTCTTTACAGCACCAACATCGAAATCGCAAAAAACTGTTCTATACAAAACTGCAAACCTAATCGAGCCAAATGTATGGGACAGTAGATTTTCCCATTGAGAAAGTTGTTCAGTTTGATGGTCTGGACATCCCCTTAAAAAAGTGTCAGCATATTAAGTTGGACACTGTATATTATAATCTTCTGTAAGTTCAATTTGGCGTCCTATCATACTCCAATGATGACGTTTCATTAGGGAAAATGTGACTTCAGCGCCAAAACAGTTAGATTGGAACTACAGCTGTTATAGGCCTGAACCAGGATTACTGCACACGATAAGAAGAAGAATCAGCCAGTTATAGAAATTCAATTCTAATCCATTCTTCTTTCAACAGTTACAGACGCAACGTGCGTGCTTTGAATGCGTTGATGCGCGATGAGCCGCAGACGCCGCTGGAACGCGCAGTGTGGTGGACCGAGCACGTGCTGAGACATGGTGGTGCGCGTCATTTGCGCGCGCCCGCCGCGAACATGTCCTGGTGGGACTTCCTAGAACTAGAATTAGTATTTACCTTATTGGTTGCGTTATTAGCACTGGTATTAATTTCAATATCTGTTCCTTATCTCTTATTAAAATATCTCATAAGATTTAATGTTAAGGTAAAGAAAAGTTAGTTAGTAAGAAGGTTGCTATATTATGTTGGTATTCTTTAATCGTGTTGTAAATACAGTGTGTAAACTTAAGAGCAGTTAATTGCGAACACGCTAATACGCGCTGCATACAAACGAAGTCTGGTAATATTTTCAATACTAACCAAATAAATACAATGCAATTTTTCAGAAACAATCTAGAAAAAAATCTGTATGCTTGTATGATGTCCGATTTTCGTTAATATACCTATACAGTTTTAATGCTAGGATTATTTTAAAATTTGTATGGAAATCTTTGAGGCACTTTATAGCTGGACTACTTTAGTGGCGCGCGCTTGTATGAATCTTGTGTTGTGGTTGGATATCTATTCATGTGATATGATTGTAGATGTAGATTTTTTATTATCTTTGGTTACAAGAATTTAAGAAGTAATTAAAAGCCTGTGAAATAAAATATCTTTTTTTTATTACTAAAGTTTTGTACATTATATCGGAAGTAGCAGGGTTCATATCAATTTGATAATATCAGCGTTGGATAACTGGAAGGGTCTCATAATATTTTGGTCACGAACCCTTTATACCCCGGCTTATTTCGCTGGTAAATTGTTTTGTAACAGCAAACAATTTCTGTAGAATTTTTTGTTAGTAACGAGTAAATAGAGTTTGTTTTAATATCGTTGATTGTATGTACGAAACGTTTGGTACTTATACAGGGTGTAAGTAACGGCCTGGCAAATACTGAAACGGTGAACTCAGATCATCAAACTGAACAACTTTCACTATGGAGCCTACCTCAGGAAACGTGAAAAAAATCGATACATTTATTAGAAGTAGTTTAAAATCGACTTCCAAGATTCTCTTACATACTTAGTTAGTTACATACAGGTGAAGCTAATATAAGCGTGTTAAAAAATCAACTGTCCCATACATTTGAGTCGGGTAACACAGTAGTTTTGTATGGAGCAGCTGATGTTTTTCGTGTTTCCTGAAGGTGGCTCCATAGTGAAAGTTGTTCAGGTTATTGGTCTGAATTCACCGTTTCAGTATTTGTCAAGTTGTCACTTACATCCTGTATTTATACAGGTACCATAGTATCTACCTAACCAATTTGGATGGAAATTTCATTAAAGTATAGGGCTTATTGAGAATTATGAGTTATTTCATCGCAATCTGTGTATTCTATCAAAAGTTATGAGTATTCAAAGTTAGTGGTCTGCGTTGCGGGCGCCGTTAATACGAAATTAAAATTCTACGAACTTGATTTTAAAATTCTTAAATTTATATCGAATTCGCAAGTTTCGTGGCCCTGTAATAAATCGTATAGACGCCGACATAAATAGATCAAAAAACAAAAGAATAAAATAAGAATTGTGAACTTATCAGAACTCAAATTGGAGAAATATCGACGAGAATTGCTGCTGACAGTGAATTATTACTCCCCCGATCTGGTTTATGTGGTAAGAGATTAGCGATATCGCAGCGTGAAAGAGAAAACCTCGTTAGCCTAAAATTTATCGACAAATTTAACTGTATTTTGGGGAGACATTTTTTTACAATTATTTTATTTATGTATGTACACACGGCGACACATCAAGCTATACAAAACCAACATAAGCTGGCCGCGCGTAGGTGGCATATCGTATAACGTCGCGCGGCCAGCTTATTTTGGATTTGAATAGCCTGATGTGTCGTCGTGTGTACCTATCTTCGTTAACCAATTCCACTACCCAAAGGTTGTATGTAATTTTTTTCTGTGTAGAAATGCAGGTTTTTGGAAGTAAAACATAGTATAATTTGATTAATTGAAGAAAAAATCAGAACGTCACCTCTCTTCTCCTCTTATCTATGACGTTCAATAAAAAAATCCTAAGTAGGTATTGAACATTGCGAATACTGGATATATTCGTTTGATAATAATCTGAATTTGGTAAGTATATTTAACGTATTTTAGGGGGTGTTTCAGACTATCAAACTGAACAATTTTGATTACGGGACCAACATTGAAAACGCAAAAATAAAATCATCAGTTCCAAACATTCGGGTCGAATAGCCAATGAAATTTTTTATGGAACACCCTAATTTCCCAATTTCAACTTCGGTCTCATACCAAATGTTGTTCAGTTTGGTGGTCTGAAGTATACACCCTAAAGTACGTTTGAGTTAATCTTGTATCAATTTAGTAGTTCGGTGTCGTTTAGTTTATACTTCATTCCAAATAAGGATGAAAAGATTTTCAGATTCCTATGTAGCTTTCTGGCCAATTCTGATATGCATATATAATTTATTTATCAGAAAGATATACTATCCAACATATATTTGAAGTAACTAAAGCTTTTTTAAGAATAAGTGAGAGTAAGTGTTTCAAAACTCTGTTTCTGTAATACAAATAGCCTTAAATATTCGATGCTATTTGGAATGGAATATAGTTAGAAAGTCATGGAGGAATATGGATGAGGCCTATCTCCAAAGACGGACTGATCATACTCTCTCCGGTTACATCTCAAACTAATATTTCAACCACACACAGATCTTTAATAATGATTCCCAGGAAAATTGCTGAAAAAACGTTCATTACAGATTTGGTGCATGAAAATTAAGATTATTATCATCTTAAAGATTTGTTCTCCTTTAACTTCTTCTTGAACTTTTTATAATGGGTGTATGTTTAACGGATGCTTTTACCCAGTCTCCATTCACCCGTCAAGTCGTTTCACGTCAAAAGGTCTTCCAAGATTTTTCCAAACTTTCATTTTTGAAATGTTATTTTCATCACTGATATACGATTTTAGGTCAGGTTTTGAGATGGAGATAATTGTGACGCTGGCCGTTTCCACTCCATACAAAAAGCGATAAGGGGATTGCAGGACCGATAGTGGCAATAATGGTAGAAGTATATAGGTACAACGTGTTAATGAATAAGCGCAAAACCTAATACACTGAACTGATTTATAACAAAATAATTAGATTGAAACAATAATTTCATTATTTAGATAGTTAACATTTAAAGTTATTCGCATTTTAAGTTTTCAGGCAAAAATGAGCGCTAGCGTGCTCGTAGATACATTTTAAGAATCTTGTTTTAGTAGTAAGTCGGGTGAGTGTACCTGTGCGGTGGATGGAAATAGAGTTCAGTAAATTTTAAATTTTACAAACAAATTATTTAATATTTTGAAAAAAATTACCTATGTTAAAAACATGATAATTCGTTTCTGCTCTCGATTCTAAACAAACTACTTTCTAGTTTTGCGTTAATTCATTAACACGTTGTATAGTCTGAGATGATGATGATGATAAAATAACCACCTATCTACGAAAACTTTATTTTTACTTCGCTCAGCGGTACAAAAACGTTGTTTTTTTGCGACCAGTTAACCCCTCAACGGAGCGTGGTAAAGTACGTTTACATTTTTACACTCAAGTTACGGACAAAAGTTTCCAAAACGGCAAGGATACTGTCAAAAGTTAATTCATTAACGTTCCGACAAATGGTTCTGTAGCGGCTCTCGAGATTTTCAACTTTTGGAAATCGGAGATGAAAAGTTTTTTAATCATATTTGGAATTTAGTTTTGTATGCCATTTGGTTTTAAGGGTATATTACTGTTGGCGCGCTCCATACAAACGAAGTCTGGTTATATTTTCAATACTAACCAATTAAAGTCAGTGAAATTTTTCAGAAATAATCTAGAAAGTAATCTCTATGCTTGCATCTTGTCAGATTTTCTTTAAAATGTATAGTTTTAAAGTTACAGTGCCTCAAAGATTTCCATACAAATCTTAAATTAATCCGAACACTGAAACTGTATATTTTAACGAAAATCGGACAAGGTACCAGCATAGAGATTTGTTTCTAGATTGTTTCTGCAAAATTGTCTTTGACTTTAATTGATTAGTATTGACAATATCATCAGACTTCGTTTGTATGCAGCGCGCATTTACGCATTTGGAATAAACTTCTCTTAAAGTACCTCACCGCATATTGAAATGTTAAGTTAATACAATACAATATCGATACATAGTACTGTCAACTTTTGTGGGATACACGATCTAGAAACTAATCTCTATGTTTGCCAAATTTCCGATAATTATACAGGGACCTTCTTAATATGCTGACACTTTTTTAAGGGGATGATCAGACCGTCAAACTGAACAACTTTCTCTATGGTTCCATACTAAACTGAAATCTTACTCAACCCAATTGTATATACAAGTTTCAAAACTAGAATGAAGTATTTCAAAATTTTTATTGAAATATTTGAGTCATTGGACCTTTGAAACTAAACATTTTAACGGAAATCTGACAAACCAAAGACACAGACATTCGTTTCTTCATTGAATTAAATTGGTTAATCTTCAAAATTGAATTAAACTTCGTTTGTATGGAGCACGCCCACGTCCGCTATAACAGTTTTGGAGCGCACAAGTAAAAATAAATTGTTTAAACCGAAAATTGTAGAGAATCTCATTAGCTTAAAAGCCTCTTTTACTACAAGTGAAAATGCTGTTTTGTAACTTTGTTTAAATGCTTATCTTAACTTAGTTTATAGCTCGCTTGACGTAAAGTAAAGGTTTATTACTCCAGACAACCGATCTCATCTCACTGTGAATGTTCTAATTATTGAAATTGTTTGAACAAATGGGTAGATAAATTTTACTTCCGGTAAATGTCGTAAAACACTAATTTGAAGAGATAAAATTTCCACATAGTTTACCTGAGAATCTAGAGCCGTTTATAATATTCTCGTATGGCTTGCCAAAGAATATACAACGTGTTAATGAATAAACTAGAAAGCAGTTTGTTTAGAATCGAGAGCAGAATCGAATTATCATGGTTTCAACATACGTATTTTTTTTTTCTTCAAAATATTAATTTGTTTTTTTGTAAAATTTAAAATTTACTGAACTCGATCTCAACCCAACGCACAGGCCCACTCACCCTACTTACTACCAAAACAAGATTATTAAAATGTATCCATGAGCACGTTAGCACTTTCATTCATTGCTGAAATGATAACAAATCATTTTTGCCTGAAAACTTAAAATGCGAATAACTTTAAATTTTAACCATCAAAATAATGAAATTAATAGAATAATTATATAATTGTCACAAAAATAGAATAATCACAAAAATATAGCAGTCAGCGCAAGTGTCGGCAATAACAAAAATACACAAACAGACATAAATCAGCAACAAACTTCGTCATAACAATGAAATACAAGCTCAGTCAAATATGCCCCTTGTCGATCCTGGCGCTAAGGAGCCCATAATACTAGCAGCGTTGCCACGCTGAATAGCTACGGCTAGCCTCTGCACCAGAAACGACCCGGAACGGGGGTCACAATTTCGCTCCCTCAGTCGACGGCCAATCTCCGCAACGAAGGTCTTTGCCTCGGCACCCCAAAACCCCGTGGTCTCAACGGCGACAGGTAAAATCAATCTAATTATTTTGTTATAAATCAGTCGGGGTGTATGAGGTTTTGTGCTTATTCATTAACACGTTGTAGAGTGGTTTTCTAAATAATGCTGAGAGTTATCTAAGGGGATGATCAGACCATTAAACTGAACAACTTTCTCTATCATCGAAATCGCGAAAAAAGCAGCCTAGCAACGAGGCACACAAGCAAACCTACTCGACCCAAATTTTGGGTTGAGTTTTCAGTTTTGTATGAACAGCAGAATTTTATACAAGCAGTTTCCCTACTAAACGTATGGGAATTTTATTTTGCGATTCTGTTTGTTTGCTCTATGTATACTATATTTCTTTGGTGTAAAATAAAGTTTAACTGATTGATTGATTCTAATACCTTAACCTCGGTTGACCCGATAGAGAAGTACGTTCCTCATCAGTAAGAGAGTCGAATGGGATGAAAAAAACAGTTTTGTTAAAATTTCAGTTTTTCTTGAAGACTGCATTTTTTTTGGAAATCTGTTAATCGAGAAATAAAATAATCCAAAAGTAAGGATTAGTCTCTTAAGTACGTTTTCTTGGAATGCGTCCGGAACGAAGCGGAGCGAATTGGTTTATTGTGTAAACAAAATATTGGTGATTGTAATAGTATTTTGGCTTTTCCAGAGTCGGAGAAGGCTAAAAGGCTATATAGAATGGTCCAATTAGGGTGCCGGAGACGGTAAACTTTTTTTTTTTAATTTTTTTTTATTAATAATATTTTCTTTTTTTTTGTTAGTAATTTTGGTTAATTTCCTTTTAAGACCGATTGTTATTTTAGTTTTAAGTATTATGGGAGTGGCATGTTCTCTTTGAACAAACTCCCTTCAATCAATAAAGAATAAAAAAAAATACGTTTTCTTATAGCTACTAACTACTTATGCTTCTGGTAGCTGCCCTGTGTGCCCCATCTCAACTTTCCACCCTGATATTAAGGCTCTACCGCCCGATTTTACCGTAATTTGGAACAACTTTGAAACCATTTAAACATTAACTATGGCACTTTTCAAGCAGAAAACAAAACTGAACAATCTACGGGACATGAGAAGTGATTTCATTTTTCTCGAAATCTATTTCAATTAATAAAACTGAAGAAAAAGGATTATATAATGTCACCCCTTTTTTCCAGTTGTAGCCATTTTACTCTTACATTGTTGATCGGAAGAAAATGAAAATTTACAATATACTTCACAATACAACATGTAAATGAATTTGAATTTCTAATTTTTTGAAAATTCATAAAAATTCATCTCATTCTTCAAAGAAAACGGCTAAATTCTCTCCGGAGCCACGCGCTCATTCACATCGATTAGTAAGTCGAGTCGTGTTTCCGGGCGGATAAGCCTTAAGGTTATATTACTGTTGGCGCGCTCCATACAAACGAAGTCGGGTGATATTTTCAATACTAACCGATTAAACTCAATGAAATTTTGCAGAAACAATCTAGAAACAAATCTCTATGCTTGTATCGTGCCAGATTTTCCTTAAAATCTACAGTTTTAAAGTTACAGTGCCTCAAAGATTTCCATACAAATCTTAAATTAATCCTAGCATTGAAACTGTATATTTTAACGAAAATCGGACACGATACAGGCATAGAGACTTGTTCCTAGATTGTTTCTGCAAAATTTCATTGAGTTTAATTGGTTAGTTTTGAAAATATCACCAGACTTCGTATGCATGCAGCGCGCATTTACGCATTCGGAATAAACTTCTCTTAAATAAGATAGATGGCAATTAATTGTTAAAATGTTTAATGTGTAATCTCTCATTAACAATGTCAATTTAGTTTGACATTTTGTTAAAGTAATGTTAAGCCGTGTTTACATAACATGAAACATCCACAAATGCAATATCCGCAATAAACAATGATTGTGTGACAATAAATTGAAACAGTTATTCATAAAATTAAATTAATTAATATCTCACTGTTTACATTCGAGTTTAAACGTGGATTGCATTGTATGAACAAAAACAATAAATTTCATGCATACATTGTTTAATAAAAGGTCACGAAGTTTTTATTGTAGGAGACAAACTTTATTTAAACGAGAAATTTTCGAATTGCAAAGATTCATAATAAAAATAATATTAAGAAGATATAATTCAGCGCGCTCTATACAAACTAATGCTCAGATGCAGAAACGCTCTTTAGAGTAAATCCTCCATTAAATTTCTTGCTAGCTTTTCTACGTCAACAAGACAGCAAGAGATTTAATGGAGGATTAACTTTAAGGAGTGTTTCTGCAACTGAGTGTTAGTCCGGTTATATTTTTAATACCCATTAACCAATTAAAGTCAATATAAATTTTTAGACACGATCTAGAAACCAATATCTGTGCTTTACATTTGTCAGATTTCCGTTAAAATATAATAGTTTCAATGCTAGGATTTGAGAATTGTATGGAAAACTTTGAGCCATGATAACTTTGAAACTACAATCTGCTCAGAATTATTTGACTACCTTGTTTGCTATGATATATCACACCCTGTTTTCTCATTAAACAATATATTATTGTTTCCCCGTGTATGTCTAACCTCTCAGAGAATTTAGTCATAATAATTATTCTTCAGTATTTTTGAAACTCGTCAGAGATATCAATGCCAGTAACTTAAATTAAATTATAAATAACTAGCAGCCCGTCCCGGCTTCGCACGGGGTAAACAAATAAATTTTAAGACTCATTTTTCTACACCTTCGGTTACATTGTTCAAATTTTACCAAGGATCCCTAATTTTTTTCAAAATGAAATGTAGCCTATGTCAAATTGGAAGAATGTAGCATTCTATTGGTGAAAGAATTTTTTAAATCGGCCCTGTACTTTTTGAGCCTATTCATTACAAACATACAAACATACAAAAATAGGTACAAATCTTTCCTCTTTATAATATTAGTGTAGATTTAATCATATTTTGATTGTTGTGTCAATACGTTCATCTATCCTATCACTAAAGGTACAAGGAAACTTATTTCCGATATATCCCTAGTAAAACTAATTAATAATATAATTAGCCCAGTAAAAATACAGGTTGAAAGGAAATAATTTAAGATAAACAATTTGTTTGTGCTAGATCGTTAAAACAAATGATATTAAGAAAGATTTCTGGAGTGGCCACCGCGTACCAGAAAGCGCAGCGTCGCTAGGTCCACAAGGTGGACCGACGACCTGGTGAAGGCGGCGGGAACCCGTTGGATGAGGGCAGTGCAGGACCGATCGCTGTGACGATTATTGGGCAGGCCTATGTCCAGCAGTGGACGTCCATTCCATCAGCTGAGATAATGATGATAATGATTAACGAACGCAACTAAATTTCGTGTTTTTAGTTTTTAGTACCTACCAAAATGGATGTTTTTTATTTATAGTGCCAGTTTTTTATTATTAATTGTTTTAGGTTATGATAAAAGTTTATTTACACAGTGTTAATTTTTTACTTAAATTAAATATTTCTGAAAATTATTCGTATTTTCTTCTTAGTTAACAACAAAGGTCCCATGGAGTATTTTCTTTTAACTTACTTGTAATATAAAATAATTGTTGTACTATTTCTTTCAAGTTTACATGGTTATTTTTTGTAACTTTATTTATTGATTTTCATACTTAATGAGACAATTTTTTAGTTTGACTTTATCTCTAAATGATATCTTTAACTGTAGTCTATAGTTTAAAAAAAATTAAATTATTTTAAATTATTTCCATCCGCCATACCAGCATAGCGTAATTTTACTTGACTAAATCGGGGATTACAAAGGGTAACGAAGTCTATAGGTTGGGTCGATTAATGTTTCGGATAAGGTGTTATTGGATAGTCAGGGGTTAACCATAACGCGACCTTGATGCGAACCAAACCCGACCTTAACTTAATAACGCCAGAGTTGTACAATTTTGGTTGAACACAAACGACGAACATCAAGAAATAACTACAGTGTAGAATCTGCACAGGATGCGTTACATACTTAAGGAGGTGCTTCAGTCCATCAAACTGAACAACTTTGAAATAGAAAAAAAACATACATTTACATTTTACAACGTTAATGGCTTCTGAACCTAAACGTATGGGACAGCTGATTATTTTTCGGGATTTCGATGTTGATAAAGTTGTTCAGTTTTATGGTCTGAAACTCATGTATAGTATGTAATGCATTTAATTTTACACACTATATATTAAAGAACCTCGTGGGACCAGCATGAGCGATATACTTGCGAGTGACTCAGCTTTTTTTCATACTACGCGACGTTCGTTATCTGAAAAACGCGGAAAGATGTAATTCTGTATATTGAAAAGGCGCCTCGCAAGCTTATAGAGAAATCATACTGAATGGGCTGTTTGCCTGTTTCGATAGTTTACTTGGTCGCTGCAGCCACTAGTCATGGTCGTGTTTACGTGGTCCCTAAATTCGAGAAAAAATGCAAAAACCGGCCTAGTGCGTGTCGGGCCACGTGCAGGGTAGTTTCGTAGTTGCCCGTCACAATATACGGACTTAGAAGGGGGCTTTTTGTTTTATACTACGGTTTACCGGCTAATAAAGACTAAAAAGTACATTATATAAGTTGGTCGACACTTACTCGTTAACATGTAAAGCCTACTTAGCGGTGATAATTTTGAATGAAACCACCGTGAATTTTTTCACGTATCCAGAAACAACCGTTTAGCTGGAAGGGACGACGATGACGACACTCTATCAAAAATTTGCACATTAAACCTTAATATTTCGCTAACGGATCCCTAAATCTAAAAATAGTTTTCCCACGCCCACAATATTTTAAGAGAACTATCCAACGATACCCCACACCACGGGACAGACGAGAAAAAAAAATTGCATCTCTACTTTTCGTGTACACCCTAAAAAAAAATATTTTTCAAGATTTTATACTGTAGGCAAATTACAGCTTTCTTGTACTAAGCGTCTCTGAGCTAAGCAGTGGACAGACGGACGGACATGGCGAAACTAAAAGGGTTCCTTGTTGACTACGGAACCCTAAAACGGAAGAAAAACGCAGCATGAACATCAATTTAACTGTTACTCTAATACTTATGTAGCTAAAATCCTTAATATCATGACCCTCGAACCACAAAAGCTCAGCTTAAGTTTACGAGCTCCAAGTCTATTGATCTCTCCGATAGCCTGTGAATAGAAACTGGTGAATAGCTTTCTTGGCTCATAAGTTTGATAGATTTTTGATGACAGACTTCATTCATTCTTCGTTCGCTCGAGGTTTAAGCTGACCGAGATTTGATCCCGTGTTCCTACTCGGATAGTGGAAAATGTTTAAAATCTTTTGTTGACGGAATTACATTCCTGTTTTATAAGGTTTTAAGTTTTTAATAAAGATGTAGTAGGTAGCTGGCTGTACCCAGAAACATTTCCGTAAACACGAACGACCTTTGTTTCCAGGAACTGAAAATTCGTCAACCCACTTGCTTTGTTTCGCCGACGCAACGCGGTAAAAAGAACATACTATATTTCAGTTATTCTTAGAATAGCTTTATTTACGTCAAAGATTTGTTAGATAGTATATATTTCTGATAAATAATTAATAACTCACTGTGTTTCTGATCTATCTGTAATCTGTATTTAGCTGTAAGTTCTCCAAAAAATAAATATATAAATAAATAATAATAATAATATTTGCTAATCAGAATTAGCCAGAAAGCTAAACAGGAATCGGAAAAACTTTTCGTCCTGATATGGAATGAAGTGTAGTAATGTTTTCATTTTTTTGGACACTCGTTATCGAAATAAAAAATAAAACGATATCGTTATAATTCACAAGTGTATTAAATTTCAGGGTGCAAATTTTAATGCGTTACAATATTATAGCAGGGATCGGAAACCGGTTAATTTTGGAAACCGGTTTTGGTCATTGACCCCAAACCTGAATTGATTGCGGTTTAGTTTTCGGTTACCGGTATTTTAACCGGTTAATCTATCAAACCGGTTTTTTACAAATTTCAATTTTGTTGAGCAGAATTAACCGGTTAATTTGAGTAAAAAACGAGCGCCATCTCTTGTAGTTACTGCATAACGGAACTCTCGCTTTTTCTACGGCTTGCCACTACAAGGTCATAGCAGTGTGGGCCCAAAGTTAATTTTGTTTTGATTAATCAAGTAATCAAAGCCTTAATCTGATTAATGATTAACGATTAAAGTCCACGCACCAGCATGGAGTCGTGATGACTGGTTGGGTCAAATCTTGACTGTGTTGTGGATGGATGGATGGATGGCTGTTGGTAAGTGGTTAGGGGGTGTTTTGGTTTGGTGGTTATTTGGTGAGTGTTTGGTAAGTGGCGGTGGATGGTGGTGGATGTTGGGTGGCTGGTGATGGGTGGCGGGTTTTGGTGGTGGGTTGTGGAGTGGGTGGCGGGTGCTGCTAGGTTTGTAGGTATTTGGTCGGGACCGCCATAATTAACTTTTAGTTTCCCAACCGATTGCTTCCAAAATCGATATTTGAAAGTCCACATGAACTTTAAACAAGAAACCGATGAGGGAATTAAGAAACGTAGACGCCATCTTGCACTTGTTTGTTTTTCTACCGATTCCGTCCAAAATCGATATCTGAGGGTTTCTGCGATCTCCTACGACGAATGACAGATTCGTTCAGATTTCGGAAAAATGGCCGCCATTTTGAACTTTTTTGTTTTTCAACCGATTGCGTCCAAAATCGATATCTGGGGTTTCTGTGATCTCCTACGACGAATCTGACGTCAGATTTTGGAAAAGTGGCCGCCATTTTGAACTTTTTTGTTTTTCACCCGATTGAGTCCAAAATCGATATCTGAGGGTCCGCGTGGATTTCAAACACGGATCCGATGTCAGATTTGAGAAAAGTGACCGCCATCTTGAACTTTTTTGTTTCTCAACCAATTGCTTCCAAAATCGATATCTGAGGATCCGTGTGGACTCCAAATACGGATCCGATGTCAGATTTGAGAAAAGTAGCCGCCATCTTGAACTTTTTTGTTTTTCAACGGATTGCTTTCAAAATCTATGTCTGAGAGTCCGCGTGGACTCCAAACACGGATCCGATGTCAGATTTGAGTAAAGTGGCCGCCATCTTGAACTTTTTTGTTTCTCAACCGATTGCTTCCAAAATCGATATCTGGGAGTTTCTGTGATCTCTTACGACGAATCTAACGTCAGATTTCGGAAAAGTGGCCGCCATCTTGAACTGTTTTGTTTTTCAACCGATTGCGTCCAAAATCGATATCTGGGCGCTTCTGCGATCTCTTACGACGAATCTGACGTCAGATTTTGGAAAAGTGGCCGCCATTTTGAACTTTTTTGTTTTTCACCCCATTGCGTCCAAAATCGATATCTGAGGGTCCGCGTGGATTTCAAACACGGATCCGATGTCAGATTTGAGAAAAGTGACCGCCATCTTGAACTTTTTTGTTTCTCAACCGATTGCTTCCAAAATCGATATCTGAGGATCCGTGTGGACTCCAAATACGGATCCGATGTCAGATTTGAGAAAAGTAGCCGCCATCGTGAACTTTTTTGTTTTTCAACGGATTGCTTCCAAAATCGATATCTGAGGATCCGTGTGGACTCCAAACACGAATCCGATGTCAGATTTGAGTAAAGTGGCCGCCATCTTGAACTTTTTTGTTTCTCAACCGATTGCTTCCAAAATCGATATCTGGGAGTTTCTGTGATCTCTTACGACGAATCTGACGTCAGATTTTGGAAAAGTGGCCGCCATCTTGAACTGTTTTGTTTTTCAACCGATTGCTTCCAAAATCGATATCTGGGCGCTTCTGCGATCTCTTACGACGAATCTGACGTCAGATTTCGGAAAAGTGGCTGCCATCTTGATTTTTTTTGTTTTCCACCCGATTGCATCCAAAATCGATATCTGGGCGCTTCTGCGATCTCTTACGACGAATCTAACGTAAGATTTCCGAAAAGTGGCTGCCATCTTGAACTTTTTTGTTTCTCAACCGATTGCTTCCAAAATCGATATCTGAAGATCCGCGTGGACTCCAAACACGGATCCGATATCAGATTTGAGAAAAGTGGTCGCCATCTTGAACTTCTATGTTTCTCAACCAATTGCTTCCAAAATCTAACATCTGACATCTGACATCGGATCCGTGTTTGGAGTCCACGCGGACCCT